>CM060896.1:84968210-85642377 GCA_030762935.1 Hymenopus coronatus | reverse complement strand
ACAGGTGTTTAATAATAATAATAATAATAATAATAATAATAATAATAAACTTATATACTTTGCAATATATCTCATGTAACAACTAAAGTGCAATTTCATAGAGCAATTTTATTGTAAAATTCAGAAAACTCCAGAATAATGGGGAAAGTATACGTTCAGTTTTACATTGTTTTTCTTTTATGCCAAAAAAGCTCCTAGCCCCTATCGTAATAACAAAGTCGGGATTACAAAGTTATTTGCATAGCAGGGCGATTCATGCAAGAATCGTGCACCTGGGCAGGCTAAAAGACAAGGCGACGATTCATGAACGAATTGTGAATCGTGCACCTGGGCAGGCTAAAAGACAGGACGATTCATGAACGAACTGTGTATACGGTTACTGCGTTTAGCCAAGTGAGATACTTGTTGCCAAGTCGAGTGCGGTCGAATACTGCCGAGCACGGTCGACATTCCGTGAATGCCGTGCCGAGGGAGTACTGAAAATTACCATGGATTCTATGTTCTGTCATCTGTCTGGCTCTGGTTAGCGAAAACAGAAAACCACTACCATTAAATAGAATATTGTCAAGTTCTGAGGATACGGAGTTAACGATGACGGTTAATGTTTTAAAAACAATAACGTATAATCGAAAGTATATTATAAAGTAAATCGAATCGTCAACATTTCCATTGAAACTAGAGCACCACATATAAGGAAAGAATTATTGTTCAGTAATTATTTTACAGAACATTATTAAATATCTAATACATTGTATTGTATTGTGTGACTGTATGTGGTAGATATACCAAAATTGTTAATGGAGGGAAAAACAGAAATTTTAGAATTCTTGGGTTAAATAAACTAATATCTACGTTTAAATTATAATTTAACGTCATTGATTTATATACTATAACCTATACTAAATGCAGGTATAGAAACATCTCACCTCTAATATTAAAATTACCTCGGAAGAAAATAATTGTTCTGGGTACTAGCGTTGCCTTTTAATGATGTATTTTTAACAATTATACGACTTACTAGCGTGCAACCGCGGCAGTGATGAACAATACTTACTCTGCTTATTAACATCACACAGATACCGCCAGGCGCCTTGCAATCGAAGCTTAGGTGTCAATTTTAAATTTAAACAAAATCTTATGCGGTTTTTCTTTTTTCGGTTAATGGACATTTTACCAAATGTTTGCAAAAGAGTACAGCGTTTTATATAAATTACACTTTTATGCTATAGGAGCTGCCATATGACTGCCATCCCCGTGTAAAAACAAGACAGCTTAACATGAACACACAGACGGCATGGCGATGAGTAATGAATCGTGAACGAATCGTATGAATCGGTTACTGCAAATGAATCGCTCGATCCAACTCTAATAGGAATACTGAACTGACGCTAAACTAACATATGGCCATATTGCCTGCCTGCAGCATCTCTCGAAAAAATAGTAATTTATCAAATGATTAGAGCACATTTCAAAAAAGCATTGGATGTCAGGAAAGACCACAGAATAAACTATAATATGCGGTGCATGAACAATAATCACGAAGTACATGAAAGGATATAAATAGAAAAAACTTCCAACTCTAGGATTATAACTGCTCCTCGGTCCATCAGCAAAACTCAAATGTCTCTGTTCCATCGGCTGGGTTTTCAAATTATCCCAGCAAGTGGCGCTGTCTAAGGAGGCAGCTATACCTCATGATTTGACATGCTGATGCCATCTCTTGGGAAACTTAACAATTACCAGCTGGGGAGCAAACTGGCCATATTAGCTGCATTGGCCATATTAGCATCAAGTACCTTAGTTGATCACGGAAAGTCATTGCTTATGTGTGTATGTTATATGTCTGAAAAGTAAGCAACCTATCAAAAGAAAATTGAAATCACTCACATATTTTAAATTGGGCATACTTTCAAAGCTGCAAAGGATAATTATTTTCCAACATAATCTCTCTGAATCTAATTACGTTTTTGGTCCCATGATAAGTTTTCTTTAATTCTGTTTCAAACCACACTCTCGACAAACTAAGCTAGCCATGTTTTCAGTTGGATTGGTTAGCGAGGGGTGAATTGAGTAAAAATAAACAAAGGCACTTCTTCCCTCAAGAAAAGAAGTTTTGCCCAAAATTCAAGCTTTTAAGAACTAAATAAAACACTGGTTCATTAACACCCTCTACTTAATACTACTGTTTTATTAGCTTCTGGAATTACAATCACATGAAGTCATCATTGGTTTATTACCGATCCCACAAATTTGAGCTGTTTTGGCGTATCTTCTAATTAAAAAAAAATAAAAGATAAGAGGTTTCAGATAGACGAAATATTTGGCTATAATTATTATTTATCATATGGATTAGTAATATTAAGATTTTGGATTTGTGTTTTAATAATTTTAGGCACACCATGCTCTGTCTTTTGGATTCATTAGCCACACGTTTAGTTCCCGGTCACAATTTGGTCGAATAAACCGCCTCCCTCATTTTTAAAAATTGCGCACATGCGCTTCAAATCTGCTCTTTTTACTGCTCGGAAAGCACACAAAGAACCCCTCTTTCACACATTTTGATAGAGGCAGATTCTCAGAAATGGTCCTTCAGTGTTGTACGACTTATTTAAATATCCGAAGATTTTCATAATAAATATCTTTAAACGTAAGGCGCCGATTGGTGTCCATGACGCTTTAGACTTCAACAATATTTGGAGCGCCGGAAATTGCATCGTATAACGTTGTTCTCCCTTCAATAAATGTATGACACCAACGAGAAACCATATGTTTTAATATATTCCTTATCATACATGTTTTCCTTTCTTTTTACAATTATTTAATTGCAATTATGTTTTTAATTTATGTTGAAATTTCTTAATTTACCAATAACTATTATCCTAAACAGATAAAATATAATAATCTGAATAATCAAAAGTATAGTATTTTTATTAATCTTAACTAATGGATACTGCCATTGACCATTCATTACATGTCGGCATATAAGCTTATTTGTTATAAGGATAAAATAATATAACCTAAGAATCTAGATCTATTCCTATTGTACATATTCGATGGGTGCATACTACAGGACTAAAAAATTCAATGTGTTTCATTCACATGACTTTCTCTACATCTCTACAACAAATTATTGTTAAAAAGCTTATGCTTCTAATTACTTCATGCTAATCGAGAACAAATTATAAGAAATAATCTTATTACTTGCTTTCTTGTAAGTAGAAGCGAAATAAGGGAGCACCACAGGTTAAAGTGATAGTCAAAAGCTGGTTGCTAAGTGTCTGAAGTTCTTTGTTTCATAGAGAGAAGTTGACAAAGTCCTGTGTGAGACTAGTATATTTTTTAAAGCTGAAACCAAAGACAATGAATACCTAAAAACGACTAACTCCACGAAAGAAATTCATATAACATAAATTGTGTGTTTTAACGTTCTCTATATTTTTAGGTAAGTTTTTGTTCATCTCTTACGGTTAAGCAGTTATGCAAAATTCCGTAAAATTGATCCAGAATAAAGTAGTTTTCAGAGCCTATTCCCAGAAAATTCAAGATATCCATTTTATTTGTCAGGTAAATATCTTTAATATATGATATTTTAATCAAAATCGTTGAAGCTTTTTTTGAGAAAATCAAAATTTCCGAAAAAAGTTGCATGTAAAGGGTAGTTTGGGTTGGAGGGGATTTTTCTCAAAATCTTCGTATTGCATTCCTGGAAAATACTGAATTTAAATACCAAGTTTGGTGTTTTTTTTTTTTTTTTTGATACAGGGGACCCTAGAACATATATTTCCGGTAAAATTTCGGTATCAAATTTTTGGGTGGAGTGCAATACCTTCTCTATACACTATGTACATTATAGTACATAAAATTATGTCTTATTTATGGACGTTCTTTAACTGCTGTGATTTTCAGCGTCCCATTCTAAATTGGGCGTGAAAGACCGCTTAATTTGCTCAGAGCCTCAGTATCACGCTTGAGATTCTTTTACATGCAGTAAATCTACGACGCGGGACTAACGGTTTCTGTAGGAAGCCATGCTAAGTATTTTTACTTCCTCCGCTGGGTTTGAACATAATACATGTAGAGAAAGTAAAAATGCGATGACACTTTCATATGTTACTGCCAAAAGTGAAAAACAGCAACTTTCAAGTGACGATAGAAGTAAGTGTAGTACTCTCTTCATCGCAATTGGTGCCCGAGTGTCCAATCAGTAAAGTTAGGCGAATATAAATTTTACAGTGCTTCCACTATACTAGGCAAAATTTCCCTGCAACTCCCGGACTTTTCCAGCCTACCGCACGGAGTTAAGAAGAGTGCAACTTATTTTTGAGACGTCCCTCGTACCTAACCTAATATTACAGAGAGAAGCATTTACCACAGCTGAAATGTGCAGTAGAATAATTTTGTTCACATCACTACTGCAGGTAATTAAAAAGAGAGAGACAATGCTAGAGCGAAACTTTTCATGAATTTGACACAAGAGATACAGAAGATTTACAATAGTGGGTCAATAGAAATCAGGGGACCAGTGGTGAAGACGGTACACGTATGGACACTAGGAAGTTAAACTGGAAAGAGAGCTATAAAGAGTGCCCAAAACATACTTTTAATCAAGTCGATTTAATGAAGATCATCGAAATTAGTCTGACGTTTTCAATTCTTTCAAAATCTTTGTAATGGTAATTGAAAACATTGTAAAGAACAATACATCAATATTTTATTAATATTGTGTACCAATAATTTTAATTATTAAGAATAGAATGTTTAAAGTTTAGTAGCTTCAAGTATGCGTGGAGCACACGTCACATGTATTATTTCCCCGAGAGCGAGGGATAGTTGTGTTGGGAAGGCGTAACGCAGAGAAGACACAGCTCTCTTGTAGAGGAACAGTTTGAATGCATTCTTAAGGACCATTGAGACCAAACTAACTCAGGTAGCAGGTCAAGTAATGAAGTGTGAACACGTGGAAGCAAATCGGATAGTGTGTATTGACAGGGGTTGTCATTTCGCGCGCCATTATAATAATGCAGAAAAACCAAGAAGTAAATTAAGTAATTGTGTGGTGTGAAAATTATGAGGCGAAGAGATCACAACTAACACTTTTTTTTTCCATCTTGCTTAGAATAGCACACAGACAGAGAGGACACTGCCCGAAGCTATGTAGGCTAATTATTATACATACGCATTTCGAGAGGGTACCCCCGGGTGGAAGGAATGATATGAAATGAGACGCCGGGCAGTTGGAATCAGGAACGACGGCACAGCAATGACAGAGTCCGTAAAGTTTGTATGTTGATGTAGCCCGTTAGGGTCCAAGGCGGTCCTCATTCTGACAAAAGTTTATTACTATCATTTTTTCTTCCTACGATGCACCAAACACCAGTCGACACTTGCAACCCTGAAGGAGACTAAAAGAATGAAAAATGAAGGAAATGAAAATGAGCACATCATGTAGGGACAGGATATTCCGAGGATGGAAGAACCTACTCAGCAAGAGACAACCCCGAAAGAATGATAAATTAGGCTGGCCACGGGGATTGAACCCACGACCTCCCAAATGTGAGGCACAGACAAAACTTTATCCCTTCCCTTTAGAATCATCCTATTGTATTTCCTATTACGAGTATTACCACTATAAAATAATATTCCACATTTCAGTATATTTTTTCTGCAACAAAATGCATTCACATGTTTCAAAATTAAGTTTTAGCTTTCCTAGAAGAATAGGTTGGAAGTTTGTTTTATTTCGCAAGAAAATTGTTTTATAAAGATGTCGTGGAATGCATTGCAAATCTCTCTACATCTATTCTTGTTCCAAAACTTCTCTGAGAGTGCATCTCTTTCATTTTGCAAGCCGTTAAATTGGAATACAAAAGCACTAAAGAAACGCTCTCTTAACAGTGAAGACTGTTATGCAACGTACAAAAGAGCTGTAATGCTGAAAGAGTATCTGTTTCCGCTACTTTAAGCCTCAAGTAATAACTATTACCCTTGGACCTCGAGGCGCCGAGCCAATAGCATTTAACATGTGCCTTAAATAAGGTCAAGAAAGCTTACGAAGGATGAAGCTTTCTACATTAGCGGTTTGTTACTGAATATGCATATCTATTTTATCAATGTAATTAAAAATATGATGTGCAATCACATGACTTACTCTAACTACACTACAAAACAATTTCTTATAAAAGATCTAAATAATCGAGATGCTAATCGAAATAAACATTAACGGCATTTTTTACATTCTCTGTACCCACTATGTACATAGTGTATAGAGAAGGTATTGCACAAAAAATTCGATACTGAGATTTCACCGGAAATATATGTTTTAGGGTCCCCAATATCCAAAAAAAGCATTTTCACAAAAAGCTCCGTGTGTGTGTGTGTGTGTGTGTGTGTGTGTGTGTGTGTGTGTGTGTGTGTGTTTGTGTGTGTCCATGTGTCAGTGTGTCCGTGAACACGATAACTAAAAAATGAAAAGTCGGTAAAATACCAAACTTGGCATTTAGGTTTAATATCTTCCAGGGATGCAATACGAAGATTTTGAGAAAAAAACCCCACCCCCAACTACCGTTTACATGGATCTTTTTTCGAAAAATATTATTTTCTCAAAAAAGGCTAACGATTTTGATTAATATTTCGTATATTAAAGATATTTACCGACAAATAAAATGTATATCTTGAATTTTCTGGGAATGGCCTCCGAAGAGTAGTTTATTCTGGATGAATTTTACTGAATTTTGAATAACTGCTAAACCGTAAGAGATAGACAAAAACTTACTACACAAAAAATGTAGAGAACATTAAAACACACAATTTATGTTATATACATTTTTTTCGTGGAGTTGATTGTTTTTGCGACATTGCTTAGTTTTGGTTTCTGCTATGAAAATTTCTCATACAGGAATTAGTCAACTGCTGTCCATACAAACAAAGGAACTTCAGTGACATAGCAACCAACTTTTGATTATCACTTTAACCTATGGTACTCCCTTATTTCACCTCTACTTACAAGGAAGCAAGTAATATGGCTTTTTCAGCTCATGGTTTACTGATTAGCGTGAAGTTAATAGAAGTATAAGGTTTTTAAGAATAATTTGTTGCAGGGATATAGAGAAAGTCATTTGAATGGTACACATCAGATTTTTATTACTTAATTCCTTATAAGTAGAAGGGAACTAAAGGAATACAATACGTTAAAATGATAGTCAAATGTTTTAAAAGCTCTCGTTATGCGATTGTTATTGCAAATCGCTTCCTTGCTAGGCCAGGCGTAGAACAAAAGATAAACAGATACTTCCTGTCAGAAAAGTATGTACTTTATAATTTAAACCAAAAACGGAATATCTCGGAAACTGTTACCTGCACAACAAAAACA
Organism: Hymenopus coronatus; assembly: GCA_030762935.1. Lineage (NCBI taxonomy): Eukaryota > Metazoa > Arthropoda > Insecta > Mantodea > Hymenopodidae > Hymenopus > Hymenopus coronatus. Next base: position 85,635,008 of record CM060896.1, on the reverse strand, counting down.
TGAAGGATATAAACTGTGTATTTACACGGGGTCTACATTTTCTGGATAGTAAGTTTTTGTCTAACCCTTATAGTTTAGCAGTTAAGCAAAATTCATTCAGAATAAGGAGGTTTTTAGAGGCTATTCCCAGAAAATTCAAGACATACATTGTATTTGGGTTGTAAACAGCTTTAATATACGGGATTTTAATTAAAAGCAATAGAGTCCCTTTTAAGAAAATCAAAATGTACTAAAATATTTTCCATGTAAAGGGTAGTTTATGGTGGGGGGATTTTGTTGAAAATCGTGTTGCATCCTTGGAAGATATTAAACCTAAATACCAAGTTGGGTATTTAATCAAAACATATTTCCGGTGAAATCTCGTTATCGAATTTTTGGGTGAATACAATATCTTCTCTATCCAATATATTAATTATACATGTGGATTAGAGAAAATAAAAATGTGATGTTAACTTTACACGACTTTCTTTAGTTTATTTTCTTTACTATATATAGCGAGTAGGTGAATTATTGTATACAACCATAAATGCGATAGCGATATTTCATCAGATACAAAAGTTTTAAGTGACACTGAGTAAAAGAACAAAATTCTGAATTAAGTTCGTGTCTATGCAGAGATAGCACAAATATATAGTCGATTAATATCAAACCATCCCAAGTTGAGACACCAAGATTTTAAAGAAAATCCTCTACTCTAAACAAACCTTTCCAGGAGAAAATTTTCCAGATCTTGATATTCCCTAAAATGGCTAACGGTTTCGATTAAAATGCTGTGTAATCAACACATTATATGGCCTATAAAATGTTTGTCTTGAACTTTTTTTTTTTTAGGAAGAATTCCTCTTCATTCCATTGAAATTCTCTTCATTCTGTATGGCTTTGGCAAAACTGGTAAACCGTAAGTAATACAAAAGGTGTGTATCTTGTTAATACACAAAATACAAATTCGTGGTGTTTATTATAGCTTTTTACTACTTTACTTTTTTTTGGAGTTAAATGTTTTTAAAGCGGGGTTTCTCAGATAAAAACAGATCAAAGTGGAGGGAGTTGCAGTACTACTACTTACTACTACAACATATAAATGCAAATCAAAACATTGTAAGTTGCCATTGGGGTTGTCATCCCAAAATAATTTGAGATCACCTTGTGGTTTACCGGGAAACATGCTAGTCAGTTGAGAAATTCAATGCTATGCAGGCTTGTTGCCATGGAAGCTCAGAGGCAGAGCAATCGGCTAGAGATTGGGAGATCCGTGGTTCAAATATGGCATTGAATTTTTTAGTCTGACTCTACTTATCCAACTCCTGTCCTACACACGGCCATAGTAGTTGGCTATACTATGAATCCTGGGTCTAAAGTACCTTGTGGTTTACCGGGAAACATGCGAGTCACTCGAGAAATTCAATATTGAGCCGAAATGTTGCCATCATAGCTCAGTGGCAGAGCAACCGACTAGAGATCGGGAGATCCGCGACTCAAATCCCGGCTACGGCATTGAATTTTTCAGTCCGACTACCTATCCAACTTGTGTTTTTTACATTAGTAAGTGAAAATAATTTTAAATAATAAGCCTAAGAATCGCTAGAGGATATTTAATTATAATTTGTGTTTATTCTAATGCCAAAATGCGATTAACAGAACATTTCTGCGAGTTTATGAAAAAGTAATCCAAAAAGTTATTAAAATGATTCTTCAATCAAATGTGGCGATTTCAATGCAAGAGTAGGTAATTCACTAGTATCAAACACTTTTGTTCATATTTAGAACTGTCCGAATAATCTAGGCCAAGAACATAGGAAATTTTCCATTGAAAATATTGGAAAATTGTTATACGCTGTTTTGAAAAAGAGGTGTAGTTATACGAGTACATGGACTGAAAGGGAGGCAAGGTTTATGTTTTAATGAATGATTGCGACCACAGATGTGCATATAATGTCATGTACAATGTAAAGGCTGTCACAATTATGATATTTATTTAGTAATGTTAAGATTAAGGCTTTGAGAAAAGTTGTATAGTTAAAGAAAGATAATTGCGAGAAGTCTCTTGATACCGGATATTATAAGGTATTTGTATCAGTAAAGGCTACAATATAGCTTCTTAATACGCCAACCAATGATATATTATAAAATGAATCGCAAAATTGAAGAAGAAATTGAACTGTAAAAGAGACAAATGAAACATTTTGAGAGGGAGGAGTAGGGAAAGATTGGGGATCTGGAATGAAAGTATAGAATAGGCAACAAAATAAGAACAAAACTTACTTCCATTGACTTCAACAGAAAAATAAATAAGCAAAAGAAAGATATAAGACAGTTGAAAAAAGAAAAACCTTATTGTTAGAGAATCAGTAGTCGTGGAATACAATTATAAGAGAAATTGGAAATAAACATTGTCATATAAAGCCTTCAAAGATGTAAATAAATCAATTGAAGCAAGAATAAATGTCATACAAGAGGTTTGCGTTAAACATCATACGGAATTGTGATTTCAAGAAAATGAAGATGAAGATGATGTATTATTGGAAAATAGAAATTTTCAAAGTTACGGATGTCCACCTAATTAATTACCTCCATGAGGCATTGCAAGAAAAGTATAAAACTCACTGGTATAGACGGAATTAATATGAAATTACTGAAGTACGGAGGAAGTTTCTTACATTGGAGACATCTACATTGATGAATTGGTGTTGGAAAACTTGTAAAATACCTGTAGAATAGACAGCAGCAAGTGATCTCTCTCTTTAATAAGTGAGAGAAACAAAGTTGAACCAAATCAGCTCCATTATAAGCATGTGTGTACTGCATCACGGTAAAACCTTCGGGATAGAATTTATCAAATAGGAATGATCCTGAAAGAATTAAATGTAATATCCAAATTTGGAAGTTAATTTAAGTAGTGGAGTAGAATAAGAAGTTCCTTTAAGAAAAGTCTATGAATGGGTAGAGAAACTAATGCGTATTTAACACATATATTTTAATATAGCTTAAGCTATCCTTACCAATCCTAATTTTTCTGTCTCCCTCATATTGCGCAAAATATACATTTACAGAGGAAGTTTCATTACCCATTGTACGTAGGTACAAAGGGATAAGGAAAACTAAAGCTACACTCACACTATTAACTACTAGTCGTTAAATGTTTCTGTAACATTCCGATAAACCACTAAATAGTAGCCGCAATATGATATGTTACGTTGCCATGACTTCTTATAATCACTATTTTATAGACACCAAGTCACCCCTGCCACTGTACATCGTTAGGGGGCTGTAAGTTTAGAGCTATCTCACGTATGCGTAGATGGAAACACGGGACTTCAGGATTCAAGGTGCACGGGAAAGAACCGGGATCTATAAGTAAGTATACAAAGGGTATGGTGAGGGAGATAAGGAATTAAAAAAAAAAAAACAAAAAAAACAATGATTACCCTAATTCCACAAAACTCACCTGGTGCATTATAACATTCGTTTGTCCTTTCTGTCACTGTTGATTCAGAGTACATCCGGCAGTGACTGCAGCTTGGATGTAAGGTCCCTCCGTGACATTATCGGAGTCTTTAAACCTTTTCAGCTAAAATTGCTTATGACAGCATTTCTATATGAGAACACATCTGTGTCATCTTTTAGGACATCTTACCATCAATATCGATTGCTAAAATTGCTGTAACCTTATCTCTTGGTAAATGAAATATAATTCATTACATCAGGTAGCCTAAAATCTTAAAATATAATAGACTACGTACATAAGTAGTTTATAGGTATGAATGCATGATTTTAAGGTATTCTACAAGGTTGCTCCGTTTCTGACCGAACTTGGCAGAGAATCTTTGACATAAGGCAAAAACTACCGTCTAGCTTAGAATTTAGTTTTAGCAAATACATCCTTTTGTTTTACAAGATTAATCAATTCTTTCAGTAATACCTACAAAGTTTGCAATACCGCATCCTTCAAGGTGACTGCCACAATAGCTAGAACATTACGAATATAAAAAAAACTAATTACCCACCTAGCATTCATAACCTCACTAAATAAAGTACAAGCGAGTTTACGTATTATTCGTTAAACTAATATCTGAAATTGATAATGGAATAATAAAAGTCAAATAATTACAACTATTATGCTTAAACAAAAACATAAGCGACATAATTGCATGCTTGAAAGATTTAGAACATTTTAAGCTGCGTTATACTAAATTGTAATAACACCAACAAACAGCAAACCAGACGATAAGTTTTCGTCTTATCATTATCACCGTATTTATCTTCATTTGATTATTTATTGTAAATTAATATAAAATAACACAAAACAATACAGTATAGTCGCTTTGGTTAAAAAATTACTGTGGTGCTCAAATATAACTAACAGAGTAATAAATAAATCGGTATTATCTTGTACAAACTCAAGAGCAAATTCCGATAGTCGGACATATACTTATGATCTTTAGTTTTTCAATGTTTGTATCCAGCGAGTTTCTTTCTTTATGAGAAGCTTTTAATGTTTTATAAGGATAAAAACAAAACTAATGATATATAAAACGATAACATATTCATGAATCATTTGAGCAACATTTCAACAATTTCATTCATCGTACGATATAACCAAGCAGGTTAGAGGACGTTAGCCTACAAAAAACTAGCACTAGAATTGAGGCGGAACTTCGCCTAACACAGTACAATCAGACAACACAGTACAGGCTATAATGTAATGCATTTGGTAACCTTAAAACCTTAGCAGTTTACATTAGAAGCTTTCCAAGAGTGTTAATACTAACACGCTGACAACTATACCTACCACCTTTATTACGAAAAAATATTTTTACAGCTCCTCTTCGGCTCTTTCAAAATGCAAAGCGGAATACAATCCATATTATAACTAGTTTTATCACTATCTTCCATTTACTTCATAAGTATTGAAAACAATAAAACAACTGCTTAGAAACCATATTACATCATTTATCTGTGATCTGATACATTATACTTTTTCATTTATCAAATTTATTAACTATTTTCACGTATTTTAATGCTAAAATTTCATAAAACGTACGTAACACGTGTATAATCTCAATATAACACTCGTAAAACTTAACGAAAGCAAACGTCCTAAACGATACTCATGTCAAAATCAGTCAGATTATACATTACTTACATAAATAACTATTAACATAATTTTTATCGCTTTACGAGATCTACAATTTTGTGCGGCTAGCCTCTGTCTCTTACTATTCGCCAAAAACTAATATGTAAAAGTAATAAAATATCAGAGAAAGGGCTTCAAGGAATAATAAAAAAAAATTCAATGTAAACGTTTTATTTGTAATGAACAAAGTCAAATAACATATGTTATTTTGATTATAAAATTTTAGAATAAGCTTATGACAATCATAATTATAGAAAAAAATCTGATGTGTTCCATTCACAAGACTTTCTCTACATCTCTGCAACAAACTTTTCTTAAAAAGCTAATGCTTCCAATTACTTCATGCTAATCGACAAAACAATTTACAGAAATAAGTCTTTTTTCTTGCTTCCTTGTAAGTAGAAAGGAAATAAGGGAGTACTATAGGTTAAAGCGATAGACAAAAGCTGGTTGCTACGTGACTGAAGTGCCTTTATTTGTATGTATGGACAGGAGTTGAAAATTCCTGTAAAGCTGAAACCAAAAACAAGAATATTTCAAAAAGGATCAACTTCACGAAAAAAATGTATATAATATAAATTGTGTGTTTTAACGTGCTCTACAGTTTTTGTGTGGTAAGTTTTTGTCTATCTCTTACGGTTTGCCAGCTATACAAAATTTCGTAAAATTCATCCAGAATAGTCTTCAGAGGCTGTTCCCAGAAAATGCAAGATATACATATCATTTGTCAGGTAAACATCTTTTATATATGTAATATTTCAATCAAAATCGTTAGAGCTATTTTTGTGAAAATAAAAATTTCTGAAAAAAGTTCCAAGTAAAAGGTAGCTAGGGGGGGAGTTTCTTCAAAATCTTCTTGACGCATTCCTTGGAAGATACCAAACCTAAATACGGTTTCCCTAAATAAATAAGTTTGGTTTTTAACGGACTTTTCGCTTTTGAGCTATGCTGCCCCCCCCCACACACACATATATACATACAGACACACTAATAAACTCGCGGACATTTTTCCCACACAAAAATTTGGGGGGGGGGGATTCAGGGGGTCCCAAAACATATATTTCCGGTGAAATCTCGGTATCGAATTTTTGGTTGCAATACAATACATTCTCTATACACTATGTACATAGTATGTGTAGAGAAAGTAAAAAATGTAATGTAAAGGACTGTTAAGATGTGGCAAGGGTTTCTGTTCAAACACAGAAGCTTTTTTCTAAATGCGATCTTTTATTCAGGATCTTCCGGGAATTTCTGAGCGTAATACGAAGTTTTCCTTATTATATGTTTTTATTCGTGAAATAAAAACTGCACTCTACCTGCATTACCTGTCGCACCCGTCGCTTCATGAAACAGGCACCAGGTTTGGCCTGACTAGTGCATAACCAGAAAGTAAAGCGATTACAAAAGGTCCGAATGCATATGTTACAATATAAACGTAATGAAGAAATTGAGGTCATTGATCAGCAAACAGCTACAGAAATCAACTTTATCACAAGACGTACTGGCGACAACAGTAAACCAATATATGCGTTAAGACTCCATAAAGACTCGTGAAAGGTATTCAAAGAAAATATAATTTCTATCCCTGAAAGAGTGCTAAACATTTATGACCAATAAAACTACAAATTCATGCATACTCAGATATTTTGAAGCTCACAACCAACTGGCTAAAATGCCTGAAGACAAAATGTGGAAAATAACTTTTTCGCGCCTTACTATTTTCGTTCCATTGATATCAATATTACTGTCCTATTAAGTATTTTTGGAGAAACAATGGGGATGTAGGAATGTTATTACAATGATTGCTTTGTAACTGTTAAATGTATGAGAGGCAATAACCAGTTAAAGCAACTGGCCAAAATGTAAGGGTAATTAGGTTCACAGAAACTCGCCAAGTAGGAACCTTTAACTAAGTGTCAATTCGTGAGAACAGAATGTTCAGATAGCCTAAAGATGCGTGTGAAAATGTACCTAGACCAATTTTTGGGTGAAGCTACTATGAATCAAGAGTAAAACGTTTCTAATTCAGATGTACATTTTGGCAAGGTATCGGTAGGAACTTTGATGGACAGTCAGATGCAGACGGGAGACCTGGGTTAACAAAATTCCAAAATTAAGTTAAGTCTACTCCGACTTTTTGTGCGCATTCTGTTTCTTCGTTTTACAGGTGTTACTAGTTACCGCTTAAACGCTGCACGCTGCTCACTACCTGCTTAATGGTGATTGGTTCCCGTAGAGTAGCTTAGCTTTTCTCGGTAAAAACTGCTTACTGCACAAACAAATTTGTTCTAGAACACGAAGTTCTAAATGATCTTGAAGTTAGCAGATTGAATACGAGGTAATTAATTCCTGTGCTTAGATTTAGGTATAATTTATTATTCATCTTACAACAGGCAAATCATTAAAAACATATCCGTTATTAGACTATAGTATATACTCTCAATATATTTAACTGGGGTGTTCATTCTCACAATGTGACCACATACATTGAGATAATCATCTCACATCTTTCACCTGATGCTGCTTATAAAATAGGAAGGGACGACATTTCAACATTTCCAACTAAACTGTGACATTACTCAAAGATTCTCTCTGCAGATTGGTAGAGAATAAAGAGCAAATTCAGCCGCTTGACCATGCCTAAGCAGTGGCGTTGGCACAGTGGATTAGTATTCACTATGCTTTTATGAATGGTGACCATGGTGCCATAGGGAATTGGACTGGGATGAATGGCACTGTAATTACATATTAACCATGTTGGTATAAATCTATAAAAAATAAAAGCATTACTTAAATGTATCATGTCTCCAAATCTGATAAGCATTTCCCATATACAAAAATAGGCATTATATGCATATTATACCAGAGGGATTCTGTATGTGATATGTCTAATTTTCATGATTATGTTACCACTTTCTTCTCTTGGCATTTATCTATCGTATTCAGCAGCTGGCAAGAGTAATGTCTTTGTAAATTAAATTTCCTGACATACTGCATATCTTTGGAAAACACTAAACCTTTCTTTAGTATCCACAAAAATGGACAGCTCTTGTCGATTAGGAAAAACGTTTGGTGGAGTAGAGGGTCATTGGGATATACCACTCTTTAGCCAAGACAATACACCACGATGCACGCATTAGGTATAACAAAGACGAACACCATCGCAGTTCTGATCTTGATTTTTATGTCAACCTGCAAGGCTCCTCAAGCTCCGACACCATGAAATTTTAATTTGGAAAAGTGCACTAATTGCAATAAATGCAATCCGGCTACAATATATTTTATTTCTTAAGCCTCGGTAACTTAAAATATTGATAATATGGCGTAAATATCAGACTGATTTTTCCATTTACAACCATACTTGTTCAGGTTACTCATGATGGCATATTACCCAAATGCATGTGTACACACGTATAGCAAACCCTCTAGCTTACACATGTTGTGCATGAATAGTGTTCACGCGGTTAATAGTGCTAAATGGATTATCGATATTTGCATGCAATATCGTATAAAGCGTCGGGATGGTACGCCATATTGAGATGCCATTAAATTTTAAGAGTTGTCCATTTCAGCAGCGCTTTATTTCCACTCTCAAATTTAACAGGGATTTAAATATTCCATTGAACCACTCGTTTTCGTTGATTGATACAGTTCAAGTCTTTATTTCCTACTTAAAAATCTATGATGGTGCAACTGCTGTGGGTGACTTTATCCTGAATATTATTTAAATAGTAAATGACAAAGTAGCGTCGGCGTTATTGTGTGGGTCAGTTGGTCCGGTTAGGGTGAAAACTAACGACATTTCCCTACCTTTTGATGTCTTCGCTGCTCCGGTTTTAGCTCAGGTGGTTCCTCCTCATCGGCGAACATGAATTACTCGGTACAGGGCGTGGTACAGATGGAAATACAAAAAAAGGTAGTGAAGAAAAATAACATTAATCACTGGTTCGTAAATATTATTGAATAAAATTGCATGGTATAATATTACACTGTATGAACTGTATAAACCCTAATCGCCATGAGTTCTTTGTTTCAACCGCGGTGAGCAATGTGTCGCGATTTTGCTTCAGCGGCCGATATAGTGCCACCCAAGGAATCTGCCGTAGAACTGCCCAAAACGGTTGTGATTTTAAACTTAAACATCCATCTGTATGCATAGAGTCCCTCTTGCTATTGGTTGCATGTACTTATGCCTCTATTCCCTAAAGCCACTCAACAAAAGACAGGGCAATAACATTTTTAGAATGTTTCCTTTTGAAAGCTCAAGGTCTTTCTAACGGAAATCTGTGCATTTACAGTTAAAACCACGTTTCAAACCTTGTCTTAGCGTGTAAAATATTATCAAAATACAAATATACACAAATAAAATAATGGTTAAAGCAAAGCTTATTCCCCTTACTATGACAAATAAGACATTACTATATACAAAGGCTACCTATTTAATTAAGAGTAATCTTATCAGTAATAGAGATCGTTGCGCAATAGAGACTATTTCTACATGTTATTCTTAGTTACATAATTAGGCGGATATAAAAGAGTTACTGTCTCAATGGGTTATATTAGGATTTTCTCTTACCATTATCCACAAACTATGTTACTAAGACTTATTCTTTTACGAGTTTAATTTTTTTATTTATGTCAATTCACTTAAGCTGCCACATTTATTGACTTTATGCCTATCCAAATAAACGTTTTCAGAAATGTTTATATTATGTATTTCGTTATAGTTAGTTACAAGAAGAATAATGGGATACAGTATGCTCAAACGAAGATACCACTCAATATCCCATTAACCAATGACAACTTAGGTTGCTAAACTGATGGCGAATCAGATCATAGCACTGATACACTGACAGCAAAGCATCTTTAATTATTATAATGATATATAGGGGTAGGAGGAGGCCAAACGTAATATGCTCATTATAAGTTGCTACAGGCCATAAAATGGTGGATTTTATTTGTCCGTTCTGTCTTTTTGCGATGTTTTTGGCTTAATTGCCTCTATGTTAACATCTTTTTACTTTCCTTACACGTAGTATGTACAGAGTGTATAGAGAAAGTATTGTATTGTAACCAAAAATTCGATATCAAAATTTTCCCTGAAATATGTGCTTTAGGATACTGAATATATTAATAAAAGCATTCTTACTTTCTCTTTACGCACTATGTACATAGTGTATAGAGAATATATTGCACACCACCAAAAAATTCGATACCGAGATTTCACCGGAAATATATGTTTTAGGGTCCCCTGTATCAAAAAAATTATATTTTCAAAAAAGGTCCATGTGTGTGTGTCAATGTCCGTGAACACGATAACTTAAAAACGAAAAGTCGGTAAAATACCAAACTTGGTATATAAGTTTAATATCTTCCAGGGATGGGACACGAAGATTTTGAGAAAAATCTCCCCACCCCCAAATACCCTTTACATGGAACTTTTTCGGAAAAGTTTGATTTTCTAAAAAATGGCTCTAACGATTTTGATTAAAATATCCTATGTTAAAGATACTTACAGGACAAATAAAATGTATATTTTTTAAGTGCTAAACCGTAAGAGAGGGACAAAAACTTACCACACATTATAGCACATTAAAATACACAATTTATGATGTATACATTTTTTTCGTGGAGTTACTTGTTTTTGAGATATTCCTTGTTTTTGGTTTAAGCTATAAAAAACTTATATTTTTCTCATACAGGACTTAATGAACTGGGGTCCATACAAACAAAGGAACTTCAGTCACATAGCAACCAGCTTTTGATTATCACTTTAACCTATGGTACTCCCTTATTTCGCTTCTGCTTACAAGGCATTAAGTAATATAGAAGTATAAGCTTTAAGAATAATTTGTTACAGAGATGTAGAGAAAGTCATGTGAATGGTACACATCAGATTTTGAAAAATATGCCGTCTGTCTGTTAGTCTGTCTGAAGAGCATAGCTCAAGAACAAAAAAAAAAAAAAAAATATACCTGGAATTTAAGTTTATTACGAGGGATTTTCAGAAACTAAGATTACAAAGCCTGCAGTGTAACGAGTATATTTCATTTCGTACAACCCATAACCACCATCTGATAGGTTATTTTTTCACATTCCTCCATATCGGTTGAAGCACTTATGGATTCGTGGGATAAGTTGGAATATTCTCTCTATTAAAATCTGGTTCTAGCGATTTCAACTACGCTGTCGTGAAGTGTTGCACTACCTCATCTGAAGCGAATTGTCGGCCTCCTAGGTGCTCATTAAAGTAAGGAAAAAGGTGAAAGTCGCTTGCAGCGAGATCCGGGCAAGGGTAAGTGATATCCCACCGAAACTGCTTTAACAGCGTAGTGGTCTTCTGGGCTGTTTGAGGTCTCGCTTTGTCGTGAAGGAAGATGACATCCTCGATGAGCAATCCTATCCGTTTTCTCCTGATTGATTCACTGAATTGTGTATGTTATCGCAATATTAGTCAGCGGTCATTGTGTGTCTGTTTTCCAAAACTCTACGAGTATGAAACCATTACTGTCCCAACAATATACCACATTCCCGGCAGATGACTCTACCTTAAACTTCTTTGTCTTTGAGAAAGAGGGGTGATTCCACCCCCCTGATAACCGCTTACTGCTGGGGATATAGCGGTGGATCCATGTTTCGTCACCCTTGGCAATGCCGTGTTCATTTTCTCAATAACGTCTAACAGTTTTGCTTAAAATACCGTATATTGAAGATGTGCACATAATCATAGGATGTATATTTTGAATAGCCTTTGAAGCCCGCTTCATTCTAATTGACTTTTGTATCTGGTAAACGTAAGAGGTAGACAAAAGCCTACCACACAGAAAATGCAGATCTAGTTAGAACACACAATTTATGTTATACTGTTTTTTGAGCTAAATATTTCCGAGATGTTCCGCTGTCTTGGTTTAACTTTTACAGTGCTAACAGTACTTTTTTCAAACGGGAAGTCTTCATTGGTGCTGTATCTCTCTTGTTTTACTTCAATCGAATAAATATAGCGATTAAAATATTTGACTATCAGTTTAGCCTAGTGTACTTCCTTTTTTCCCTTATAATTTTAACGTGATAAACATGAAGTAGAGGGAAGAAGGAGCTTTTGTAAGAATAATATTTTGCGGAATAACTAGAGAAAGCTGTATGAATGAAATACATAAATTTTTATAAAGGTTTATCTTCTTTTGACAATGTTTTGTTATTGGACAGAGACTACTCTAATTCTAATGTATTTTAACTAATGCGCTCTGATAAGAGTGAATACAACAGGTAACAGTTAAGAAAAATCATTCTATTGCATTCACGTGTAAACACTAAGCAGAAGGATCACATCCTGCGAGAAATTACTGAGCCTCCTCCATATGTCCCATTGTTTTTAGCTAACAGCGTAACAATGACCCTGTCCATGAGACAGGCATGAGTAGGTTGTCTTCACCTAAGTTTGATACCAGATGGTAAATAAAACTGAAGCTTAGCTGAGTAAAACTTGCTTTTTGAGAGGACTTGCAGCTAAATTTGGAGATGTTATATTTTCTACTGATGGAGGTATTCTTTTCTGAAAAACATGAATTATTGTACCTATTTGAATTTCTCTCTCCAGAATGCCCATTAGTGGTTCAATAATCCGGAGCATGTTACTGTATGTTGCCATCTAATAAATTTATTAACTGAATTGCCAATTTATTCGAAGAATACTCAAATAACTGAAAAGCAAGTGAACACTACAAGACCAGAATGGTGTATTATTTAAGCATGTTGTTATATACAATTTAATCTGAAAATATTCATTAATTTGCATAACCTTTCTCCAGTTTTTTTAGTTCTTTTTAAGGATTCTTGTATCCATTTTTTCCACTTCCTATTCCTACTGATAAATTTCATCATACCACATTGTTTTAATTCATAGAAAAACATTTACAAGAATATACCTGAGACCGCATTGGTCATTACGTAGACCTCACATGTAATTGCAAAAATGCCTGCCCTTAACCACGATACGTTCTGAATAAATAAACTTTTCGTGTTGAAATGAAGCCCAGTAGAATCTATACTACTAGTTTTCCACGAAAATTTAATTTCGGTTTCAAACTAATGCATCCTTCCATAAGATTTATTCTGATCTTTGGTTTCGAAATCATTATCATGAAATTAATTATTCAAGAGCCGCAAAAAAATTGTGGGAACAAATTAGCACAAGTGATGCCACTACAGATAGTAAATATTTTAAGAACAGGTTGTTATGTGATAGTTCTACACTTTAATGACCGCGAGAAGAAACTGAATCTACTACACTGTTCCAAAACTCCTGCGTTACTTACGAGTGTTGATCATACGTAATTAGTACTAACCCTATTATAATTGTTCTGTGCAACGTGCTTGAGACACTTCTAAGGTGAGCGTTAGAATTTGCATCAGTTTCGTCTAACTTTTCCTCCATTAGATCATGTAGTTCACGTTTAGCGTTCAGCAACTCGGTTGATCCAACCTCTCAGTGTCTCTATCCGTAATTGGATAATTATAAAATTGGTGCTGAAATTATCTCGCATCTATTTTTACACGGTTGAGTTTTCATGTATCTATCGTGCATAAAGATACGCTGTTCAAGGACGAATTTGTTGGTAAGACACCTCAGAACTGATAAACGTACCTATGACACACCCTGCGCCTGTTCTGCATAATACCTAGGTCTCGGCCAATACGCATATAAGCCAGTAGTGTGCTTGTGACCAAACGAAGGCACCTGTAAGAGGACACTACTTGAATAATCACATTCTAGCAGCATCTGCTTTTTGACTGGATTTTTTCTGTAAATGAAACTTTACGCCGTGTTATTGAGTATCCAAGTGTGTGTGTGTGTGTGTGTGTATGTGTGTGTGTGTGTGGGGGGGGGTTCTGGTCGTCGATGAGCTTCTAACTATCCTTGTATAAAGAGAATTAAACAATCAAGGATATTACCAAAGGTTATGCTGACGACGTAGCCAAACGGGTCCTGGGGCAATATTACAAAACTGTACCTATCAAGGATAACGCAAAGAACTTTAACACCAATCGAAACATGTTACAAAAATTCAAATCTTTGGGTTAATTCTTGAATGGCTGCATTAGAGCAATTTAAAATCAAAAGGGAACTATCACATTTTGTACCTACCTCCTAAGTTCTTTGCAAAGGCACTGAAGATAGAAAACACGGTAAAATATGTATGCTCTTCGATACTATGAATATAATTACCAAAAGCTTTAAAGCATAAATTATAACTAAAAGAATTTTGGGAAAACTTGGAGACAACTACTGTGTTGAAATTATAAAGCATATATTAAACCCACAGCCCTTTGATTTGTGGCCAAAGACCTTTCAAAGACAGGCAAAAAATAACTCTAAAAATTCGGTGGCTTTCCGGACACTGTCTCACTGGGGCAATACAAAATACACATATAGCAGTTCATTAATACCTTGATAACCTTGCCTTCTTTTGATTACATGTATTAAAAGAATAGTAAGGATGTGAGCTCAGAGGCTGAAACAATTGCAAACTGCTGCCATTTACATACAAATGACACACCCTAACAAAAGCATCAAGCCACTTCTTGAAATGGACAGTGGTTCTAAGCTACCATAAACCTCCTTTGGTAAACCTATGTTTGTCTTGGCTTGATCACTCAATATCGCTAAGTACATTTTATCAATCAGATATTTTAAGAATTGAACAATTCATTCCTTTGTTTTTGTGGAAGCCGAAGCAAATAAAACTAACACTTCAAGCAATATATGACTAACAGAATTAAATACTTGGTTATCTAGACATTACTTGTGGCAGGAAAACCAAAAACGCAACAAAAGGTATTAATTTTACTTTCCAGAATATCTGAAAGTTATTAAAAATAAACTGAATGCCCAAAACCATTCTACAAAGCGTTAACTGTTAGACGTGGCCCCTCTACTTCACGAAATTACAAAAGCAAGTATTGAGTTTTATTAAAACCCTCAAATGGACTGAGGCAGTGAAAACCTGAAACTGTCCGCGGCTGTAAGGTTTTTTCCTTTTCCGTTTGCAAAGAATGGCCACAGGCGTACCAGGTTTTACTTTTAAGCAGGATATCTCCACTTAGCTTTCTCCCTTCAGCATTTCCATTTTCATTCGTCTTTTATTTCCTGTCAGATCTCCAAGCTTTATTTTTAAGCATTTGCGGTTTTTCTTCATTTATTACTAAAATATCTTAGTGTAACATTCAATGTATAATTAATTGAATAGAATGTTCGGAACATGTAATTCAACACATGTATTGCTGGTAAAATTCAAAATATCTCTTCACTAGTCATCTCAAAATGGTTTTGCCAGGATGCATTCTTTAAGCAATGGGTTAATAAAGTAACTGTTCAAAAAGTCTTATTTTCACCGAGAGCTAAAGTTAAGTATTCCGAGTTTATGTAGATTTAGAGGTAAGAGGTTGAAAATACATCTGAAAGCTCGGTTTTAGATGATATTTTTAAAAATATGAAAATCGTGCACAATTTTAGCACTAAGAAGAACATATTCTAATGTTATGTCACAAATGTATACTCTATCTTTTGAAATAAAGAACAACTTTTTTGTATTTAGTATTAGTACACACAAGAAAAAAAAAACAGCCTTATTATTCATTACAGAACACAGATGCCCTAAAATGAATACTTAAAAAGTAGTTGATAAATCTCAGTTTTATTAATTTTCTTTCATTTTCATATTCGAAGACTTTCATTTTCACTCATACAGTTTGTGATTGCAATTTGATTGAAGTTAAGTATGGGACAGAAGATGTTTAATTTCACTTTCTACATTTTAAACAAATCAGTACTGTAATTTACACATCTGACAAGAAACCCGCGGTTCACCATTGAAACTTCATGGAGGAATTTTTGTTTTTATGAAAAAAATGAAACTTAAAATGATTAAAAGGTATTTCATAAACGTTTGAATATGAGCTCGCACCCGATATATGTATCCAAGTGTTCCGGTATGGCGGACAAAGTGCCTACCAAACAATGGTTACTGCTGTTCGGATTTGTGCACATAACGAAAAATTCTTATCAATACTTCACACCATATGTAAAATATTATAAATATATCAACTAACTGATTAAGAGTTTTTATTGGATTTACATTAATTCCAATATCAATATGGTTAATTCCTTCACGAAAGGCAGTTTTTATATAATGCTTAACTACAATAAGCTTCAAATTGTTATTTCTATATTTACCGAGATATGCATTTTTGTTTTTCTACACGCACTATGTACATAGTAAAATTCGATACCAAGATTTCACCGGAAATATACGTTTTAGGGTCTCCTGTATTAAAAAAAGGGCATTTTCAGAAAGGTTCGCTCGCGTGTGCGCGCGTGTGTGTGAGTGAGTGTGTGTGTGTGTGTGTGTGTGTGTGTGTGTGCGCGCGGAATGCGGCACGAAGGTTTTGAGAAAAATCCCCGCTCCCCAAACTACCCTTTACATGGAACTTTTTTCGAAAAATTTTGATTTCCTGAAAAATTGCTCTAACGATTTTCATTAAAATATCGTCTTTTTAAAGATATTTACCTGAGAAATAAAATGTATGTATTGAATTTTCTGGGAATATCTTCTGAAGACTACTTTATTCTGGATGAATTTTACGGAATTTTGCATAACTGCAAAAGTGTAAGACATGGACAAAAACTTCCCATACAAAAATGTTGGGCACGTTGAAACACACAATTTATGTTATATATATTTTTTCGAGGAATTTATCGTTTTTGTGATGTTTCGTTTCAGCTTTAAAAAACTTATACTTTCTCATACAGGAATTTGTCAGTTCGTGTTCATAAAAACAAAGGAACTTCAGTCACATAGCAAACAGCTTTTGACTATCACTTTAACTTATGGTATTCCCTTATTTCGTTTCTACTTACAAGGAAGCAATCAATAAGATTATTCTTGGTAATTTTTCTCGATTAGTATGAAGTAAATAGAAGCATAGGCTTTTTAACAAATTGTTGCAGAGATGTAGAGAAATCATGTGAATGGACCACCACATTTTTTCGGATAAAGTTCACAGCCAATCTTCTCTTCCAAGTACCAAAAATAAATTGAATTGAGCCTGTATTTTCAAATTCAACTACTCGCATGAGGTATGAAAAGACACATGGAAGCATTTAACGGAGCAGAGGGACTCCGGATAAGACAGTAGCCAGGATAGGGAATCAGCCCCAAGTATGAGAATGAGGAGAGTAATGAAATGGCGAAATGGGCGAAAGGAAAGGTGGTAAAGAAATAGATGTTAGAATATAATGCGGTGAAAACGTGACCAATCACTCCTCTGTCCACCACAAATTCCACATGAGGTTGCTCGGGATTTAGCTGAGCCGCCTTGGTGAGAGGCGAGCTGCAAAACCACCGGGTTACGGCGCCGCCGAAAATTTCAATATTGCATTTCATTAATGCTCCTAAAAGTCTATTTTCCCCTGTGTCTATAGTTTAAGTGGGTCTACAATTGAAGTTGTTTTCCATGGTTTCACTTAAATGTATTTTCCGTATGGATAGTTAGATGCTTTATCCACGAGAGCATCTTTTATACATTTGTCGTTAAACCGTCATAGTTTAAGCAAGAATGTTTGCATTTAGTGCTGGTAATTAGTCTTAGCTTATCTGTGTTTTGCCTAATTCTCTGCAATTATATACATTGACTGTTACATTTTGTAACTCTTGATATGTTTATTTGTGCATAGATGTAATATAATACCATTTAAATCTTATTTGTGCAATACTTCTCCTTTATGTGAAACTTACGGTTTCATACAGTGTTTAAATATAAATGTAGTATCTTTGAATATATTTATAAAAAATATTTTTATTTTTACATGAAACCGTAATGTTTCATTTAAACGATATAAATAATTAAGATACAAATGGGTTTTAAACTTATTGCTTATTTAAGGTCAGCAAACAGGCTGAATAGTTTATCTCCATTAGTGGTTTTGCTATTCGAACCACCATATTCAACAGCTAGTTGTAATTTTATTTTCGCGTGAACACTACTTCAGTTGTTCACCCAAGTCTAAAAACATCTGGTGCGTTCCATTCACACGACTTTTTCAACCTTTTCAGCAAACAAACTAGTCCCAAAAACTATTCTTTTATCTAAATCTAATTGAGATAAACGTTTTACTGTTCTGTTGATATTATTAAATTAAGGGTATTGGTTGCTAAACGATCACTCCATTTCTCAAATATTTAAAATGCCTAGTCATGGAAAAATATTAATAAATTGCTCAAAATGTCCCCTGTATTCAATCTATATTATTGTGTTATTAACATTGATAAAACCTAATATATGTTATACTTGTGAAACATCATACTGCAATTAGTCGGCTAGTAATCAGATCCGACCGTGTGACCCCTCCTGAGGATACCGAAGTCTAGTAATGTGATATACTGCAATACTGGTATCACAAATGATTATATCCATCTCCTATGATATTATTGCTGTTAGTGGTTAGTGGTAATGGTTAAAGGTAAGCCCTCTAAGCTGAAAGCAGACATTTACAGCAACGGTTTATAATGAGAAAAACAGTGAACTATAAATATTTCTTCAGAGTTTTAAAATCAGCCACTGAAATAACATCTGCTAAACGCATTATCTTAGCAGTGGTCTTATAAGTAGTTTTCCAGCGGAAATCTTCACTCGGTAGATACTGATGGGGGATTCAGTGTATCATTTACTCCCTTTTAGTTGACATTCATCTTCAAACCATATGTGCCAGAGTTTGGTTCACAGCCGAGCATAAACATGTATTGAATAATAAGAGGATACGTTTTACAAGATCAGCATTTACAGGTTAACAGTTACGATGAGAAACTGGATTTCTCTACCGCTTTTCAAAATTTGGTACTGAAATTTGACTTCAAAGATATCCTAATAGAAGTTTCCTGTAATAACGTAATTTTATTCACAGTCTGTCTTTCAAAAAGTTTGCCTAAAAGACACAGAATAATGTAACAATATATTCAAATTAGAATATTATAAACTAAAAACGAGAATATGCTAATAAAGTAAGAAGAATAATCACATGTATAAAAATAACATCTGCAATAAATGGTTCACTTCATATATATCATAACATTTTAAAATTGAGACTAACAAATTGATGATAATTTTATATTCAACTTCCTTTATTGCAAGGTTGCCTCATGGACAAAGTTTAACAAATGCAAACATTACCAAGAACACGTAATGGTTGAACATAGCAATAAAAAAAAAACCATACACAATAAACATTGTCAACATTCGAGTTATATTAAAAGTGAAGTAGGTATTGGAAGAACATTAGATATCATTAAATAAGAATCCCATTGACAATGAAAACTAAAAAGATGATTCCTTAAGCTAGGTATTGAGCCCTTCAAAGCAGATGTTCCAATTGATTTTATATCTATAGTGTGTAACTGTAGCATCATGCAGATGTCGGCGAAGAATATAGGAAGTTTACCACCGCCATTGTTTATGATTAATATATGTATAGAAGCAAATTAAACTTGTTTTCAATATAAACTATACAAATTATTTTAAAACCCGAGATTAAGTATTTACTAATTGTATTACTCTTAATGTAATTTGATCTTATATATCCTCTTCTACTATATGTTTATTCATACACTGAACAAAAAACTTAGAAATGGTTCCTATACTTTCAAAAAACGTAGTCACTAAAGTTATTGATGCTGTACATATTTAAAAATTAATTTATTGTAGGTCTTTATGTTATTTTCTTCTCTTTATCTACCTCTTGGAGTTGAGCAATGTTGGCCTCAATTTGGAATGTAGGATCTACACAATCTCTGCTTCAAATCAAATATTTGTTCAATTACTTATGTAAATTTAAAACCAAATTAAAACTAATCTCTTTTTAAAGTTAATAAATTTAAAAATCAATGTAATATAAGTAATAATTATTCACAACAAGAATCTCTTTCTCTTCTATAATTCACTTATGGTATTGTGTCGATTTATTGTTAACAGTTCTGTATGTGGACAATTTCCCAGCACAAGTGGCAAGTTTTCATTTTCATTACGTCAGTGGTTTGTGGGCTGAAGAGTGATCAGGAGGCTATACACTGCTACTATCTTGATCATGTCTCTTCTTTCAGAACTGCTTAGTTTTTTCTAATTGGTTATTCAAACATTTGTTATAAATACCTCTGCAAATAGATCTACACCTTTTCCCTTGTGTTAATAGAAACACCAGTTAGTGAATTCTTTTTCACCTAGAAGTTGTCGCAACTGACTCCTTTTTGGCCATGTTTGTCTTGTAACTAGAGCCCAGAAAGACATTTATTTTTATCTTACTATAATTGTTTATGGATGCTCTTTAACTGCTGAGGATTTTAACGTCCCAATCTATAATGGGTGAGAACTATCCCTTAATTTTACTCAGAGGCCTCTCTTTCATGCTTGAGGTTCTTACACGTGCTGTAGATTGTGACAGAGATTAACGGCTTTACTTCCGAACAAAGTTATGTTAATGATTTCTACGTCCGGAAGAATCCATCGTCCTCCACTGGGTTTGAACACGCGAACTTAGTAATCAAAGGCTAGCATGTTTTCCCTAGATCACGGAGGACGAAACAGCATTAATATTAGTGTCACTTGCAGATTTTAACACAAACTCTATATTACCTTATCTATGCAATAAGTCTATCTGTTATAGTTTCAAAGCTGTATGAAAGTATAAAACTAAGATGGCTTCGTATGCTTTAAAAATGTTGGATATTATAAACAATGAGTGGTTTTATAAATTAGAAGAGAATAGGCAAATTTTCCATGAAAAGTTCTCTATGTATATCCCTCTCCCTCCTTTTGAACATACCCCAGCCTCAAAACATATATTTTCGTCAAATCTCAATATTGAATGAATGAACAAGTGTATTTACTGAAATAACAGTATCATACATTAAGCTTTACTAATCACACGGTCCACAGACTGTACGTGCTTTTGCAATACACAAAATTAATATTAAAAGAAAACAAAAAGAACAAAGAAAAGAGTAAACACGAAAATAAAAGGACAAAGATACTCGAATACAGCAATTTAAATTTACGAAACAGAGCACACCTTATGCAGCTTCATTAATGTACCCTATTATAATAGAAAAATACACTTAAGCGAAATATATATACATAATATATACACCAAAACACAACTTTGACGTAAGTATAACAAACTATATGCATATAAAACATTATAGTCACTTATGTTAAGCTATTCTTATTGCCCCCCCCCCTTTTCTCTATTGTCAGTTGTCTCAGATCTCCGCTGTCTTGCCTTAAGTATAAATTTCCCTAGCCCATCTGTGAGCCTGCCAGTAGCGCCCAACACGCTTCTAGCTCTACATTCGCGGTGGTAAAGGGTCACGATAAAGGATCCATTCCTCCGTACCCCTTCATCTTGCCAAGATGATGTTGCACGATTCTTCCTCCTCGCAAATGAGTAAAATCACAATGTTACATTTTAGGATGAATACTTATTCTATCTACCTATAAAATCGATATAAAAGCCGATAAAGCTGTAAACTGGAAATTGTATAAAATATTCATACACAAAAATATGAACACGAATTAAAATTTGAAGTATGTTTTACACTTTGTGGTTTCTGGAAATTCTTGAGCCTAGCAAACATTTTCACTTTAGAATATTAAATTTAATATATGGCTGGTCTCGTTAACAAATATAATTAGCCATTCTGTCGCTTGAGAAGAGAGATGCCTTCATTTACCATAATACACCCACACGTTGTGGGCATGTGTCAGATTCTCCTGTAGAACGTTTTGTGGTTTTACTCTGCAATTGCTTTCAAATGGGGATATTCTATCCCAGCATAAACACATTTCAGTTAATTGCAACGGAATGCTAATTATTCTGGCTGCCTCAAGTCCGTTCAAGTGATAAATGATTCTGTGTGCCACAGGTAATATCGTTGAATCTCGAGCTCAGTGTTAGGTTCCATATAGCCTGCGCACCTAATGTTCCATCATTAAAGGTACTAGCTCGAGAAGTCTGAATATCAGTGTATAGACACACCAGAAATAAAAAATCTCTTCCAAATTGCGTTAGCTAAGAATCAAAGTTTCAGTGACTAACAAAGAATTAATCATTTTCCTGAAATTTAGTATACCTATCCAACTAAAATAAAAACTGATGTGTTCCACTTACGTGACTTTCTTTACATCTCTGCAACAAATTATTCTATTTACTTCATCTAATCGAGAACAAATTAGCAGAAATAAGCTTATCACTTGCTTCCTTGTAAGTAGAAGCGAAATAAGGGAGGACCATTGGTTAAAGTGATAGTCAAAAGCTGGTTGCTATGTGACTGAAGTTCCTTTGTTTGTATGTATGGAGTTAAATTCCTGTATGAGAAAAGTATGTTTTTCAAAGCTGAAGCCATAAACAAGGAATATCTAAAAAACGATCAACTCCACGAAAAAAATTATATAACATAAATTGTGTGTTATGTGTGATTTAGGTTTTCTTCCATCCCTTACGGTTTAGCAGTTAAGCAAAATTCCATAAAATTCATCCAGAATAAAGTGGTCCTCAGAGGCTATTCCCAGAAAATTCAAGATATACATTTTATTTGAGAGGTAAATATCTTTAATATACGATATTTTAATCAAAATCGTTACAGCCATTTTTAAGAAAATAAGCATTTTCGAAAAAATTTCCATGTGAAGGGTAGTTTGGGGTGGGGGGCTTTTCTTGAAAATTTTCGTGTCACAGCCTTGGAAGATACCAAACTTAAATACCAAGTTTGGTTTTTAACGGTGTTTTCGTTTTTGAGCTATGCTGCTCACAGACAGACAGACACGGACATTTTTCTAGAAATGCTTTTTTTCGGATTCAGGAGGTCTGAAAAGCATATTTCCGGTGAAATCTCGGTATTAAATGTTTGGGTGCAATACAATACCTTCTCTACACACTATATACATAGTACGTATAGAGAAAGTAAAAATAATGGAGTGTGGTTTTTATTTATTATTCGTATTCAGCTATAAGTAATAAGATGCACTTAGAGGGCATTATCTGCTTAATGTATTAGGAAAAAAGCATTATTTCAATAGTTCTCATCCGCTGTTTCGAATGATAATCGTTTGCATTTACTTCATCCAATAGGCAGATAAAGCAATCATTTTTGTGTTCAATTCACATGACTTTCTGTTCCTATTCTGTGACAGTATCATAATCAATATTATAATTATTATGATTATTATTATTACTGCTATTATTATTATTACTACTATTACTATAAAAGTTTATTCTTCTATGTACTCAGTCATGTAACAGTTATCTCAACAAGAAAAATGTACTGGACAAAGTTTGTGAACGAGATCTACAGTTATGTGCAATAAGATTTAACTCATTCTTTCGTCTATCAATTATGCAAAAGTCATCC
Source organism: Hymenopus coronatus (assembly GCA_030762935.1). Classification (NCBI taxonomy): domain Eukaryota; kingdom Metazoa; phylum Arthropoda; class Insecta; order Mantodea; family Hymenopodidae; genus Hymenopus; species Hymenopus coronatus. The sequence goes on along the minus strand of CM060896.1, from coordinate 85,611,419 downwards.
ATATTGAAACGGGCTTCAGAGCCTTAACGCTGAAACTTCAAGATTTAATTTTTATTTATGATGAAAATGGTTAATTTATGCTATTTTAGTCGAATCCGTTAGAGCTATTGAATAAAACACAAATTTCCGAAAAAAATCTCTTATGTAAAACACAGTTAGAGGGGATTTTCATGAAAATCTTACTGTCGCATCCTTGGAAGATGAATTTTGGTATTTGAACAACTTTTCGTTTTGGAGCTGTGCTGTTCCTAGACAGAAATACACACACACACACACACACACACACACACACACACCACACACCACACACCACACACCACACACCACACACAGATGCATAGACCTTTTTTGTAATTTTGTTGTTTTGTTTTGTTGGCTTTTTTTTTTATTCAGGTATGCTCAAAATATTCAATTCCGCTGAAATCTCAGCACCCAATTTTTGGTTGCAATACAGTTCTAGATACTACGTACATTGTAATTGGTAGATAAAGTAAAAGTGTACAATGGTTTCCTAATAAGATTTAATGATAAAAAAAACACGAAATACATTCATTTTATATTGAAATGCTGACTAAAAGAACTTGTTTAAACAGAAACGCTCCCAAGGTTTTATTCTGCCATCATCACCAGAGGGAGGACTCCAAGACTCGGTTTCTTTGTTTCTTGATCAAGAAATGCAAAGTAATTCCTCCAATATTTGGTGTAAGCCGTTTCTTTTAGGCTAGCTTCAATTAAAAGAAAAGAAGAACCTAAACGGAAAGTGATTACATGAAATAGCAGAGAATCACCATCCTTGACCACGAAAGGAAGAACTGAGATCAAGTAATATTTTATCCCAATCCAAACATTCGATGTCGGTACCCATTTCATTTGAAATACAATTGTAGCTTACAGAATAAAAATTACGTGTTCCATTCACATGACTTTTTCTACTTGTCCTGTAATCAAACTATTCGTACGAGTCATTCGTTGTTCTGCAACATACTGATCGAGAAAGCACTAGAAGAAATTGTCTTTTATTACATGCTTCCTTCTAACACAAGAGAAATGGGGATATTCACTAGGCTAAACCCATAGTCAGTACTTTAAATGCTGGTCATAATTGAAGCCTGGTTCTCTGTGCACGGCCAGAAGTAAATCAAAGGAAGATGAAACGAAAGGTGATTTCGCTTTTGAGAAAAGTTATGCAGTTTAAAATTGAAACCAATAACAAGAAATATCTCGAAAAAAGTCAACAGTTTAAAAAAATGTATATATCATAAGCGTACTTTAGAAAGATCTTCCTCTTTTGTAGTACGTTTTTTTCCATCTCTTGTAGTTTATTAGTTATCCAAAATTTATCCCGAATGAAGAGGTCTTCCGAGGCTATCACCAGAAAATTTAAGATACGCATTTTATTTGTGATGTAAATAGCTTTAATACACGATATTTTAATTAAAATCGTTAAGTCATTTTTAAGAACATTTGAAAAAAATTATTTAAAGGGATGTTGGGTTAGTGGGAATTGAAAATCTTCGTTGTATCCTTAGACGATACGCATTATTTTCTTATTTTTGTAAACGACATAACTGTCAATATAAAATGCCAGATAAGGTCGTTTGCAGACGATTGTATTATAAATAAAATTAGAAAAGTTGAAGATGAGACTGCTCTTCAAGGTGATTTAAATTAAATTAGTGATTGGGCTGCTGCAAATAAAATGAAAATTAACGCTGGCAAAATTAAGTCAATTGCATTTAATAGATCTAGGGAAAAAATTCTGCAGAACTATCACATGGGTGGGGAAAAAATTCCACAGGTTTTACTTGGCGAGTAACGCTGGATGGGACGAGCAGGTAAATTCTGTATCTAAGAAAGCGTGGAAAACGCTGCACTTCTTAATGAGGATTTTAAAAAAGGGGAGTGGAAAAGTCCAGGGAAATCGCGTACAAATCCTTAGTGCGGCCGGTCATGGAATTTGGAGTAACTTGTTGGGACCCGTATATAGTAAATCAAATTGATTCGTTAGAAAAGATCCAGAAAAGGGCTATGAATTTCATAAAAAGGGGTAAATATTTTGGGCCTGCAAATGCTGAGGAGATAATGCCGTTGAAAGTTAAGCGTGAGAAACAGATGTTGTGCGCTTTATTTAAAGCTTACTCTGGCTTAAACGCATGGGAGGACGTTACTGACTAACTGGAAAACCCAACTTACTATGCACGAAACAAACATCCGTTCAAAATTAAGGGTAGAAGATACAGAACTGATGTGGGAAAGTTCTCCTTTGTAAATAGAACCATAAAAGACTGGATTGAATTGCCTGGAGCAGCCTTTCGGGGTTGTCCCCTGCCTCTGAAGAAATTTAGGAAAAATATTGATTTTAATGTTGGATAATTTTTGTAAATATTCTTTAAATGAAATGCTTGTGATTTTATATTGTTTTAAATACAAATGTTAAATTGGTTGGTGATTCTAATTATGAAATTAATTAATCTGAATTGAGAGAAAAATTAATGTTTTCATATTTGTGTAAATAACTATTATATCTAGCTTACAAAGCCATAAACTGGCAGCTGTGATTTATTATTTATATATCTTGTATACATATATAACTCTGCCACCGGGTGATACCCATTTGCAGAGAAATATATACATACATTATTTATTATAAGTCTTATAACGGTCTATCTATTTAGCGGTTTTTTTCATGTTTGAGCTATGCTATCCAAAGACAGACACACTCAAACCCTTTTCTAAAAATTGGTTTTTTTTTTCTAAGGGCATTTCTGGTGAAATTTCGACATCGAATTTTTTCACCGTACGTAAATGGAAAGTAAAACGGAAACATTTTTAGAAGAAAAGAAAAAGGCTGCTCGCACTTGCCTTTATAAACAATAGACTAAAAAAAAATACCGAACTTGGTATTTAAGTTGAAGCTTATTCAAAGTTACAATAAATAAATAATAAATAAAAAGTCACTCACATCAAACTAACTCAATTTCTTTTTATTTCTCTTTAAAATTACAGCAATTTTAAATAAAATATACTAATTAAGATATATACATAAAACAAACTTTTTATTAGGAATTTTCTAGCAATAGCCCGAGAATCCCTCTGTATTCAGAAGGATTTTATATTATTCTACGAATTGGTGAAGTTCAAAGGATAGGAATCCAGAAACAAATTTCTATTTAAAATTACTAGAAATTTGATTAAAATGTTCTAAGTTATATGCATATATAACGTTTAATATGAATTGTGGAGGAATAGCCCGAGAATCCCTCTGTATTCGAAGGGATTTTATATTGTTTTAAGAAGTTCAAAAGATGGGAATTCTCAGGTTGAATAGTGCAAAACACGAATTCGCCAGAATGACCAGAACGTATTGCATTCCACCCAAATTTTCGATACCGAGATTTCACAGGAAATACATGTTTTGGGTTCCCCCTGAATTCAAAAACAGCATTTTTACTTTCTCCAATACGCACTATGTACATAGTGTATAGAGAAAGTATTGCACTCCACCAAAAAAATCGATACCGAGATTTCACCGGAAATATATGTTTAAGGGTCCCCAATATCCAAAAAAAAGCATTTCCACAAAAAGGTCCGTGTGTGTGTGTGTGTCCGTGAACACGATAACTCAAAAACGAAAAGTCGGTAAAATACCAAACTTGGTATTTAAGTTTAGTATCTTCCAGGGATGCGACACGAAGATTTTGAGAAAAATCCCCCAACCCCCAACTACCCTTTATATGGAACTTTTTTCGAAAATTTTGATTTTCTCAAAAATGGCTCTAACGATTTTGATTAAAATTTCGTATATTAAACATATTTACCTGACAAAATGTATATCTTGAATTTTCTGGGAATAGCATCTGAAGAGTAGTTTATTCTCATGAATTTTTACTAAATTTTGAATAACTGCTAAACCGTAAGAGATGGACAAATACTTACTTCACAAAACATGTAGAGTACATTAAAACACACAATTTATGTTATATACATTTTTTTCGTGGAGTTCGTCGTTTTTGTGACATTCCTTATTTTTGGTTTCTGCTATGAAAAACGTATACTTTTCTCATACAGGAACTTGTCAACTCCTAACCATATAGACCAAGGAACTTCATTGACATAGCAACCAGCTTTTGACTATCACTTTAACCTACAGTTGTCCCTTATTTCGCTTCTACTTACAAGGAAGCGAGTAATTAGACTATTACTGCTATTTTTTTCTGATTAGCAGAAAGTAAATAAAAGTATAAGCTTTTTAAGAATAATTTGTTGCAGGGATATGGAGTGTCATGTGAATGGTACACATCAGATTTTTACAGAAAGGTCCTCGTGTGTGTGCGTGTATGTATACGTGTGTGAAAGTGCGCGCGCATGTGTGTGTGTGTGTGTGTGTGTGTGTGTGGACAGCATAGCTAAAAAACGAAAGGCCGTTGAATACCAAACATGTTACTTAAGTTTGGTTTTTCCCAAGGATGCGACACCAAGATTTTCAGAAAATCCCCCCACCCGAATTACCCTTTACATGGAAAATGTTTCCAAAATTTTCTTTTACTCAAAAATGGCTAATGATTTTGATTAAAATATCCTATATTAAAGATATATACCTGACAAATAATATGTATATTTTGAATTTTCTGGGAATAGCCTCTGAAGGCTACTTTATTGTGGATGAATTTTACAGTATTTTGTATAACTGATAAACCGTAAGATATAGACATACTTACTACACAAAAAATGCAGAGCACATTAAAACACACGATTTATGTTATACATCTTTTTTCGTGGAGTTGATCGTTTTAGAAATATACCTTAGTTTTTTATTTCAGCTTTAAAAAACTTTTCTCATACAGGAATTTGTCAACTCGTGTCCATACAAACAAAGAAACTTCAGTCACATAGCAACCAGCTTTTGACTCTTTAACCTATGGTCATTATTGCGCTTTAACTTACAAGGAAGCAAGTAATAAGACTGTTTCTGTTAATTTTTTCTCGATTAGCTGAAGTATATTAGCTTTTTAACAATGATTTGTTGCAAAGATGTAAAGAAAATCCTGTGAATGGAACACATCAGATTTTTAAACATGCGACTTTAATTTGCTTTCTTATATCCTTCAACTTGATGTATGCTTTTCTGCACTCGACAAACGTGAGGATAGAAAATAATTTTCGTGAGAATAATTTGTAGTAGGTAAAGAAAGTCATTTTGTCTTTGGATCTTCGTTTTAAGTTTTTATTTTATACTCACATTTTATGTGTACTTGTGCATTTTTTTTAATTGTTTCATTTATATAGCCCCCTTTAGCATTAAAGGTCATATTGGGGGCTTTCCACTTGAAAGAACTCGTTATCTGTAGGTACTTCACGTTGGTTTAAATTATTTTGTTTTTACTCATTCACACATTCACACCCAAACTTCCAGACTCTGTGGGGATAGGGAATAATTCTGGCTAAAGAAAAATGTCCCGCCCCAGTCGGGAATCAAACCCAGGACCCCCGGGTGAGAAGTCAGCTCGCTGACCACTCGATCACGGAGACTTATGCATTGTTTGATGACTTAAGGACTTTCTTTGATTTGGACTGAAGTCGAATTTATTACGATGGAAACGTCAGATGCAAACCAAAACTCACTGCATCAATTTTAGCTGCCCATATCGGTAATTATTCACGTTGTTGTGGCTTATAAATAGTGGTATAATAGTGAATAAGACAGGAAACACACATGTAACAATGTGTATTCCTTTCCATTTTAGCTGCATGTACCACGTGTGTCTCGTCGTGTAGAAGTCTGTTCAACATAAATGTAAACATTTGCAAACGAAGATTACCGGGACTATTAGCTTTACTTCCCTCAAAGATCATTAGCATGGTGTCCCTCAAGTTTTATAAGATATTTTGATCAAGAACAACCGCTAAAAAACACATGAGCGAATAAAGAAGCAGTAGAAAGAAGATTTTAATGATTGTAAAACTGAAATTAATAACAATAAATATCTCGATAACAGCCAACAGCACGAAAAAAATAAAGTGACGTAAATTATGTGTTTTATCGAGATCTACACTTTTTGTGTAAGTTTTTGTCTGTCTCTAGCGGTTTACCAGTTATGCAAAACTCAATAAAATCCATCCAGATTAAATAGGTCTTCAGAGGCTCTTCCCAGAAAATTCAAGATATACATTTTATTTGTCATGTACATATCTTAGATATAAGAGATTTTACTCAAAATCGGTAGAGCCATTTTTGAGAGAATCAAAATTTTTGAAAATGTTTCCATGTATAGGGTGGTTTGAGGTGGGGGGGGATTTTCTTTAAAATCTTCGTGTCGCATCCTTGGAAGATACAGAACTTAAATATAAAGTTTAGTATTAACGGACTTTTGGTTTTTGAGCTATGCTGCACACATACATACACACACACGAACATTTTTCTAAAATACTTTTGTTTTCAGGGGATCCCAAAATATGTATTTGCGGTGAAATTTCGATATCGAATTTTGGGTGTAATACAATACCCACTCTATATACTAAGTACATACTGCTCTATAGAAAGTAAAAGCGATATGCACTCTAAAGTGAACTTATGAAAGCAAGTAAATAGTAATTAAACATCTCTATTTGTATTCTGGATGGTCATTCGAGCGCTCTTTGATTTAAATAAAAACTCCAAACCTAGGGCTTGAACCCGCAATCTTGGACATCATAGGCTAATATGGTAACCCACTACATCTCGAGGACGACTGAAGTTACATGTTTAGGATTTATTTGGCGCTGGGTTTGTGGTGAAGCGCGCCTAAGGGAAGCACCTGCCTCTAGTTCCATGCACAAAGTTGGCCGACGGACACCAAGGAGCCTGAGGGTTTAATAAACCATGCATGTTTAGTATGCTAATTCCCACTAGAGAGGTGAGAGAGACGGATAGACCTCATAAGTGGATGGAATAACGTCAGTGGAATTGCGGGATTTGTTTGTTTAAATTACAATATTTATCCTCAGCGCTTCCAATTACATTAACTCCCGACTTATGGCTCCTAACCTGCAATTCTGTTTATATGTAGGTTGTATATCTAAAGCATTTATTGAAGTATTGCTCTGTATGGTTTAATTAGATACTATTTCACACTGCACCGCTAAAGTAAGCAAAAGCAACAGGTTGCAATGACTGATTAGTTACTGAACGTTTTAGTGCTTTTCCACAACAAAAATACTTCCTCTTAAAGTGCTGAGAGAACTATACAACAATATATTACACCATTAAATATTGTATGAATAACACAGCAGAAATGATTTAAGGAATGGAAACTTACTGGGTTTAGTAATTAGTCTGTGCGTAACAACGGGAAGCTCCAATTAACTTATGCGTGCGAGATCTGGTACAGTCGTGTTGTTTTTATAGTGTTTAGCGTTTTTTCTACAAATGGCACCACAGGCGATGACAATGATTATACATGGAATGAAGATGGGACACCGGCGGAAAGCTACGGCGGGAGAATCCGAAGGAAACCAGCCCCTGTGCCGCTTTGTCCACCACAAATCACACATGTAATCTTATGGGATCAAGCCCGGGTCACCTTGGTGAGAGGCGAGTGGCCTGATGTTCTGCCACGGCGCGGCTGTGCTGGTGTATTTTTTTTTTTTATGTTGTTCAATGTACGAGTAGATTTTAATTTTAATGAAGCCTACATTGGGGGGAGGACTGGTCCTTAGTTCAGCTTTATAGCTGTTGGCTAGTTTGAAGCCTTAGTTACCGGGGGTGCCTACTAGCCTTGTGGGGAACCCCGAACTGCCTGCATCAGCGTTCAGTTGGTAAGTATTATCCCAGAGATCTGGCGTAGAGCTTCAATTGGCACATGAAGGGCACGAAATTTATGTGACGACAATATGTACGTAATACCGTGTAGTGAAACACAAGAAAAGGAAACCCTTAAAAATGATCTGAAAAGGTTTGCTTTTTATTTATATAAAGTACGCTACTCTTGCATTAAGCAATATTCTCAGATTGACAGCCAATTTATTTATGTTTTCGAAAGCCTCAAAAGTGTGCAAAACTTAAAAATTTGACACATCTTGAAAAAAGAGGTTTACCAACAGATGTCAGGGACTATGTCTATCACGCGTTGTTAAAAAACAGCACAGAAAGTAGGAATTGGAGGGAATAGAGACTTATTTAATCGACTAAACTGTCAATCCTATTGATGACTCCCAGTTAGGGAGCGAGAGTAACAGCAACAGAATTCAGATTAGGTCATTGTACTATGGTAGTATATTAAAGACATTAGCAGTGTATCGTTCGTATGTGAATTCTAAAATTCACGAGAAAATTGGAGTGATCAACGTACGGCAATACAATGAACTTCCAAAACAGTAGATCCGCATTTTGTAATTTTACGGAGGAAGTTCACGTTTATACTGAATAATAACTTACCTACTTGTTTTATCATACATGTCATAGTTTTAACCATCTGTAAGCAAGTAGATAGAAATTTCTTTTCCTGTGAAATTAGTGAAAGGTAGGTACGCGATTTTATAACTGCACACCACAGGAATACTGCTTAGCACAATGCCGTAGTCCGTGCACGTGCGTTCGCGGAAGAATACATCGCCGGATAAGTAAGGATGGATGGATCACGATGAAATGTCTATAATTAAAGAAAGGAGAAACCAAAAAGTGTAACGTTTTTTCCTCGTTACTAATTATGCTGTAGATGTAATAGACCAGATGTTAGAATTTTCTCAAGATATAAAAAGAAAACTATAAAATTGAACTAAATTACATGACTAGCTTAAAAGGGGACAACTTAGTTTATAAAAATCGGTACGTAAAATAATTGAAAATTGGTCATTCACCCATTGGATGTAAACCTAGCACATTCATAATGTATTCAAACATGATGACCACTTACAGAGACCCATCACTCATTCATATATATATATATATATATATATATATATATATATATATATATATATATATATATATAGTTTAGCTGCGTAAATTTGTCATGGATAGGTTATTAAATATTTTAAATCACTTAATTTTTATTAGCTTAGATTGTAACATAATTTAAATTTGTTTCAGTTAATTTGTAGCTGGTGAAGTACAACAGCCTGTAAGAGTTGGCCAAGGCATGAATTGGTACCTATTGTAGTAGACATTGTCGTCATCGATACGTGGGTCATTTACAATCATACTTCACAAGGTGAAGAGAAAGAAGGTCAACAACCAGAAGGGCAGAGACTGTCAGAGAGAGCATGATCACCACGAAACAAAAAGTAGAAGATTTCACTATCTGTTTGTGTAAAGGAAATAGCACCAGTGTTGTTTGTGAAAGGAATGTGTGGAACATGTGCATTAAGAGTGTAGAGAAGACAGATCTATTCATTATTATGAGATTTATTATTATTATTATTATTATTATTATTATTATAGTAACATGAAATATAGAAAATTTGACGTTAGTGCCATCTTTTTATGTAAAGTGCTCAAATTAAAGCCATAATTATCACTTTTAAAGCATAAAGTTTGCTGCAATATTTTTGGCAAAGTTCTTCAGTTTTACTGTAGATAATGTTATATTTATTTACTTATAATGAACATAACATAACAGCATAAAATACATTTACATACAATCTAACATGTAAACGAAAAAACAAAATTATAACAAAAGAAAAGGTGGTAAGACAAATTACAGAACATGTTCTAATTTAAAAATTAATTAAAATTATATTAATCTAGGTAAGTGTAAATATTCACTATGGCATTTTAAAACTAGATTTCAGGCACACAATAATAATAATAATAATAATAATAATAATAATAATAATAATAATAAAGATGAGAATAATAATATTGAGAATAATAATGAGAATAATAATCATGAGAATAATAATGAGAATAATAATCATGAGAATAATAATGAGAATAATAATCATGAGAATAATAATGAGAATAATAATCATGAGAATAATAATGAGAATAATAATCATGAGAATAATAATAATAATAATAATGAGAATAATAATAATAATAATAATAATGAGAATAATAATAATAATAATAATAATGAGAATAATAATAATAATAATGAGAATAATAATAATAATAATAATAATAATGAGAATAATAATAATAATGAGAATAATAATAATAATAATAATGAGAATAATAATAATAATAATAATAATAATAATGAGAATAATAATAATAATAATAATGAGAATAATAATAATAATGAGAATAATAATAATAATAACAATGAGAATAATAATAATAATGAGAATAATAATAATAATAATGTGAATAATAATAATAATAATAATGTGAATAATAATAATAATAATAATAATAATAATAATACTAATAATAATAATACTAATAATAATAATAATAATAATGAGCGTAATAATAATAATGAGCGTAATAATAATAATGAGAGTAATAATAATAATGAGAGTAATAATAATAATGAGAGTAATAATAATAATGAGAGTAATAATAATAATGAGAGTAATAATAATAATGAGAGTAATAATAATAATGAGAGTAATAATAATAATGAGAGTAATAATAATAATGAGAATAATAATAATAATGAGAATAATAATAATGAGAATAATAATAATGAGAATAATAATAATGGGAATAATAACAGCAACCTTAAATTATTATTGACCCCCAACTCTTATTTATATAAGATTTTCTGCAGTTTTGCGTTAAACTCTCTTCTTAGTTATCACCTGAAGTTATTACTCTATTTTTCACCAGAGATAACACTCAATATTGTAAAACTAATATTGGATATTAATATTCCATGATAAACTAAATGTTTTTCCAATAAAAATGGAGAGACGAAACAAAAGAAGAATGGTTAAAGACATTTTAACACACAAAAACAAGTGTTTTTTAATTAATAAGATAATCATTTTAATTACACTTAAAATTTAGTATATTTATAATATTCCGCAAGCATGAAAGTATTTAAATCACTTAAAGTTCAAACATTCATTTTCATGCCAATGGAATTTAATGCACCTTTGTCCTTACTTATGGGTAAGCATAACAGCACATATTGTAACAGAATGCTTTTGTTTATTCAAAACTTCCGGTTCTCCACTTGCTTACCCTCCTCATATGTAGGACATTGCAGCAATCCTCACGACTTGCAACCAATGCCTGCGCAGGAGTAGCGCTTTGTGATAGAGCAAGCAGACCCAGTGCTGATATCCGAACCAGTTCTAATCTAAACTCCAAACCAAGGTGGCGAAATGCTGGTGAGTCGCGCATACTGTCATAATACCAACAGTGCTTAGTAGAGATTGTGGTGTTTTTAAGGAAACAGAACATCAACATAAAAACGTGGCAAGCATCATTTTATATTGTCAGAGGCTCTACACGAACTACAAATTCTGCCCTACAAAAAGTAGGTTAGAAGTTATTTAGCTGATTATCTAACAATTATTTTTAAATTGCTATCATTTGCATTACATTTAATGACTATATTTGGCTCCGCTTTGCAAGCAAAGTTTTGTTTAAAATGAATTGTATTAAAAACCACGCAACAATCATTTGGTTGATCTATTAAAGCTCTGTACATCATCCTTAGCAGCACATATTGATGAATTGGTCCAAAGTAAAGTGTATCACAGAAAACGAGGAAAACCGTTTGTTTACAAACGTTTCATTACGTCGCATAGAAGCATGCTATAAAGCTTCAAATACAGTGTAACAAATTAGTGTACCAGCGCCTCAGCTATTTTAATTTGGATACACCAGCGAAGGAGTATTCATGGATGGGAATCGGTTTAATGCTTGTAATGAAAGCGAGGAACTAAATGATATGAAATGAAGGCGAAATAGATGACAAAACAGGTTGAGAAGAAGGAATTGATGGAATGAATGGCGGACGCCCTTCTTTCATTACAAATCCCTTATACTATCACCTGGGATTGAATAGGAGAAAGACAATCGGTCTAACCACTCTACCACGGCACTGCTATTGGTTCAAACTGAAGCAACATTTTACTTTTGTCACCAAATTAATTAAACATTTTTTTTAGCCCTGAAAACTGAATGTAAAAATTGTACATTTGTTGCTTAACATAGGAAATATGTAAAAAAGAAAAGTAAATTACATAAAAAAAAATTACGTCGCCAAATATGGAGCAATGCGTTACGTATAAATAGTTCCAAGATTTATATACTGTAAAGACTATATTGTAATGTTACACGATGACAGACATATGTGAGTTAATGTGCATCACATTGTGATAAAATTGTGCATAAAGCTAGTATAGCATTGAAATGTATGCAATAGGAAGTTAATACGAAGTCAGAAATTATGAATACAGATTCAGACAGGATGTATGCAAAATTTTAAATAGGCAAGATCAGAATTGATAAACATACTAATAACCTTTATGCAAAGACAATTGAATCCACAAAACATTATTCATTTTAGAAATATTATGTTTATTTAATTGTGCTAGTTAGTTAAATTATAAGTTGATATGTGTACTAAAATATTGTGACTGCTATAGCAACCAATATATTGCAAAATAAATCAACAAGATATTCATCTTACTGATGCTAGTAAATTTTGGAAAGTCTTTCGGATGCTTACTAGTGTATCTTTAGCCTTGTACGTGGGATAATAGGATAGAATACAACAAACTATGATCACTACACGAGTTTTTTTTTTTTTTAAGTAAAATTTAAAATTATAATAAATATAAGTAGGTTACATGAATCAAAAAAGCGAAATAAATAAAATGGCATCACCAAGAGGAGCGCCTTCATTAAGTCGTAAAAGAGAAAGTATTGTTATCTATTTAGTGAAAGCGACTGCTACTACTATAATTCTTCACCTTAATCCTAGCTGAAAGCAGCTGTTTTTAGGCTCACTGAGTAAGTCTGGCACGCTTCTGGTGTCTCATTATAAATAATTACTGTAAAACATTTATAAGTAAACACAGTGGTCGGCCTCCGACTAACAATGAATATCAGAGCGCTAACCTAGACATCAAGTTCGCCAACTTAGCGATCACGCTGAAAAGCAAGTTGGCGGCAAAGCTAAATCCGCTAATTCATGCTTGAATAGTAGTAATCTCCAATCCAACTAGTCGCACCAAAGACCCAGCTTCGACTCATGGCGGTCCGAGGAACTCCAACATCACAAGTTACCAACTGCCTCTTTTAATTCATGTTACTGGACCGATAATCCTGCTACAAAATTAAGAGAATTAAATCCTGAATGTCGGATGAAGAAATACTGATTCTGGATTAAAGCCAGAAGGGAGAATCTTATACTTAAAACCAACTACAATGACATATTCTAAGATGTGCATATAACGTATTTTAGTATAACGTCAAAACGTTAACATGTAATACTTTATTAGATTTTTGTTATAATATGCAAAACCGTTATTAATTAACATTTATCTGAATAATAAATACCTTTATGCTCGTTTTATTTTTATATCAGTTACTTAGCAATAATGCATAATAATGAATAAATTATTAAGTGGTGTTTAGTGCTGTGCAATGGGGATGACCGCACGATTGCTCACGGTGAAGCTGATTTACGGTTATCAACCGATAGTGTTTTTTTTTTTTGTCTGTGCGTCTCTCTATCTCTTTCGACAAATATAATACCGATATTAATGCTGTAAACATTAAAGGTGTAAATATATTTTAGAAATTTAATACTACATAGCAGAGTGGCACAATGTCACATGTCCGGCTTCCTCCGTCATTCATTCCACTAATTGCTCCATGATCACTTTTTCCTCTCATCCATTTTGCCTTCATTTCATAGCTTCTACTACTTTGCTTTGTAACGGAGTATCTTTGTGACCTATATTTTTGCTTTGGTTTAGCTCCGGTATGAATGGAAGCGCTTTCCTTTCCTAAAGACTTTGTTTGTGACGTTAGGTTCACCCTCTTTTTTCATTCATCCATCCATCGCGTGGTAAAGGATCGTTGGGAGTCAAGTTTAGAGATGGTGATCAGAAGTGTGTGTAAGCGAGGCAGCTGGAGGTTTGAGTCCGGGTTTCTTCCATTAGGGTTACATTGATGAGTATCGTATTTGATAATTTAGCTTCAGCAAAATTATTTATGGGTTTTCGGCCCTACAGCAAAAGAAATTCACAAGTCACCAATAGTATTATTGGTTTGGAAAATATTCACAAAAGAGACTTAACAGATTTGCTAACTTGGAGGATCTGTCTGTATCCGCTATGCTGGAAAATGTGTCGCTAATTCCTTAGTTTCCAGTATGGGCACCTTAAATTGTTTAAAGTGACGTTCCACTTATGTGACCTCCTGGGTAAAATGAAGACAGAGATTTCCTAACAGGCACTGGGCTGATCATTCATCCCTGGATACTCCATCAGATTACTAGTCTCAGACATCTGGTCTCAGGCGTTAGCTTGTAAGTCCTGGAGATGCAAGTCGTCCGTATGAGGACTCCACATGAGATGGAAAACAAGATACTCCGTAATAAAAACCTTTAAATTCTTTTACGAGATTTTAATTAATTGAGAACATAATACTGAGTAAGAAATTGACTTCAAACTAAAATTTGTTATAAAATTAAAATTAGAATTAATTAAATTTCACAATAGTTATACCAAAAACCCATTAAAATTATAAAACTAAGAGAAAACGTAAATTTATATTGTTTGTAAATCCACAATAATAAATAACTTTAAAATAGCGAGCGCATAGCTTTTTGCGGGACTTCACCATAAAACAAACTTCGGACAAACTTTGGTTTTTATATATGTGAAAGCAGAAGAGAAGAAACCACGTGATCCCATTATATTCAGAAGGTGAAGTACCGAGATTTCTCCAGAGGGAAGCATCATTCAACCGACACGTATGCGACACAATTTAAACATTCGAAGGGGAAATAAATAAGTTATCACTAGCAGAAAGGAAAATCTAGTAAGAGCAGGATTAAGCTAGACTTACGAGTAGAGCATTACGAGTAGGGGATGACATGCTGCCACACGAGAAAGAAATGTTACGACAAAAAGAAAGCAAAGTTATTCACCGAAACAAAACACGTAAACAAGTGACAGTAACTGAAATGAAATATTAGTAATACCGTGTAAAAACGCATAGTGTAATAAACAAGTGAGAAAATTACAGTAATAGAGAAATCGTAGCACGTAATCTAACTGTGAAGTTACGGAAAATAATAGCCATCGAACGATAAAGGATGAAATATTTAATCCTTAAATGCGCTGCTTTGCATGTACTATGTAAACGATACTTTAGGTAATGTTTTAAGAGTGTTTTAATAGTTTTATTGCCAATTTTTAATTACACTGTCCTTAAAAAATAAATGCAATCATTTTCAGACATTGTATGTTACGATGTTGTAGATTTTTTCTCTTTTTTTATAAAAAGCAAAATCCATCCAACTGCAGTCAAATGTAAACTGTCACAACTCATGCGCGCCATCGCACCCATTATTTTACGTGGGCCCTCCCCAACCTCTACCACAGGCACATTTGACTACTGTTGTTATGAAACGTTTTTCCAACCGCTGCAGAATGCGTAGGTATAACAAAATGTCAGTTTTGATATTCATCCTAGATAAGTTTTAAAACATTGACCACTGTTTTTGCAGTTCTTTTCTACTCTATGATAAAAACTTTTTTTTTTTTTAAAAAAATGGTATATTTTACATTCAAATGATTTTCTCAAGCTGTTTCACAAACCGCTTTTCTTACATTCTTTTATCTAAACGAGATAAACATTACCAGAACTGTTTTATTAGCTACTTCTTTGTAAGTTGAAGGAAAGTAAGAAAAGACTCTAGGATAAAGCAAGGTTAAATCTTTCCAAAGCCGGTCGCTATGTGAAACAATTAAATTTTCTGGGAATAGCCTCTAAAGACCTTTATTCTGGATGAAGATAGCTGAATTCTGTGTAACTAGTAAGCCATAAGAGATCGACAAAAACTTACTACACAAAAATGTAGATCTCGTATAAACGCACAATTCTTTTCGTGAAGTTGACCATTTTTATATATCCTTTATTATTGGTTTCAATTTTTAAAATACTTAAAAATGTTCACATGTGAGAATTTTTCAACTTCTGGCAATGCAAAGAAATGGATTTCATCCATACGGCAACGAGCTTTTAAGAAATGTGACGATCGTTTTAGCCATATAATATCCCTCTACTTACAAGAGCGCATTTCTGCTAATGTTTATCTTGATTAGCATGAATAGACAAAAAAGCAGTACTTAACAATTTGTTGCAGAGATGTAGAGAAAGTCGTCTGAATAGAAAACAGCAAATTTTTTGTAATGTGAAATCTCTTAACTGCTGTGGTTCCAAGCTTCCTATTCTATATTTGGCGTGAAATACCACTACATTTTTTTCAGAGGCCTCATCCAGATTGAGGATCTATTACGTATTATAAATCAGTAACACGGGACCACCGGTTTTATTTCCCTTCCGAAGAAGACCATGTTAAGAATTTCCACGCCGGGAAATATCCATCGCCCTCCGCCGGGTTTGAACCCGGGACCTTGGGAACCAGAAGCTAGACTACGAAAGAATTTCTGTGGCTCTTTTTGTCATTGATTTGAATGTTCAAATACTACTTTGAACTGAGAAATCATTGTTCGTTTTTTTCTTTCAAGTGGCATGCAAATAGTTGGAATTAATCTATCACAAACGACACGTTCTTGGGAAATCTTACAATCGCTTTAGCCCCTCTAGCCTACAAGAAAAAATCTTTAATACACAGTATTTTAATAAAAAGCGTGAATACCATTTTGAGAACATAAAAAGTTTGATTTTTTCCATAGAGAGTGTAGTTTGGAGTGGGAGGGAATTTTCTTCAAAATCTTAGTGCTGTATCATTGGAAGATGCTAAACATACATAAGTTTTGTATTCTTCCGACTTTTCGTTTTTGAGCTATCTTGTTCAGATACACAGACACCCAATGGGCCAAGCTATTGAAAAACAATTTATTCTTATATGAACTGATCCTTCTCTCTACTTCGAGAATAAGCAAAAATCTTATGTGTTCCATTATTAGATTTTCTCTACATTTCTGTTACAACTTGTTAAAATTATGCTTTTCTATGTATTTCATGCTAAATGAGACAAACTTTAGCAGAAATGTTTTCTTGTAAGTAGAAGGGATATTATAAAGGAATACACTAGGGTAAAATGATAGTCAAATCTCTTAAAAGCTCGTTCTCATGTGGATGAAATCCATTTCATTTCACTGCCAGGAGTGGACAAATTCTCATATGTGAAAAGTGTTAAGTATTTTAAAACTGAAACCAAAAACAAGGAATATCTCAAAAATGATGAACTCCACGAAAAAACGTATATGACAAATTGTATGTTTTATCGAGATGTATCTTTTTTCTGTAGCAGTTTTTCTCTCTCTCTCTTACGGTTTAATAGTTACGCAAAAAAACCAGCAAAATTCATCCACAATAAAGAGATCTTGACAGGCTATTTCCAGAAAATTCAAGATATAAATTTATTCATAATATATAGCATTATATTTCGTTTTTTAGTTACTGTGTTCACGGAACTTTTTCTAAAAATTATTTTTTGGATACAGGGGATTCTAAAACGTCTATTTCCGGTGACATTTTGGTATCCAATTTCTGGGTGGAATGCAATACCTTCTCTATACACTATGTACATAGTACTAGAGAAAGTAAAAATGAGCATATTAAGTAAGTGGAAAGTAAATAGGGGAATACAGTAGTGAAATCTTTTAAAGGTTGTTGCAATGTGATTGAAATGTTTTTTTTTTGCATGGATAGGAGTTGGCAAAATCCCGTTTGAAAAAAAAAAAAAAGATATTTTAAAACTGAAACCGATAATAAGGAATCTCGGATATGGCCAACTCCACGAAAAAAGGTTTTTGACAAATTGTGTGTTTTAGCCAGATTTAATAAGTGTAATATGTTTTTGTCTATATTCTACAGTTTACTAGTTACCAGATTTAAGAGTCTTCAGAGGCTATTCCCAGAGGCTATTTGTTTGCAAAGTAAATATCGTGAATGTACAATATTTTAATAAAAATCCTTTAGAGCCAGTTTTGAGGAAATCAAACTTTTTGAATTCTTCTATGTAAGGGGGTATGGGGTGGACACACGGACATTTTGCAATTTTTTTTTCTTTTTTTTTTTTTTGGATACAGACAATCCTAAAATTTACATTTCCAGTGAAATCTCGCTATCGAAATTTTTTTATGTACTGGATGCTAAGAAGTCAAAGTAAAAAGGAACACAAAACTCAAAAATTGAAATTACATCCACGATCATCTTTCCTTAAATAAGTCTTCCAAAACGGCGTGCGAAAGAGGAAGCTCATGGATGAACATAAGTGCTTGGCATCTAGCGGGTAAATGTGACGTGGAACATGGAACGGTAAAGTTAATGAGACGTCACTGTCGATATACGAGCGGTGTAAGGTCAAATCGATATATTAACTTTAAAGGTGGGATTTCATTTATACCCTGTGAATCCCCTTGTCAACATGCCCTGATACCTAGTCAGCAGATAACAGCAATAATGTGTCGAAGGTTTTGTGACCCTGTGTACAAATGGACGGCTGGGCTTTGCGGCTCTTGAGGGGCCTAACTCGTTAACATGATATTTCAATGCACTTCTCTAAACATTAACATTAGTCGCTTATGAATACAGATTTGCATGTCATTTGGGAACTATTGAAATGTTTTGCCTGCCTTTTGCTTGTATACTTTAAAGATCAGCGTGAGATCTACGCGATTTTCTCTTAAACCTCTTAGGATGTAAAATAATATTTTTGGCATTCGAATGTAAAGGAATTATTTATAATGGAGCTGATATAAATCATTAAATTATGCCAGTAAGTAGTGTAAAATTATCACTCATCAAATTTATCAAGTTTGAAGGTGATTCATAGATAAATAAAACTTTTTAAAATTTAATGTTATAATTAGTTGTGAAATTTTTACAAATAGCCTCTAATATTGTTGTAATAATATATTGTACACATATATTGTAGGGTATCTGATATGGGCATTTTGAATAGATTTATATTTCGTTTAACAAGAGCTAATGTTGCACCACTTTCAGCAATCGATTGATATTGCTGGCAAGATATCGAAATACTGACATAGCAGTGTCCTCAAAACGTAATGATGATGATGATGGTGTTTAAGGGCGCTCAACTGCCGAGGTCATAAGCGCCCTTACGATTAAAACTTGGCAATAGCCAGTAAGAAAATACCAAACAAAAAGTAAACACAAATAAAAGAGCTAACATAGTTGAAACGGAAGTAACAGAAACGTCCAGCCCTCTAACCAGAGCTGGATATAAAACTCCATCTAAAATCAACACATTAAAACCAAAAGAGTTTAAAAAAACCGCTATCACACTAAAACCTCAAGGTAAAAGAAAGTTTGGCTAAAAATTTAAAAACCCTGTCCACTGCTCTTGGGTCATCTGCCAGGACCTCGGCAAGAGAGGCCGGCATGCCCATAGATCAAAACGTAATGCTGGCGTAAACTAAGTTTTACTATAAAATATCCAATAACTAAATCATAAAAAATCTCTACATCTGAGCTATTGAGGATGTAGGGCGTACTTCACGCCGACGTCGAGAGAACGTTGTACTTAAAGATGTTAACTTCCAAATGAATCACAATAGTTAAATGGAATTTGTGTAACTCCTTGGGTTTTCTCCTCTTTAGCTCCCTTACCACGCATTCGTAAAGTTCATATAGTCGAAAGTAAACGCTGTATCTCTCCTAGCACATTTGGGTATATGTATTTATAATTCCTGATCTGTCCTCAAGTGTATACCCTTCTGCTTCTTCAAACCCTGAGGCTTCTCGCAGCCCCAGCTATACATTTGGACCTACTACCCCCTAGAGATGCGCAGTGTAAGGTAAGTCCTGCCCCACTCTGGGTATCTTTCTCCATTATTTTGCAACAAGCTATTCCTACAAAACCTTAAACTTCAATCTTCTCCCTTGTAGATATAACGGAAATAATGTAATACACTACACAGAGAGATTGTCCAATCTTTTAAAAGCCGATCGACATCTTATTACACCGAAATTAGTTCCACTTTGTATGGCCAGGAGTAAAAAAGTAAAAAATAAATAAAAATAAAAAATGTCCTCATCTCAATTGAGAAAAGTCAGGAGAATATAAGTATTTGAAAATATACTCTTAAACAAAGAAAATCTTAGAAATAGTTAACTCCAAAATAAAATGTATTACGTAAGTTGTGTGTTTTAAAGAAATAGACAAAAGCTTACTCCATAAAGCATGTACATCTTTTACGTATTGACAGACAAAGAGCCTAAAAAATGAAGAGGACTTCAGAAGTTGTTTCCGTAAAATATATATATTTCATTGGTTATAAAATGTCTATGTTATAAACAAAATATTAAATATTCTTGAGAAAATAGACATTTTCGAAAATGTTATCATTACACCCTTCCAGAATGTTTAACTTAAATATCCAGTTTGATAATGAACCTACTTTTCGTTCCGAGCTACACAAAACTCCACTCCCCCTCCCCCCCTCTCTCTCAGACACACACACACACACACACACACACACACACACACAAATACACGGACCTTTTTGAAGCATTGACTTTTTGGATGCGGTCTGTAAATTCTCAGTATCGAAATTCTGGATGGTAAACAATACCTTCTCTACCTAATGTGTACAGTTGTGGGCAAAAAGGTCATGACTGGAACGCCAAATTCGTCTAAGTCCCTCATGGTACATTGCCTTATGTACACCATCCCTGATACAGTTGTATAACGGCAGCAACAGGTTGTCAAGTTTCAAATCTTGATATTACTAACCCATATGATCAATAATCATAATGAAATACATGATTTAAGCTCATTGATTTTTTTTTCACACAAGCTCTATGTAGGACCGGATAGGTAGAGTCAGACTGAAAAGTTTCATGCCATTCCATTCCATTTGAACCATGGATCACACGGTCTCTAGCCGGCTGTTCTGCCACTGAACCACCATCGCAACATGCCGGCACGGCATTAAACTTCTCAACTGGCTCACATGTTTCCCGGTAAACTATAAGGTGATCTCAAATTATTTGTCAACTATAATTGATTTAATTGTGTTTTCACATAAGTCGGCTGTAGGTATGGAGTTTGATAGGTAGAGTCAGAATGAAAAAAATTAACGCCATAGCCGGAATTTGAACAATGAATCTGCCGGTCTCTGAACTACCGTGGCTACATTAAGCTTTTCAACTGACTCGCATGTTTCCCGGTAAGACACAAGTTGATCTGAAATTATTTTGAGATAAATACCTAAATGGTCTTAAGTATTTTAAAAGTCTGTTAAATAATAGTCACTACCCGTTACATGGATTTTTTTTTAAGCATTTTAGTTTTATCAAAAATGGATTTGACAATATTGATTGAAATACCGTATACTAAAGATATTCAATTGGCAAAATGCATCTATTGAATTTCCTGGGAATAACTACTAAAGTCTGCTTCAATTTGGATTACCTTTGCTTAACTGATAAACCGTAAGATATAGACAAAAGCTTACTGCACAAAACATGTAAATCTCGTCAAAACACAAGTTACTAGTTTTGTTGTAGTTCTAAAAGTTTCGGAGATATTCCACGATATTAGATTCAATTTTAAAATATACACACACACACACACACACACACACACACACACACACACACACAATTTCTCAAACAGGAAGTCGATCGCGTTTTTTTTGTTTTTCTCCAGGTCATGCAAGGAGCGAATTTCAATGGCAATCGCATAGCAACACCTTTTAGA
This sequence comes from Hymenopus coronatus, assembly GCA_030762935.1. Lineage (NCBI taxonomy): Eukaryota > Metazoa > Arthropoda > Insecta > Mantodea > Hymenopodidae > Hymenopus > Hymenopus coronatus. Next base: position 85,589,601 of record CM060896.1, on the reverse strand, counting down.
ACATTTGACTATCGCTTTACATAGTTATTCCTTTGGTTCTTTTCTAGGTATAACGAACTAAGTGCATGGGTTGAGAATTTTGCACACTAAGTAGTGCCGCATCGTTTTGCGTAGCAGTTATTAAGTAAATGAACATCCCTTTGTCTAAGCGTTCACCTTGACAGAAAACCTCCTCTGACAGTCAAAAAATCTTACATGGTTCTTTCACATTTTTTCCTTACTTATTCGCAACACATTATTCTTAAAAATGCTTACTCTTCTTTCTACTTCATACAAATCGAGATAAATATTAGTAGACACAACTGTATTACTTAGGTCCTTCTAAGTTAAAACGATAGTCAAACTTTTGAAACTGGTCGCTACGTGTTGCAAATTTCAATGACCTTATCTTTGAATGGCCAGTATGAAAAATGCATTAAGTACTTCCCCATTAGAGTAAAATCTAAATTTAAAACAAACAACAAATATTTTGCAAATGGTGAGCTATGCAAAAAAAAAAAAAAAAGTATATAGTAAATTGCGTGTTTTAACGAGATCTACATTTTTGTACTGTCAGTTTTTCGGTGTCGTTTACGAGTTATGTAGCTGTCATTGATAATGAAGAGGATTTTAGAGTCTATTGCCGAAAAATTAAAGATATAGAACTTTTATGTTAATATTTTAAATATCTTTAATCACTTTCGGTGTTTTAATGATCAGAGTCATTTGGAGAAAATAAAGCAATCCCTTTATATGCTGTATTTAAAAAAAAACAGTCCAGGTAAGGGATTTCGGGGGAATTTTCCTGAAAATCTTTGTGTTTCATTCTTGGTAGATATTTAATTAACTTTACGTTTTTGAGTTATGCAGTCCACACATACGACACATCTGCACCCGTTTTATTGAGGGATCCTCATAGCTATATTTCCGGTTAAATGTATGGACTTTTTAGGCGGAATACAACACCTTCCCCACCTAGAAGCGCCAAAGAAAATCTTCCTGCACTTCGTCTCTACGTCTCATTATTTATTGTTGTACGTGGCCTTGCGAAGCTATGAGTAGTTGCTTTAGGCCACGCTGTAGCGTGCGCCATTTCTGCTAACCACAACAAAGTTTACGAAATGGCGTAGAAGCAAAATATATGCTTACGCTCTCGATTGTATTGGCTTATAGACAAACAGGTAGAGTGCGTGCATACAGTTCTCTTATCATGATTGTTAGCCAGCCTTTCCATATTGGCTAGTGCAGGACATGCCTCAAAATACCCCAGTAATCAATGCAAACTCTGCTGAACATTTTTGATTTGGCGCGAGTGTAAATACAAAGTAATTGATAAAGAAAATAAAAAGCAAGTTCTTTTCTCCATTAAACGCTTAATTTTACGCAAATATATATATTGAAAATTGATTACTTACTTCTTCCAATTATATCGTTTAGCAAAGTTATAACAGTGTTTTAAATAATCGCGCGTATATAATTTGTTTCGCCCTCGGCCCTTTATGAATCAACTCTCAAGCCCTGTACAAACGGAGATATTTCTTGTGCTAGAAACGGCGCCATTTAGTGGCACCACAATTTGCGCCACTACTTGTATGCCATATATGGATGCATGTGTACCACATCAATATGTTTAAAGAAAACGACTGATACAGAAATTGAACATTTTGCAGTTATTCTTTCTGCAATATATATCTTATTTATAATTCCTCATAGTTCCACACACGCAATGCTGTAAAGTTATCAGTTTTGACTGTTTAAAATAAAATCCTAGAATGCTGTTCTTCGTCTGTTTGAAGCTAAAAATACTTCGCGCAATAATTTTGTCCTAACATCCTCCATCTGCACGCAACCTACGAACATGCATGTCCAGTCTTCCTAGTACCCGCATAATGGGCAAATTCTCCTACCAGCTTCGTCAACTACCTTACGAGTTTTACAGCCTTCCAACCTGAACCCCGCTATTCCCGACCTTTGTTTTATACCCCAATTCTAAAATGTATATTCCTTTAACCCACCCAATGTTTATTTCATTTTGTAACTCCAATGACAATTTTTTCTACATTCAGATTCTTTTTCCTGCCTGATTATATCGCATAGTCGTCTTTTTACTTTATTCACGACGTTATATTTATTTTCATTACCACTTCAAAATATCCTTTAAGCCAATCTTTGACAGTCCCACCCTTCACCCACCATTTTGGATGCTCTATATTATTCATCTGATGCCGATAACATATTGCTCTTCAATTATTCGCAGCTAATATAACTACATTAATTTAGCATTTTTAGCAACTTCCCTGCACTTATTTGCTGTTTGAGTAATCTTTGTGCGTGAATACGCGGTGCAGTAGTGATAGAAGTGGGTGTATTTGTGAGCGCAAGTGTGTGTGTGTGTGTGTGCGTGTGTTTGTGTGTAAGTGATATCAGAATTTTTTCTATAGTTGTAATGTGGTTCTGTTGTCGTAACGCGCGATCGTATGTGTATTTTCAATACTGTAAAGATGTATAAAATAGATACGTGGATAATATTTTAAATTCAAATATCTTTAGACAGCATGTAAGGTCACCCAACCAATGCGACTGTGTGACGCAAATATTGTATTATTGTAAACCTAACAGATTAACTACTACCACCAATGCAAAGTTACCATAGATATGCTCATTAAAGCTTACAGAAACGAAGCATTCGTCTACAACTAATCACCATTAGATAACTGCCAACTATGCAAGAATGACTGCATAGCTCGGTAGAACACCTAGTTATTGAGCAAGGTATCGTAGGTTCACTTCGCAGTTAATGCTAGCAATTTATTTTATTCCTATGCTCCCCGTTTAGGTCGATAGTAGTACTACATGCAATTGAATTATTACAGTTCAAAATGTTTGAAGTATTTATTATGTTACCTACCTACCTTGTATGTATACACACCACATGGTGCCCCAGAATTCGACCGCACAAATTGGCAGAATTGTAGAGGGATCCAAGATAAGCATTTTAAGATAGGAAACCTATGGACTATGGGCTCTGAATTCTTTGCTACAGCATAACATGTATTAGGGTGTACACGCCACTGATCAAACCGCAGTGTACCGTGACGTGAACACCCGGATTTCGGAGAGCGTGCGTGTGATCACCGGGCGAATATGTTGAGTGATTAGAAAGTTTAAGCCACCATCGATAGATTTATTTTTGGTTGTCTCCTTTGTTGTACTTTATGAATCGTTCTTATTTTTGTGCATTGTGTAGCATGATTTATTCGTACTGACAAATAACAAATGTAGGTGCAAAAGAGAACGTTTTAATACAAATTGCATTTAACACCTAAGGTGTTCTCACTTCATCATAGATACCTTTGAAGGAGTTTTTAAAATACAGTGTAGCATACATAGATGTTACGTAAGTACACATTACAACTTTAAGACCAGTTCACAATTTACGAAACAATATTATCATTTTTATTTCATTTGAAATTCATTTGAAACAAACAACTAGTTCTTCAGTAAAACAAGTCCGTTCATAAAAGTAATTAGTAATTATGTAGTATTCGGGAACGTACAACCATTTCATCTCTATTTGAGAGAAAATAGATACTTCGAGAAATTTTACAGTATCCGAATTTTACATTATCAACAGGTCACCAGAGAGGTGGTTTAATGTGACAACCTGCAACATCCCTGCAGAGGTGGAACCTACGAAGAAATGAACCACGTACCCTATCAAACATTTTGGGAGTGTTGTGATCTTCACCACAAACAGCTGAAGTTCGTGTCAATAATTGTTCATCTAATTCAACGGGCATTTGGTAAGCGAAGTTCTTAAGCTTGCGTAATGGTACCATGCGGTACCAAAAAGGCACACGAGCTCAGATGTTGGCAGCTTAAGACTAGCTTAGAATGTTAGTTTATGATCTTCGTTTCGCACCTCGTTGAAACAATTTCTTTCCTTGCACATAATGCATATAATTTTACAATATGAACACTATATGTAGCAATTCATGGTTGCCACATTAGTCACGCATAGGCGTTAGACAAGCATTTCAGAAAAACATTCCAGCAGGCTTATGTGGTTAAACGGTATAACATCTACGTACGGGTGAGTTCTAAGTTCGAATTTAAGCAATAATCAGGCCTCTTTATTACACTCTAGAACATGGTTCGGTTGCTACATTTCAAAGCATACATTACATAAAGTTTTCAATAAACATAATTGTTTTATTGTCCACGTAGGCTCTTTGACAATTACTGCGCTTAATATTGAACGCTACGTATGTATCATTCACAGCCTTTTGAAAGTAATTTCTACTGGAGTGTTTGTAGTCTTGGTTTCATAAATGCAAACTAAGTGCATTAATGCTGCTAAAAGTGTGTGCCTCCGAGAAAAAGAAGAACATTAAAACACTAAAATAAATGGTAACTCTAGAGAGCGCTACGAACTTTGCATCTTGGGATTCGAGGACCCTCGCTATACCAACTCGCCCATCAGTACATTAGAGCTCTCTCGTTAGCTACATATGACCTGAAATCAACCGAACTGTTATCAGCGGCATGCACAGCCTCAAAGAGGCAATTTTGCCAAAGTTGCGAGTCCAATAATCATAAATATCCTATAAATTGTGCAACAATACTGCATTCCTGCAACTGCTGGCATACAAATGAAGCATTCTGAATGAAAATAGAACGCACGAATCCATATACTTTTAATTTACGACCACTGTTGTACGATTCAGAAAACATGCCATAACTTTATTTGGCAAAAGGGACAATAGTCTCCCTATCTCAAACTGTTTATCTAGGATACCTCTCAATCCTAATTTGTGTGGTTGAATTCTGGGGCACTCTGTATATATTTACTTATATTCTTCACAGATTTCAGAAATTAAATTTTGAAGATTTTCACGAGTTCAATCGACCATTGCCATCTTGTTCTCACCTCACTTCTTCAAAGAGCTTCTCTTGTACTTTTAACGTCTATATTCCCACATTACATGTTGACTGATTATTCATTTTCCCGGTACACACCCGATCAATCTTATATCGTTTACACTAGATTTCAAACGTTCCATGTTCTGCAAGCATTGCTTCAACTAGTTTGGTCTTGAAGTGTGGTCTTTACAATGTTGGCGCATGTTAAGACGTGAAACATTGCGAAGCTATACAAACTTAAGTAGTCAGCATACACACAAAGTTTCCAAACTGCAATCGACAGCTACTAGATGGTAAGGAATATAGTTTCGTTCTCTGGAACGCCATTTTGGACCTGTGTCATGGCGTGCCAGCAGATGGTATGGAAGATGCACACACGAAGCTATTATATAGCTTTTTGTAAAGACTTCATTGTTGGATGATAAAAGCGATGGTTTAAAAGACAGGAGAAGAAATAAAACCGATTTTTCAAAAATCTCCAGACAAATCCGTAAGAGATGTCACTCACGCACATACACACACAAACCAACTTAACATTTTCTTAGCATTTAGTACAATGCTACTTGTAATGTACACTGGCACTTACTCGTATAGAAGTGCTCCATTTTGTGTTTTCCTGAATAAGATTTCCATGTTCCAGGAGTAAATCTTTGGCTCCACCCAGCCGGTATCAGTTCTGAATATGACTGATCTGAAAAAAAATTAAGATGAATGGTATTATAATCGATATAAATATGTTTTGAATACCTCTACAGTTAAAGTGTTCGCTAGGAATGATGCAACAGAAACACCAGACCAACGTTCTTCTAGAAGAAGGGTGAAGTATTGTGCGTGATGTCTAAGTCCACAACAGCTGCGACATTAAATATGAGAGCTATCATCAGCAACATGAAGAGGTAATAAATTAATATTTGTTGCTTAGTTATTTGTAATAACTTAATGTGTGTGTTTCATTATACATTTCTATTAATCTCTAAGACGTGCCTCGACTAAGCTGCAGTCGGGAGCTGTGAAAGTTCTTCTCATCCATCTCACGGTATAACCTCAGATATACATAAATTATTTTTACCAAAATAACATTTTTTTTATGTTTTGAACTTACTAATTTGTTCACTGAACAAACCGATTGCTCCGATAAAATGTGCCTAGTTCTTAGCTATACCTTAGCGTGTGTTGCCACACATTGTTGCCTATCTCGTACTGATACTACGCCAAACTTGCGTATTCCTTTATGCACATCTATGCTTTGCAGGCATAACATCTAAATATCAATTATAATCTAATATTTAATAACTTTTATTACAGTTACATTAAAGACTGTAATTTCTATTCCATTATAGTGCTTCATAGCTTTCAGAATATTTACATATTTATGAATATATATTCTTGCGAGTTATTAACTTACTTTGGTGCCTTCCTGATCGTTTACGACAACACCTTTGTTTTCTTTACGCGCCTTTTACATTCAACATGGATTTATATTAAACAGTTTTCTTTTATATGACTTTCCATATTTAATTTACTCTTAAAGAGGAACACAAAAGTTTTTTATTTCTATACTTCTTTTCTTATTATTGTGCTTAAATTAAACTAACGATCTACAAAATGTTAGTTATCCTTCAGCCGTTTGGCCATTGGGAAAGTGAAAATATCCTGCCAATCCTATAGCCATGTCCTATAGAATTTATGTTGTGGGAACTGCTCAAGATGAGGGAGATTAGACTTAGTTTGGTCATAACCAACATAATCAGCTTGGTTAAATTCTGGGACATATTTTATGCACCTGTGTATACACAACCCTAAAACCTGCCTCATTGTTTAAACATCTGTACAATAAAGGATGGCGCCGCAGTTGGCGAGTAGTTAGACTACTCACCTCCCACCTAAGTGGCCTGTGTTCGATCCCAAGCGCCCGAATGTGGGATTCGTAGTGAACTAAACGGCGACTGGGCGGATTTTCTCCGCGTCCTCCGGTTTTCCCCACCACTCATTCCACATCACCTTTCGAATCATCAATTTCTTAGCATCCACTTCATGTTCATTCCTGGCTACCCCTCGTAACTGGTTCTCCATTCTGTGTTTTCGTACTGTTGGCTTCCCGACAGGCTTCTGCAACTTCAGTGGCTTGTAAGTCTTAAGGAGGATGTCAGCCTTACAAATACAGGGAGGGTAAGCCGATTACCAAACGAAACAATAAGGCATCACTTTCAATGGAGTTTTTTTTTTTTTTTTAATATTCTGAACTGTTTCCAACGTTATTTAGCCTAAGCATCCTGGACGAGCTTACATTGTTGCTATAAACATGTAATAGCACTTGGCTGCAGTAATTGTAAATTTACTTAGACGGGTAAATATTGAACCCTGCTATGTATATGCTCTCTCATATGTTTTACATTATCAATCAATATTATTTCACCACAAATATAAATATACACACAACATGAGACCAACAATGAATTTGCATAGATCCAGTGTTAACCTGTGTTGTTTCAAAATCGTTAGAGGCATTTTTGGAAAACTCAAGTGTTCGAAAAATGTTTTGTAAACGTAATTTGGGGGGCGGGGTTATTTAAATAGCCCTAAGCGTAACATTATGAAACCGTTTTAGTAGGATGTAGAATTGTATTAATTTTACTGTAACAACCAATGTTCGCCTTCAGGAAATCTTGGGTTAAATTCCTCAGTTCGGCCACTCTGAGAATGAGTCCATGTTTGTCGATGTGAATAGGTCAGTGGTTTCTCGTACATACAAATTTCCTCTCCCCCATCTCCTATCATTTCGCTTTTCCGTCGTTAACTCTTCTGTAAAAGCGTAATTAATATGTCATACTTCACAACACTCTAGGCATCGTCGACGGGATGTTACTCGAACTTGGCACCGGAAATCTAGTACTAGGTGCAAAAAGAAAAATGTTTGCTAACAAAGAATTTTATAAAGTAATAATGTTACACTTACATGATGATACTCCAGCGAATACTGCAAGGTGAAATCCGGGGAGTAACCCGTCCATATCGATATATATTTAAAGGCTACATCACGTCCTATAGCCATGCAACTAATTCTGGCAGCCGTGCGCAATTTCGGTAGATAAATCACCTGACAAACAGTCTTTATGCGAATCACAATAAACATCCACTGAAATGGTCTCATTACTTAGTTTCTTGTTAAGTAGAAGGGACATAATGGGATATACTAGGTTAAAGTGATATTCAAATCTTTTGAAAGCTGATCACTTTGGAAATGAAATTTAAATTTGTTTCTCATTACTTGACTGGAATTAAAACTGAAGAAAAACGAATGACGACTTCCCATTTGGGGAACTTTAGATCTTGGAACATTCACACTAATAACAGGAGTATCTAGGAATGGTTGAATGCAGACAAACTGTAATTGGCAAATTATGTACAGGTGAATATTGGGGTTTTAACTCTCTATAATATATTTATAATATTTACTACATTCACTTACAGTTATAAATGATATGTCAAATAAAAAAGCAACTCAAACAGTTTTGTTAATTGGCACAAGTGCGCATGTGCGTGCAATGTTTCTGTCGCAATCTCCTAGACAGCGGTAGTAGCAAAGATGGCGACTAGTAAACAGAAAGCGTTTTGTGTTTCGCAGTTTGCAAAGACCGAATCTGTAGTTACTGTGCAACGTGCGTTCCCTAGTAAGTTCGGTTGTGATCCTCCTAGTGATAAAAATTATTCGTAAATGGTATAATCAGTTTGAAGATACCGGTTGCCTTTGTAAAGGGAAGAGCACGGGAATAAGTGAAGAGACTGTTGAGCGAGTGAGAGTCGTTCACTCGTAGCCCGAAGAAATCAGTCCGGAAGGTTAGTCGTGAATTACAAGTTCCTGTGTCGACTGTTTGGAAAGTTGTAAGAAAACGCTTAAAGCTATGTCCTTACCGTTTACAGTTATTACAGGCTCTAAAGCCGACAGACCACGAATTATGTGCCAAATTCGCAAACCACATGTTTAATGACGATTTTGTGGATCGTGTTGTCTTCAGTGAGAATCGACCTTTCACCTTAGTGGACACGTTAACACTCATAATGTGCGCATCTGGGACTCAGAAAATCCTCACGAGATGGTATAAAAGCAACGAGATTCCCCTAAAGTGAATGTTTTTTGTGCCGTATCCCGGCGAAAAGTTTATGGGTCTTTCGTTTTTGGTGAACCTACTGTAACTGGCACTTCTTACCTTGATACACTAGAGCAATGGCTCTTCCCTCAGTTGGAAGAAAATGAGCCAGAGAACTTCATTTTCCAGCAGGATGGTGCGCACCTCACTGGCATAACGAAGTACGTGATTGGTTGAACGTCCGCGAGCGCTGGATAGGTCGCAAGGGCCCCAATGACAGGGCTTACTATGCATGGCCTCCACGTTCTCCTGACCTAACGCCATGCGATTTTTACCTTTGGGGCTTCATCAAGGATCGTGTGTACGTGCCTCCGCTACCAGCTGACCTCCCTGAATTAAGAAACCGGATTGAAGCAGCTGTTGATACAATTACTGAATCGACACTTATCAACGTTTGGGAAGAACTCTGCTATAAATTTGATGTGTGCCGTGTGATAAGGGTAGTCACATTGAACATTTATAAGCTTCTTGGTAAAACTGTTTGAGTTGCTTTTTCATTTGACATATCATTCATAACTGTAAGTTGAATGTAATAAATATTATAAAGAGTTAAAACCCCGATAATCATTTATATACACCCTATACTTTATGGAGATCTACATTTTTCGGTTAGTAAGTTTCTTACGTTTACCAGTTTTGCAAAGGGCATCCAGAATAAGTTATTCCCGAAAAGTCAGGATATGCATTTTATTTTTCATAAGATATCTTAAATATATTATATTTTAATCAAAAATTTTAGCCAGTTTTGAGAAAATCAAACTTTCAAAAAAATACTTCATGTAAGGAATAGTTTTGGGGGAATTTAATTCAAAAGTTTCGTTTCGCATCCTTGTAAAAACCTTAGCTTAAACATAAATTTTGATATTTAACGGACTTTCCTTTGAGTCATGTTGTTCATACAGAAACACATACAGATCTTTTTCTAACATTGTTTCATATTTCTGGTGAAATCTCGACGTAGATTTTTTGGAAGGAATACAACACCTTGTATACTTACTATGTATATTGGATATATGTAGTAGAGAAAGTAATAAACCTGTATCGTTATTCATGCACTCCCATATTAATTTTACATTACTGGATATAAATCGCCGTTAAAAGCGCTACCATCGGTTGTGGACTATTGCATCTAACCGTGAAGCGGCTACGTGAGTATTTTATTAACGTCATCTGAATATTTTAGAATTTAGACGAAGCGAAGTGATGGATTGGGTTTTTGCGGGAAATCTTTAATCATTTTGGCTGCGTATGCGCATTTACAGTGGTTTCCTGCCGAAGAAACAAATGCATAATTCTACCAAAAGCGAGAATCCCTTCAAACCGAGATATATGTACTAATTCCAGATAAATTTTTGGGCGTGGCCATTAGAATGCATGAATAGAATATTTATAAATTGCTGCCTATGTTTTGTGTTCTCGTAGATGTTTCGACATGCATATACCGGTAGTCCTCAGGGCATCAATGTTGCCACCTGTGCATAAACATTGCAATGACAGCAGTGATGAGCCCAGAAGGGTTTCATTTGTTAAATCTTTGACAGTTTATTCTGTTGTTTTGTGTATTTTGATGATTTAACTTAAACACTTCAACATCTACTGCACACTTAAGATCACAGTGTCTGTTTGACAGCCGATTGTTATCTGACAAGAGAGTCACACTTCTGTAATGAACCTTCCTGATCGAGAGAATCGTTTTGTTAATGTGTAATAGAGTAAATGGTTAAACATACAAAGAGTTGCGCATGATAAATACAGGTTATTAAACTATAACAATTTCTGCTAATTTTTAAATTGAATTGATGCGTAAACCCTAAAGCCAAATATATTGGAACAAAAACTTGTTTTATAGGCATATACAATTCCTTATTTCTTACGTAAATTGATTAAAATTAGAATCTACTCACAATCATTCTTTTTTCGTAGCAATAATGCATACAGTCAGTTTCCTTTCGATGTTCACTACTACGACTTTCCCGTCGAAACTGCGCTCTGAGTAAGGCTTCGTTCCCCTTTTTATACTCTTCGATCATGGGGCACGAAATTTTCAGTGGTAGTCTCACGTGCAAACCACCCCAGGTGTCACAAACTCACTTAAATGAAACATTTCCCGGTTCGACGTCAAAAAATAGCGTGCATGTGTAGCACGGCCTTTACCATGTGAAAATACAATAAACCTTTTGTTTCACTTAGGAAATAGGGTATACAACTCAATTCTACTAACGGTAACTTCCAAAAGCTAAAAAATAAAAAAGTTTAAGTGAAGATGGAACCCTTACATAAGACGGAAAATTAACTTTGTGATTTAGGAGAATGGGCCACTTTTACATACGTCAGAGTACAATAAAAATTGCCTTGCGAATTAAAAGTATGACATACAAATTCCATGTTCTACATCCTTTACTTTCTCTATCACGTATATACAATTGAAATTGAAAATCGAACAATTCGATACAGAGATTTCACAGAAAATATATATTTTGAAGCCCCCTAAATCTAAAAAAAATTAGAAACATGATCAAACCAAAAGATGGTTAAAACTGAACTTGGTATTTAAGTGTTGTTCTTCCACAGATGCAACAAGATAATTCTCGCACCCTTTACTTTTAGTAATTTTCAAAATATTTTATTTTTTGAAAAATGCTTTAACAATTTTGTTTATAATTTCACATGCTTAAGCCATTTTCATGACAAACGAAGGATATATACCGAGTTTTCTGAATAATGTTTAACTTGTAAACCTTGAGAGATAGAACACTTACTACATTAAAATGTGGATATCATTACAACACAATAGTTTATATAAAATACAGTTTTTCTGTAAAGTTAACCGTCTCCGAGATAATTCTTGTTATTGGTTTCAATTTTAAACTTCTCTCGAGTGAAAAGTCATGGTTCGTGTCATCTCTTGATTTACTCCCAGGAATGCAAACCAAACCGTATTTCAATTGTTTCACATAGCAATGAGCTTTTAACAGATTTGGCTATCGGCTTCTTTCCACATACAAAGAAATAAATAATAAGACCAATTCTCCAGATGTTTATCTCGATTAGCATTATGTAGACAAAAGAATAGTCTTTTTCAAGGAAAGTTGTGGGACAGTTAGAGAAACTCTTGTGAATGGAGCACATCAGATTTTTTTTTCAATTTTATATTAAGGCAGCTCTGTTTTAATCTTTCCATAGGTATGGTGATGACCTACATACGTAAGACATCATTTCTGTATGTATGAGTGAAGAGGTCTGCTTGCCAGGAAGACAACCATTTGTTGCAAATATTGGAAATGAGCGCAGTATTTCCTACTGATAAATAACTGATCACTTACAGGAAGTTTATATCCCTTGGGATAAGGTATTTTTGTGAAGTGTCCTCATTTTCACGCCGTAATGCGATGCGGATCGTTTTTGTAAATACGCAGTAATTTGGTGGGCTTTGGTATAGCCCCCGGTAAAAAAACGAATGTGTTTATCTCCACGCAAGGTTTTATATGTCGAAACCACAGGGAGAGGCGGCCAACGTAAAAACAAAAATAGCTTCTGTCCATGTAGTTTTCCTCTTGAAAATATAGTTAAGCTGTAATATAACATTTAGCTACAAGACTTATGACAAACCACGTTGGTATCATGTTCGTTTCGATTTTGTTTCCCTCCACTATGAGAAGGCACATTGAAAAATATCTCGGTTTTCCACCAATCGATGCCGTTCTTTCCCAGAAAATAATATAACACCTCTGTTTCAAAACTTGGTATAGAATCGTGTAAATTATGGGATTTTAACTATCGTGCAGATATGCAAAGTATTCTAGAACAAGGATGACCAATCTATTATTTATTTTATTAACAATTACACCATGCATTGGCTAACAGACTAAAACATAAGGCCTGTTCGGAAAGTATCATTTCGTTCTAACGCCAGGTTCATTGCTTTTCACTGACGCCATTACAGCCGTAATGTTTACAATTGTTATAGATCCTTCAAAATTTAAGATGATTTCTGATTCCGCCAAATATGAAGTGCTTTTCGTAATATGGTTTTCGAGACAAATATTAAGGACGTGAAATACATAATTAGCTAGTATAAAATTTACATTCAAAATGTAATGAGAGATGGAATGGTGAGAAAGTGGGTTAGACAATTCAATGATGGACGATCCAATATTCAAACGGAGTGGGGTCTTCTGTTATAACTGATGTATGGTTGAAGGAGTGAATGAGGCAATTTGTGAAAATGGACGGTTCACAATAATACTTCATAATTTGTTTAAAACATTTCAAAAACTGCTTAACATAAGATTGTCACAAAACACTTAAATTATCGCAAACTTCCCGTTGGGTTCCGAAGATACTTACGGATGTCCACAAAAGGGAGTAACTAGATAGTGGTTTGACATTTCTTACCGTACGTGGTGAGGGGGATGAATTCTTAAGCAGATTATTGACCGGTTGTTGTCATGTCACTGTAGCAAAGAGACACGTCGATGAAATGGAGACACCCAGGATGCCCCAAACGACAAAAATTCAAAACAACTTTGTCAGCACGAAAAATCATGTGTAGTGTGATTAGGGGCAGTTGGGGTATTCTGCTTGTTTAGTTCCTTCCCAGAGACACTCACCAATGCAGTATGGTACTGTGAAAAATTGAAAAATCGTTGGCGCGCAATTTAAAACAAAAGACGTGGAATGCCCAATCACGGCATTGTATTGTTTCGTGACAACGCAGGTCCCCATGCTGCTGGTGTCGCAAAAACTTCAATAATGCTGTTGGGAGCAGTTCATACAGCCCCGATCTCGCGTCTTCTGACTACCACTTGTTCTTGGACCTGAAGCGCGAGTTTGGAGGAAGGTGCTTTGACAGTGATGACGCAAAATCTGTTCAGCAATGGCTAACCCATTGGCGGCAGATTTTTTGAAGAGGAGAAACAAAAGTTGATTTCCTGCTATGACAAATACCTGAACAATTGTGACAGATATGCCGATAAATAGATTAAGGAATGCTCCTACATGTAAAAATAAATGTTTTTGTGAAAACAAACGTTTAATGCCTTTTTTTCAACCAGCACTTCCTTTACGGAAACACCTCGATTGTGTAATGTATGTTGTTCCAAAACGAGTAGTACTGCACCGTCACTTAAAATTGATAAGGAAGCTGGGCCGAAACAGGCTTTATCACAGAATTACTGTGAAGTTGCTATAATTGCCCTACCCTTTAAACATTTCCACAAAATCTGATGAAATTGCTTTATTAAAAAGATGAATCAAATGATCAAAGGTTCCCTTTGCTTTGAAAACGTTTTCCAATTAATGCTTGATTGTCATTACAGTAAGCTTTGCCAAGGTTTCTCTCACTTTAACTAATGCAATTACAGAGCCAAGAATCACCTAAAAATCCCCACGATCACTAACAGCTGGGTCTTGAGATTAAATTTCAGATATTAATGTACGGCTGCTGAAACTCTTCGAGTAATTTTATCAATACTTACAAATGTGAAGTTAATAAATAGCTTAATGCACAGATTTAATCCAAGTGAAATACAAATCCTGTCCTTAAATTTAATTACGAAGCCCAGCTTATGTGTGTAAGAAAGACATTCAATCCGTAACAATTAAAGGCGGCGAAATAGCCGACAGGAACTCGCCCAGATAGATCACTTCAATCTATGACCGACAGCATAACTACTACTGCAAAGCCCCTGTCACTGAGGTAAACGGGTAGCGACACCAGCGCTCGGAAGCGGAACTAACTGATGCCAAAGCGCTGTATGACGGTGAAAAGTTACATGGATATTTCCGAGGATCTTTTGCAAGAAAATGGTGCAGTACTCAGTGCAAAAACATTACCTATACATCTTTAGGAGTACATACACAAAACCAAGGCAAATACATATAAATTTTCGGAAATAAAATACAGGATACAAATAAAGGTAAGGTTTGTGTTCCACATAAACGCCAGCTTGATTCCTGTTCATTATTAGCTATTTCAATATATGTTTTCACATCACAGTACACGAACGACGGCTCAGAAGCTGCTTCACTAATGAAAATATGCGACCAACAAAATCTTTCAGAACAGCGCATGTGCAAAAATATGCTTTGAAGTCATTACTATAACATATTTTGGAACGGAAGTAGGATACATGTAAAAACGGGATGGAAAGGAGAGGCCTCGACGGATATAATAAAAACGTTTATGTTTTAGTTGTATATATTTCGTTTTAATGTTCGCAGATATGTAGCAAACGCTTTGCAGACAGAAATCGTATGGAGACAGAACTTTCTCCTTGCATGTGGGCGAGATAAGTGACACTTCAAGGTAAGATAACAGCTGCCCACGAAAGCTTTCGAAAGATTGTCATGCACTGCGGGAGTGATGTATTAAAAATTCAACACGGAAAAATGCAAAATGTAAAACCATTTAAAAATTCACACGAAGGCAATTATACTTAAATATTCAATAGATGAGGAAAAATAAATTTCTTACCTTACTTGAAGCTAAATCTAAGTAACACATATAAATGAGTGTCATGCCATAGTAGTAATACTCTGCAACATTACAAATGATATTCGCATTCAAGCGAAAATTAAGTTTTAGATATTACGAAAGCATTACTTTGTAAGAAATTAGGTACTCAAAGAAGAGAATTAATATTCTGTTGAGCCACGGCCTACAAGGCTTCCCCAGCGGTGCTTTCTCTAATCAGATGAATTTCTACAGTGACTGATTTCGTCACTAGGCGCGCATACTGGCATGATTAGCCCTCTGCTCATAGACACAGCTAAAGAGTGGGCTGAAAATGAAGATAAAATTGTAAATCGCCCTATACTGTCATATACCTTAGTAACACATTTCAATCGTTTTGGTTATAAAAGTTAGCTCTCGAAAGTTGCACAAAATGTTTCTTATATTGCATTAAATGTGCAAAGTCAAACTAATAATGCCTCCCAAAAACTATTTGTTAAGAACTAATGTGGATCCCTGAATACTCCTGAAAAATCAAACATCCTTGTGGAAGTTAGAGCGGTAGAATCTGACTGAAAAATGCATTAGCATAGACGGAATATAAACCACAGATCTCTGGGGTTATTCTCTTTGTTCTGACCACTGAGCTACCATGACAAGATGCCGGTACTATGTGATAAATACGAACATTTCTGCTCTGTTCTGCTTATCTTGATTAGCATCTATAGAGTATCATCAGTTTTTGTAAGAATAATCCATTGCAGAATAGCTAGACAAAGTCATGTGAATGGAACACTTCAGATTTTGTTTTGTTTCGTCATAACAGTCATGCTGCATGGTGAACAACGCACTCAAAATTATCTAAGTTGGCCTTTCTTGATCTTTTGGAACCTTTTTTCTGAGCTATTGAGAAACACACGCATTTGCATGACTGACTCTATGGATTAAACTAAATTAAATATTAGTGGCTTCCATTACTTGTTTCTGAACGGAGTTGAATTTAACAGGAGTCTCCTCTGTAGATTCCCCATTATGAATTCATACACATTTCCAGCCAATGCAATACGTTTATAGGTTATTTGCTAGGAACTGTGGCCAAATGGAGCCAGTGTTACCATGTTGCAATGAAACATCCCTACCGAGATGCTGAAGTAAACTGCTCTTTACACAATGGTTATTTTTTTTAATAAAATAAATCTAAAATGTTTAAAGAATTACAAAATAAAAAGACCATTTTACTTTTCTATATTGCAGCATGTCCTACAGCAGTCTGTGTTTGATGTCTTGAAGACAACTTTCGTTGAAAATCCTCTTTCTTAAATGGAACTTCTAAGAGGCCTAGCAACTCGTGAAGAGCTTCATCGGAGTGCAGTTTGTCCATGCTGCCATTAAATAGGTTTAACATTTCCCCTGTCACTGGAGAGTCACCACACACTTTATTGAATCCCTCACGGCCAGTTTTACTCTTATTAAAGCTGCTACTTTAATAGACTTCAACCTAATTCTTTTCTTGAATTTAATATATCCAAAAATAGTGAAAATTTTCTCAACGTTCGCATTTAAATTTGACAAGGGTTAAATTAAAAAACACACAAATAAAAAATTCAACAATAATAACATTTTTATTATTACTATTATTTTTTTGCATTTTTATGGCTATGGCCCCATCTCCGCCACACCTGTTGACGAAAGGCCGAAAGCGATTTACATCGCATCCCATAACATGCACTAACTACCCTAAGCAAAGCATCCGTGTTATTAAATAGTATTTGAATGTTGAAATTTTAAAATTGGCTCATTCTCCTCCAAAATTACAAGTGTTCTAACTTCACTAAGTCATATTTCTCATGAGCAGAGAAATACTTAGGAATGGTATTCAGTTCATATGCCACTTTATTGGGATCCACTTTTGTATTGAATGTCACAGAATATTCAATTGAACACGGGACCAGCCATCAGTTGTGCCCAAAGCAATGCCAGATTGCAAAATGTCAACGAGGGTAGTAATTCTTCTGAAGAGGAAGCCTTCTAAGCCACAGAAAAGCAGTCTGATGAAAATTAATTACTTTAAGATAAAATTCCTGAATATGAAGATGTGACGAATTATGAAATTTATTTTGCTGTAAGGATTTTTATGCTGCAATCCCTACTTTAAACTCATTTTATGACAACACATTTGAGGGATCATTCACAAATGACTCTTGACCATCACATCTTTAACTCAGGGATTCAGCTTTGTACCATTGCACCACCAGCTCACGTGACTGCAACATAATGAAATGTAATAACGTCAGCCTTTCTCGCGCTATGAAATTAAAACAAGTTATTCATTTAAATAATAATGGTGTTTTGCTACTGCCAACGTTGCACCATCATTCATCAATTTATTAACATTTAAGGGAAAAAAACCCTACAATTTCATTGATCTTACAAAAAAGCCCTCAAATCTCACATGGTTTGAAGTATTCCTACAATAGGGCTTTTACCATAAAGCTGGCAAAACTGACTGAGGCATTGTTTTGTATATTTAATCTCCGCTAAGGAACGATACTTGTTTTGTCAGCAATCAGATGTCCACTGCGCATCATGTTAAACTGCTCTCGTCTATTTGCATGGACAGTACCTCACAGCTGCAATCCCTTTTTGCTATGTGGCTTTGGTTTTGTTGCGACTCTAAACAACGCAACAGCATATATTTCTCCACTAAAGAACACAATCATAATGTCGTGCGACTCGCGTAGCAACACCGAGAACTTACTGGCTATACATAATTATCCTATGAATAATTATGGTGCTACGAATACAAAGATACTACTAGTTATAAACCTTAAATAGCAGTTTATTAACTTTACCTATGTATTCTACGGTGATGGCCATTGGTCATAGAGCTCTGACTCATACGTTTTTTTCCTACGTTCACTAGCTGAGACTCCCTACATTGGTCTGAAACGTTCTGTCCAACACTCACCTGCTTTGTGCATGTGCGAGGTGCATGAGTGAACTGTCATCATACCTGCTTTTGGCTACCCAACTTGGCGTACAATTTTTTAACCTATACAGCTAGGCTAACGAATCTCAATGACTTATAATTGCCATTACCGGTCTCTCAATAATACAATACCAATGACAAATAACCCGTATACGCTACATTATGTAAACTTCAGAAATGAAAATATTTCAAATCTTATGAAATATATTCAATATTACAATTTTTATTGAGATCATCCTACAATGTGGAATTTCTAGGTTTGTTTCTTAAAATACCCATCAATATAGGTAAATATTACAAATACATTTTCCTTTGCTTGTTGGTTTCCATTAAAAATGTTTTTCATCAATGAGCAATTAGTAAAGCTTCATGGAATACGTCCCCAAAATATATTCAGAATTCTGGATTAGGTACCCATTTTCAATTTGCGATATATTAACGAAACGACAAATACTTCCGAGAAAATATGGATTGAGAGAGAAATATAAGACAAAAGATCAAAGAATGAATGTGATACACTTCCTGGAGCACGAAAACTTATGTAGTATCAAAACGTTTAGAATTTCCATTGTCTTTAAATACCTACGTTTGTGAATGTGTTATACAAAAAGCACAAGTCAATAACAGTTTAGGTAGATTTAAACCCGAAACTATGTTAGTTGAAAATGTAAGTACATTAACATGATTTCCATGCTTAAATATGTTATACCTAATCATATGTATAAGATGGTTTATCAGGTATTTTAATTTAAAAAAGACAACTTATAAACATAGGAACATTAAAAGACCATATAAAATGATAAAACAATACGAACTCGCTTGATGTAAAACCTTTAATTTTGCTGACGACTTAAATTCATCAGTAAAATTTGAGCTACTAATTAAATCTGTTAAAAGAGAATATTGAATTGACTGAAAGGTTACAATTATCAATTAATCCTAAAAAATCAATAGAGTACAGCATACATTGAGTGAGAGAATAATTAACGGCATTTATAATAAAATAATTCAGTTATTTATTATGAACATCTGATGTGCATTAAAAATAAATATGCTGCAGCAAATCAAAGAAGTTACATGAAAGATTTACAACACTGTCGTTACGTAAGGTGCATAAACTTTTGAAAATGTCTACTCAATATTATATTAAAATATGGTCAGAATAAACAAGATCTATTAAGTCAACAATAGGGTAAACGGGAATGGACGTGTAAGACTGTATAACAGATTAATAATATTTAAACATTGAAGGTTTTAATATTACAATAGCGAAGTGGAAGCTAGAAGAAATTTTGCAACGATATCATAATTCTACAATCCGAAACAACCATATTCCTCGCCGAGATTTACTGATATTCATAAATAAGAATATTAAGAAGTTTGGACCACATATTACAATTAAACTATGATAATTAACAAGATTCAGTATTGGACACACCAAACTAATTCGCTCCTATCTGAGATATTAAAAATAGCCGCCGGTATGCAGTTACTCTAGAGTACTCCTAACAGTAAAGCACATCTTACAGAATGTACTACATCTAGGAAGAAACAGATAATCATAAATTATCACGACTGTGAATTTGCAAAATACTGTGCCCATAGTCGCAGAAAGAATGATGTGCGTTGAACGTGAAAACGAGGAAATCTCAAAGTTTTATAAAACCTCATTGTTTGCTCAGTATGCAACTTTTTTCTACCTAAAATGTTATAATATTTATAACGGTTTAAAGTTTAAAGTGACTTTTAAAAGATTTTTTATTTTAAGTATATGATATTTCAATAGAAGACGTTAACACCCATTTTTGGAAAATCCAAATTTTCGAAAAAAGTTCTTCTATATAAAGCTGTTTTGGAGTTGGGGGGGTGTTCTTGGAGGATGTTTCTGTCAGATGCTTATAATATACTGAACTTTAATCAAGTTGGTGGTTTACATATTTTTAGTTTTTATGTTTAAAATGCACACAAAAACTCTTTTTTTCTGAAACTCTCATGCGTTTCATTTACATGAATTTTTCCACATCTCTGTAACACAGTATTATTAAAATGATCATTCTTCTATGTACTTCGTACTTATCGACATAAACATTAGAAGAAATTAGTTTACTTCTCATAAAATTTTGGAAATTAGTTACCTTCGCTATACTGATTTCTATCTAATTGCTCCCTCCAACGTAACTTCACTTTACTAAATTCTTATCCATAACAGAATTATAATTTAGATAGTTTTACATGTATAAATTTAATGTATCAATTAATTTATTAAATATTTTTCCCCGTTATTTCTTTACAAAATAATTATTAACTTCATATGACTATAACTACGGTATGAACCATTTGATCAATACGTATAAAACTGAACTTTAGATAGGTTTCAAAATAATCAGCCTTTACGATCAATTTCGTGTACTACAGCTAATAATATGAAATACTTCTTGACGACGAATCAATCATCTCGTAAAACACAGATGATTAATTTCAGTGGAAAGTTGTAATGAAAGGATGGAACACTCTTTTGCAGCAGCAGCAGCAGCAGCACTAGGAGAAGGAGGAGGATAAGGAGGGAATTAATGCAAATTCGACGTCGAAGATTAAGAAGAGTCGTAAAGAGAAAGGTAAACGAAAAGATCTAATCGGGTCAAAACCACATTCAAAAGGAGAATTTTTTTCAAGGTTTTCTGAAGATTGTTCATAAAAAAACTCCAGGACGATTTAATCAGAAGATTGCTTGATTTGATCGTCCCGGAGTAGCATCAGCGTTGATTCTAATACTAGGAATTGTTCATTAATAAATTTCACCTTCCTTTGTAATTAGAATTCGCATTGATTCCTCTTGCCCTCTTTTGCTTACTCGAAACTCGACATAATTCTTTTCTATCTTTCCAGGCTTAAGTAGTTTTGTTTTCGGTAGATATCTGCTGCTCGTATTCATTTTGTCTGGTAATTAACAGAGGATCTGCTTTCCTTCTTTTTGTTGTCTAATCAGGCATTTCTATTGGAAGTCCTCCTCCTTCCCTTCTTTTTGAGTTTGCATGCCATAACAGTTGTGTATTTTGAATATCGAATATTATGTTTCCATGTCGTCCTTCAAGGTATAGGGGTCGCCGGTTCAAATCCAGGGAAGGGCAATGTATTTGTTTTCGGACGTAAAATGTATTAGTTTAACATCTTTCGGAAGGAATGCTGTTGATACTCTATCGTAGATTTACGGTACATGAAGGAATCTCTAACATGATAAAGAAACCTTTGAGAAAAATTAAACTGCCTTTTCAGACCCCATACAATAGATTTAGGTACTTAGAATTGTTATAGTGTGTCCAAAACTCAATTCAATTCACAATTTTTCATTCGTTATATCGATACGAAAAATTCTAGCACAAAGTCATAGATTATCTATTTTCTAATGTCAAAACGGCCTCTTATTCTGCTGATTATCTAACATTCAAAATTAAATGGAAAAAGTTGGCAAAAGAAAAATTTAAGATGTACCTTGGAGTAATAGTTTACTATAATGTTCCGCAGAATAACTTTATGAGGGTGGTCGAGAAACAGAAAATCTTCTGTCAAGATTTGAATGCAGTTTCTCATTAGGTGGCCTTTCCACAGCTTTGGTTTGCTAAGGAGTGGTAAAGAAGTCGAGTAAATAAAAAGTTAGGCAAGCCATAAGTTTACTCTTTTCTAACTTTTTATCACTGTAGGTGTGGGGCGGTCAGCAAGTCAAAGGTTAAAACTCAGCGTCATTAAACATCATACAAAGAAGCTGGAGGCAGAGCAGAGATGTATGGTCCTCCAGGGGATGGTTGGGTGGGTGGAAGAAGGCGTAACGTGATTCAGTTGTCACGGTGGTGGGGAGGATACACAACACGCGGTTGCGCGTGGAGATGGCAGTCCTGGCGTGATGCTGCCTGCTGCAAGTGTAGTCCTTCCTGAACCGGCTAGGCAAGCAGCAGCGTTCCTCTGAGCGGTCGCGGCGCGTTCACGTACGTTCGTCAGTTCGTCACGTTACCTACGTGTGTGGTGAGACTAACGTGTCAGGAATATAACAAAGTGTAACCCCAAACCAGACTCCCGGAACCTGAACTAATTACATTTTGCTTTCCTCACAGAAAAAAAAAAAAAAAAAAAATTATAACACAAGTGTGCTTCTCACAGTGAGTATTTAAATGCCCTATATTTGTGCTTCTGCTGCAACAACCAGTTTTAACTGGAGAAGAGCTCCCAAATGTTCAGCTTTTGTTATAAAATTGGAAGTGTTTACCCTTTATTTCATGTTGCTCGTCTCAGCACGGTTGATAATGTTATTCCTATCATAACACTTATTTTTTAATCACTCTGCTGCTTGTAACCAATCAAATTTGGGTTTTATTGATCAGGATTTCAAAAGCATCTCACAGTAATCAGAAATGATCAAGGCATTTCTTGAGCGTAGGAGTTTGGAATAGAATTTAAGGCATGAGTAAAATGATCTATTAAAGATCAGAGCTCGACCACTCATGAACTGTTAAAAACATTCTTAGAATATAAATAATGCACGACAAACAAAGTTATAGCTATACGAAAAAAATATTCAGCTCTTGATGTCCAAATTTGCAGCATCTAATAAAGAAACCTTGGTACGTAAACCATAAATATAAAAACATCAAGTTTTTACATAGCTGCAATTCATAAGTTCTACTTTAAAGGAAAATGTTATAGAGTACTAAAATAAAAACTACCAGAAGTGTTTTCCCCTTCCGTAATATATAGATCCAAAGCTTTAAATATTGGGTCATGAGACAATTTGACATTACATTTTTTCTGGTAATAGTTCCATTTTTTCATAAGAATAATCAACAGCTGTGTTTTATGATAATCTAGTTAGTATCTCAGCTCAATGTATTCCATTGTGAGAAGTTAAAAATACTCTGAAAGGAATATATCCACTTAACACTTTCTTACAAACCCAAATACATTGTTCGTAACTTTTATTGGAATTTATATATCTTAAACTACTATTCCATTCGGTTTGCTCTGTAATTATTGAGTCCATAACAGGAGTATTCCAAATCATCTTTGTAGAGCAATATCACTTGTAATAAAGTTCATGTATGTCATTCTTTTAAATATTGCTTATAATCCTTTGCAACTAAAAGCTTCTTTCATTAAGAAGGAAGTTAAAATTCATTGATACCTAGAGTTCCAGGTAGAATGATTGCCGAAATTCTGGTTCAGAACAATTTGAGCATCTTCCCCACAATCTTAACTAGCTTTCTTATTTGAAATTGCTTTCCCGTAGAAGGTCACGAAGTTATATTGCAGATATTTTCATCATACAAACATTTCTCTGTGAATATTCCCTTAAGGATTATGTTCCAGAAACATTTGAGAAATAACGTTAATTCTATAGGAAAATTACTTTAAAAATGATGGAATGTTAATAACTATCCTATTAACAATATCCTAATATGTTCACCGATTTTTCCATTAATACTTTCCTAAAATAACATTTCTGCAAGTCAGTTTATATTTTAGTTTTACTGCGATAATGATCAGGGAATTATAAGGTTTAAAACTATGTGGATTTACTACTGTATAAGGTTCTTTTTAAAGATAACAAAATAAGATAATACATATAAATGTCATTGAATGTAAAATGGGGAGGAAAAGGAATTTTATCAATATTTAAGTTAATTAAATAGTGTCTTTACCGTATTAGATTATGATAATGACTAATTGCTGTTGATTCCTCCCAATAAAGGAATTGAAAACAAAGATTAGAAGAGCATTTTAAAAAAAATAAGTTGAGAATCTTTAAAATATACTAGAGCTAACAACGTTTCAGTTAGGAAATTCCCAGTAGCAATAGATATTTTATTAAGATAAACTGAAATGCACCATTAAATATAATTCGTTAAAAAAATTAAAATCAACAGGTTCAGTGGAACGAAAGGACGATAAATATTGACTACAATAGACCAAAAAAATCGAAAATCGCTTTTATAGCAAATGATTGTTGGAATGTTTGGGCATCCACACCCTTGTTTAGCGCTCTGCAGACTTTCCATGTTTCCTAGTACATTACTTACTTGAGTTTTTCTCAAAATTAAAACGTTCATATTTTAAAATGTTCCAGGCGTCTCTGTTTTTATTTAAATACAACTAGAATCTCTCAGACTGAGTAGAAGCTATAAAATTACAGGCGAGAGCATTATACTGATAACAAAGTTAAACTTTAAATAAATATTTCAATAAAATTTGAATAATTTTGGAAATTAAAATGCCTTACATTTTTCAAATAAATTGCCCTAATTAATAAATAAAAGTAATTGAAATAACAACGCATTAAATTGTGTGTGTTATCAATCAATGTTCTAAAATTCTGATTAAGCAATACATTTACATAATTTAATTTTGGAATAATCTAATTTCATGAGGCTATATTGATATAATAGCAATACAACCACAATAGCAAGTTCAGAAAGTATGTGCAATGCTATAAAACTTTGAAATTTCAGTCCCAATGTCTCTTTATACGTATACTTCCTCTCAGTTTAAATTAGCTATTAGATTCAAAGTTCATTTTGGTAATTCCTAATTAATAAGATCTTAAAATTGAAAGGATGTTGCATTACGGGTTTACAGGTTTCTGAAGATCGATTGAGATAAAGAAAATTTCCAAGTTCTACAATTTAGAACTAAACACAGGAATAACGAATAAGTTAGTTATAGAAAAAAATGGTTACAATACATTATGAGCACTAACAATGCAATTAGGTAATATTGTTCACAATAAAAGTACTAATCCCTCTCAGATATAATATAAATTGTATTTGTTATAATGCGTTAATAGATTGCGAGTACAAATTCTTAAAAGTTCACCTAAGAATTCTTCATTCACTTAATGAATTTAGGCCTTAGCCAGTTAATGTCCCTAATTATCAATAATAATTCTGTGTGGGCTTGTGGTTATAGCAATGGGATGTTCTGTCAGGGTCCACCCTTTCTAAGGGTTCATAATTTTGGGAGGTTTCAAATTGAGTAAAGGAATCCTTAGCTTTTTATACATTAAGAATATGAACGGCCACTAAGTGTAGCATATTCACTTCTACTGTTTTTATCTTGTATGTATTCATTGTGCAGGTTTCTATTAAGTGCATAATTTGGGAACTGCATTTACTTTATATCATGTTATTTTTTTTATAGCCTTCATTCCTCAATGCTATTTTATATGCTCCACACATTATGTTAAGTGATTATTTCGTTCCTTAGTAAAAACAATTATTAAAACTTAAGTGTTATCTTTATTTAATAAGTAAACACATTATATGGTTTATTCTAAAAATTATCATATTTATTTATTTCCAAATTAATAGTTGAAAACAAATTTAGTTTATGTACAACTATTTGTAAGTCATCCGACCTGAACGAATTTCTTTGCTTTGGATCGGACGATAATACGCTGAGCTTACATATATCTGATTTAGAGAAATAATTTATTGAATACCAGAAAGCATCATCAGCACGAAAATGAATCTTTTGAGCTACAAGTCTTATAAATGCAGCAAAAATCTTTTGTTAGCGTATTTCAACTCTAATTTTACTTTCTCTAGCCCGTACTTCAATGTATAGCGGATAGAGGGGGTATTGTTTTCAACCAATACTTCTATGGTGAGATTTCATCGGAAACGTATGTTTTTAGGTCTGAAAAAAAAACATTTTTAGAAAAATGTTGGAATGTGTGAATCTGTGGACAATAGAGCTAAAAAACGAAATCCAGTAAAAACAATACTAGGTATTTAAGTTTAGTACCTTCTAAGGATGCAACATGAAGATTTTCAAGAAACCCCCCAGCACAAACTATCCTTTACATGGATAAAGTTTTGAAAAATATGTTTTTCTCAAAAATGGTGCTCACAATCTTGATTGGAGTACCGTATATTAAATATATTTGCATCAAAAATAAAATGCATGTTTTGAATTTTCTGAGAATATCCTCTGAAGACCCCACTATTCTGGAAGAGTTTTGCAGGATTTTGCTAAACGGTTAAACAGTAAGAGATAGTGAATATCTCGTTAAAACAATAATTTATGTCATATACATTTTTTATGTAGAGGTGACCATTTTTGAGACATTTCCAGTTATTGGTTTTAATTTTATATCCCTTCAACTTTTCTCAAACAGGAAGTGACGTTCCGTTTCTATCTTTTTGTTTACTGCAGGCCATACAAAACTAACTGAACTCAGTTGTTTCACAGAAGACCAGATTTTAAAAGACACGACTGTCAATTTAGCCTAGGGTATTCCCTTATGACCCTTTTACTAACAGGAAGCAAGTAATCAGACAATTTCTGCTAATGTTTATCTTGATTAGCATGCCGTAGATAAAATAATAATCTTTTGTAAGGAAAGTTGTTTGTGTAACAGCAAGAGAAAGTAATGTGAATTGAACATGTGAGATTTTTTCCTTTTATGTTAAGTTTATACTGTATCAGGTAAACTTCCGTGTATACGTATACGGTATATTTCAAAAATAAAAAATATGTTGTTCTTCTAACTTTATTCTTTTAGAAGCTTAAAAATTGAAACAGTATACCGTCTAGAAAGTTAAACCCAATGAAAATCTTCTAGAAACTTAGAATGCGTCTTTATTTTTCGACATTTTTATCAAAGATCTTTAGTGTTTCATGTATCATTATTTTAGTTATGTTTTAAAATTAATTTAAATGCTGTACCGCATATTCACACGATCGTTTTGAAACCGCGAAAATTTGTAGCTACATTCGAATATATTTAACAATAGCAAAGAAAAAGGGGGACATTCACTTGATTTAGGAAGTATCACAATTAAAATAAAACCAAATAATGACAAAGTATTTTGCAACATTTCAAACCCGAAAACTTTGCAGATATTCCTCTATTAACTGATGGAGTATATAGAAAATATATTCTATCAAGTCTCGCTCGTATTTCTACAAGAAAATGAAGTTCTACAACATTCTTTGCAACTAGGAAGATATTTGTTTAAGGTGACGCATATATGAAAATTGAAAAAAAATGTATATAGAAAAGATTTTAAAAAGTGGTAATTAGCTAATATGAATACAGTTTTAGGAAAATTTATAACTTTTCCTATATGGCGCATCTACCAATTAACGTAAGCTTTAAATTTGCAGCCGCAGACTTATTAACAAGCACTCTCAAATCTAAGCCTAGTTTTCTCGCAAACCTTTTTCCAACACCGTTTTTCCATGCTCCACACGATACAATTGTTTCTAATTTGTTTCAACAATTTTAACATTGGCTCTCAAAAGTACATTAAAATGGTCATATAATATTCCGAAATTAACTTCCAATCTTTAGAAATAAATGATTAAATTTTGAATAATCAAGTGTTTAAAAGTACGAAAAGTAAAGCTTCTTCTATAACGAATAGTGTTAATCTCAAAAATAAAATATAGCACATCTATTTGTAAACTCATTTACTGTAAAACCTGAATGTATATTATCAAGTAATTTTAACACATTAAATATATTTACTTCTCAAAATTAACCTTTAAGGTCAATCGTCATCCTTCTACAACATCATATGCAAAATGAAATAACTTTATTTGAGTTGCTAGCTCCAAATGGGAACGAGTTACACATTAGTTATGATTATTATATTTATATAAATCAATTAAAACTTATGTATCCCCATTAGGTTGTATATCCATTCTACAATGATATTCTTAAATTAATATTTTATTTCTTTCATACCAATCGGGGAAACATCAATAGAAACATATGTTATTACTTAGTTCCTTGTAGATACAGCGGAAATAAGGGACTACACAAGGATAAAATGTGTCTTAAAGGTGGTCATTATATGTGGCATCGAAATTCAGTTTTCCTTGCATGATAAGGATTAAAATTAAAGGCAGACGTATAACGACTTATATATACAAAAAACCTAAGTATTGGAAAATTTAAACCAAGAACAAGACTATTGCAATAGTTAACAAAACATGAATTTTATATAACTTTTGATGAGAAACACACTTTCTTCAAATAAGTTTATGGTAATGTCTTAGGATTTATCATTTATGCAAAAATCATCCGCAATGAACACAACGCCAGAGACAATTCACAAAATTCAAAATACACATTTCATTTGTCATAAAAATCTTAAAAGACATTGTATTTTAATCAAACCATTTAGATCCATTGACATTTTCTAAACTATGTTCCACGTCAAAGGTAGCATGAAGTAAGAGGATTTTCTTCAAAATCGGACTTAACGGACTTTCCGTTTTTGAGTTCTGCTGTTCATAGAAATACAGAAACACACACACACACACACACACACACTTTTGTAAACATTCGCTTTTGATTCAAGGAAACAAAGGGAATTCTCTGCATCAGTTTTGATTGGAACGCTATCTTATATACTAGAAAACGTAAACTTGGACTTAGTCTATGTTTTGAACCAACATATTTCCGGTCTTTGCTATATTTTTAAACAGTAATAGCCTCAGCTCTGAATAAACAATGTCGCCTTAAATACACTTCTGGAGTCTGATCGGGACATCGGCGCTGTATACCCTACTTTTTTTTTACCTCATTTGTTTACCTCATTTATTTACCTTTTCTTCTGTTTCCTGATTGATTACTGAATTGCTGTTTTATTCTTTTTTTTTTTACACACACATACACAAATGTATAACACGCATGCCCAAGGCAGGACTCGAATCCATGATCCGCTGCGCATCGCTTCAAACATGCATCTTAGAACGATTTTGACCGAGCCCAGATATTTTAGATTACACGCTCCGATTATATATTTTGATGGTTGCATATGCAGCACGGCTCACGTCCCATCTTTGTATGCCATCTCAAGTTCTAACATTGTACGGCACTCAGGTATAGGTACATCTTTTAACACCAACTTTTTAACCAAACTACTGTTAATTGTTTGGTATCAGCAGACATTCCCAAGCGTGCAGTAAGAAACGCTTTTCACGTTTTCCGCTTTGGGATTTATAAAATTACTTCATTGTTATATTAGTGCACTTTTGATTGAAAAACATACGGTTTCAATGCGTTGTGACGACAAAGAAACTAACCCTAGGGCCTCCGAGCTTGACGACGGATACACGCCGGACGGTCTAGATATTTTTTGCATCTCGTTGAATTTGTGTGGCATACATGCAGCCTCCTAAACTAGAATAAAGGCAAAAATAGGTATTTACGTAAGAAATTACTCTAAGGAGAGAAAAAAGCTTATAATTCTATTCTATGACGTACTGCAGATAACAAAGTATATTAAAGCGCAGTATCCTAAATTAACTTTGTTTCAGAGATTAATACGAATTAAAGAATCTAATGTTATATTCATGTGACATTTTCTATAAGCCATCGTTTATAGCTTTTCCTAGAATGTTTATTACCTTCTCTATACGTATGGCATACATAGTATACAGAGAAAATATTGTATCGACTCAAGCATTCGATATCAAACTTTCACCGGAAACATAAGTTTGAGGTCCTCCGAGTCCAAAAAAATAAAAATGTCCTTATATGTGTGTGCTGACAGCTTACTACAAAAACTAAAAGACAGTCAAAAACTATACTTGGTGTTTAAGTTTGTTATCTCCCAGGATGCGACAGATGTTCAAGAAAATCTTCCCACGATCTCTACAGTAAGTTTTTCTCTCTCTTGTGGTTTGCCAGTTAGGTAGTTCATCCAGAATAAACAGGTCTTCAGAGACTATTTAAAAGTTCAAGATCTACATTTTATTTGTAAAGCAAATATCTTTAATGTGCGGTATTTTAATTAAAAGTGTTACAACCAATTTTGAGAAAATCACAATTTTCGAAATTGGGTTGTGTAGTTTGGGGTTGTAGGATTTCCCTCACATCCCTGTAAGGTACTAAACAAATACCTAATTTGGTAGTTGACTGACTTTTTGTTTTTGAGTTATTGTGTTCACAGGATACCTGGGACCCTAAAACGTATAATTACGGTAATATCTTGGTATAGAATATTTGTCATATCTACCTATGTACTATGTAAAGAAAGTAAAAAGGGACAAGCTTTTGTCGGTACCAACTTAAACAGCTCTGTTCCATTTTAGGCCGAATTTTGTACACTCAGTATTCGTAGCAGGGTAAAAAATGTTCGTAGCCATCTGTATTTCTCGGTGCCAATAAATGCAGAGGACAGCAAAGAAGAGCATGCTAATGATTTTAGCTGCATTCTAAAGCCAAAGAAGTTGGAAAATTTCTACAAATACGAAGCACTTCCGAACTTTGCAGCATTAAGCGCGGAATATTAAAAGTTTTTTCCCCCCGACTCTTATTGCTCCATATCCAAGAATGCCCTCATTAGGAGAAAAGAAAGTATGAGACGCACTAGTGTTAAGGGAAACGTTAATATTTTGGCAGCCGCACATACCAGCCAAATGTTATTCTTTTGTGCTGGCACCGAAGTTTCGCGTTGCGGATCTCCCTGGAGCGAAGTGAATACTTTCAATGATTTTGCTAGATGGAATATTTTTAAAGTGTTTAAAAATACTTAACGTTTACCTAACAAGTTTTATGCAAATTTAGTACATTATATTTTAGTTCATAGTAAATTCAGAATTATCGTCATAATTATTTTTAAATCACAAATACAATCGAAATAGTTTTTTTATTAAGTTTAACGTTGTAAGGGGAGTGAAAACGTTATTCTAAGTAGAATTTCACACAGTCATTGATTATCGAACTGATTATCGGTTTGTGTGCATCCTTCCAAAATAATCAAATTTTGGCAACGTCCCCTGATGAAATATAAGGAAAAAAATGTATTTTGCTTCCCGGGTATTTTATAACCCTTTAAAATCAAGGAGCTGAGGAGTTTTAATGTTAGGGTCTATACATTTGAAGGAACCCGCCTGGGTAGTGTGGTGGTAGCGTGTCTGCTTCACATTCAAAAGGTCAAGAGTTCGAATCTCGCTTACGGCGAGTACCCGGATAAGGCTTTCTTCGGGGTTTTCCCTTATTCTGAGAAGACAAATGCCAAGTAAATTTAAGCTCTATGGACCCCAAGATATGTGAGCATCATTTTATCAATTTCATTCATCGTCCGAGATGACCAACCAGGTTGAAGGTCGTTAAACTACAAAATACATTAAGGTTTAATCCTGTTTTCTCCATTTTAATTTGTAAAATATTTGGGCACATTATCTCAAACTACTTTAAATAAAACTTCAATATTTTTTTGGATTTAAAGTGATACTGAAGAATTTTAAAAGCTATTTCTAAGAAGTTGCAATACGTTTGATTTATTAAAAAATAAATATTGAACATTATTAAAGTATACTTAAAACATATGCTTTAAAAATCTGTCATGTTCTATTCATTTAACTTTCTCTACCTCTTCTAAATCATGCTAATCGAGATAAGTATTATCAAATATTATCTTATTACTTGCTTCCTTCTAAATAGAAGATAAATAAGGGATTGCACTTTGCTAAACGTAATAGTCAAATCTTTTAAAATCTGCTCACTGTGTGAACAATTGAATTCGGTTCTCTTTGCATGGCCAGGAATAAAATAAGAGAGATGAAACGAAAAATGATTTTCCGTTTGAGGAAAGTTTAAATAGCATAGAATTGAAAACAACAACAAGAATTATCTTGAAAGCGGTTAACTGTACAAAAGCTACATATTACATATGTCTAACGAGATCTACATCTCTTACGGTTATTCAGTTATGCATCCAATATGAAGAGGTCTTCAGAAGGTATTGCCATAAAATTCATGATATACAGTTTATTTGACAATGCGGGTTTTAATAAAAATTGGTAGCCATTTTGGGAAAAAAAACCAAGAAAATGTTCATTTTTTTTCCCATGTAGAGGGTAGTTTGAAGTGGGAAGATACTGTTTAAAATATTCGTGTTATATCTGTGAAAGATACTGAAGTTAAATGCCAAGTTTGGCATTTGCCCACACACTAGGATATGTTGTCTTCAAACACACACCCCACACACATTTCCGTTGAAATCTCGACATCAAATTTTGAGTGCAATACTACACTTTATCTGCCTACTATGTGTGTAGTATAAGAGGAAAGTTGATAGGTGAAGTTTAATACAAATGTTATTTTTCATATTCTTGTACAAATTATTATAACAAACACTCTAATCTACTTCCTTGATGACACAACACTGGCTTACTACAGGAAACCCGAAAGTTCTATAATTAGGGAACTAAAGGAAAATACAACAATAATGACAAACATTTTGGAGAAATATAGATACAAGAGCTACATATAAAAAGTTGTTTCCTTCAATAAGAGAAAGATTAAACTAAAATTGATGTCACTGGGAACTTACAGGAAACATATTTTACTTGCATAGATTTGGAACTACAAAGACTCAACATATGTGCGCTAGAAAGAAGTGCAATATAAGCTGTGTAACATATTTTTGAATGGGATGTTTGGAAGACAAAGTAAACTTAATCAAGTTTAGTATATAGTATATAGTTTTTTATATTTACTCAAAGAAACTCAGGCTCATTACTTCTAGACGACCTGTTTTATATTTATCCCAAATAAATAGATCAATTGAATGAATATATAATCTCCCTCCTGCATGGCTGTTTCTAAAACTGCTTTTTTTTTTACTCTTTTTTATTCACAGGAACTCAAAAGTACATTTTCAGTGAAATTTCGGTATCAAAATTTTGGAAAAAGTGGCGTATGTATGTGTGCGTGTATACACATGTATATAAGCTTTATTGACCACTCCAAAAAAGTCAAAATTTAATACAGTGATGTAGAAAAAACTAGCCCAAATCTATTTCTTGTGTGCTCTTTTTGAGTTGAGCGTAAAGGTAGTGATATTTTAATATGTAGGCTGTTCCAATATCCCTTAACTTGATAATCAGAACGAGTGGCGAATGAACGAAATGTGCAAGTTTATGCTCAAAGTGATCCCGGGTCTCCAGAGCTCTCGATTTTCGTCTTCTCAGAAAAAAAAACTCAGGGAATACTATATCCAAGTAATTCATCTTAACGGAAATTCAAATCGTTCCTCTTAAATGTAAGGCTAACACACCCCTCAAAAGACCGAAGTGGATATACATATATATTTTTTTCTCGAAATTACAGAGTATTACATTTCTTTTAGTAAGGTTATTCTACGGTAAAACTATTCTAATCACCGGATAAAGAATTAAAACTTTAAAACATTTGATGTCCTATATTCGCACAACATTCCCTTCTTATGCTGCAAAAAATGTTATTTCAAAAGCTTATTCTTCTTACTTCATGCTTATCCAGATGAAAATAATAGTTTTATTACATATTGTTTCCTTTAACAAGAGGAATAAGGAGATACAGTAAGATAAATCAATTATCAAAACTTTTAAAAGCCGGTGCCTATTCGATGGGATTGAAATTCCTTTATCTGGCTGGACCTTATTTCAAAATTCAAATATTGCAAATCATTATATTTCAAATCAATTCAAATATCAATATTTTTAATCAATATTCTATAGAGTCATACGTCACTTATCACACATCATCATACTGCAACATACAATAAACTGACATTGGCCAGTGGTCCGACGAAGCAGCTCAACATAGGTTGCAACGAAACGTCGGCAGAGAGCAGAGTAAGAATTGACGCGGCCTAAACTGGAAATCATAAACCCAAGCTGACATTTACTTTTTCATAGATGTCTTAACTAAGATATAACTGGTTAAAAATCTCACGCTGCCATTATTTGATATCGGTAACCAAAGGCATTGAAGAAACGTTTTACAAAAAACGTAGAAAGACTTTATACTTTCAATACCACATCTAATTTGCTAGTGTTATCACCATTAGCTGTTCAACAATAACACCAAGTTGTTTTTAATAAAGTACGCAATCAGAATTAATTGAACTAGATTTAAATGTGTTTAGTTGGCTAAAATCTGTATTGCATTAACTAAATATCCTGCTTTGGAGGCTCAAACTACTGATCTAAAGCTTTTGTTATTAACGCATCGGATTTTTGTCAATGGAGTCCAATTTAGACAAAGTCATGCGGTAGCAAAATAAAATATATACGTTCATATATAATTTATCTCTAAAACGTATTATTTCTTGAAAATAATAATAATTCTAAAAAAAATCGTGATAAAATAAGACTCAACTCATTTAAAAATTATGTAAAATATATGCAATTCCATTTCCGTTGCCTAAGTATAATGTACGTAGTAGAGAGAGGATTTGTATTCCACTCAAAAATAAAATTCAGATATTTCACCGGAAATATATGTTTTGAGACTCCTGTATCCAAAAATAAAACATTTTTTAAAGAAGATCAGCGAGTGTATGTGAGGCGAGCATAACCCAAAAACGAAAAGTCCGTTAAGTACCAAGTTTACAACACGAAGGTTTTCAAGAAAATACCCCCCACTAGAAACTACTATTTACATGGAAACATTTTCAAAAATGTTGATTTTCTTAAAAATGGCTCCAACGATTTTGAATAAAAATGCTTCGTATATTAAAGATATTTACATCCCAAATATAATATGTATCTGGAATTTTTAGGAAATAGTCTCTGAAGACCTCTTCATTCTGGATTAATTTTCATGAATTTGTCATAAATGGTAAACCGTTAGAGATAGAAAACAGTTAACTGCATATATAATGTAGATCTCGTCAATTCACATAATTTATGTACATACTTTACGTTTTAGTTGTGGAGATAACCGTTTCCCAGGTATTCCTTGTAATTGGTTTTAATTTTAGAATACTAGGCAAGTAATAAGTACATTCTGCTAATGCTTATCTTGATTAGCATGATTTAGAAAGAGTAATGTTTTATAATAAGTTTGTTTGTAGAACAGCTAGAGAAAGTCATGTGAATGTGCCACCAAAATTTTGAATTTAATAACTCTATTATTAA
Organism: Hymenopus coronatus; assembly: GCA_030762935.1. Classification (NCBI taxonomy): domain Eukaryota; kingdom Metazoa; phylum Arthropoda; class Insecta; order Mantodea; family Hymenopodidae; genus Hymenopus; species Hymenopus coronatus. Next base: position 85,554,197 of record CM060896.1, on the reverse strand, counting down.
AAACAAAAGCCCTTATCTATAGTAATGCGTCATGAATTTAAGTTCTTAAGTTTAGCAGAATAGGAATTCAGTCTCCTCTTAAGATATTACATTTCTATAATATGCTTCAATAAATAACTAATGGAAACTAATCAATCCTCAGGAGGAATTATTCGCAAAAACCGCGCCAAACATTTACAAATGAGATGTTAAGCGATTACAGAAACAATTAAACGTTGTATGTTACACGTGTTGGTTACACGGGTAAAAACCTCTCGTTTATTACCTTCTGTAGTCAAGAGTCAGCGTTAACTGAATAAATTTCCACAGAGAATAAAACAAGAGCGCTGCGTGTGTAAATGCAGCGCTGGATGTTTCCGAGTTTGTTTTCGTGAGAGTTTATTGCACATGGATGAAAATTATGTACTTAGTAGCGCGTATATTTTAGCTAGCAACATTTCTTAACCGTTAGAACACCACACGGCTGCATTTGTTCTGTTTCTTGCTCCAGACTCACTGTGAAGAACTCTCGCTGGACATTTTCGGCCTCGTTATGCAAAACACGGAACTTGGAACATTTCTACGAGCTCAAGAATCCAATGCTATTTATCGTTTTACTTTTCCAAGTTTCTTGTCTATATATTACGTTTCGCGTATTCAAGTTTTCTATATCACAGAAGGTTTTCCCATTAACACGAGAGAAAGAGATGGGGAATATTTTGGCAGCTGTTTCGCTTAAATATTGTCACCCGGTTGTTCAGTAAAAAAACACAACCACAACAAATATTTAGAGTGTTGAAGTGAAGCGAATGGTCGAGACTGATGGAAAAATGCTTCCTGTTTTCGCTGGACGCTGCGGTTAAAGGGCGGAAAGATGAGCAACTTATTCACGTCATGGGCTATCCGTTCACAAACACAGTGGATAACTAACGGTACCGTTTGGGATGACTACATTCTCTCACACACATTTCAAAATGTTTTATACTGGAGGGTAGGACTTCGTTTCTCTCCATTCAGCATTAAAGGTACCTAAAAAAAAAAAATGGTCTACATTCTCTAGTCCGTATGTACAATGTACATAGTAAATAGAGAAGGTATTGTATTCCACCCAAAAGTTCGATGTCAAGATTTAAACGGAAATAATTGATTTAAGGTCCTCCGAGTCCATAAAAACATATTTAGAAAAAGGTCCGTGTATGTGTGTGGGTCTGTGGACAGCATAACTCAAAAAAGAAAAGACCGTTAAATGCCAAATCAGGTATTTAGATATAGTATCTTTCAAGAATGCGACACCAAGATTTTCAAGAAAATCTTTTCCTAAAAAAGACTAACGATTTTGACCTAAATTCCATATATTAAAAATATTTATATCCCAAATAAAATATCTTAAATTTTTTGGAAATAGTCTGTCTAGACCTCTTTATTCTGAATGACTTTTGCCGAATTTTGCTGAACTTTTAAACTGTACGAGATAGGCAACAACTTACTGCACAATAATGTAGGTCTCGTAAAAACACACAATTTATGTCCTTTTCGTTTTTGTTATGGAGGTAACTGTTTCCGAGATATTCCTTGTTATTGGTTTCAATTGTAAACTACTTATACTTTTCTTAGACAGGAAGTGTCCATTTTTTATTTTATTCTACTCCTGGCCAGGCAAAGAAGCGATTTGATATGACAATCGCACAACGACAGTTTTTAAAACATTTGACTATCACTTTAGTCTAGTGCATTCCCTTAATTCCTTTCTACTTATGAGGATCAAAGTAATAAGAACATTCTGCTATGTTTATCTCGATTAGCATTGTATAGAAAGAAGAATTATATTTTATAAGAAGTTTGTTTGTAGAGCGGATAGAGAAAGTCACGTGAGTAACAGATTTTTTATCGTCTCAATGCAAACTATTACTTATTTATTACAGTTGTTAAACTCTTTAGGGATTTTTCCGTCTCAGAGTTTATGTATTAATTCGGTTAAGTGCAGTTTTTACTTTCTGTACATACTACATGTACTGAATCCGAAAAATTTCTACCGAGATTCACCAGAAGTACCAGTTTTAGGGTCCTCTGTATATACTTTTTTTTTAGAGAAAGGTCTGTATGTGTGTGTCAGTGTGCATATCAAACAATAACTCTAAAATGTAAAGTCGGCAAAATATCAGACTAGTATTTAAGTTTAGTATCTTCCAAAATTGCGACACGAAGATTTTGAGGAAAATTCCTTCACCTCAAGCTACCCTTTACATGGCAGAAATTTCTAAAATTTTGATTTTCTGAGAAATTGCTCTAACGATATTTATTAAAATAACGTGCGTTAAAGATATTTACATGACAAATAGAATGTGTATCTTGAGTTTTCTGCGAATAGCCTCTGAAGACCTCCCCACTCTAATTGATTTTTGCCAACTGGTAAACCATAAGAGTTAGTCAAAAGCTTGCTACACGTAGATCTCGTTAAAACACACAATTTATGTCATATACATTCCTTTCGAAGTGTTGACCACTTCCGAGATATTCCTTGTTATTTGTTTTAATTTTAAATACCTAAAGCTTTCTACTACGGGAAATTGTAAACATCTGATCAAGCAAATAAATCACATGGGGATGATTTGATTACCGTTTTAGCCTAGTGTATTTCCTTGTGGCTACTCTACTTACAAGGAAGCAAGTAATAAGACCATTTCTGATAATGTTTATCTCAGTAAGTGGTAGATATAAAAATAAGATTTCTAACAATAATTAGTTAAAGATGCAGAGAAAGTCATGTGAATGGAACATATCGGATCTTTTAAATTGGTTATTAAGTTTATTGGTGATTTATGTTTAAATGTTAACACTTAGGTGGATAATGCCAGAGCCTAAATAAAAATAAAACGCTTTAGTTCATGAATTAGGAATCTATATAGCTTATAAAACTATTAAAATTATAGTCTCAATTTAAAAGTGTGCGTTCTTTGCTTATTATAACCTGGGACATTTTATATGGAATATAAACTACTTTACAGCACCAGGCAGCAGAGTTCTGCAGTTTCTAATTCTTGCAGGTATTGTGTAAAGTGGTAGACACATGGGTACATAAACATTTGTAAAACACGGAAATAAATGATTTAACAATTCATTTGCAAGAAAATGTATGTGTTATATATATTTATATATACAGTATCGGTAACGTTTAAGAAATTTCTTACAATTCTAATATTTAAGTAGAAGAATAAATGCATTTTTTATTTTAAGAGAAAAAAGTATTCAGGTGCTTTATATCATATGTAAACATTATGCATTTTTCAAGGACATTGGGAGTGTATTTTGAATAGAATGGGTTAAAAAATTGAAAAATGTTTTTAAAGCAAATGGCTAATGCAATCTTTGGGCATCCATTGAGAATCAACATTTAGCTGTTCCCGCTCGTTTCGGGCTCTACAACCTTTTAAATATCGTACAGTACACCCGTTTCCTGGCTTACTAAAACAGCGTTTTTCTCAAAACCACATCTTCCATTTTTAATATGTTCCATGTGTCTCAGTTTTTACTTAAATACAACTAACATTTCATTAAATGATGTAAAATTAGTAAGAGCAGTAATTCTTAAAAAATAATTATGAAAAAAATCCTAAATTTATTATGAAAGCTTATAATTTTTAAGGATATAAATCAGTAATCAAAGTTAAGGAAATATCAACAAATAAACTTTCTTTGTGGTTCAAGGCTGTAATTTAAAAACATTGCTACCAATATTTTCAAATTTTGAGCCGGAATAACAGTTTCATTATGCAATATATTCACATAACATTTGAAATATTTAATGTCTTACAAAGCATTATCCAATATGAATGAAATTTTGTATTTACATTAATAAAATAGCAATGTAAACACGATGAGATTTTCATAAAAATCTATGGAAAAATATAGGAACGGTAAATTTCACTCACACACATTTTAAATGAGTTATACCAAGTTTTATAAATGTATCGTGAATATTCGCTATAAATATTTTAACACATCTTGGACCGCAATTAGAGCATGGAATAATTTATATATATAAAAATATTATGTGATTAATTCACATGAGTTTTTCTACAAACTATTGCTACAAAATATTATTCTGTTATATACATGGTGGTAAGTAATTAAATATTAGCAGAAATGATTGTATTAGTTCCTTCTAAGTGTAAGGGCAATAGGGTAATACGCCAGCCAAAGCAACAAGTCAAATCTCTTAAAAAGTCGGTCGCTATGTGAAACAATTGAAATTCGGCCCGTTTTGCTTGATCAGAAGTAAAACAAAAGAGGGATATTACATGATCTCCCGTGTGAGAAAAATATAAGCAGTTTAAAATTGAAACCAATAACAAAGAATATTTCGGAAACGATTAAGTCTAGAAAAAGAGTATCTGAACATAAATGGTGTGCTTTAACAAGATATACATTTTTATGCAGTAAGCGTTTGTCTAATTTCTTACGGTTTACCAGTTTACCAAATTGGTCTAGAATGAAGAGGACTTCAGAAACTATTCATAGAAAATTAAATATAGAGGTTTTGTCATATAAATATCTTTAATGCATGGTATGTTCATCATAATCGTTAACAGCCATTTTTAAAAAAGACAGCATTTTAAAAAATGTATCCATGAAGTTCGGAATGGGGGATTTTCTTTAAGGTGCTGGTGTCGCGTTCTTGGAAGATACTGAAATAACCTCTTCTCGTTTCTAGCCAAGTTCACAAAAAAACCACACACACACACACACACACACACACATATTTTTCTAAAATTGCTTTTTTCGGATTCAGGAGACTAAACCTATATTTCCAGTGAAATTTTCACAGCGAATTTTTTGTGTGGAATTCAATACCTTTTTTTGCCTTTTTAGATACTAAATGTATAAAGAGTAAAAAGACAAATGTAATAGAAGTAATGAGAAATACGTAGCTTAAGCCCTATTCGTCGTCCACTTCAATATTGCCAGACATCTTCAAAAATGGTGGAACACAAAATCATAATTGATTCAGAGTGTATTTTCATTAGACTAAAGCGACAGTTAAATCTTTTAAATACTGCTTGTTATGCGATTGATTTTTTTTTTTTTTTTTTTTTTTTTTTTTTTTTTTTTTTTTGTGTATGGCCAGGAGTTTCCAAATTTACACTTGAGAAAAGTTTAAGTACTTTAAAACTGAAACCAGTAACAGGAAATATCTCAGAAACGGTCAGCTCTACAACAAATTTATATGACAGTTAACTATGTGTTCAAATGAGATCTACATTTTTTGTATTTTAAGTTTTTATCTGTTTTACTGTTTACAAGTTATGCAAAATGCAGCAAAATTCATCTAAATAAAGAGCTCTTTAGAGGGTATTCCCAGAATATTAAAGATATACTTTTTATTTACAAGTAAATATCTTTTGTATATGATATTTTTTTTAAAAAAGGAGCGTTATAGGCATTTTTGAGAAAATCGAAAATTTCGAAACTTTTTCATGTAGAGGGTAGTTTGAGGTGGTGTATTTTCTTAAAGATCTTCGTATTATTCTTGGGAGATTCTAAGTTTAAATACCAGTTTGGTATTTAACTGTCTTTTGATTTTTTATCTATGCCAATTTACCTTTCTTTCTTTTTTTTTTTTTATTCAGTGGTTCTCAAAACATCTAGTTCGGGTAAATATGGGTATCGAATTTTTGGATGGACTATAATACCTTCTCTATACTCTATGTATAGAGTACATATAGAGAAAGTAAAACGAGTTTAGAAAACCGTCCGTGTCTGTAAAGCTAAACAAACACGAAAATTCGAATATTATATTTATGCAGTATCTTCCAAAGAGGCGACACGAATATTTTAAACTCCTGACAGCCCATTTAAAAAACTACATTTTACGAAATCTTTGATCTTTCAAAAACAGAAATGATTTCAAGCAACATAACTAATTTAAAACATGTTTACCTGAGAAACTGTATATACTGAATTTTCTGGGATTTACTTATGCAGCCCACCTCATTCAGAAGGAGTTTATACAATATTGTGTAAAGTTCATACGACAAGTGAACGAAAGCTCACTACCAACAAATGTACATATCTATGCTACAAACATTACATATTTATACAAAGTAGGAATTTCCGAGATGTCCGTTATTAGAGGTTTGCATTGATCAATACAGTCATTATTTTTTAACGCACTGTTCATTTTCAGTTGTTTCTCACAACCACATGGAAAGTCTAGTATATGCGGCCAGTATAGAGCATCTGGTTGTTAAACATTTGACTGTCAATTATTACTTACTTTTCACATACTATGTACATAGTGTATAGAGAAGGTATTGCACTGCACCCAAAAATCCGATACCGAAAATTAACCGAAGTACATGTTTTGAGATTCCCTGATTCCAAAAAAGTATTTTTAGAAAAAAATGTTAGTCTCTCCGCGCGCGCGCGCGCGCGTGTGTGTGTGTGTGTGTGTACAGCATAGCTCAAATATGAAAAGTCCGTTAAAACTAAACTTGGTAATTAAGTTTAGCATCTTTCAAGGATGCGATACGAAGATTTTCAAGAAAGTACCCCCTATATCAACTACCCTTTACATGAACAAATTTTAGACATTTTAATTTTCTCAAAAATTGTTCAAACAATTTTGATTAAAATATGGTATGTTAAAGATATTTATATGATAAATAAAATAAATAGTTGAATTTTCTGGGAATAGCCTCCAAAAACCTCTTTATTCAAGATGAATTTTGCTGAATTTGTATCACTGCTAACTATAAGAGAACGCTTACTAAAAAAAAAAAATAATTAGATCTCGTTAAATCACAATTTATTTCATACGAGTGTTTTATCTTATTTATTTACTTATTATCTTGTTTATAGAGCTGAATGCTTCTGAGATATTCCTTGTTGTTTGTTTTAGCTTTAAATTCTTATACCTTTCTCATACGGGATTTTTTTAACTCCTAGCCATACATATAATAATGGGATTTCGGTCACATAGAAACAAGCTCTTATATGATGTGATTTAGCCTCCTTAAAAGAAGGAAGTAATTTCTGCTTATTTTAACTAACTTAGAATGAAGTAGATAGAACAATAATTGGGACAGATGTAGATAATGTCATGTGGATGGAATACATAAGATGTTTTGGTTGCTAAATGAAATATGTAATATAGCTATTACTCCAAAGTTTTATCTCAATAAAAATATTTTCTTAAGAATATACTGTAAAACATTATTAAACGATAGAAGGTGGAGAAACTTACATGAATGTACATCAGATTTGTTATTATTTCTAATTTATATATCTGCTCGTGATATTAATGCACCATCTTCTTTCCATGTTGTGCGCCGGAGAACTTTTTGTGTGACATTCCAACCGATGTCAAAAGCTATTAACATGAATGCTGCGATTTTAATCTATATAATAGATGACACAGGGAATGTATCCTTATTAACTTCTTGTTTCTTCTGCTGTTTCAAAGAAACCCTTTAAATTTGTAGTGACTCAAACTAACGTCTGAGGAGTCTTAGAACTTTTCGTAATAAAACTTTCAGAATTCTTTCATTTGGCAATCTTGCCAGGTATTGAATCCAATTATTTCCATATAATCGATCCTCTCTTGGGATAGCGCTAGTTTTAAACTTCTTGTAGCATTATTTAACGTGAGAGCTAAAGGTGTACATATTTAAAAGCATAACAACATATCGTTATATTCTTTTTCCTTAGCTAAAAACCTTTCAAAGTATAACCCTTGATTCAAATGTCCTGGAATCGTTTATTTTATTTTTAATGTAGACGAAAGTCAATTATAATTTATTTCTACATGTTATTAATGTCCATGACGACATTTCTTTTTAATTTTCATGCTAAAATGATGTTTGTATTTGCGTGTCAACTATTTTTTATTGTACATGCATGTTCGTTTATCGTATTTCCTAATGTTGGCAACGTAGCACGTTCAAACAAAGTTTTGGGTTTTGTTAAACTAATCTCCTTGAGAGACATTGAGAATGATGAAAAAGGCTTAATATTCATGCAATAGCCATTAATAAAGTAACATTTTCTACTGGATTTGATACATCAGTAAATATTCCAGCATTATAAGACTGAACATTCTGATAATTGAAGCAGCGGTAAAAAAACTTAGGCGTATGAATGGCATCAACGTTTCAGTCAAGATTTTCGGACGCTGAAGAAATTACTGTACATACAAGAACACTTCGACAGGAATGCTCCCAGGGTCTTTACACACGGTGGCAGAGGTGTGTCACTGCGGAAGGGAATTGTTTTGAAGGAAGTGTGTAAATTGCCTTATGGTAAGTTGTTTCTATGTTATTCTAGCCTTCCAGGGACTTTTTGAATGCAGATATATAATAAAAGAAATTTATATGATATATGAACATCAAACGTTTTGATCATTTTTATTTTATCATTCAACATCAATCACTTATAGTGGATTCACGATATTATTGGAATATTGCTCGCATGCTCTTTCCTCTTTTTATTTAGTTAAGCCCTGAGATATCCACACCATTTATATTTCGACACCATTTAATTATCCAATGTAATAAGCAGATGGCGCGGGAATGGCCTCCTGTGTAGTTGCTTTCATTATTTGTAGATAGATAGCAGCGTAATACACAATTAACACCTATTTTCAGCTTTACTATTGTTTTAGACTGATGTAGGAATTTTGGCGACCCAAAACATCAGACAGATTGGGCGGCCCATGGGACGGGAAATGAAACCAGGACCAGAATCAGCCCCTAGCTCCGTCTATACAATGGATAAACACGTGTCCGCACGGATTGTCTCTCTTCCTTGTATAGTACGTGTTTATAATATCAGTATAAAAGATAGAAAGCAAGTCATCGACCCCTACTTTATGCCTGCCAAAGAGAAAATTTTATTTTTAGAAAGTGGCGGAAAAAGTCTTTAGTTTGTGGCAAAGTTCTGTACTCACAAAATTCAACTTGCAGCGCCATCGCGCAATCCTTGCAAGTGAGTATAATATTTATCAGGTAGAAGAATATTTCTTTCGTATTGTGCTCGGTACTAATTACCAAGATGTATGTTCATGTTCACTGCCATAAATGTGAAAGCTTTTCACTACAATTAATTCCTGTACTGCTGGCGATACCGTGAGATCATAATGGTACCTACAGAATGGTATGGTTTGGTATGGTTGTCATTTTTAACAATTTTTATGTTGCACTACCAATTATCAAACCCATGATAATATATGCATAGATAATAATGCAAGATACAAAAGATAGCAATTGTTCATGAGCCTGCATACAATAAGGTCATGACCTATTAAGGTGGATTACGCATTTCAAATACAAAACGTTGCATACTACTAAAGCACTACAGGAATTATCTGTCTTGCTTTCCGCCCAGTTGGTCACGCAGTGACCAGTAGGCAATTTGTAAGAGGGTCGAACAGCTTTCCTCATTCTGCTTTATTTAAAGGGCAACTAAGTATTACCCCTGTTGTAAATGATGGGCACCAGAAACAACGGGGTGCCTAGCGATTCCTGAATTGGTGGTTTCAGTCCTCCCCTTAAGTCAACCCATAGGTGAAATTTTGTCCAAAATGTTTAAACCTCTATTTATAATTTGTTAACGGTAGCTCTTTGTAGCTGCATGTTCCGCTTACAGTATTTCATTAGCTGTGATGCTTCTGAAGTAAATTAGAATTTTAAAATGTTTACACATACACTTTGCTCAATACATCAATTTTCAAATGCATTTTTTTGAAGTACTGCCATTCAATTTGTTGCACATGATGTAAATTTACACAAATTTACTTAAATTCTTATCCCTGGTGAAGATTTCTTGGAATAAACTGAATTAGTTTTTTTGGTAAAATGCGTTGATTGTGCAGTATATTTTATATGCTGTTTAGTGAAAATAATGAGGAAAGAGAGGACCGCAATTAGTGAGAACTTTCTAGAGCTAAACTAAAAAAAATATGATGTGTTTCATTCACATGACTTTCTTTATACCTCTGCAATAAATTATTTTTAATAAGCTTATGCTTCTATTTACTTCCTGCTAATCGAGAAAAAATTAGCAGAAATAGGTTCCTTTCTTGCTTCCTTGTAAGTTGAGGCGAAATAAGGGAGTACTATAGGTTAAATGAATAGTCAAAAGCTGGTTGCTATGTGACTGAAGTTCCTCTGTTTGTACGGACACGAGTTCACAAAGTCCTGTATGAGAAAAATACAAGTTTTTATAGTTTAAACCAAAAACAAGGAATATCTCAAAAACAATCAACTCCACGAAAAAAATGTATACAACATAAATTGTGTGTTTTAATGTACTCTACATTTTGTGTGGTAAGTTTTTGTCTCTCTTACGGTTTAGAGCTTATCCAAGTTCCATGTAAAGTGTAGCTTGTAGTGGGGGGATTTTTCTCAAAATCTTCGTGTCGCATCCCCGGAAGATACTAAATTTAAACACCAGTTTTTGGTATTTTACTGACTTTTCGTTTTTGAGCTATCGTGTTCACAGACACACGGACACACACACACGCGGACCTTTTTCTGAAAATACCTTTTTGGATACAGGGGACCCTAAAACATATATTTCTGGTGAAATCTCGGTATCGAATTTTTTGGTGGAGTGTAATACATTTTCTATACACTATGTACATTGTGCGTATAGAGAAAGTAAAAACATTTCACAAAACGCTAAAATCATAGTGATACAGAAATTACACCAAGTTAGAATGCTGTTATGCTTCAACAAGAGGAGTATTTATAACAAGTGCAACATTAGAACCTAAAAGTTAAGTAATTTCTCAAAACGGCTTAATTCAGAAAATCAAAATTCATAGTTTATTTATAGGATATAAACCAGTCTGATATAAAATTTTATGGTGATAAGTAAAGTAACGCGCATTTCAGTATCTTCAATGGTGGCTTGGTTTGCTATATGACGAAAGGTTAAAATGGATTCAACATATTAGTCGCCGCACAGCACTGCTACGGTTTTGCTATAACACGCTATTGATCTGGAAGAAGCTGAATGGAGTTATTTTTTTCGTTACCAGAAGGAGTAAACGCATTCACCCGGTTGGTGTGCTTATCACAGTTGTTGCGTCCATTTTTACCCACAAAGTTACGTTCACAATTCTAAATACGTGTTTAAAATGAGAATTACGGCTTCAGTTCACACACCATCAATGTCACTATTCTCTATTCAAAATGGTAATCATCATAAAAGCTTATGTTGTAAGTTTTGTTTGTGCCCAAATCCCGCATTTGGTTGTACAGTTGCGTTAAAAGTTGCAAAACTCAACGGGAATATTTCAAATTGAAACTAACGAGTACGGATCTGGCTGAGTTACTTAAATGGAATTAGTGTAGTAATAAAACAATACTAGCAGCATTAAACAAACCATGTTTAGAAATATTCTTAAAATCGAATTTGGGCAAAATTGAATATGGCAGGTAGCCCTTTGTTCTTTTTACATTCTCTACATAGTACTAAGGTGAAGATGTTTCATTTCTTCCAAAAGTCAGATACCAAGATGTCATCAGAAACACACGTTTTAGGATCTCCTGTATAAAAAAAAAACATTTTTGGAAAAATATCTGTGTCCATATATCTGCGAACAAGATAACTCAAAAACGAAAATTATATAAAATACCAAACTTGATATTTAGATTTGGAAACTTCCAAGGATGCAATACGAATATTTTAAAGAAAATCTTCCAACCACAAACCATCCTTTACATGGAAAAAAAATCGAAAAAGTTGATTTACTCAAAAGTGCTCTAAAGATTTTGATCCATATATAAAGGATATTTACATGAAAAATAAAATATATATCCTAAATTTTCAGGGAATAGACTATGAAGACCTCTTTATTCTAGATGAATTTTGCTGAATGTTTCATGACTATTTTTCATAAACCGTAGTATAGACAAAATTTACTACAGGAAGAATGTAGATATCGTTAAAACACTGTTTATCACGTACATCTATTTGGTGAAGTTGACCATTTTTAAGATATTACTTGTTATTGGTTTCAATTTCAAAACGCTTAAGATTTTCCCCTACGGGAATTTTTCGTCTCTTGGCAATACAAAGAAACGAATTTCATCACATAACTTAAAAATGATAACTTATAAAACATTTGACTATCGCTTTAGACGGAATGTGTTCCCTTATTGCCCTTCTACTTAAAGGGAAGCAAGTATTAAGCCAATTTCTGCTAATGTGTATCTTGATTGTCATGAAGTGGATAGAAGAATAAGCTTTTAAATAATATTATGTTACCGAGATGCAGAATAAGTCATGTGAATTGAATATCAGATTTTTACTTAAGTTTTACCCCTCTTGAGTATCGTGCAGACACGTATGGGTTCACACTCGAGAGGAATAAAGCGAATGTACTTCTTGCTAAAATGTTTTTCAATTGGGAAGAGTTCTACTCTGTAGTGAATGAGATATATAGGGTGTTTCAAAAATACGGGGCATAATTTCAGGTATGTATTTCCCACATGTAGACAATCAAATTAGTTCATTATAACATGTGTCCGGAAATGCTTAGTTTCCGAGTTATGGCCTTCACAACATTGAAATTCACTGGAACGTTTTTCTTTCCGCAGGTTGTTGTCATTACAGAAGATGTTCAAAATGTCCATCTCCTGCTTGAATACAGACCTCACATCGATGTCTCATTGACCTGCGAACACGATCCCAAACTCCAGGAGTATTGCGTATGTCCTCATAACTTGCCACAATTCGATTCCGAAGGGATTCCAAATCCGGCACCGGAGACGAATAAACCAATGATTTAAAATGGCCTCACAAGTAGAAATCGAGAGGGTTCAGATCAGGTGAGCGTGGAGGCTAAGTAATTGGGCCACATCTACCTATCCATCGATCAGGAAACCTTCGATCCAAGTACCGGCGAGACGTAAGACTGAAGTGTGCAGGAGCGCCATCATGCAATAAGTGAATGTGTTGATGATTGATCAGTGGAGCGTCTTCGAAAACGTCAGGTATGGTGTTTTCCAGGAAGTTTGTGTACGCCTGCCCCGTAAGTCTGTTTACAAGTACATGGGGTCCAACTAATCGATCACCAACGATACCGGCCCACATGTTGAGGGAGAACCGCACCTGATGATATACAACAGTTGCACGTGGGTTTTCATGCGACCATACATGCTGATTGTGGAAATTTGTTATGCCATCTCTTGTGAACTGTGCTTCATCTGTAAATATTACGACAGCAGAAAAGTTCGGATTTACACCACATTGCTGCAAGAACCACTGACAGAACCTAACTCGTGCAGGGTAATCTGCTGGTGACAGGGCCTGTACACGTTGCAAATGATAAGGATACAATTGATACTCGTTCAACAGTCTCCAGACAGTCGTATGAGGAACATTGACTTGCAACGCTAACCGTCGTGTGCTGATAGAAGGAGTCCTGTCCACAGCCTCCAGAATCTCCTCCTGCACTTCTGGAGTTGTAGATCTTGGTCGTCCCCTTCCCAAACCAGGAGAGGTGAATGTTCCATACTCGCACAGACGGGAATGGAGACGTACAAATGTCTTCCGATCTGGGCATTGTCGCTGTGGGTACCTCTCCTGGTACAAACGACGAGCCAGCGCAGCATTGCCGTCCGCCTTACCGTGCATGAAGTGTATCTCTGCCAGCTCTTGATTTGAATACATGTCGCACAGTCTTAACGCCTAAAGAACACTGAATGTAACCTTCCTCAGAATGAACTATTAGAGCGCCCTCCTAATGTCTCCTTTGACGGCAAAGACCTGCGGAAAGAAAAACGTTCCAGTGAATTCTAATGTTGTGAAGACCATAACTCAGAAATGAAGCATTTCCGGACATGAACTATTTTGACTGTCTACAGGTGGGATTTTCAATGTTGTAAAGGCCATAACTCGGAAAGTGGCGGGGGACCCCGGAGGACCCGGAGAAAATTCGCCCTGACGGCTCGACGTCCATCACTAATCCCATATGCGGGCGCTTGGGATCGAACCCGGGCCGCCTAGGTGGGATGTGTGCGGTCTAACCACTCAACCACGGCGCCGCCTGGCTAATTAATTACCAACCATTAATAAGGTAAGCTAGATTTTGTCAAGAAGTACTGTATCTCTTAGATAATTCTTTCTACAGCTCTGTGGAGTTCCTTGGCGATGATGTGGATTTTTCTGTAGTGGGCATAGTGTTTGCAGTGGCAGATGCTGTGTTCAACTGTCAGTGTCGTGTTGCAGTAAAAGCATTCAGGGGATTGAGCCTTTTTGAAGAGGTGTGCACGTTTAAATCTTGTATGGTTGATATGGAATTTTGCAATAAAAACTTGATGTAATTCGTTTCTTTCTCTTGTCTGGAGCTTTTGTGTTGTAAGTTTACCAGTTCCAAATTTATCTAGAATAAAGAAGTCTTCAGAGGCTATTCCCAGAAAAGTCACACATCATTCTATTTATCATCACAAGCAGACCTTTTTATAAAAAAACGGCTTTTTTTATACAGGGGACCTAATGCGTATTCTCGATATCTAGTTTTTGGTTGGAATACAGTACGTTCTCTAAATACTATGGTTTAGTACATAGAACTGGATAGAAAGTAAAAAAAAAGTATAGATAATATATGGGTTTAAGTTCCTTCTTTTTCAAAACACACACGGTATTAAGGTTCCCATTCAACTTATACCTACTGCTATTAGTGAATCAAAACGAACTGCATTCCTGTGAGCTTTTTTTAATTTCAAAAATCAAAGTCAATGTAGAATATAAGTTTACATTGCAACGGCAAAAAACCTGCAAAAACACGTTTGATTACACGGTTTCTAAATGAGGTTTATTAAATCAATAGAATGTAAACATTTAATTTGACAAAGTCATATTGCGTACGCTGCACATTTTATATATTTTAGTAAGTTTTGTTGATAAGGAATTACTACAGCTTACATAATAGATATGAAATATCGCAGTGCCGTTTATTAAATCTTCAGAGCTAATGAAACTACTAGAACCATAATTTAGCTCGTTCAACTTTTCCTTTTGTTGTCCATGTCACTGTAAATATGAATATCAAATTACCCTCGAATGCGAGAAAATGCTAAACAATGATTAAAAACTCTAACTTATGTCTAATTCGTTTCTTAAATATGCAAAAAGGAAGCGAGGTAGTTGTTCGTGTTTTGGAATACTATACTTTTATTTAATGAAAAGCGAGCAGGGCGTCTTTATTTATGTAGTTGAATTCTCACAAAAAGGAAAAGTTTCCGGAGGTCTTCCTCTATTTTCGGAACGCGAAGCAATTAAGGAACGCAGGTAGAATAACCCTGTGTAAGTGATTTATGACTGTGCCCTATTAAAGCGATGAAATTTTATATTACGGTGTCTTCACCAATATAGCCCAGGATTAGCAAAGGTGGGGTCGCTCCTTTATGCAGGAAAAAATCATTTCCTCTACTTACCATCAAATGCCCCCAATATTAAATATAAATAGCTATTAATGCTTTTCAATGCAGCTAGTAGGAGTTCTTTATCGATAATATTATGCAGTGAAATTGGGCATTATTAAAAATTAGCAAGCGTTCGTGCCTACTAACGTGTATGTATAAAAACTGGCCCATTCCCCCAAATCACATTAATGTTTTGCCTCGTTTTCCACCTTTAGGTAACCAAGATTTGGCCCCACCCAGCTGGTTATTATTTCCAATGTGACTGGGCTGAAAAACAGCACACGTACACACAAATGAACTGATGAACTATGCTATTTAAAATTGTTGCATATCATCTCTATGAAAGTGTTTCAGTACGCTTGCTGCATACACAAGGTGAGACTAAACGAATAAAACATATTTGGAACTTCTAGAGGAAAGGGTGAAGTATTATTAGTAAATGTATAGTAAAGCTGGACAATTATTGTAACAAAACTGTATATTCATACTTTTTATCATAATAAATGTCTGTAATTCAATATTGTAGCACAATTTTATATTTTGTCGTCTCGGTACTTGCTTGTGGTGTTTTGTGTTCTTAACCAAAAAAACACACCAGATACAATTTTTTTATGTACCTTGAATCCAAAAAATATATCTTTTAAGGAAAAATTTGATATCTGTATATGAATATAATTCAAAAGAAGTTGGTTATATATATATATATATATATATATATATATATATAAACATTAGCAGAAATAGCCATATTACTTGCTTCCTTGTAAGTAGAGGTGAAATAAGGTAGTACCATAGGTTAAAGTGATAATCAAAAGGTGCTTGCTATGTCACTGAAGTTTCTTTTTTGTATGTACAGCAGTTGACAACTTCCTGTATGAAAAATGTATTAAGTTTTTCATAGCAGAAACCAAAAATAAGGAATGTCTCAAAAACGACGAACTCCAGAAAAAAATGTATGTAACAAATTGTGTGTTTTAACGTGCTCTACATTTTTATTGCAGCAAGTTTTTGTCCATCTCTTACGGTTTAGTAGTTATTCAAAATTCAGTAGAATTCATCCAGAATAAACTACTCTTCAGAAGCTATTCCCAGAAAATTCAAGGTAAACATTTTATTTGCCAGGTAAATATCTTTAATATACGAAATTTTAATCAAAATCATTAGCCATTTTTGAGAAAATCAAAATTTTCGAAAAAAGTTCCATGTAAAGGGTAGTTGGGGTGGGGGGATTTCTCTCAAAATCATCGTGTCGCATCCCTGGAAGATACTAAACTTAAATACCCAGTTTGGTATTTTACTTACTTTTCGTTTTTGAGTTATCGTGTTCACAGACACACGGACACAAACACACACGGACCTTTTTCCGAAAATGCTTTTTTTTAAATAAAGGGGACCCTAAAACATATATTTCCGGTGAAATCTCGGTATCGAATTTTCGGTGGAGTTCAATACCTTCTCTATACACTATGTACATAGTGCGTATAGAGAAAGTAAAAATTGATGTTTAAGCTTTGCAGCTTTGAAATATGGGACATAAAAGAGTTTTAAGAAAATCGCATACCAACTATCCTTTACATACCTGTAAGTTCTTCAAAACTTTAATGTTTTCAAACATGATTAACGATTTTGATTTAAACACCGTTTGTGTTCAAGATATTTTTACAACAAATGAAACGTATGTTTTCGATTTTTTGGGAACAGTCTTCGAGATTCTATTCTTTCTGGACAACTTTTGTATAGTTGGTAAATGTAAGAAAAGACAAAAACTGACAACAAAAATATAGATCTCGTCAGAATGCAAAATTCATGTCAAAATATTTTTCTTTTTTGAGGATGAAATCGTTTCTAGATAGCACTTGTTATTAGTTTCCCATACTTTTATTTCTTGTACGTTTCATAAATAGAAATTCAAGCGTACTGCTCTAGTAAAGAGAACGCATTTGCATAGCGATCTCAAATAAGACCAACTTTTTGAAGGTGTTTACTATCGCTTAAGATTTCTGCATTTCCCTAAACACGTTGCAACTATAAGGAAATACGTAATAAAGGCATTTCTCCAACTATTTATCTCAATTAACGTGAAGCAGATAGAAGAATAATTTTGTTTATTTTTAAAGACTTGTTTGCTGATAAACAGAGATAGTCAAATGAATGCACTACATCATATTACTTTCTTTATACGTACTATGTACATAGTGTATAGAGAAGATATTATTGCATTGCACCCAAAAATTCGATACCCAGATTTCACCGAAAAAAGTATATATAAACATTTTTAGAAAAATGTCTGTGTATCTCTTTGTGTGTGTGTGTGTGTGTGTGTGTGTGCGTGCGCGCGCGCGTTTCATAACTCAAATATAAAAATATGTTAAATTATCAAACTTGGTATTTAAATTCACTATCTTCCAAGGATACGACAGGATAATCAGGATAATCCAATTACTCTTTACATAGACAAATTATGATTTGCTCAAAAAGGCTGTAACGGTTTTGATTAAAATACCGTATATTATACATGTTTATATGATAAATAAAATATATATCTTAAATTTTCTGGGAATCATCTCTAAGAACACCTACTGGATGAATATTACGAAATTTTGCATAACGGATAAACCTTAGTAAATAGATAAAAAGTTACTTAAACAAATTAGAACTCGTTAAAACACTCAATTTATAATCATATAATTTTTTTTTCGTGGAATTGACCCTTTAGATATTCCTTCACATTGGTTTCAGTTTTAAAATACGGGAAAATGACAGCTCCTTGCCGTACAAATAAAGTAACTCCAAACACATAGCAACCAGCTTTTAAAAGATTTGACTATCACTTTAGCCTTTGGTACTCCCTTATTTCGTTTCTACCTACAAGGAATCAAGTAATAAGGACATTTCTACTAAGTTTTTCTGAATTAGCAGAAGTAAATGAAGAATAAGCAGAGATGTAGAGAAAGTCCTGAGAATGTAACGATATTTTTTGTAGCTTTGCATTTTTGAAACCCGTATGCGTTAAGAATATCTCCCAATAACGACGTTTTTCTTGCGAAAGGGTGCAGATTTCATACAGACTGCATCAACACTCTCGTTATCGGCGCAACTTCTCTTTCTTCCGCACCGCCCATTCAACACACCGTTCCACTGACTTCAAACTTGTCTCGGATTGTTGTGATTGTTAAACCTTTTGATGTGGTGTACCTAAATGAACCCTGCAACCCGTTGAACCTCTAACACCTTCTCCGCTTTCCAATAATACTTCAGTACTCACGTTCATCGACAAATGCACTACCACATTTGGCTATAAGCATACGTTTTCTATGCTATCCATTGCCTTCTGAATCAAACAAAAATTATATATACCTTCGTATCTCAATTAATGTACGTAACAGATATACTGCAAAATCCAGAGTAAAAAAGGTGACAGTACCTTTTGCTCCCCTGTATATTTGTTTACTTAATAATGGCAAAATCTGTCCCTTTATTGGTAGAGTCCCCTTGTTTGCCATATCGAACGAATATCGAAATCGGTAAAATGATGCTTAAATGATTTCGAGTTCTAGGGAGTTCTAGGGAGTGTAAAGTTACTCGACATTCGTCTTCTCAGAATAAGGAAAAATCCTTCAAAACCATATCCAGAAACTCACCCTAAACGAAACTAACTCGGGACTTCTTAGATCCCCTTACCAGTTGCCTTGCACAACCACCCAGCATTTTATTGGTTATAAAAGAGTGGACAAAGGATGAGCAACGGACGCATTTTACCTTAGTGGCTAAGAGACACTTGGACTTTTTCCGAAAAAAACGTATATGACATAAATTGTGTGTTTTAAGGTGATCTACATTTTTTGTATAGTAAGTACGGTTTACTAGTTATGCCAAACTAAGCAAAATTCATCCAGAATAAAAGTTATTCCCATAAAATTCAAGATATACATTATTTTTGTGATATAAATGGCCTTAATATGTGGTATTTTAATCAAAATCGTTAGCGCGATTTTTAAGAAAAACAAAATGTTCGAACATTTTTCCATGTAAAGGGTAGTTCGGGGTCGGGGGATTATCTTGAACATTTTTCGTCTTGCATCTTTGGAAGATACTAAACTTAAATACCAAATTTTGTACTTGACGGTATTTTGGATTTTGAGCCATGCTGCCTACAGGCACACAAACGGAAATGTTTCTAAAATGCTTTTTATGCATTCAGGGGGTCTCAAAACGTATATTTCCGGTGAAATATCGGTATCGAATTTTTGGGTGCATTACAATACCTTTTCTATATATACACTATGTACATAGTACGCAAACGTACGCGTAATATTCTTACGAGTTAACTACCTTCAAAATAATCCCCAAGACTTCCACACACCTTGACACTCACGATCATTTCTGCCACGCAGAAATACAATTTTTATGTATGCCGCTGTTTAACTTTAGCGACATTTTTCTTGGAACACAGCCTCTAGGGTTCTAGGATACTAATGTTTGCATGTGTTTACTAGCACCTACCAATGCATTCATACGTCATTCGGTGGTGACATTCTGTGTGCAAGATGTTTTCAATATATATATTGCAATAACCACATATTTAGTTATTTGGAATATATAAAATAGTGCCATGACTTATGAAATGACCCTGGTATATAACTCAGCGAAATGAAATGGAGTGTTATTTATGGACGTTCTTTAACTGCAGTGGTTCTCAGCGTCCCATTCTATACTGGGTGTGAAAGACAGATTAATTTTGCTTAGAGGCCTCTCAGGCTCGAGGTTCTTTTACGAGCCGTAAATCTACGACACGGGACCCACGATTTTACTTCCCTTCCAAAGGAAGCCATGTTAAGGATTTTTAGGCCCGAAAAAATCCATCGTCCTCCGCCGGGTTTAAACCCGCGACCTTGGGTATATGAAGTTAGCATGGTAACCATTACACCATGGAGAACGACTATATAACTTAGCGAGGCAAGATTATAATGATTAAGTTTTAGGTATGACATTCCAATGACTAAAGGTAATTTGTAGCTGACGTGCACAATTTTAATTTCCCTCTCTCTTTTGGTCATCTTACGTTTATAGTCTCACTGATTTCCTAGTTATTTTCCATATCTCATTTTTGCAACAGTTACTTCTGCCGCCTTTATTACACAGCAAACACTAAAAAAATACTCCATGTCTCCCTGTCTCACTATCAAAGCCCATTCGTTTATATTTTACATTCACCTCCCCCATCCTCTTATATCCAGCGGATTCATATCCACACGCCTTCTTCCACCTGGTTTTCCCGTTCATATTCTTTGCAATAAGCAGTCTTCCTCACTTCTTTGTTAAAAAAATATTTTTTTACTATCTATAATCGATAGAGGCTTAGAACCGGACTAGATGCCCTTTGCATCCTTCTGCGTTAATCTCGTATTCTTATCATTTGTGACGTATACTTGCGTGCTTGTGTAGATTTCAGATTACTGGACTATTGCTTTATCAGTAGACTAGTTTCAAAAACACCCTTGTTTCTTATGTGAATGAGATAAAACAGCTAGGTGAGAACATTACCAAAGCGAAACAAGACTAATTTAATACTGGATGAAAAAACATATAAAAATGAACCTCTTATTGATCTCGCAGAAATATTGTCACCTCTCCTTGTAAAATTAGGTGTAATGAAACAATTTGCGAAAACTCTAAATAAAGACAGTGAGTCCTTTAAACATCTTTGTGATGCATTTCCTTCATTATTCTGTAAAAAAATGAAAGCTGGTGTATTCATTGGCCTACAAATTTGAAAACGGATGGACAGTCAGTTAGAGAATGCTTATGTGTTGGAAAGTGAAGAGCGTCTGGAATGCTTTCAGAAATGCGTTTTTAATTTCTTTGCAAATAAAAAAATACCCAAATTATATTAACATAGTGAAAGAAATTCTATACAATTTTAAACAAACTGGTTACAACATGTGTGTCAAAATAATTAACTTACACTTTATTACCATTCTAAATTATTTCCCTTATAATTTAGGAGATTTTAAGGGGAACAGGGTGAAGTATTTCACAAGAAAATAGAAAATATGAAAATTAGGTATCAAATGAAGTGGAGAGTTAACATGTTAGCTGACTATTGCTGGATGTTAAAAAGGGACTGCTCTGAACAACATGCGAGAATCTCAAAGAGGAGAGAATTTTAAATGCAATATGAGGTAAGGTTATGAATGTGCTTATAATTATTAAGCATTATTAAGTTATGATTAATTAGTGACAAATTCTGGTCAAGTTTTTCACACAAAATTCTTGTTGAAAGTAGTTTTTATTATGTTTCATAAAGCTATAATTTTATTTCTAGTTATTGATGGATATTTTGACATGGGAGAAAATGGAGATCATTTTCGAAATCGGCACAAAAATCTATTTAGAATCACCAATCAGATTTAAAAAAAAGTAAAAAACATTTTGAAATGCACAAATCTGCGACCGGACTGAACAAACAATCCAGAAGTAGGGCGGATACTTCTCCATTAAAGAATTCTCTACGATTGGTAAACAAGGAAAGGCTAAAGGCTAAACCAATGATGATATAACCCCGCCTTCTAGATGAAGAGATTATTTGCAATGCTGTTAAACCACACTAGGTTGACACTATGGCAATTAAAGGGAGTCTTCAGCAACATAGGAAAGCTTCTGAATAGGGATATGAAAATTTATATCTTGAAAACCAAGTGTGGATTTAATTTTCGACGATATTTTGGAATAGTTAAAAATATCCTGCCAGTAATTATCCCTTTAAATAAGACGTGTTCACGTATGCAAAGAGCAGAGGATAATTTCAGTGCCAAGACAAACAATTCTGCTTCATTTTGGGCAAAATTTTATGCATGCCAGTATACATATATGCGACATGTATTGATGTCTTGTGTTTATAGTTGAATATAATGGCTTTCAATTGAAATATTAACTATAATAACAATAAAACAGAGGGAAAGAACTGTGTTGAAATCAATTACAGAATAATTAAAATAAACCTCATTCAATCTGTAGCTCCATCACGAACGGGTACAGGTAAAAATAAACAATATTCTCTTTGTTAGTATTAATTTTATTACCCTTGAAAACTTGGATCTAATTTCCAGCATATATTACAAGTGGATCACTTTAAAGAAGGAAATTAGCATCATTGACAAAATTTAACATTTTTTCTAGAGTTGGTGTTCTATAGAAAAATCGTGTTGCGATGTATTACCAACAGCAATTTGGTGAAGCTATGTCTATATTTTTGTGATTTAGGGTTTTTTTGTTTTTTTTTTTTTACCTTCATGTTTGCAATGCTCCATTTCTTCTAGTTTTTTATGCGCACATGAAACGTTCCATTGGTATAATGTATAGTTTATCGTCATTCAAGACAGATTCTCCAGCATTAGTCTATAATACAATTTAACATATCTTCATGCCGCTTTTAACAACTTCCTATAGAATGATTTTCAGTTTCGTCTTTATTGTTCCTCACTAAACTAACATCACTAAAAGAAGCAACCGTATTTACCGCCTTACTGATTGCTTGTTTTTGTATGGGTGCAGAAATGCTGAAGAAGGGGAACTCCACCACGAAGAATTAAAATTCATATTAATAAAACATTTAGATCTAGGTTTAACTAACGTACTTAAACACACAAATAAGCAGTGCTATTGAGA
Source organism: Hymenopus coronatus (assembly GCA_030762935.1). Lineage (NCBI taxonomy): Eukaryota > Metazoa > Arthropoda > Insecta > Mantodea > Hymenopodidae > Hymenopus > Hymenopus coronatus. Next base: position 85,531,119 of record CM060896.1, on the reverse strand, counting down.
TTTATTGCACAATGTTTTCTTCACGTTTCTGTACACTTACATCATACACTTTGTCTCAAAGTGCACTATAGGAGTTAGAGAAAACATTGTGCAAGAAATCACCAGAATTCCTGCTGCCGAGCTTCGGAGAGTGAGCGAGAATTATAAGCTAAGGATTTTAGTCCGCCTCTGCCGGCGTAATTTCCCCGATGACTGCCGGTCGTCTCGCGCAGTAGAGAGACCGCGAGTGGGTTCGAATACAATTTAACTACTCGTTAGAACTAGTAGCAGTGGTAGTCCGGGTCATGCTTGAACCGAGAGAGCGGGCGGAGGAAAGCCGGTAGCCCGGGAGGTAAACAGGTAATTTGCCCCGTACACTGCATTGGATAAACATGTGGCGAGACGGACATCTGACAGTAGTAGCGTATCTCTCGTTCTTGCAGTGAGTCATGTGTCAATGTCAGAAACATGAAGAAAGCCAACACACAGAACTCCATATATGCTTCGAAGGCATTGCAGGCTTCTTCAAGGTTCGTTGAAAGACGGCAAATTTTGAAGCAACTTGTTTCTAAGACACTGATCAGATTTTTTCCCTTACCGGCTTTCCAAACCTTTCTATCACCTCTTGAATATCTGAGCAGCAAGTACTTCCACATACGCCAATCAATTCAGGTTCCTGAAGTGGAAAGCTTCATTGCTTTTAAAGTGAAGGAATTTATTTCAATATTTAATAATCAGCTTAAGCCATAAAATACTTTAAAAATTCAGAGAGTGTGCATCAGCTTCAGCCGAGATCGCGGCCGGTATGAGCCCCACATGATACAAGGCGAACAGCGGCATTGTAGATACATAATTTCACTAATATTTAAATTGTAAATTGTATACAAACAATCCACGTTTTATTTTACCAGCCTGTTGCAGTAGCTATTAGAAGCACTTCTTGCCAGGAACCTGTATACCTATAAATTTCCAACACACTTGATGTTAGCTTACTTTTTATGTAATTATAGTGCATAAATATTAGTTGTTTAAGAGATAATTTTTCAGCCGGAATTTTAGTTAGCAAAAAATTCTATGCACAGACGCTTTAAAATCAATTCAAAAACAAGTTTTCTAACACTTCGAATCGTAAAAAGCAACGACCGGTAACAAACATGTTTTATGCTAGCAAGTCAATTTATACTAACTATTGATCGTAAAAACATGGAACCGCGCAGCATTGAAGCATCGGATACTATCTTGACCTTGTATTCAGGTTAAAGCCATAAAAGATTCTGAAAATGTATACCAAATTCACCAAATTTTACGCCGAGTATCTGCCGCAAAATAATCTCTACTGAAAAGCTATCGAAAATGCTGTTTTCTTCGAAAGAACCAAATGATCTATAGTTATTGAATGTAAATTAGTCAACATATAGGATAGCAAAAGACATACCAACATAGTTTTGCTCCCTTATGTTAATGTTAGAAAAGTAACGAAAAGTGTCCTAAATATTAGGTTTCACTTTAATAAAAGCTAACTTTTTACATAATCTGCTGCACTGCAGAGAAAGAAGACTAAGAATGAGGTCAGGTCAGAATAAGCTAATAAACTCGATCCCACTGGTAATGAGGTCCCTCAAGGCTCGGCATATGTACCTTCGACTTTTGCTGCTCTATGGATGTCGAACAATTTTTAATTACTAGCGCTCTCTTTGTGACAAAGTGGTCAATAAATACAAAGCTATAAGGTTGCGTGGAAGGTCAGATTTCTAAGGCCCGTTACCTCCCGAAACTGAAACAGCTCGTATAGAGAATTTTAGAGGCGAGGTAGATGGAAACGTATTTGCTGCAGGGTAAGTTATGTTTCGCCGGCGACAGAGCCAGACAAATGCAGGTCGTAAAACTATCTTTGGCACGTGTGAGGTAAAACCGTCGATAAATACTGGAGAAATTTGATGTGAAACTGTTTCTGTTCTCTAACACATTAACTTTTATACCCTATATATTTATATATTTTGCTGAGGTGCATTAACACCTTTATCGCCTGTAATTTGTTACAGTAAACGTGTTTGAGTGTCTACATTTTAAGATACATATGGAGACGTGTCGTAAATATTTAATGTGATACAAAGAAGCTGCTTTTGAATTTCACAAATTATGAATATCCCCCTATTACCTTATGCAACAATTTTTAATTCAGAATTGTTTGACCAAAAAAAGTAAATTGGTGCAAAAGTTAAGTTTTGACTTATCTTTATACGTCGTCAGAAAAGCTCCAGCTCTTATTTCCATTGGAGAATTTCACATTATATTGAAACATGAAATCTTGTTTAAAATTCGTAAAACATTACAAAACTGCAAATAAATATGTGATGTGTTCCATTCACATAATTTTCTCTATCCTTTCTACTCACAAACTTCTTACAAACGATTACCTATTCTTCTTTCCAGTCCATGATAATCGAAATAAGCAGTAACAGACTGGTGTTATCGCTTTTCCTTATAACTAGAATACTACATGCTAAAGCGAATCAAATGTTTTAACGTCGTTACTATCCATTGCTTCTTTGCAGAACAAAAGAAACGCGGGGGACTTTCTGTTTGAGAAAAGTAGTAGTATTCTAATTTGAAACTAATATCGAGGAACATCCCGGAAACGAAATGGAAATGACGTGTTATTTATGGACGCTCTTTAACTACTGTCGTTCTCAGCGTCCCATTCTAAATTGGGCGTGAAAGACCGCATTCTTTTGCACAGAGGCCTCTCTTTCAGGCTTGAGGTTCTTTTACGTGCCGTAAATCTACGACATTGGAACAACGGCTTTACTTGCTAAGGATTTTTACGTCCTAAAAAATCCATCGTCCTCCGCTGGATTTGAACCCGCGACCTTGGGTGTAGGGTGACATCCCGGAAATGGTTAGCTACACAACAAAACTATAAAAATATAAATGATGTGTTTTGACGAGAACTCTCTCTCTATCGTTTGTAAGTTGCTGTTTATCTCTTACAATTTAGCGGTTATGCAAAAGTCATTCAGAATGAAGAAAATTTCGGAGGCATTCCATAGAAATTAAAGATAATTATAAATGTATTTATTTTTCATGTAAATACTGTAATATATGGTATTTTAATCAAACCCATTAGACATTTTTGAGAAGCTCAAAATCTTCGAAAGTTTTTCCACGTAAGAGTTAGTTTGCGGTGTGTATATTTTTTTTGAAAAGCTTCGTATCGCATTCTTGTGAGTTGCTGAACTTAAATACCAAGCTTGGCATTTAATTAACTTTTGGTTTTTTAGTTATGCTGGCCACAAACCCACTGACCTTTTTATACAAATGTTTCCTTTTTAATTCAGGGGGTCCAAAACATTCCCGATGAAATTTCGGTAAATATTTTTGGGGTAATACAATACCTTCTCTACGTTATGTGTATATGTTACATGCTACTAGAGACAGCAGTAAAATAAATACGTAATATACCATATTTGTTACAAAAGGAAGTAGCTTTTATGCTTGGATTTTACAATTAAAATTTCAGCTCTATATGGAAAAAAAAAAGAGAAACCAGATACATATTTACTACTTAAAACTATAATGCAACTTTAAACCATTAAGTCACGTGTTTGCAGCAATGTCTGGTCAAAGAGAATTCTATTGCATATGGAAGTTAGTGTGACATTAGTATTCTGGTGTTTTCATTTTAGTTTTTAATAGGCAATTCATGAGCTCAGCTCTTGCTTGTAGGTCCTGGAAGGGGGAAGGGGTCAATTACTCAAATAAGGAGGGTGAACCGCTTCAGAGAAAGAAACTTTCAGATTCACAGGGAATACATATTTGCGAAACTCTCTGGATCCCAAAAAGGAAACGAATATGTTAGAGTGTGAGTCTGAATCACATGAACTATTGATCAGGCATTACCAACTGGCTTGATTTTATGCTAGAACAAATAGGCTTGCTTCGTGCACTGCACTGGGTAAACACTTGACATAGAGAAGGGCTTCTGACAGCAGTTGCATATCTTTCGTACCTTGCACAGTGAGTCGTGTGTCAGTTTAACCGAAAACAATCCAACACGCAGAACTATATATAGTTAGGTTTATCAGCTCCTCCCCAAATGGAATATTTTTTATTCACATAAAGTGGTGTACAATGAGTTTCAGCAAGTTTGTAATTTTGCAAATGCTAAGTAATTTTTAGTTGGTCTGTATTGATATAATGTATTTAGCACGGTTATTTGCAATATTATCAAGATGCTATAAATGTGAAACTTGTTTTTTTTTCTCGTTTTTTTTAATACCAATAAATCATCAAAAGATCTGTTCATGTTCACCGCTATAAACATGCAAGTTCTTCGTCATAAATTAGTCCTCACACGGTTAGTGTTATAGTGCACTTACAATAGTATTGACCAAGTTTAGGAGCTCGTTTTACTGTTTTAATATTGTAATAGTTGTAATTATATTTGCAAAAAATTGTCTATAACTATCAAACTATGAAAGTATGTCTATATTCACAGCACAAATATATATTAAAAGAAGTGATATGAGCTATTATTCTACCATGTATTAAAACTAAAATCTAAGTTTTCTTCTTTTCTTTCTTAAAATTGAGAATTTTTATTAAAACAAAGTGTTTGATAGACACATTTTTGCCAATACTGAAATAGAGGATAGGTTTAACAAAGCAGGGTTACATGCAGCCGCTTAGATTAAAGTTTGCTTTACTCTTTGATCTTTCAGTCACTCATAATTGACCTTTGTTTAAATGAGAGAGAGAAACAAGGCTTTAGGGTATTCAAACTATAATATTATTAGTGCCCTACAGAAAAACCAGAAAATATTAAAACCGGACTGGACTGAAAGGTCATGTTAAAAGAAGCACTCTTAGCTCTAAAGCACACTACAGTAGCCCACCGAAATTAAGACTTTAAACACGTTAAGCTATGTTAAAAGAATAAATAAAACTGCATTGTGCCAAAGATGTAAAACGCTACTAAAACTATTACCCGGATACACTTTTTTGTTTAGTTTTTTTTCCCTTATCCTGAGAAGACGAATATCGAGTAACCTTAAGTTCTATGTACTCCGAGATCAGTTGCACATCATTTCACCAATTTTGATGTCTATCAAGAGGTTGAAGGACATATTTACATGGGAAACAAATACCGGTGAAGTTTATCGAGGGAAGCTAATAGAAGCTGAAGATAACATGAATTACCAAATAGTTAACATAACAATTACATACTGAGACGGAAGAGTGACTTTGATCTTGCCAGATATGTTGAAGAATGCTCCGATGTTCAAACGACAGGGAAATAAAGGATCTGGAGGAGCAGGACGTGGAAAATTAGCAATTCTCAGAGCCCAAGGAGGGATCGTGGTGGCAGAAGCCGTGGTGGAGGTACATGTCACGGAAGTCCGGAGGAGGACCTGATGGAGAAAAGGAACCTTCATTCACGTTTTCATTCATGACTTTTTATAGTGTTTAACGCCCGCTTTTATTACTTGTGACACTGGTGATACGTGGAATGTAGATGGAGCAGCGGGGTAATGCGATAGCGGGGGAAACCGTAGAACCCGGAGAAAAGCCCACCCCTGCGACACTTTGTGCACCACAAATCCCTCATGCGGTCACTTGGGATCGAACCCGAGCGTCTAGGTGAGAGGCGAGTGGTCTAACCACTCGACCACGGCGCGGCCCTTTCATTGATGAATGCAAACAAGAAGATTTTTATTTTAGTAATAAAACCATTTCATGTTCATAACATTAACTGAAGATATTCATTTATGAATTGGATTTTGAAGTTTCACCTGTATGGGAGTACTGTGAATGTAACAATGTTAAATTAAAAGAGAAGTAACTTTATGAAGGGTCCGTTTTGAAGACAGGCTCTATGCTGTCTTGAGTATAGAATTGAGAATATGAGAAAAAAAAAAAAAAATATATATATATATATATATATATATATATATACGGCTAACCTTCGGGGGCATTGTTGAATAAAAGACAAAACATGTTCTGCAGCAGCTAGGTTAACCGCCAACATGTCACGCAGGATATGCGCATCGGAGCTAGAAACTGCCACAATGTTTAAATGTGCCTCACAGTGTGCCTCTTTCTTCAAAGATTAATGTTTTTGAGCCAGAGTTTACTTACAATGTTCTATTAACTGTTAGACTAGACAGCTACAATAAGGACGTTCTAACAACATCATTAAAATTCTAAAAGTAGAGGTACATTTCCATTAAGTCTAGTGTATATTCTAATATACTCAACTAAGATGAATATTATTCCACGCTAGAAACAACTAGTTTTATTTAATATGCATATCACACAATCAAGGAAGAACATTGCAGAAATGGGCCAAAAGCAACTCTCAGAGTAAGCCATTGTGACGTCTCATTTAAAACTAGCAGGTGTGGGAGATGAGCCCTTGGCATTTCAGATTATCACGGAAATACGAGAAGGCGACGTTAATACAGTATAATGGGAAATCGATGCTTTGTAATGGAATTCACGTGGTTTCCATGAATATCCCATAACTTGAAGCTATTAGCCCTACAGAGGACAAACTTTACATAGTAAAATCCACATATATTCAGTCCATAATGACCGCCTGCTGGCAAAGCAAAAGCGATCAAACTCAATTACTATCAAGTTGTTTCGTGTTTAGCCCCATGTCAGTACTTAAACAGAGATACCTCAGTGCTCTGGGGATAAACTTAACGGTTTTCTCTACCGTTTTATTCACAGTAAAACAACAAACTCTCACGGAACAATCTCGCCATTACGCACCTACCAACTGCAGTAATTTTTGCCAGTAGAGAGCAAACAGTGGCTTGTTTACTCAAACAAAGCTGAGAACAGTCCAAAATATAGGCAGAGCACAAACTGTGTATTTTCTTCTCAACAGACGCATTTTCTAGCATGTAAACTTGCGTTTTGTTTTATAAGGAAGTGAAATTTAAGGTGGGAATGAGCAGAGCATGTAAATAAAACATGCGTAACATTTTAGAAGAGATTTCTTGGAGTTTCACAAGGAACCTCAAATTCGGAATAATGAAGAAGGTGAGTGAGGTTACGAAGTTACAGTAAAATGTGACCAATGAGATACTAACTTAGGCTGATGAAGGAAGGCCATTCTACAATACGCACCATATGTTACAAATCAATGATTCAATGAAGCACTAAATAGCACATTGGTCCTTGAAACGCTAACTCTTTTTTTGCGGAGAGCTCGATATGACTCATGCGGGGAGCTAGTCCACCAATCCTGGGCACACACATAATTGATGTTCGAGTACTAAGAGATAAGGTATTAGTGTAAATATTGTATAAACATGTTGTATACGAGCACCTATATATGTGTGTGGCTGAAGCTGTGAGTGCTAATATTTGAATGTGTGATATCTGAATCATCTTTCTTTTTAAAACTATTTTCCGGGCTGTTGTGCCATGGCCGTAGATCAAAATCCAAAAGCAAAGATGGAGCGGAAAGCAGTCATTTTTCTCTCCGTTTATGGAGGGGGTGAGTAACAGGTAACGCACAGGTGTGTGCAGCAGACAAGTGATGGTCATCCTTTGTTGTTTGTTTGTTTGTTTGTTAAAACCGATTTCAAGGCTTATTTCGTAACTGATGCATTTGTTTAGGTTGTTCGTATGTTCAATTTCGATATCATCTTTCCTGAGGAGATTGAAATATCCTTTTGTTTTTACCAGCACCTCAGTACCTTGAAATTTCCTTATATTCCCCTCAGTGATCCGGAATTGTTGAACGTATTGGCTGTATCTAAACGTCTGTTTTAGATTTTAAGCTATGATCACAGCACAACGGCCCGAAAAATTCAGTTTCTAAATGTGATGCCGACGACCGTCAAAATAGCCTAAGATTATCTTTCTTTTACTGTTTTGTTGTAGCGTGCGCGTGTTTGTGTGTGAATTTACAGTTTTATGAACATATGTGTAATATATGAAAAGTTGTGGAAGCACAAAAACTGTGAAGATGTCTATTGTGTAACCAGACAAAACCAGGAGGTTTAAACCAAATAGTTCATGGTTCAAGCGATCAAATATTATTAGAAACAAATGCTTTTGATAAACAGGGTCCATGGAAATCGTGTCAATACTAAGATTTTTGTGGTATAGTTTGAAATGGGATTGAAATTGAGATTATTAATCATTGCTTCCTTATTTTTTGCCCAAAAATAATGGAAATTACCGGCTTCTTTATTTTTCTGCCCCAAAATAATGTAAATTACTAGCATTCCGTTAGACAATCATCAATCGCAGGAGATACGTACAAGCTGAGCTTTTGCTGTCTTCCGGATAGGGGAGTATATGGAAACTTTTGCATAAAACAAAAAGTTGTGTTACACTCATATTACTTTCTCTACTCATTTCAAGGTTAATCTAGATAGTCAGAAATAATCTCATTGTATTTTTACCTTTAAGTACAAGAGGATAAGGGGAATGTAGCGGGCGGCTGTAAGCGATAAGAATGTCCACTTTCAGTCTGAAAAGGGCATAAGTAATGTATATGTGCTTTAACGAGCTATACAATTTTGCAATAGGATTTAGTCTCTTCCGGTATTCAGGATGAAAGGATTTTAATATGCTATTCACAGAAATCGTAATATATACATTTCATTTGTTATGTAAATATTTTGAACATAGTATTTTAAAAAAATAAATAGATAATTTGAGAAATTAAAGAATGAAAAGCTGAAAAATGTTCCTTGCAAAGGGCAGTTTGTATTGTGAAAATGTTCTTGCAAATATTCTTGTCACATCCTTTATTGATGCTGACCAAAATACTAAGTTTACTACTTAACTGAATTTTTGTTTCCAAGTTATACTCTTCACGCACACATTTTGTGGGTGCAGTGGGCCCCAACACCCATTTCCGAAACATCGAAATGAAAATCTGTAGCTGAAAAAATATTATAATTTGTAATAGATAATTAGAAAAAATTGAGAAAATAAAACTGTGGCCAAGTGAAATAGTGCAACGTAAAAAATACATTAAAATTGTTGCGGAGATTATTCTGCACCTCTCTACGGTGTGCATGATCATATTATCTTCCTAAAATCGATAACAAATAATTAAAAATTAGTTTACCTTTTAAATAATACATATTTGTTCCTGTTTATGCCTATGAAATGTTCTGAATTACATTGTTTCTTACAATATCCAGAAACGATAACGAAATACCCAATAGGTGTATATATCTGGGGCGATTAAATTACAAGACAACCCTTCTCGCGCCTCTCTCCACCGAGCGGGAGATCCGAAAGTCACCGGGAAAGAGGTGCTAGCAAAAGGCGCACTGGAGTCCTTACCTTAAGTAAATGCTGAAAATATTGATCATCTGCTCCCAAACAGGCAGTGTAATAAGTTAAAGATGTTCTCGCACATTCACCTAAGCTCAGCAACAGAAATCCGTGTGTAATCTACTTAGTGCTAACATAATGCAGGAAATCACACGGATTCCTGCAGCTAAGCTTAGATGAGTGAGCAAAAATATGTTCACGATTTGTGCTGCCAGTATGTGAGCAGAAGGATAACATTTCCGTAATTTATCTTATATATTTTGCCGGCACCACTTTCCCGGCGACTGTCAAACCTCTCGCGCAGTGGAGAGAGGCCGTGACAGGGGTTACCTTATATTTTAATGACCCTATATGTTATATATGACTTATGTAAATAAATCTCAATACCCCACATAGTTTACTACACTGGTGAAGTTTACGGCGGGGTCGGGACGATGTTCTAGATTACGTTAACCTTGGTGTGTGTGTTCGCCTGTGTCAGGTTTGAGGTTCTGTGGGCTATTGTTTTAGTTTGAAATAACCCCTTGTATTCTGCGAAGGGATATCTGCACACGTTAAATATGCAGCAGATTGGTATAATATCGGTTTCGAATATTTGCTAGATTTCATTCTAGATGTGGAAAGCGTAAAATTATGAGCCAGAGCCAGCCCAGAGAGTTTAGAGTTACTCAACATTCATTAAGCCCCGAAAAACGCCTTATGCGGGTAACTCACTCTAACAGAGATTTGAACTCGATGCCTCTTGTATATGAGGCAAACAGGCTACCACTACATTACAGAGATGGGCATAAAGTTGTTTTCTTTAATTCATGTTCGCACTTTATATGTACTCTTTCTCCCGAAGCTCTGCTACTCGTAATAAGCTAATAACTAATAGTAGCTAAACTCATCATCACAATACATTTTTAACACAAATTGTCGTTAGTTCAAATCTCACTGTTTAGAAATTAGAATCAATTGGAAAGACTTACTTTTTATTATATTTATATATGAAACCGCCCTGAAGCGTACATTCGCGCCAATAATTGTACCATATCTTGATCGGCGTTTATCTAAGTGTGGTCTGGTAATTTATTGTCGCGCTTCTACTGACATATCTGCAAACTCCTGCATTTGTCTTTCTCTTGTCGGACCATAAGTAGTCAGCCTCCCTTTCCAAACCCTATTCTGCTAACGATATTTCTGGGATTTTCTATTTTCCGCGGTGTTTCTCTCGTCGACTCTGCCCTTTATACCGGCTAATTTTATCAAACTCCTGGTCTGCTTAAGTCCACTTGCTAATTGGTTTCACTGAAAAGCTATATTACTTTCTCTACATGTACAATGTACATAATGTATAGAAAAGGCATTGAATTCCACCAAAAATTCAAAAGAAATTTTACTGAAAATATAGGTTTTGAGACCTACTGAATAAAAATAGAAGCTTGCTAGGAAAAGGTCAGTTTGTGTGTCTGGACAGTATAACTCAAAACGAAGGCCCGCTAAATACTAAACTTAATATCTCCTAAGGATTCGACACGAAATTATCGAGAAAATTTTCCCACATCTAACTACCTTTTACATGGAAACGTTTTCGAAAATTATGATTTTCTCAAAAATGTCACTTAAAAATGTTATGTGCCCAATTAAATATATATTTTGAAATTTATCGTAATAGCCTCAGAACACTTCTATTTTTGGATGAATTTTGCCTAACTGGTAAACCGTAAGGGAGAGAAACAGTTATAACAAAGAACATATCCATCTCGTTAAAGCACATAATTTATGTCATGTTTTCTGAGGTACGCCTGGTTATTGTTTTCAGTTTTAAAATACATACATTTTTCTCATATGGACCAATGTAACCTCTGGCCATACAAAAAAAAAAAAAAAAAACTTTCGGCCACATAGCAGCCAGATTTGACTATCGCTTTGGCCTGGTTATTGCTTTATTTTCCTTCTACTTACAAGTGAGTAACAAAAATATTTTTTCTGCTAATTTCTTGTCTCGATTAGCATCAAGTAGATAGAAGAATACGTTTATTAACAATTTCTCACAGAGATTTAGAGAAGGTCATGAGAATAGAACACAATCTTTTTTACTTATTTCCCTTTAGTATATTTTCTCCTTTATTAGTTTCCCAATCCTTTAGTAACACATATTTGATCACATTCTTTATAAATTTTTGGTTTAAATATTACCCTAAGAGACAGCGCTATTGAATAAATAATTCTCTCAGATTTCATAAAGATAATTTGGGCCAAAACAAAGCAACTGACACATGTTTAATGATAAATCGTCAATTGTAAAGCAAAAGGTCAGCTTAAATGTAAGCTCAACATCAAACGTATAACCTTGTACACATATTTGGGCATAATAATACTCGTGTATAGGGTCTTTTTTCGAAATCTACATCAAAATTAAAACCATTATAAATATTACTATATTTGAGAGAGAAATTAAACAAAAAAAGCCATACACTGGTAAAAAAATAGATGTTATAAAGCATTGAAAAGATCTCTTCCTTTCTCTTATTTAACTTACATTATTCTCTTTACAACATGCATAGCTTTTTACAGATGTCTTGGAAAATAACAATTTCTTGGATATAGAATCTTTAGATTCCTGCCAGGTTGTATGGATATATCAGGAAGCTCGTTCTTTTAGCTAACCCCACAACCGAAAGCAAGTCGAATTCTTAATTATGTGGATCTATTTTGATTCGAATTTGATGAACTGCTGATGCTGAAATTTTCTATTAAAATGTATAATTATAACAATCTTTAATCAATAATGTTTTATATAAAAGTAGATGAGTGAACACCAAAATCTAAACACACTAAAAAGTATTTAAATATCTCAAAAGGTTTTCAAAGGAAGACAAATTATATCAATAAATGTAATATTATGAGATAGGGATTTTATTATCCTCTTAAATAAAACTCATTTTACCTTTTAATTTGCAGTTTCCATCAGGACTCTCAAACTAGCCGTATCACCTCCATTTCAGTATGCAAGGTCAATTAATTCTGGGTTCAGTCTACGATCTCTTAGGACCTCTTGGTTTATGTGAGAATGTCCTCACTGCACTCCTTAACACGTTCATCTCTTGCCCTGCTCATGAATATCACATCGGAATCATTTGCATCAGGGATGTTGGTCTTTACAAGCACGGTGTTGATGGTATAGTTCCATCCAAAGATTGCTATTCGGAAATCCAGACTCATCGTTAAGAGTCAACATAGGCCTCTGGAGAAAATGAGCTGGCTTGGAGAAATATTTAAGATATTAAAAATATATAAACCGTGCAATACACACATAACTGTATTACACAAGTTTAATAAGATCTATGTTTTTATTTTTTTCCATATTTGTTGTCGCTCTATAATGCATAGAAGTGGGGTCAGTTATTTTTAAAGGACATTATGCAGGTTGACAAGCAGGACTACTAAAACTTCAAATATAACTTCCTCACTTTCTGTTGTCTCTAAGTTTTTTGTAGATTCAAAATGCTCCACACGATGCAATTTGCATCACAATTTTCAGGTAAAATCTAAAAAGTACAACTACAATTTTTCCGCTTTAATTATTACACTTGAACATGTTTCAAAACGTATCAGAAAAATTGATTTTACAAAGTTAATTTCCAGACAAAATAGAAGAGTAATATATAATGGTCCTAACGTCTTATAGAGCATTTCATGTTAATTTTTAAACGAAGACTTAAACAATAACTTAGAAGTTATTGAGGAAACAGCAGTAAAATTTAATATGCTCAACTTTACATTTATAATGCATGATATAAATTTTAAGAAATTATAAGCATAGATATGTAAATTACCAATTGCATCTCTGAATACCCATAAGAGGAGATTTAAACTACACCTCGCCAACGTTAAAGTTATCTTCATAGTACATTATGACAGTATTTAGGATATGAGACTCAATTGTTACAACATACAGATGCGTCCCTTTTAATCTCACTGTTGCACTTTTATTCATTGTGATTTACTAAGAAATATAATGCATTCTTTATTACAGATTTTCTTTCTTTACATGTATTTCATATATTGTATATAGAGAATGTATTGCATTTCATCCAAAAATTACCCCGAGTTAAAACAATAGGAACACGTCCGTTTGTGTGCGTATGTCTGAACAGCATAGCTGAAAAACGAAAATGCCGTTAAATGCCGGACCATGTATTTCAGTTTAGTATGTTCCAAAATTGCGACACAAAGATTATCAAGAAAATCCCCTCGACCCCAAACTATTCTTTACATAATGAATTTTTTGAATTATTTTTCTCAAAAGTGTAACGATTTCTATTAAAATACCGTATGTAAAGATATCTACATGACAAATTTGTAGATTGTTTGTTCTGTACGAGAATGTCAGTTGTGGTCGTGTTCCGCTCCTCTTGAATGTAAAACGTGTCAGAATGTCTCTTCAAGGTTGTAAGAGGAAGTGCTGGTGTGTTTTTCGTTTTTTGGTATAAATGGCTTATTGAAATCAATAAGTCTCAGGGTTAGTATTATTTCTGAGAGGTTCTATTTGACTTTTAAGTAGATTTTCCGAATTTGGTTATTGTGTTTGAACCGGTGACCCTTTGTGTTCTGATTACATTGGCTTAAGAAAGCTTAGCTACAGTCTCCTTATAAAGAAACGCTTTTAGTTTTTCGTATTAAGCGTTAAACGCACTTTTTTCCTCACACTTAATGACAGAATGGGATAGATTAGGCTAGTCCGAAGGGAGAAAAAGTTTTCGAATTAGGTCATCAAATTCATATTTTCAACAAAAACGGTCCTTTTCAACAATTGCCGTAACATTAAGAGATTTTCATAAATGGTTGGTGGACATTGGGCAAAAATTGGATTGCAGAAATACTTTGGAGTTAAAAATTGAAAGAACTTTGATAGACACGGAAATGCACATCACTTAACAATCCATATCCAAAGCGAGATTCAAACCGGTAACTCTTTTCGCGGAAGAACGTCAACATTAAACGCACCAAGAACTAGGGTCACCGGAGGTGGCGTATATCATCAATGATTATTGGCCAAGCGGTAAGTCTTTGAGGAATGTAGACGGATATCTTCTACACATCAATGATTATTGTCCAAGCGGTCAGACTCTTTGGTGAAAGTATGTAACATTCTTCTACACATCAAGGATAAATAGATTTTTAAAAATCTTATGTGTTACACTCACATGACTTTCTCTATCTGCTCCACAAAACTCCTACAAAAGATTATTCTTCTTTGTACACAATGCTAATCAAGATAAATGTTAGCCGAATGTTATTACTTAGTTCCTTATAAGTAGAAGGGAATAAGGGAATGCACTATGTTAAAGTGATTGTCAAATGTTTAAAAAGCTATCGTTATGTGATTGTTATTGCAAATCACTTCTTTGCTTGGCCAGGAGTAGAACAAAAGAAAAACAGACGCTCCCTGTGTGAGAAAAAGTTTAAGTACTTCACAATTGAAACCAATAACAAGGTATATCTCAAAAACGGTTACCTCCACAATAAAAACGTAAAGGACAAAAATTGTGTGTTTTGTCACGAGGCACATTTTTTGTACAGTGCTCTTTTTTTTTCTATCTCTTACGGTTTAGCAGTTAAGCAAAATTCATCCAGAATAAAGAGGTCTTCAGAGGCTATTCCCAAAAAATTCGAGATATACGTTTCATTTCTGACAAATAGCTTTAATATACGGGATTTTAATCAAAATTATTAGAGCCATTTTTAAGAAAATCAATATGTTCTAAATGTTTTCCTGTAAAGGGTAGTTTATGATGGGGAGATTTTTTTGAAAATCTCCGTGTCGCATCCTTGGAAGATATTAAACCTAAATACCAAGTTTGGTATTTAACGGTCTTTTTGTTTTGGGGCTATACTGTCCAGACACACATACACACACGGACCTTTTTTAAAAATGTTTTTTTCGGACTCGGGGGACCCCAAAACATATATTTCCGGTGAAGTCTTGGTATCGAATTTTTGGGTGCATTACAATACCTTCTCTATGCCTATGTACATTGTACATATGGGGCTAGAAAAAGTAAATATGTATTTACTACTGAAAGTGTTTTAAATAATAATACAATGATAATATACCAACATTAATACAATATCATCAAACTCCTGTTAATTTATTTACATACTCAAATGTGTTTAAATGTACGGTAACAAGTACTATTATTTAGAGAAAGTGTATGCTTACCAATAATTTCTATAGACGTCTTCCCAAAATAAAGTTTTGAGGTACCCTGAATCTACAAAGCATATTTTTCTAAAATGCATACATGTAGGCTTGTCTGAAGAGCAGAACTAATAAAACAACAAATACCAAACCTGCATTTCAGCTCAACTTTCAAAGACAGAAAACGTAAGTTTTCAAAACAAATTTTCCCGCACTAAACCACGTTTACATAGAAAACGTGCTCACGACATTAGAAAAACTGGTTCAGTCTTTAAAAGTTTGACTATGTCTTCGGTTTCCCGCATTCCCTTTTTAAGTACAACGAATTATATAATGATACTAATTCACCTAATATTTCAAAAAATACAAAGAAATACAATTTAGAAGTAGAATAATTTCAGTTATGTATAGTAGGTAAAGAGACACGTTCGAATGTAACGCGAAAAAAGTTTATTTTAGGCACACATTGAACTACCACAATAGTTTCAAAGAAACATATATTAAAATGTTTTTGCACCTCACTACTTAACGAAATACTACATTTTTACGTTCACTACGTGTACTATGTACCTACATTCTATATTCTACCTAAAAATTGGATACCGAGATTTCATCGGAAATACATGTTTTGAGTCCCCCTGAATAAAAAAAATAATTTTTGGAAAACGGTCTGTGTGTTTGTGGACAGCATAGCTTGAAAACGAAAGGACCGTTAAATATCAAAACTATCCCTACTCCAAACTACGCTTTACATGGAAAAACTTTCCAAAATTTTGATTTTCTCAAAAATAGCTAACGATTTTGATTAAAATATCTTATTAAAGATATTTTCAGAAAAAATAAAAGGTATATTTTGAGTTTTCTGAGAATAGTTTCTGAAGACATTTTTATTCTAAATGAATTTGGATTAATTTTGTATAACTGGTAAACCGTAAGAGAGAGATTTACTATACAAAACTTGCAGAGATCGTTAAAACACTTTATTTATATTATAAACAGTTTTTGTGCAGCTTACCATTTTTGACATATTCCTTGTTAATGATTTCAGCTTTATAATACTCTACTTTTCTGATACGGGACTTGACCAACTCCTGTCCGTACAAACAAAGTCACATGGCAACCATGTTTTAAAGATTTGACTATCACTTTAGTCTAGTGTATTGCCTTATTTTCCTTCTAATTACAAGCAAGTAAACAGGCCATTGCTGCTAATTTTTTCTCGATTAACAAAAATGGAAGGATAAACTTTTTAATAATAATTTGTTGCAGAGATGTAGAAAAAAGCATGTGAATGGAACACATCAGATTTTAAATATTTCCATTACACTTATGATTTACACATTTAGCTTAAATAAATTTGCTTTCTCTAGCACTTATGTACGTAGTTCATAGTGGCTAAATATATTTTATTCAACCTAAAATTTGATATCAAGATTTCGCTGGAAATACAAATTTGAGGAGAACTAAAAAAGTGTATCCTTAGAAAATGCGCAGATTGTGTGCCAACACCAAACTTTGTATTTAAATTAAGCACCTTCCTAGGATGCCACAAGAAGATTTTTAAGGAGATACTATACAAAAAGTTACCAAAAAAATGCAGATCTCTTTAAAACACACAGTTTATAGATTTTACACGCCTATATTTTCCGTAGAGATAACCATTTCAAGATATTTCTGTTTATTGGTTTCAATTGTAAAATACTTTCCTCAAAGGGGCTGTCATTCTTTTTTCTTGCTCCTGATCAAGCAGGGTAAAACCAACCAAAATGCGACCAGCTTTTAAAATATTTTACCATTACTTTACTCTGCGTGTTCCCTTATTCCTTTTTATTTACAAAGAAATATGTAATAAAATCATTGATGTAAACGTTTTTTCTTGGTTAATGTGAAGTAGACAAATAAGTCTTTTTCAGAAACTTTTGTCATGCGTGTGTAACAGGTCAGATGTTTTCGTAATTCAGTTATTTCTCGTGATATCATAGAAAGAGTGCAATTTCAGGAAAATGACATCTAACTAGTTTCTTTTCTGTATTAGATTTCTGAAATATAAATTACATTTTTACAGATGTTTATTTTGAATAACAAACAGATAGAAACATTTTTGGTGATTACAAGTTAGGCCGCTAACTCTCTCCGCTGCGACTTATGCCAATTTTGCACTCTAACGGGACCGGTGTGGTTAGAGGGGAATTAAGGCTGGGGAGATGGTTTAAAAAACTGATAATCTTTCTTTCTATTATCTCTTTACAGCTATCACCTCTTTTTCTTCTCTGTATTTCCTTTCTTTTCGTTCTTATTCTACATACTATCCTGATTTCTATATTCCCCAATACGCAATTTCACTAATTATCTTTAGTTGATGTAGACTCGATCCAGGTATCTTTGGTGTTGTAGTCTATCAATCACGGTATCCGTTGCGCTGTTAGGAGTTGATGGAAATATCGATAATGAGGACCTACCAGGATATAAAATTAGAAACATAAATTTATATACACACACTAACCTGAACGGATTGGAACCTAACCTCGCGCTAAATTTGAAACCCACAGGCTTTGAAATTGTCATCATAAATACAAAATCAATCAATCGCACTTACTTTTATTCGATTTTAGAGCGGCCGAAGTTCTGCATAGTAAAATTCACTGAACAGCTGTATCTGCGTGAAACATACTCGTCATACATCAGCACAGCGTCTAGCGACATATGCCGGTGTTGTATACCACAACACTGACCGCCTGCCACCGACAATGAAACTCGGGTTTTAGGCACTTTAGTGTGTAGTATTATTATACATTGACATTGCAAAAGTACTACAAGACTTCTTAATTTATATTCTAGTCCTTATAGGTAGCATAGTTCACAAATATTCACAAAAAAGGATCGCTACGCGCACGTAATAAATCAGCGTCTAACTTAATTACGGAGCTTTTCCGATAAAAAAAATTGGTGAAAACATAACAAATATAAACAAAACTGACGTCAAACCACAATTTGTTTAATTTCTAGAGCGGCCAAAGTTCTCTAAAATAACCACATTTTTGCATTAGCTGTTTAGAAATAAACATAGTGGATAGATAAAGTCTTTCGACTGTAACAGTTTTCTTATCTAAATATAACCTGCAGTGCACCAAATTATACCAGATTATTTCATATTTATATGTAACCAATTAGCGTAAAATATAGAAGTAATAAGTAGAACCTAAAAGCACCCTGTAAAATCACAAAGGTTACACCGGAGATCAGAATATTCTTTCCGTTTGACAATTGAAACCCTACATGGATACAATATTTATCTAAGACAAAGAAATTGAATATAAAACGACAATATTATACCTTAAATAAAGGATAAAAATCCAGGGTCATTTAACTAAATGACGAATTCTGGAAACAAACAAAAATTTCAAGATTAAACAGGCAGGTATGCAAGGCAAAAACTGGTAAAGTAGGTCAACGCAATGTCACCTTGACACACAGGTACAAGGGTTAAATCTCGAAGGTACGGTTATTGTAGGTATTCAAATGTTAAACCTATTTAGAAAATGAATTCTCTAAGAAAGAATCTAATAACTCAAAACTTTGTATAACTTAAAATTAAAAAGAAGGTAACATAACATTAATACACGTGAAAAACATTTACAGCATCTCTGATATGTTCCCTTTATAGGTATTTCCCTGCCTGTGCTGTAACAAAATATTCTTACCAACTTTTATTCTATCTGCTTCATGCTAATCAAGATAAACTTTAGCAAAAATAGTATTTTCTTATACTAAAAGGAAATTAAGTGAATACATTTGGTTAAAGCTATAAATGAAATCCTTTAAAAGTGGACGCTATGTGAACAATTAGAATTCGTTTATCGTTGTATAGCCAGGAGTTAAAAAATATATATGAAAAATTGGGATTAAAAATATACATACAAATGGCAAATTGCCGTTTTAGAGAAGTTTAACTGTTGTAAAATGACTATAAAATGTATGTATGTGATATAAATTATGTTCTTTAATCCTATTTAAAATTTTTGTACAGCAAGGTTTTGTCAAATAACATAGGATTGACCAATTATGCAAAAGTCATCTAGAATGAATAGGTCTTAAAAGGCTACTCCCAGAAAAAGGTTGTGTTTGACATACAAATATCTTTGTTTTAATAAAAATTAGTAGTCATTTTTATAGAAGCAAAATTTTCGAAAATAATTACATGTAAAGGGTAGTTTAGAATGGCGGCATTTTCTTAAAATAAATCGCGTCACATCTTTGGAAGCTACTAATTAACAGAATTTTTGTTTTTGAGTTATACTATCCACATAAAAACACTGTGTTTATTCAGAGGATCTCAAAAGATATATTTATTGTGAAAACTCGGTATCGATTTTTTGGGCGGTTTGCAATATCTGCTTCCCCAAGTATTATGTGGACGATCAATATCTAGCAAACCTTTAAACAGTTTTAACCGCATAGTTCTGGTTTTGATTGCGTTACCATATATTCGAATTCATTATTTAATTGATGAAAGTATTAAACCTACATTAACACTTGAAACTATTGGACATGAATGATAATGACGTTATGAATATTCTGTAGATTATACACACGTGGTCATGAGAAAGTGAAAATATAGTCACAGGGCAAAATAGACAGAAATCCCTGTTAAATGAAGAAATAAACTAAATGATTGAAAACTTACCAACTCAGTATTTCCACCTTTTGAAATCGTATGTACATTATGAAACACTCCTACACCAAAAGCACTGAAACGAAAGTAAAAACCGAACGCACATCACGTTTCTGAAAGACTACTCTTCGTCACTAGCAAACACGAGGTGCTTCCGCCGCCTAGAGGGCAGTTAGGGCGTATTACAGTACTCAAAAGAGCAACCACGCCACATCAGCTGTTTTTATTTACATAACGTAACCTCCCGTAAAATTTCACCAAAGTTGAGAATCATTATAAAAATAATTTTTCATAGTGTAATAATATGATTCTAAACTTTAAGAATTTTTTCTACTTTGTGCTGTTAAATTACAAATTAACTGAAGCTTTAAATTGGTAGCCCATGCGTATTAATAGGTACTCCCAGCTTTAAACCTTAGTTTCCTAAACTTACTTTATCAAAATGCTCCACAGCTTAAATATTTTCACTAATTTTTTCCAACATTTTATATTGCCTTTTAAAATTACATTAAAGAGAATTGGCTTATACTTTTTTTTTTTTTTTTTTTTTTTTTTCAAAAAATCGCTCGAAGTTGAAAACCAATATTGTTTTTTTATGTTTATGTAGGATAACTCCTTTAACTTAATTGTTCAAATTGGATGATGAATAAAATCGTCAAAGATCGGTTTCAGTTTTAAAATATTTAAATTTTTCTCCTAAGGGAATTTGTCAACTTTTAACCATGCAATGAAACGAATTTCAACCACATAGCAACACTTTTTAAAAGATTTTATTATGTTTTAGCCTAATATACTTCCTTATTTTCCTACTACTTAGAAGAAAGAAACGTTTGCTAATGTTTATCTGGATTAACATGAAATAGTTAGAAAGATAAACTTTTTAACATTGATTTTTTACAGAGATGTAGAGAAAGTCATGTGAATGGAACATATCAGGATATTTTTTGGAGCATTTAAACGTTCCTCAAACGGGATGTCAACTTCCGTTTCATCTCTCTCTCTTTTTTATACTTAGCCGTGCAAAGCGAATCAAATATCAATTGTTTCACACAGCGACGGTTTTTAAAATATTTGATTATTTCCATTCTACTTAGAAGGAACTACTGCAGCCATTTTTGTTAATGTTTATATCCATTACCACGATGTAGATAAAGGAATAATCCTTTGTAACAATAGTTTGTAGAGAAAATCACGTGAATGGAAACCATAAGTGTTTTTATTATTCTTAGCATTGCTAAATGCAGTCAGTCATTAAAACTCTCATTTGTCCACTTCACGACTACAGCTTTTAAATAAGTAAACTGTTACCATACAAGCGAACCTATTATTTAAACGTTTTCTGAGTTTTTGTTTGAGAAAAGGCATCCAATACCTGATGTTAGCTGCAGAAACCGCGCTTTCAGAACCGTTTAGTATGACCTTATAAGAAGAGCGCCCTGGGCTGTTGTTGATATTCATATGTATCGATTCAAAATGCTTTCGCAACGGAAAAACGTAACCTGATTTTATCTTCCATGTTTGCATTGGAGCTTAAGAAAACCTAAAAAGCGATTCCAAAGCCATCTAAGGAACAGGCAGTTCATGCCAATATAACTTCGTATAACCAATAATGGCAATAAAAGGCAATGCACAGCAGAGTAACACATATATCTCGGTATGCAAATAATGAGTGTAAAGAAAAGAGGTAAAATATATTGGTACATCCTTTCAAATAAATAAATAATTTCTTGTTTTCTTTCTAGCAGTCTTAGATTTATTTTACAGTAAAATGCTTACATATCAACTTAATATCACACAAATGATATGTACCTAGTTGTTAAAAAATAAGTATTTACGCTATATGACACACGTCTATAAACTAAATTGGAAAATTTGGATTTGTTTATATTGCAACAAAAGCATAGTATTTAATGTAAAAATTCTATATAGGCATTTCACATAAAACACGCGTTTTCAGATTCATAAGCAAAAGAGCATAAAAGCGCGCGAAAATCTTTGAGGACCTCTGAAAACAAAAGAAAAAAGAATTACAAAATGGTCTGATGAGTTTGGCTGTTTCTATGTGTGAATATGGACAGCATAACTCCAAAAAAAAAAAAAAAAAAAAAAAAATCGGTTGAATATTAAACTTGTATTTAAGTCTAGAACCTTACGAGGATGCGACACAAAGATATTCCTCCATCCCAATTACACTTTGCATGGCACATTTTTCAACATTTTAAATTTTCTACGAAATGACTCTAAAGATTTTGATTAAATACCATATGGTAAAGTTTACATAGAAAATTAAATACGTATTCTAATTCTTTTTAGAAATAGGTTCTGAAGCTTTCTTTATTCTGAATGATTTTTGCAGAACTGGTAAATCTTAAGAGTTAGATACAAAGAAAGCAGATAAAACACTCAATTTATGCCATGCACAGTTTTTTGTAGAGCTAACCATTTCAGAGATATGCTCTGTTATTGGTTTCAAATTTGAAATATTTAAACCTTTCTGAAACGAGAAGTCTACTTCCGCTTCACGTATCTTTGTTTTACTGCTGGCCGTGGAAAGAATACCTAATTTTAATGAAAATCGCATAGCGATAGCTTTCTAATTAATTGAATCTCGCTTTACCTAGTGTAAATCCTTATTTTCGTTCTTTTAAGATTTATTAATACATTAATTTCCGAATGCTTCCTTTTTACCTCTTTCATGGGAGATTACATGGGAAATTATTCCAAGTCCTGGGAAAATTAAAATATAGATTATACTAATCAGCCCGCCTGGGTAGTGTGGTGGTGGTATGTCTGTCTCACATTCAACAGGTCTCGCTTTGGGTAAGTTACCCGGATAAGGTTTTTTCGGGGTTTTCCCGTATCTTGAGAAGACAAATGTTGAGTAACTATGAGCCCAATATACTCTATAATATTGGAACATCATTTCACCAATTTCATTCATCGTTCGATATGACCAACCGGGTTAAAGGACCATACAAAAAAAGAAAAAGAATAAAACGAAAGAAGGAAAAAAAAACACCAATCAATAAGACTATTTGTGGTAATGCTTATCTTAACTATCATTAATTTAATAAAGAACAATATTTTTTAAAAATATTTGTTCGCAGAACAGCTTGAGAAGGTCATGTGATTGAATACATCAGGCGTTAATTTAATATTGTGTGCGAAGATTTTACAACAAAATATCCTTTTAAACTACGCGTTTCATAGAATATGTTCCCTTATTTTTTATTTTCTCAAAAAGGTGTCATAGGATTGTGATAAAAACAATATATCTGTAATACTCTTGCCTGAATAAATTGCATGTTTTTAATTTTGTTTGATATTCTGTGTGCTTTTGTATGATTACTATTTGTGTGTAATTAAGCATTTTCAACACATTTGTTATAGTTTTGAAATATCCACTATATTTATTTAGTATACTAACTTACAATTCATTTGTTTCTCGTAATAACCTGTAATGTATAACATATGATTTAGAAAACCCATGAAATATATAAGATTTGTGCATTTTAAAGCACTCATCTAGGACCAGTTAGATATCAGGACGCCATATTACTATTACATTTTTGGACTTCATTTCGAAACAGATTTCTGCGCAGATATTGATCTACTTCTCAAGCCACAGAAAAATAGTTTATTCAATAGTATCAACTTATATATACTTAATTGCGCTGTGTACATTCTTTACAATAACATTTACTCCGAATATTATTAATACTGCTGAAACAAAGGTATATTCTTAGAAATTATATTTATAAAGATATTTATTTTTATGAAAATAGTTATACTTACATATATCTTTATCAGCATAAATGTAGTGTTAGATGCTTCATCAATGAATGTTTTAATTTTACTGTCGAACATACTTTTTGTTTGCTTTTTTCCTCTCTGTACCATGCCTACCGTACCTCTGTGCCTCTACATTTAATACCATTTTTTATACTTGGATACTACAGTTCCCTGTTTTACATTTAGAATAGTCTTCGATACCGAATGACACACACAAAGGCAACCACATTCACAAGCACATACACACGCATCATCTGTATGTTCTTGAACATACCTTGGACTTTTGAAGTGTACTTTCAGCGGCATACTGAAAACTTGGCTGGTTCGTGGTGAGTTCTTTCAAGAATACTGGCTGACCTGTTCTTTACGCCGATTTTCAATTTCTTTCCACAACTCAGTAATGACGTTTGAAATGTGGTAGAACTGAATGGAAAGCTAATTCTAATTTAGACTTGCCCATTCCTCGTTGCTGCTTGTTTGTAAGTTTTGAGAATTAGGTTGTTCAGAAAACAGCATCATACAGAAAACCATAGGTTGACGTCATATAAGGAGTCTTATCTTGAGAACTACTTTGAAGCTACATCAGGTTAATTCAAGATCTTCTCGGGCTTCTAGCCAGGTAAAAACTTGGCTTGACACCAACGTTTCGAAGAAGTGCATCTTCCTCGTCTTCAGTTCACCCTGAAGACGAGGAAGATGCACTTCTTCGAAACGTTGGTGTCAAGCCAAGTTTTTACCTGGCTAGAAGCCCGAGAAGATCTTGAATTAACACGTCGCTAGGAAAGCTATAGTTCTTATTTTACATCAGGTTGTTTTTCCTAAGCCAATATGTTTGGTTTCGGATGCCACCACTACAGTATTCTATGAAATGTGAGGCAATCTGCCTAGCGGAACACGTCAACTTGAAAACTGGACGTGGATTTACAGAATTGCAAACTCAAACTGTGTCATTGCATCAACATCTTCAGCTCACTAAAAATGTTGTGTATGTATTACTCTTATGTGGCGTTTTCTTGGCCTCTTCCATTTCTTGGTAAACCCAATTCGTTTACCATTCCATTGCTTGAATTATATTACGGTTACACAACAACAACCACTACCACCACAACAACAACAATAATAATAATAATAATAATAATAAATACAATAATAATAAAAACATCACCACGTTAATAAACTGTTTAAATTACAAGTTTTCAAAAACAAAAACTTGCATCGTGTTTTCCAGTCAAAAGCGTCATTATTCTGAACAAGTATCTTTAATGACAATGATTGACCTAATAATTGTTTAAGCTGTGAACTCCTGGACTTATAGACTCACGACATTGTAAGTTGCTTATAGAGCTTCTTATCGCAAAATAATTTAAGACATCCTTGTAGTTTACCGGTAAAACCTTGGGTCAGTTGAGAACTTTAATGGCATTTTGGAATTTAATACCATGGTAGCTCAGTGGGTAGAACAACCGAACGGAAACCAGAAGAACCGTGATTCAAATCCCGACTCTATATTGGATTTTTCAGTCTGACTCTACCCTTCCAGGTGACTTTGATCTAAAGAATATATAAAGAATAACGGTTGTTGGTGAAATGCAAAATAGCATAATCTGCAATGCTTGAAGGAGGTCTAAAGTGGATTTCAAATACTGTGATGATCCTATTTGTTAAATAAAGAACATTTTCTGGAAAGTAACGCATTTATTTATAGTTATGAAACAATATGCAAAATGCACAACGACATAGTCTACTTAAAGCGAAATATACCGGCAATAATACGCTGTTAACAGCAGAAATGCAGACATTCGATTTAAATAATCGCGAAATAGTGGTTCTTTAGTTGTTCTGGAAGCTTTTAAACACATTTTTTCTAGGTGTGAATGAAACAATCCTAAGATTTAAACAAACAATATTCTCAGATGCAAGAATTCCACACTTGATATGGCCCTACAATATTAGTATAGCAATTAGCTTTTAAACATTTCTGTATTCTTAGAATAACGATGGTCAATTGTGTCCCATCTGAGGAAGGCGTCAAGCCGAAAAAATAAGACTATATACCAATCTTAGAAATTTCATGCTAAATAGTCTTATATCAGAATTATTCAGAAGGATCCAAATTTACAAAACTTGAGAGAAGACCTAAAATTTGTCTAACTTCTAATAAAATTGATATTCTGTTCTGTATGCGTAACTGTATAACTCTTATTAATCTAACTTACGCGTCCAATCCTCCTCGTTTGCATTATGTTTCGGAAAAGACACTCGCATTTTCCATCTAATATTTTGTGCAGCTATAAAAGGAAGAGCTGCCAGCCAGTCAAGTCAGTTTCGACTACGACTTCATGTTTCAAAACATTTAAGTCTACAGTATATATCCTCTACAAGGGATCAGCACCCATCGAGGAAAGACTCGCTCTACACACAGTTCGTAAATGCCTTCATACGGAAAGAAAGGTTCCCAAGATTGGAACAAGAAATTACCAGGAAAAATTTGAATTTCAGTAACCAATCACTAAATATATACAAGTTTTATTTTTATGTATGTATAAATAAATATATATATATATATACATAAACATTCTTTGGGAATTTAAGCTGAATACCTGAAACTGTTTCCTGCTCATATTTTGTTGTTGCTAATAGTGTTAAAGTTGTAATATCTTAAGTACAGAAGAATTTCAAGGAAGGCACCTATCGAGTGAATCCATTCGTGCTACACACCTCTTCATACGGAACGAAAGGTTCGAAGGTCACATCAAGAAATTACCAGGAAAAGTTTGAAATTCAGTAACCAATCACTGGATACATAAAAGTTGTATTCAACATATATATATATATATGTTGAATACAACAAAGGGATTTGTTGTATTCATATCTTAAATTTTAAGAAGGAATACGTACGTACATTTTGAAACCACTGTATGAGTATATCCAAACTTTAAAGAAAGGCAGTAATTAGAAGTAAGGGGAATGTCTCTACCATCATATCAAGTTGCTTTGCTATCCAACCAAATAAGGAATAGAGACAAATGAAAATGTTTACTTCCTATATGGTTCTTGGGGTGACCCAAATTTCAAATTTTCTGAGAAAATGGGCACTGAATCTTTGAGTATAACCTATATATGGGACCCTAAAAATTAATGAAGTACTATTTATGCAGCGAAATTTTCCTTACTTCCGGTTGACGTTGTAGCGTTTAATTCATGATTTCAATTTAATTTAATTGTTAAGTCTTTTATAGTGTATTAGCATTTCAGCAAAATATACATTTGCTACTAAATTAATAAATATCAAGAGTACGGAGTTGCTACTACAAACATAAAAGGCTTATCCTTGAACCTGTGTTACAGTAGACTTAATCCGCAACAAGAAGTTGTGCGATATCTCAGACTGCAGGGTAAATAGTGCAATTCTCTTGAGTGCGGCGTTTTGCATCGGCCTTGTTGCCAAGTCGGTCATTAGCAGCTTAATACAAGCGTGTGGCTCTGAGGTAGTTCAACTAGGCACCTTAAGGGCAGAAGAGCTTTGCATATATTTGCTCGCAAGCGAAAGGAGTCAGAGCGGGATTTCGTAAGCTACAAAAGCGCTAGCAAAATAGAGGAGATTGTATCGTAAGATGAAAAAATTCTGATGCGTTCTAATCACATGACTCTCTCTCTCTCTCTCTCTCTCTCTCTCTCTCTCTCTCTCTCTCTAGCTGTTCCACAAACAAACTTTCCTTACAAAAGATTATTCTTTTCTGTACATTATGATAATTAGATATACATTTGCAGAAAGTATTTTATTATTTGCTTCCTTGTAAATAGAAACGAAATAAGGGAATGCACACTAATGTGATAATCATATAATTTAAAAGATATCCCTATGTGAAACAATTGAAAAATCGGCTCTCTTTTGCGTTCCCGGGAAGAAACCAAAATAGATGAAACGAAAGTTGACTTCACGTTTGAGAAAAATTTAAGTAGTTTAAAATTGAAACTAACAACAAGTAATAACAAAAACATTTATATGACATTTAATGAGATATACATTTTTGTGTACCAAATTTTTGTCTATATCTCAGTTTACGAGCTATAAAAAAGTCAACCAGAATGAAGAGGTCTATGGAGGCTATTCTAAGAAAATTCAAGAAATATCTAATTTATCATAAAAATATCTTAAATATATGGAATTTTAACAAAATCTATGGAGCCATTCTTTGAGATAATCAACATTTTAGAAAAATGTTCCGTGCAAAGTGTAATTGGCAGTGGGGAAGTCTCTTGATTATCTTTGTGTCATATCCTTTGAAGATGTTGAATTGAATACCAAGTTTGGTAATTAATCGACTTTTGGCTTTTAGAGCCACACACACACACACACACACACAGGGATATGTTTCTAAAAACCCTTTTTGGATTCATGGGTCTAAAAACATATATTTCCGGTGAAATATCGGTAGAAATTTTTGAATGGAATACTTCCCTACTATTAAAATTATACATACGTGTTAGAGCAAATAAAATAGAACCGGTCTTCAAGAATAGCCTAGAATATTCATATATCGGTTTTAAATCTTGTAGAGTTCTGTTTGTTTTTTATCACATGTTTTTATCTCTGCTCAATTAATGCCTGGAGACATAAATTTTTCCAGAAATTTAATTTAAAAGTCGATTATTGAATAAATCTTAGGCGGCGCCGTGGTCGAGTGGTACTTCGTTTACCTTTTACCTAAGAATCCCAGGTTCGATTCCAGGGGACCGTATGTGGTATAGACGATTGATAAAGCGATGTGTGGGTTCTCTGATTTCCCCACCATTCATTCCATTAATTGCTCCATAATCTTTCTTTCTATAGTTTGTTTCATCGTATTTTCATGTCACTCACTTTCTCATTTTCATACCGGGTATTGAGCTGATCAACAAACTGACTACTCTCTCTTTCTCTCTGATCCAGAGCTCAGCTCCTCAAGAAGCATCTGACTCCAGGAGCTAGTTTGTACATACATATGTTCAGGGGAGGGGGGTTATAAATGCTATGTACGAGGAGGATAAGGAAGAAGAAATTAATATTTAATCGCGTCCACGTACCTCACCCGGACGATTCGTTTCAGACTTGCATTTGGGGGGTCCTGGGATAAAATCTCCATTTTATCCAACTGGTCTCTTTTGTAGATATCGGCGAGGATTGCGGTACATCTCTCCCCTCTGTTATCATATACACACACACAGAACATCACCCAGACACCCACTCTCTGAAAACGGGTTCTTCAGTATCGAGCTTAAACGTTGCAGTTTAATACCCGTACCATATACCAGGGGCATTCAATGAGTCCTTAGAGAAATATATAAAAAAACTATTTTTGGTAGAAAATTTTTCATTTATCTCGATTACACTTTTCGCAAATATTTTCACCTTTCCAAAAAAAAAAAAAAAAGTATTTCGGAAGATCCTCAAAATAGGCATCTGTTTGGGAGATAACTTCTTTGTTAGAAGTGAATCGTTTTCCGCCGAGCCACATTTTCAAATCGGGAAATAAAAAAGTAACTGGGAACAAATCTGGTGAATACGGTGGATGTTGTATTAATTCGAAACTTAATTCTATAATTTTCGCCATCAACACTGTGCAGGTGTGCACCATTGCATTGTTACGATTTAAGAGAATTTTATTCTTTGACATATGAGGGCAGTTTTTCTTGATTTCTCCGTTTATCCTGTGCAAAAACGATTTATAGTACTCTCCATTTATCGTCCTCCCTTTCTGTAAGTAATCAATGTAGATGATTCCGCGTGCATCCAAAAATACTGAGGCTACCACCTTTGCTTTCTTAGGAGAGCCCAATTCTTCAGTGTAATTTTGTCTCTAGGGTGTATTAGTGTATGCATATTTCATCCAGTTATATCGACGCAGAAACTTGTCAAGATTGCGACGGAAAATTGCCAAACCAGTTGCCAACTCGATCACACGATTGCGTTTATTTTTCATTGAGAGTTAACGCGGTACTCATCTTGTTCAGACCTTTGACAGCTCTAATTTTTGGAGAAAATTTAAGAACACTGTACCTTGTGATATGCCTGTACCATCTACAATTTCGCGAACATTGATTAGTCGATCACTCACAACCGTATCCTGGATTTTGTCAATCATTTCGGAAGAAGTTACTTCTACTGAATATCCGATATGATGTTCATAATTTTTGGATCTACGGCCACGTTTAAATTAATTTATTTAATTGTAAATTGTAGGAGCATGTGTGCCACGAACTTCAACCAACTCGTCTTTCATCTCTTTCGGTGTTAAACTTTTAAATATAGGTTTTTAAGCACTGCACGAAACTCTTTTTTACTTTCTCTACATTTACTATGTACTTAGTGTATAGAGAAGGCATTGCATTCCAGCCAAAAATTCGATACCGAAATTTCACCGGAAATACGTGTTTGGCTTCCCCTGAATCCAAAAAAAACATTTCTACAAAAAGTTCCGTTTGTGTGCGTATGTGCATCTGTATGTGTGTGTGTGTGTGTGCCTTTGAATAGCATAGCTCAAAAACGAAAAGACCGTTGAATACCAAACCTGGTATCTAAGTTTGGTTTCTTCCAAGGATGCGACACGAAGATTTTCAAGAAAATCCCCCCACCCTCCACTACCGTTTGCAAGGAACTTTTTTCGAAAAGTTTGATTTTCTTGAAATGGCTCTAACGATTTTGATTAAAATATCGTATATTAAAGGTATTTACCTGACAAATAAAATGTATATCTTGAATTTTCTGGGAATAGCATGTGAAGACTACTTTATTCTGGTTGAAGTTTACGAAATTTTGCATAACTGATAAACCGTAAGAGATGAAGAATAACCTACCGCACAGAAATATAGAGCACATTAAAGCACACAATTTATGCTACATAATTTTTTTTCGTGGAGTTGATCGTTTTTGAGATATTCCTTGTTTTCGGTTTCAGCTTTTTTTTTTTTTTTTACCTTTTTCTGTTTTACCTTGTGTTTCTGTATTATTACTGGATTGCTGTTTTTTTTTTTTTTTTTGCCGTTACAACACACACATAAACACAAACATATAACACCCATGCCCAAGGCGGGACTTGAACCCACGATCCCCAGCGCTACGAAGCACCAAAGCGGCCATGGGGACCGGCAAGCTTTGAATAACTTGTACTTTTCTCATACAGGAATTTGTCAACTCCTGTCCATAGAAACAAAGGAACTTCAGTCACAGCAACCAGGCTTTTGACTCACTTTAAATTATGGTAGTCCCTTATTTCGCTTCTACATACAAGGAAGCAAGTAATAGGACTATTTCTGATATCTTTTTCTCCATTATCATGAAGTAAATAGAATCATTAGCTTTATGTCAATAAGTTGTTACAGAGATGTAGAGCAAGTCATGTGAATGGAACACGTCTAGTGTTTTTTAAAAAAGCACAAGATTGTTAATTCTATCGCCCATGGCAGCAAAATCCCGTGGTGGATATAGCTGAAACTTTTACTGGCATCTAGTAAGACAAACGCTTACTAAATAAAAATGTTTTTCGATGCTATGAGTGTGATTTCTTGGATTCTTTAAGGACATTGTGAACGATCCTAGTACTTACAAATAGAATATGGGCAGCGGTTGCTGATCAGCAAGTTTCATTCTCTCAAGTTATCGTGTACAATAACGGATAATGTATTTTAAAAGGAGAAGGGAAATAAGTATATAAGAAACAGAACAATTGGGAAATCCAATGCTAGACAAATCCTCTCTCTTGTGCCAGGAAGTGTAGAAGATGCACAACTCCTGGCTAAGCTTATATTCATACCCCTCTATTTACTTTCTCTCCTAGTACAGCGTGCATAAAAGTAGAGCACGTATTGTATTTCACTCATTCAAATGCGTTATAATCATTTTTATGAAAAAAGTCTCATTTATCCCATTCACCACTTTCTTTACATTTCTGTAACAAAATATTGATACTAAGTTTATTCTTCTATCTACTTCATGCTAATCGAGATAAACATTATCAGTAACAGTTTTATTATTTACTTCCTTATAAGTAGAAGGGAAATAAGGGAGTACACCATGCTAAACCGACACTCAAATGTTTTAAAATGGGTTACTTGTTGGGATTGAAATCTGTTTCGTTGAGTTAACAAGTTTCCGTATGAGAAAAATGTCTAAAAATCAATAAGAAGAAATATTTCGAAAACGATCAACTCCAGGAAAAAATGTATATAGCATAAACTATGTGCTTTAAAGAGATCTACGTCTTTATGTAGTAAGTTTTTGTCTATCTCTAACGGTTTACCAGGTATGCAAAATTCAGAAAAAAATAATCCAGAACTAATAGGTCTTCAGAGTTTATTCCCAGAAAACTCAAGATATATATTTTTATTTGTCATGAAAACAGTTTATATATAAGAGATTTTAATCCTAATCTTTAGAGCCATTTTTGAGAAAACCAAAATTTTCGAACTTTTTTCCATGTAAAGGGTGGTTGGTATTGGGGGATTCTCTTGAAAATCTTCGTGTCGCATCCTTGGAAGACACTGAACTTAAATATCAAGTTTGGTAAAGTTTTCGTTTTTGAGCAATGCTGTCCAAAGACACAGAAACACACACAATGATAGAAGAATGTGCTTTTTAACAATAATGTGTCAGCAATGTAGAGAATGCCATGAGAATATAACACATCAATATTGTATTATCAACGATTTTTTACTTTCTCTACACGCACTATGTATATAGTGTATAGAGAAGCTATTGCATTCCACCCAAAAATTAGATACCGAGATTTCACCGAAAATACATGTTGTGGGTCCCCCTAAATCCAAAAAAAAAAAAAAAAAAAAATTACAAAAAGGTGTGCATGTGTGTGTCTGTGGACAACATAACTCAAAAACGAAAAGATCGTTAAATACTAAACTTGGTATTTAAGTTTGGTGTCTTCCAAGGAGGCAAAACGAAGATTTTCAAGAAAATTCCCCATCTCCAACTACCCTTAACATGGAACGTTTTTCGAAAATTTTGATTTTTTCAAAAATGGCTCAAACGATTTTGATTAAAATGTCAAATATTAAATATATTTACCTGAAAAATAAAATGTATATATTGAATTTTTTGGGAATAGCCTCTGAACACTACTTTATTCTTGATGAATTTTAAGACATTTTGCATAACTACTAAACCGTAAGAGACTGGGCAAAAACTTAACACACAAAAATTGTAGAGCACATTAAAACACAAAATTTATGTCATATACATTTTTTTCGTGGAGTTGATCGTTTTTGACGTATTCCTTGTTTTGGTTTCAGCTTTGAAAAACTTTTTAAATGTTCTCATACAGCAATTTGTCAACTCCTGTCCATACAAACAGAGGAACTTCAGTGACTTAGCAACCAGCTTTTATTTATCAGTTTAACCTATAGTACTTCCTTATTTCCCTTCTACTTATAAGGTAGCAAGTATGTGTTTCTCATTAAAATGAAGTAAATAGAAGCATAAGCTTTTTAATAATACTTTTTGCAGAGATGTAGAGAAAGTCATGTGAATGGAGCACATCAGATTCTTTTTTTTTTTTTTTTTTTTTTTTTTTTTTGGTGAGCATTCAAATCAAATTCCTGGTTGAATGCATACGCATCTCTTCTAATACAGACAAGTAACTGGAAAAATAATAAGTATTTTTGGATACGAAAGTAAGAACTTGCCATATACCTGTTTGAACATACATGTTAGCGTGGCAGAGAATTTAAGTTGTAATGCAATGTAGTTTTCAACACTATCATGTATGGGAATTCAGGAATGTGCAACATTCCACAAGGCCTTCGTAGTTGGGATACCACATTAAGTTACAGGTGGCCATTGTTCCCTTCCATGACATCAACATATAACCAACACAGCAACGGAATCCATGTTCTGAACGACCTTCCCCGCCAGAATAAACACGTTCAGGGATGTTGCCCTTCCCTTTGTTTGGCACGGTATCAAGACCTGCAAGCAAAATATGAAACAGACAATTTTTAATTATTCTACACGTACTATGTGCATAATGTATAGGGAAGGTATTTTAATGCATCCAAAAATTCAAACCCGAGAGTCCACCGCAATTACATATTTTGGGACCCCCTGAATCCAAAGAAAAGCATTTTTTTAAACATATCCCTGTGTGTATTTTTCTGAATGTGTATGTGTGTATTTGTGAGCAGAATAGCTCAAAACAAAATCTCCGCTAAATACCAAACTTGATATTTAAGATCAGTATCTTCCAAAGTTGCGACACGAAGATTTTCAAGAAAATCCTTCACTTCCAATTACCCTTTATATGGAAAAAAAGTTCGACAATTTGGGTTTTCTCAAAATGGTTCTAAAGATTTTTATTAAAATCCCTTATATTGAAGATATTTACATGGCAAATTAACCGTATATCTTGAATTTTCTGGGAGTAGCCTGTGAAGACCTCTTTATTCTGGATGCATTTTTCTGGATTTTGCGTAACTGATAAACCGCAAGAGATAGACAAAACTTGCTACACAATAAATGTAGATCTACTTAAAGTACACAATTTATGTGATGCACATTTTTTTTCTTGGAGTTGACCATTTCCGAGGTATTCCTTGTATAATTTCAGTTTTATTCAAAGTCTTCTCACACGGAAATTTGCAAACTTCTGGTCATGCAAAGAAATGGATTTAAATCACATGGTAACTAGCTTTTAAAAGAGTTGACTATCGCTTTAGCCTAGTGTATCTCTTATTTCCTTTCTACTTACAGGGAACCAAGTAATAAGACCATTAATTTTCCTAATGTTAATCTCGATTAGCATAAAGAGATAGTGGAATGAGCCGTTTAATAATAATTTGTTACAGAGGTGTAGAAAAAGCCATGTGAATGGAACACGTCGGATTTTTACAGTAGTGCTTTATCTCAAAAAACGGTTTATTCTTATTTTTAGAATAATAATCTTACCTTATAGTCTCTTCGAGTTAAACAGTCTGAAGTGTTCCATTCACACGACTTTCTCTACATCTCTGTCAAAAATGATTGTTGAAAATCGTATTCTTCTATCTACTTCATATTAGTCCAGATAAATGTTAGCAGAAATGTTATTACTCCCTTCCTTGTGACTTGACGGCAGTAAGGAGTACACAAGCTAAAGTGATAGTTAAACCTTTTGAAAGCTGGTCGGTATGTAATGGACCACGATTGCCGTATGAGACATTCTAAATATTTTAAAACAGAAATAAATAACAAAGTCTGTCCCCACAAAAAAATGTATGTGTCATAAATTTGTGTTAACGAGGTCTACATTTTTGTGTATTAAGTTTTTGTCTATCTGTTACGGTTTACCAGTTTAGCAAAAGTTATCCACAGGACCACAATGAATAGTTCTTCAAAGGCTATTCACAGAAGAGTCAACAAATATATTTTATACTGCTCTTTAATTAGCATTGGGCTTAACAAAAAAAATACAAACTAACATATATGAGTGCAAAAATAATAAAGTTGTCTCAGTAAAAATGTGCTTCGTAATGAAAGCTATATAAACTAATGTAATCGTCTCAAGAACACTCGCGACCGTATGTGAGATTTATGGTGGACAAAGCGGCGCAGGGGCGAGTTTTCTCCGGGTTTTCCGATTTCTACCGGTATCGCATTCCACCGGTGCTCCATCCTCATTCCATGTATCACTAGTGTCTACGTTTGCAGTTCCATTGTTGTAAAAGCGGGCGTTAAACACTATAAAAACACTCACATGATTTTCGCGAAAGTTCCAACTCTGAAATGTCTCATTAGATCATTCCGCCCCACTTGTAATAAGCTGGCACAGCGCTGAAATCCAGACCCTACACAAAATCAGTAGGTCTCTTGTTAGATTACCAACAAGTTTTTATTTCTCTATGGTAGTTTTAAAAGAAGAAAATACCCATACATTTTAATATAATAATAATTACAAGAAACCTAAATCTGAATGTAATAACAAGTACCTACATAAGGATTGAATTTTGATTCAATAATTACAAAAAGCTATAAACAATGTGAGTATATAAAATGATTACAACACTAAAGTCGATTAAGAGTAATATCTGAACAATTAACAAATTTAAAACATAGTATAGATATTGCGGTCATTCAATAGAAATTATAAAATTTCTAACGATTTAGTAACAACATACATTAGATTTAGTAGCTCAGCAAAACTCGAGACACTAAGTGCAAAACATTTCGAACATTCACAGAAAGGCACTGCGATAAAATAATAGTAAAAACAAACTATGACTTTATGTCACGTAAGTAGAATAGCTTTAGGCAACGGGGAAATAGTAAAATGGAACAAACGCAACTCCATAAAGTCAGTAGTCAGTCGCCTCTAAGCAAATAGAGATATTGGCGGTTTACAGCATTGCAGAACTTACCCTCCAGGATCAATCTACGGCCCAACTGCATGGCGGACAAGGGCGACCAACCTAACAAAACATAGAAATTAACCAAGTATCATGGCGTCATTTACGGGCACAAAATTAACTATTTGCTATTACTAATGTTACAAAACTTAAATACTGCGTTGAAGGTGTAAGAAAGATAAAGTCAGCTAAAGCGACATTCGGGTTTTTAAAACGCTGGACGATATATGCTGGCTTTTATGTCCGTTCTCTTTTCATTATTACTAGAAAAAGGCTAATGCCAACCTGAACTGGGAAAAAACTTGCGTTGGAAAATCATAACAAATAGGAATGACAACTAGGGGAGTTCAATAAGTCATTAGAAAAAGTAAGCAAAGGATATTATTTTTGACAGATTTTTATTTTTTTGTTTTTCAACTTAATCTCCTGTTAGCTTGATACACTTTTCCCAGCGTCTCTGCAACTTTTTAAGCCCTCAAAAAAGTAGAACTTCGGGAGGTCCTTATCTGTTTGGCAGATGAACTCTTCATTAGTCGTGAATCATTTTCCGCCGAGCCAGTTTTTCAAGTTTGGAAATGAAAATAGGTCACTGTGTACCAAATCTGGTGTATTTTGTTGTAATTTGAACCTTCATTCTACGCTTTTGCCATCGAAACTGGAAGAGAACTCTTTCTTTGACAGATGATGGTGTTTTTTTCTTGATTTCTCCATTCAACGGTGCAATAACGATGCATAATACTGTCATTTATCGTTCTTTCTTTCTGCAAGTAATCAATGTAGAAGATTCAGCGTGCATTCCAAAAAAAAAAAAAAAAAAAAAATAGAGGCCGTTCATCTTGTCTGCAGATTTCACCACCTTTGCATTCTTAGAAGCCGGTTTCTCTTTAAAAACTCACTGGTTCAACTATAATTTTGTCTTTGGAGTGTAGTAGTGTATCCATGTTTCATCCAAAGTTATGTTTCGACGCAGAAACTGATCAGGAATGCGCTGAAAAATTGCCAAACCAGCTTCTGAATCGATCACAAGATTGCATTTGTTCTTCATTAAGAGTAAACGCGGCACCCATTTTGCGAGACCTTTGTCAGACCTATTTTTTGATGCAAAAGTGAGAACACTGTACCTTATGATATGGCTGTTACCTCTACTATTTCGCGAACTTTGATTCTTCGATCACTCAAAACCACATTCTGCATTTTGTCAATAATTTCTGATGAAGTAACTTCTGCTGGATGTATGGAACGATGTTCATAAATTGTGGTTATACGGCCACGTTTAAATTAATTTATCCAATTATAAATTGTAGGAGCAGATGTGCTATGACTTCATCCTACTCGTCTTTTATCTCTTTTGATACTAAACCTTTTTAAATATAAGTTTTTAAATACCATACAATTTATTTCCATCTTTCCAAATAAGCACAGGATTGTTGATTCAATTGATATGGCATAGAAACTACGTTTTGGATATAGCTGAAACGTTAATTTCCATCTAGAAAGAGGTGACGGTTACTAAATACAAAATGCGAATGTAATTTCTAGGATATTTAAGGACTTATTGAACGCCCCAGGTGTAAAAAAGATAATGTAGGCTAAAGCAATATTCGGGTTTTTAAAACGCATGTCTATTATGTGCTGGTCTTAAAAGTCCGTTCTCTTTGCATACTACGAAAAAAAAGCTAATAGCAACCCACCACTAGGAAAAAGCTTACCTTTGAAATTTCTAACAAATAGGAATGAATATTTCGGAAGTGATTAAAGGAACATATTACATGTTTAGATTAATGTATGCTTAACGAGATCTACACTCCTATTATTACAGATTTTGTTTTCTTATAACGTAACTCTATGGCACGACAGTCCACAAGGGATTTTGGCCAACCACCCGGCCGCTGCATCCCCCATCTCGGCCCGAAGGCGCCATGAATGGGCATTAGTGCTGAAGGGTGAGGCGTGATGAACATCACGAGTCCCTCCCGGCCGGTTAATGCGGTTTTCCTGATCTGGAGCTTCACAATCAAGTAGCTCCTCAATTGGTCCCTCAGGACCCCGGACCAGGACTCCCAGCAGGGGAATCGAACCCAGGGTTCCCGCCTGGCAAGCAGCCGCGCTTGCAATGGCTAAGGAGACGACCCTAAAATAAAATATATACTTGGCCAATTTTCACTGAAGGCTGTCAGTATACAGCGACAGTGTGAGACACTGCGTTTAATTAACTTTACGTTTAGCACGAAAATAAAAAGGCTAATACAAAAGTGAATTGCTATTGTTCAATAAAAATAAGTTATAATTTTAAGAGGAGCCATCAGTTTGAAGCCAGCTCCCCGATAATTCCAAATTGACGTCACTATATCCGTATGCCACTCTCTGGTGTACATGATGACAAGCTGTCTTGTTCTTTACGGCAACCTTTGACTTAACATTTACTTTTCTAGTTTTAGTTTAATTGGATTTTAAAAGTCAAGTTTAAATTAACTAAATATTATTACTCATTTCATCTTGTATCCACATTCCCGAAGCATTGTGGGTAGAAACTCAACTAGCAATCAACTCTTATATTCAACAAATATATCATTGTATTAAACCAATATTACGAATCAATTTATTTACACGGGTAATCTTTAAATAGTCGCAAACATGGCATTGCTGACTCATATGCTGGTCACCGTGAAAGCACTCTCAAGTTTCAAATCCAAATAAGTGCAATGACTTGTCTTATAATAATAATTAGAGATATTTTAGGATTAATATATTTATAATTATTGATACAGTAATATAAAACGCAATAAATTACAATTATTGGAGTACTACTTGAATTTAATACAACAAATAAATGTATTAAAAAGTTGCGATTTTCGACATATTTATAACAATACAAATGTAATAAACAACCAATATAAGAAAAGAAACATTGTTTAAATATCTCAAAGTTTTAGATGTTATGATGGGTCGGAACCCTATGAACTAAATTCTCGAAAGAGGAAAAGAGGTAACTGAAATCAGATCTTTTGGTTTCTGTCCAGCTACTCTGAGATATCAAGATATAGAGATCCTCCACACTAAATTCTTCAATTTCATATTTAATCATATTTTAAGTCAGTGTTATTTAATGGCTATTTCAGGGCCAGAATGAGGAAAGAAGGCTATAATCAGGGTGAAAAGTGTATTTTCATAGATGGAATATAAATCACGCATATTTGTTATTGCGAGTCAATTGTTTTCGGTATATTGCTGTAGCAGCTAAGGTGGTTAGAGCAGCTGGACGGGGCAGATCCATGTTTAAAATCTGGACTATACTTTAATTACTTTCTCTACACATAATATGTGCATAGTGTATAGAGAAGGTATTGTAATGTACCCAAAAATGTGATATCGAGATTTCACCGGAAATACAAGTTTTGGGACCCCCTGAATCCGAAAAAAGCATTTTTAGAAAAATGTCCCTATGTACCTGTATGTGTGTGTGTGTGTGTGTGTGTGTGTGTGTGTGTGTCTGTGGGCAGCATAGCTCAAAAACGAAAAGACCGTTGAATACTAAACTTGGTATTTAAGTTTGGTTTCTCCCAAGGATGCGACACGAAGATTTTCAAGAAACTCTCCCCACTCCCAAGTACTTTTACATGGAACATTTTTCGAAAATTTTGATTTTTCCAAAAAGGACTCTAAAGATTTTGATTAAGATATATTAAAGATATTTAACTGATATATAAAATGTATATCTTGAATTTTTTGGAAATAATTTCTAAAGACTACCTTATTCTGGATGAATTTTACAGAATTTTGCATAACTGCTAAACCGTAAGAGATGGACAAAACAAAAATATGCACAAAAAATGTAGATCACATTAAAACACACACTTTATACTATATACGTTTTTTTTTTTTCGTGGAGTGGATCATTTTTGAGATATTCGTTGGTTTTGGTTTCAGCTTTGCAAAACTTGTTACAGGAATTTGTCAACTCCTGCCCATACAAAGGAACTTCAGTCACATGGCAACCAGCTTTTGACTCACTTTACTTATGGTACATCCTTATTTCGCTTCTACTTACAAGGAAGAAAGTAATAAGACTATCTCTGTCAATTTTTTCTCAATGATCATGAAGTAAATAGAAGCATAAGATTTTTAACAACAATTTATTGCAGAGATATAGAGAAAGTCATGGAACACATCAGATTTTTTTTCCGTCGGGTTCTGTTTTTCCAACGCGTATAATTATCTCACTCGTACCTCATTGTTTAATAATGTGCATTAAATATTAGAAAATCGCAATATAAGGTATGTATTAGGCTTCAAATTTTGAGTTATTTCCCGGAATTTTTGGCGAGACATTCTATATAGCTAAACTGGATACAAAATTTCACCCAAATGGGAAGAGTCGGTAATGTCAAATCCCTTTAGGAAATGTCTTTTTATGAAAGAACTAGTAGATAAAATAGATTTGACAGTGGTCATATAATGACTTTGAAAGCTATTCCAGCTGCCTATCTATTGAAACTTCTAAATCATTTATTTTTAACGTCCTTTTACCTGATTGGTCATATCGGACGATGAATGAAATTGGTGAAATGTTGCTCAAATGATCTCGGGGTCCATGGAGCTTAAAGTTACTCGACATTCATCTTTTGAGGATAAGGGAAAGCACGAAAAAATCCTTATTCGGGTAAGTCACCCTAAGCGAGATTCAAGCTCACGACCTTTTGAATGTGAGGCAGACACGCTACCACCACACTACCCAGGCGGGCTAAATAAAATTGATATTAGTATTATCTTTAAATATTTTCCTCAGTTAAAAGGTTGAACGTCACAATGCGACCTATTTTTTCTGTACTCCTTTTCTTACTATTCTAAGGTGTCAACTTGCTACCTATGTATTTCGATTTACCATCTATAGAAAATTCAATAACCCGCCTCTGTACTGTGAGGGTAGCGTGTCAGCCTCACTTTCATTAGCACCCGAGTTCGAATCTCGGTTAGGGTGGATTATTAGGATAAGTTTAATTTGAGGTTTCCCTTATCCTGTATATACATATCAAGTAATTTATGCTATATTTAAGCTCACTGAGCATTATTTCACCGATTTCATTCATCGTCCGGTATGACCTACCTACCAGATTAAAGGACGTTAAACTTACAAAAAAGACAATAATGCGTTGCCACAGACTACTTGCAAAAAATCATATGAATTCCATTCACATGAGTTTCTGTAACTGTTCTGCAAACAAGCTATTCTTACAAAAGATTTGTCTTTTATGTACTTCGTGTAGCAGATATTGTCTTATTGTTTTCTTCCTTGTAAGACGAAGGGAAATAAGGAAATATACATAATGCTAAAGCGACAGCCAAAAGTTTTAAAAGCTATCGCAATGCGTCATTGAAATTCGGTACTTCTTCCAAGCCAGGTGTAAGCAAAAGAGAGATGAAATAGACGTGGTCTTCCTGTTTGAGAAAGGTATTTTAAAATTGAAATGAATGACACGGTATATCTCGGAAATGGTTAGTTCTACAACCATTTTTTGATATTATATCTGGCTCTTACGGTTTAGCAGTTATGACAAATTTACTCAGAATGAAGAGGACTTCAGGGGCTCTTCCTAAGATATTCAGAATACACACTTTATTTACCATCTAAATGCTTTCAATATACAAACTTTTAATCAAAATTATTCGAACCCTTTTTAGAAAATAAAACATTCAAAAAAATGTTCCATGGTAAGGCCTTTTGGAATTTATGTTAGGTTTAGGGGAGTGCACTGAAGGTTGACCAGATCCGAATCACACAGGCACAAACGCTCCCAAACTGAACGCCTCCAAGGTCACAACTAACAAGCTTCGAGCCTGCAGGGATTTCTTGAAGGATCCTATCCCAAAAGCACGCAAAAGTTGGTCCCGATAGAGTCGTACAGTTAGAATTAAACCTCATAGTGCACATGCCTTCGCCCAATCACAACCCGCCGAAACGTCTCCTGCTCCTTTAACCTTGCAACAGATCATAAGGAAGTGATTGATATGATAGGAAATTCTGGGGAAGTCTGGCGACGTGGGAAACCCCCCGAATAAAACACATGAGTCAGCGAGACCGGGTAGGGAATAGAAGAAAAGGACCTCACGAATGAGAGTCCCACAGGTTACCGCAGCGTGAACCTAATCGGTAAAAAGAAGAAGAAATAGTAGCAGCAGTTGTGGTAGTAGTAGTGTAAAAATCTGATGTGTTACATTCACACAACCTTCTCTAATCTCTGTAATAAACTATTTTTAATAGACATATTCTTCTATCTACTTCGTGATAATTGAGGTAAGCATAAATATAAACGGACTTATTACCTAATTCTTTATAAGTAGAAGGGAAAACATTGAATACACTAGACTAAACCGGCAGTCAATAAGTTTTAAATGTGGTTGCTATGGGACTGAAATCCATTTCTTTTCGTGACCAAAAGTTGACACAAGTTCCTGTATGAGAAAATAAAACTGATACAAATATCAATGAATATCTTGAAAACGGTCAACTCCACGAAAAAAATGTATGTCACATCAATTGCGAATTTTAAGGAGCAAGTTGCGTATTTT
This sequence comes from Hymenopus coronatus, assembly GCA_030762935.1. Taxonomy (NCBI): domain Eukaryota; kingdom Metazoa; phylum Arthropoda; class Insecta; order Mantodea; family Hymenopodidae; genus Hymenopus; species Hymenopus coronatus. Next base: position 85,488,238 of record CM060896.1, on the reverse strand, counting down.
TTGTGAAGCAAGTTTTTGTCTATCTCTTACGGTTTACTAGTTACGCAAAACTGAAAATAATTCATCCAGAATAAAGAGGTCGTAGGATGCTATCCCTAGAAAATTCAAGATATACATTTTACTTGTCATGTATATACACATATCTTTAATACATGGTATTTTAATCTAAATCGTTAGAGCCATTTTTGAGAAATCCAACATTTTCTAAATGTATTCCAAGTAAAGCGTAGTGGTAGTAGAGGATTTTCTTAAAAATCTTAGTGTCGAATCCTTGGAAGATATTGGATTTAAGTATCAAGGTTGGCATTTAACGGACTTTTCGTTTTTGAGCTGTGCTGCCCATAGCCACCTAGACACACACATAGACAGACACACTCGAACATTTCTCTGAAAATTCTTTTTTTGGATTAAAGGTTTCACAAAATATGTATTTCCGGTGAAATCTCGCTATAGAATTTTTGGGGGCAGTACAATAGCTTCTCTGTACACTATGTACTTACATATTACGTGTAGAAACAGTAAAAAGAAAATGTCTTTTATAGTGTACCGATAGGAAAAGCCACTTATGTGTATAGTTTTCTACAGTTCACATGTTATTTCGTTCACTCAATATGAGAGCATAATGTTCGGTGGCTGCATGTCCTGCTTAGAATGTGTTACGTACTATGAGAACTACTTTTGTTCTAACCGTATCAGCTCATACTGTATTGACGTTTCACCGTTTCCGTCCCAGAGGTCCATTCCAATGGACAGGTTGATCCGTTTTATTTGCATATTCCGCTTCTCCTTGCGTTGCCGATTACGATGATGTGTGATAAGATATCGCATCGATTTTATGGCTTGGATGAGTTATTTGTTAGTGATATATCTCGGAGTGCTTCATTCTAGTACACAAACATATCCTGGAAAGCACCAGCAGCTTTAAGTACAGTTTTGGTCGTTGATGGGTACTTTAGTTGGTCAAAATGAAAACTAGATCAGCCCATTTTTGTATGAAAATGGATAATTGGTACCAAATAACTTCTAGAGATAATCGTTCCATTTAATATCAAAACTTTTCCAGCAGCTATAAATAACTTTACTTATTTGTTTTCAATTACTTCAGCCGCGCAATTATGTGTTTTTTGAAAGAACATTCTAAATGACCATTGTAAAAGGGTAATTAGCCTCAGAGAATTGACCTACTGAAATCAGATAGAAAATTAAGATACTTTAGAACTGTTGTATACCTACTACAATAAAATGTTAATAAACTACACATCTAACCAAATTCTTTGTCTATTCAAGGAACGAATAAATATATTTTGCTTCAGTGACACCTAAATCTCGTTACCTCTAATTATTTTTATTATTAATTGAGTTTTAATATGTTGTTTATATTTGCTCTAACTAGTTGCCTTCTTCGGTCGACAAAGTATTTTTTAACAGGGCGTGAACGATAAAATTAACTATTTCAGAGACAACCCATTGGTAACTTTTAGTTTGAATATTTTATTTAAACTGTTATCACAATTGTTCACAATTTACTTACATTTTATAATCCTCTATATTCTAGGTGAAACTGTATTATACGCGTTCACTTATAAATGAAATATAGATGTCGCGTATTACATTTCTTAGTAGATAATATGTAGGACCGAAGTGCTGTGGAAAACATCTGATTGCACTTCTACCTAAAGACGAACGGTAAAGTAAATGAGGAGGAACTGAAATAAGAACTCGATGTATATGTATATATAAATTTATATGGAAGATCCTTTTTTTGCCTAAGCATTAAAATTATGCTCCAATTGGCTTCTTTTTCCCGCTCCCAGTAGCGTCTCTTTTCACGAACAGATAGAAACCATCTTACTATTTCACATAGGCTGCTGGCTCTCAGTAATTTTCCAGTTACTTTCACAATCTCACCAACCCGTTTAAACCTTGCGTTACCTTTTTAATTTAGCTCAAAGGCATTGTTTTAAACGTTTCACCCCAGCTCCCTGGCTATTGTCCACAAAAACCTTGCAAAAGATTTAACTTTTGCTACCTGTGTACATTTTCAGCTATCTTGTCTCTCTTATGACTAAGCGTATGTTAACATTCTCTAATAATATAATCCCATTCTATATTACATATATTTATTTACATTATCTTGCCTATAAATCATTTAAATCTTCTTGCGTTCATTACTACTGCCTCAATTGTAGCTCCTCTATATGACCATGTCTTATTGTTCTTTTTTTTTTTTTTAAAATATCCGAGTCTTTTAGAACATTACCGTCTAGGAATCTTGCAGAAGTACAGAAGTTCGTTATGAGTTAGGACCCATCTTCAGCGCACTAGTCTTGCTCGAAGTGGAACATTATGGGTATAGCTATCTGCTGGTCCGCGAGTAGAGGTGTTCTGATAGTAAGCTTTTGACGACTACTTCGTTGTTTAAAAAACTGTCAGGGATTGAGTGGTCTGCTGACCTTTTTCATGCTGCACCTAGACTATTTTGTGACAAGTTTTGGGGGCGAATTACAATCCGACCATTTCTATAAGCTACTGCAATGCGAATTTGTTATGTAAGATTTAGAGCTTCTGTGTTTTGGTATAAGAGCTAAATATTCTTATGTGCTGGATTTGAATTTCCTGCAGTATATATTAGGGTTTATTAATTTGTAATTTTATAAGTAGGTACAAGGCTATGGAACGAGTTCCAGTGTACGGATAATATTGCCAAAGAGCTGACGCTTATAACATTTATGTTATTGTGTCGTGGGCTCTCAAATAGTTGATTAGTGAAGTAATTATTTTGTCCTGTTCTGGTATTAGTAAGCGGGTGTGATGGCATAGTATTGTGAATGTGAATACATACTATTGTGGCATAATATTGTGTTGGAGCAAACGTATATATATATATATACATAATCTTGGTTCTACCGGATACCTATTCTGCCCAGCTTCCTCTATAAAATTATGCAGTAAGACTTAGTTGCACCGAATGGCTTAAGTTACCAAGTGGGAAGGTAGCTAAATGCCGTGTTCTCCTATAAGGCAACAATCAAGTATTAAATAAGTACGTCTTAAAAATAAACCATATATAAGTTAATTTCAATTAGTACTTAATAATTAAAGCTTTCAAAAATCTAAATGAATCTTTTACTAAAAATCTGATGTGTTCTATTCCCATGACTTTCTCTACATCTCTGTAACAAATTATTGTTAATAAATGTTTCTTTTATGTACTTCATGCTAATTGAGATACAGGTTAGCAGAAACGGTGAGTAGGAGAGAAGTAAGGGACTGCAGTAGGCTAAATTGACAGTCAAAATGTGATTGCTAAGGGATTAAAACCTAATTCTTTGCATGGCCAGGTGTTGACAAGTTCCCGTATGACAAAGGTTTTAAGTATTGTAAAACTGAAACTAATAACAAGGATTATCTCGAAAATGGCAAAATCCATGAGAAAAATATGGCATAAATTGTGTGTTTTAAGGATATCTAAATTTGTTGTCGAGTAAGTTTTTGTCTATCTCTTACCAGTTATGTAAAATTCAGAAAAATTAATCAAAATGTAGGTCTTTAATGGCTATTCCCAGAAAATTCAAAATATACATTTTATTTGTCATGTAAATATCTTAAATATACGAGATTTTAATCAAAATCGTTAGTGCCATTTTTGAGAAAATCCAAAATTTAAAAATTCTTTCCATGTAAAGGGTAGTTGTGGATGGGGGATTTTCTTGAAAATCTTCGTGTCCCATCCTTGGAAGTTACTGAACTTAAATACAAAATTTGGTATTTAACGAAATCATTGTTTTTGAGCCATGCTGCTCCCCCCCCCCCCCACACACATCACACGGACATTTTTGTAAAAACAATTTTTATTATATTCAGGGGGTTCCAAAATATGTATTTTCGTTGAAATCTCAGTGTCAAAAATTTGGGTGCAATACAAACCATTCTCTATACACTATGTACTTAGTACAATTAGAGAAACTAAAAATGTTTTTTCTTTTGTTTTACATACAATCGATTCGTTTACTGCAGTTATGAAATACTGTATGTTTGTAAGGTGCAGTGAACTACGTTTTATATTTATACAACATGAACCGTTGTATAAAAAGGTTAAGCAATAAAATTAGCAAATGGGATTTAAATATTTAACTAACCCTTCAGCGAAAAAGGAATAATAAATGTTAATTTCCCAGGTTCATTTATAGACGAGTCTTCAATAAGTTATGGCTTTGCAATATCATGTTTAGTACAAGATTGAAAAGAAAAATATTTTAATTCTGATCTGCACTAGCACTGAGTTTTATGAAAAAGTAACAATTATATGTGTTATCATAGTATACCCCTTAATTTGTGATGGTTACGTCATAAAATGTCTAGATCTAGGGCGGAAAGCGGAACGTGAAAGGGGTAGCAGATCATGAGAGGTTGTAAGGGATGTTCCATACCAAGGGATGCAGGCGGAGCGGATAGGGTAATTCCCACAGGCTAAAAGACATGGATTGAGAATAGCTTTTAATTTGCATAAGTAAAGAGGCAGTACATTACACAGCTGTTTGTAAGGAACTGACAGAGCTAGGCAACTGTTAGGTTTGCCTGGGAGTAGTTGGGAGTGTCTTGCGACACTTATTAGAAACGTTTACGAATTGGTCAAAAATAATATTTGTCTGCCAGACTAAGGAAGATATAGTTTCTTCATGTCAATTACGCGCTTGATTTTGTGCTAGAGCAAGTAGACCTGCTCCGGGTACTAAAGTGGGTAAACACGTGATATTAGAGTCGAACTTCTGATACCAACATTAAGTCTTTCATTATTTGCAAAGTGTGTCTAGAGACAGTTTATAATGTTGGGAATAGAAAGTAATCCAACGCATAGGCCGTTTTTTTTTTTTTTTTTTTTTTTTTTTTTTTTTTTTTTTTTTTTTGTACAGTTCCGATTCTTGTCGGGACTCCGGCGCTATACTCCTTTTTTCTCTTTTCCCATTATTTTCTTCGTTTTTCTATTTGATTATTATTCGTTTGCTTTTTTGCTTTTAATACACACATACACATTTACAAACACTCAAACATCCACGCCCAAAGTGGGACTCCAACCCACGACCCCGTGCGCCAAGAAGCACCAAAGCGAGGTATTTTAGCGAACGTGGCCACGGAGACTGGCATGGCCGTTTGTTTCTTTTTGTGAATATCATTAAAAACCAATTAAAGTCAAGTGTGAATCTTGAAGAAAAATTATATTATAGAATACAGTCAGCAGAAATGCAGTTTCTCAGAGGAGTAAAAGGATGTACAAGATTGGTAGTAGATATAGAAATGATGATATAAGGAATAAATTAAACCTGCTACCAACTGCAGATAAAATAAAGGAACACAGAATGTGTTGGTCAAACAATCTAAGACCAATGAAAAGGAACGACTTCCGAAACGTTATTCAATTATGAGCCGAAGGAAGAGGAGACCAAAAGCAAGATGGAAAGTTGAGGACGGAACAGAAGACTCTCCTACTCCATGAAGAGAAGAAGAAGAAGATCAACTAATTACCAAGAAGTCTGTTCTTACTCACTGCTGTAAATGGGAATTTTTTAAGTTACAAATTATTAGCATTATATTGCGATTACAATCGTGTTGAAACAAATGAGTACAATGGTTTCTATTACACTTAGTATTGTAACAATTGAGTACACCAGTTTCTGTTAAACTCACGTTATTTGTCACTATGGCGCTACACGTAGTACAACACTTTACATTTATGATACACAAGTACTTGAATCACTGACTTGTCATGCGTCACTCGCTAGTTTGAATTTTAACCCACTTCACTTCGCTTCACACACGCCGGCACTTGTCGGCTCTTTATATAGTCCGCAGCCGGGCTCCGAAAGTTCCAGTTATAGAAATTATGGGAAAACACTGGAGTTAGAGATAAAAAATGTCCGTGAAGTTTCGTAGCGAAACAGACAAAGACCTTGTTTGCCCAGCCAATGTGTCCGTTCACCCTATTAGGTCAACTACCGATCCCTTCAGCTGTCACTCGGCCATATGTGCCTCCGTTCGCCTCTTCAAGGAGCTGTTTCTGTATATTACTACTGTAATAATTATCTTTATATTTGTTTATTTTACTATCCAAACCTTTGAAAACATGTATATGTTGATATCAGATATATATAAATATTACTGTAACCGCAATTATTCTATCATGAACCTATGGCAGAAATATTATCCCACTAAACAATATATTATGAATATTAACCGGAAAATGTTACATTCCGCCACTGTTTACTCACAGTAGAAGGTCACGCAGTGCACAGTATGTGCACGAATACAGTGATTCAGTTCGAACAACGAGCTTTACTCTTAGTGTAACAGGTCAGCGACGCCTGCACTAACACATCTCGTCCCATCGAAAATGGAGGACTTCAAATATACTTTTAAGTGCCGAGCCAATTATTGATAGAAGCTATTATGGTGATCTGTGTACAGAATAGCTCAAAAACGAAAAGTCCATTAAATTCCAAACTTGTTATTTAAGTTTGGTATCTTGCAAAGATGCGACACGAAGATTTTCAAGAACATTCCCCCACCCCAACTACCCTTTACATGAACTTTTTTCGAATATTTTGCTTTTCTCAAAAATGGCTCTAACGATTTTAATTAAAATATCCTGTATTAAATATATTTACCTGACAAATAATATGTATGTATGACATTTTCTGGTATATCCTCTAAAGACTGCTTTATTCTGGATTAATTTTACGGAATTTTGCGTAAGTGCTAAACTGTAAGAGATGGACAAAACTTACCATAAAAAAATGTAGAGCACGTTAAAACATACGATTTATGTTATATACATTATCTTCGTGGAGTTGGTCGTTTTTGAGATGTTCCTTGTTTTCGGTTTCCGCTTCGAAAAAACTTAATAATTTTCTCATATGAAATTTGTCAACTCCTATTTATACAAAGGAACTTCAGCCACATAGCAACCAGCCTTTGACTATCCCTTTAGTCTATGGTACTCCAATATTTCGCTTCTGCTTACAAGGAAACAGGTATTAGGAATATTTCTGTTAATGTTTTTCGATTAGCATGAAGCAAATAGAGGCACAAGCTTTTTAACAATAATTTGTTTCAGAGATGCAGAGAAATTCATGTGAATGGAATACATGAGATTTTTATGATTTTGTATTCTGCTCAAACCAGCAACATGACTAGACCAGAGAATGAATGTACTTAGTTCTCATTTCTGGAGAGGCTACTTGGGAATCAGAGAAGGAAAAGTTGGTCAAGCTGTTATCAATCATAAAACAAAAACAGTTCATTATCACGCAATGAGTAAAATGGATAAAATTCTGGATGGTGAAAATTTTGATTTCCACCTACTTATGGAAGAGTTTTTGCTTAGAGGCACTCCTATTTTTGCTCTGCATGCGGGTTATAAGTGTAAATAAGTTTTTCAATATACGAAATTTCTTCGCAACAAGGCACGATCCTTCAAGTTTGGCTCTCCACGAATAATTTCGAGTTTTACTGTAATGCTGAATGAAGTCGATGTCTACAAAGAACATGAAATAATCTTATTATAATTCCCCTTTTAATAAAAATTGAGTGTGCACCAATTTTTAACAATATTTGTAGGAGTTAATTTAACATTTTTTCCTCAACACTTTCTAGGATTAGCAGGGAATTAAACCCTTTCATTATGATTTCAAGACATAAGCTTATTCATTAAGTGGAGCTATTACTATACTTTTAACTGATCGAAATTTAAATACCTCTTTCTTTGATTATTATACTTTGTATAAATAAAGGTGTTAATTTATACGAAGAATATCAAATAAATCTTCCAAAAAATACATAAATATATTTAAATTTCTTAAAGAAACTACTTCTAAAATTACTTTCAATAAGTCAGTTTCATTCATTTTATGTCCGAGCCCTAATTATTGCAAAATCAGAAAATGTTCTTTCTCTAGTGAATACATTTAATATGAACAAAGTTTCCGATTTAGTACTGTGCATATTTCGAGAATTAAGACTTCGTTGTTTCATCCATAGAAAACACTTAACTAACTTCTAATGGTTTCCACGGTTTGAGAAATCTTATAGGCCTGATCAGAAATTACTCAGGAAACATACAGTTCTCTGAATTGCATATAAATCAACTGGAACTGCAATTAATTTCTAGATAACACCTTTATTCTTTTTATTTCATCATAATCATCATCGTGTATTTCAACCGGCCCGTTTCTACTAATAGGTCGTATTCCCATCAAAGTAGTTGACACTTAGTTTTTCTTTTGTTTATTCTCATAAAGACACTTGCATGGTTTTAATAATGTTATTCTTAATATGTGTTGAAACTATTTTTACGTATTTTGAGGGATCATGGTATTTAAGTCTCTTGTTTGTAGCTTGTTTCTTATAATAGGCTACCATTTCGTTCCTTAGAGTATATGCAGTTACATAATGTAAAAATGTCATTACAGTTGTTTCGATCAATCTGCTTGTCATTATTCATTTTCAAATTTTCGGATTCATCCATTAATACTGGAAAGACCCCTTTTTAATTTACGTATTATACCTTTCTAACTTTGAGTTTCAATGCTATTTTAATCGTTCCACAAAAGCTCTGAAATGTTTATGTTTTATGTTCAATATCTTTTGGGAAAGATGAACATAAGAAATGAAACATCAATGGATTCTTTATTTATTATTATTGTTTTTATCTTTCTTTGTATGTACTTTGGAAGGCAATGCACTTACTTCTATACTTTGAAACCCTTAAATTATGTTCAAGCATGATTTTTATTAAGTTTTCGAACTCATAGCTGTAGCTTATCTTCAGTTTCTGCAAAAATAACTTGATCAACAGCAAATAATTAAATACTTAAAGATTTGAAGCTTTTTCGGTGCTGATTACTACAGATGACTTCACGGAATAGCAACCGAGTTAAATTGGATTTCTCTGACTCCAATTAAACTCGGCTGCTATCTCGTGAGTTAGTTTAATTATTTTACCTACTTCATATTATGTCTCACTTGAGTTATTTTATTAATTAAGCTTTATACTCTTGCAGCGATAATTTCCTTTAGATGTGTTCTCTTTAATGCTATGCTAAATAATGCAATGCTCTTACCTCTTGAAAATCATGCGGTGGACATCAACATGAATGAAAATTGTGCGCTGTGGATGAAATACATTTCTCGCGGCAATGAAAATGCTTTAGAAGGCACGCAGTCGGCTGTGTACACATTAAATAATTAAACTGTCATCTGTTTATGTATATTCAGCGGTAATACAGATTATTTTGATATCATTTTCACCTGTGGAGTGAACTGGTGTGGCTTTCCATAATGAAACTAAATCAAATAACCAACTTATGAAAGTCAGCTTAATTAGAAGTATCGACCGTTACCTGGAATTCTAAATCCGTTTTCGAGTTTTGTGAAAGCATCAGACCATACTTCAGTATTTGTATATCGACGAATGCAAGAGTAAGGTGAATTAGAGTCACTTCTTCACTGTATTGGAGAGAAGTATCATAAATACTTCTCTTGAGAGTTTGGAGATACATTCTTGGTATTCGCTACCCTTGTTGTGGATGATTTCTTCTGAAAACTGGATGGTAGTTATGCTTGACGAAGAAAACATCTCTCGAATCACAAAATATGGAACTATATCATTCAGAACAAAACTGGATTTTATATGATATGGTACACACACGCGAATTTCTCTACTTATTATTTTCATCGGTATGCTTTATAATTTGTTTCAGTAGATGGAAGAAACAAACCTCTTCTGCATTTAACGTTAGAGAACATAACGTATTACCTATATATTATGATTTTACATGAAGATAAAAGACATGGTTTTTTTATGAAGATAAAAAGATAATTAATTATAAACCCACGGAAAAGAAAAGATAAGTACATATTTCCATGTGCTTCACAGACACCTTATCACAGCTCAAGATATAGTGCGACTATTTCGGAAAAGGCAAATGCTAAAATACATATTTGGATCCAAATTGTATACCGTAGCAAGGGATGACTTTGGCTATGTGGGGAGACTTTTGCCGGAATTCCTTTCTCAGCTTTGTAAACATGCCATCAGATTAAACCTTCAACTAATGTTGGTCACAAACTCACAAGTTAAAGAGTAAAATTATATATGTGTGGATAAAAGACGAAAGGAAATACTCCACAATTCACTCAACAAACCCAAAATTCATCCCAGTCTACAATGATCTTCACGTCGTTTGTTTCTAGAATAGAGGTTTTACTGTTGTTGATATGAGATGCAGGACATCTTAATCATAGCCCAAATATCTGAAACAAAGTATATTTTAATTAATAAAGATAGCAATAAGTTTAAAAAAAAAATCTTATGTGTTTCATTTATAAGATTTTCTCTACCTGTTCCTGTTATCTATATCATGTTAATCGAGATAAAGGTTAGCAGAATTGTTCTTATTACTTGTTTCCTTGAAAGAAGAAAAGGAGGACATTAGGCTAAAAGATTGTCAAATGTATTAAATCCAGCCACTGTGTGAAATAATTGAAATTCGTTCTCTTTGCAGGAATAAGAGAAAACTAAATGAAATGAAAGGTTACTTCCCGTTTAAGAAAAGTTAAAACAGTTTAAAACTGAAACCAATAATAAGGAATACCTACAAAACGGTTAACTTTACAAAGAAGAGAAAAAAAAAGAATGTATAAAACATAATTGTGTGTGTTATAGGTAGACCTATGGTAAAACCTATCAACTACCTTTTCTACCCAATGTGTATATTGTACATACGTACCATAGAAATTAAAAATCTAATTTGTTCCATTCAGATGATTTTCTCTGTGTCCTACAAACTTTTCCTATAACATTTATTTTTCTATCATGCTAATCGAGATTAACTTTAAAATGAATGGTCTGCTTTATTGTACGTAAAAACAAAGTAAGGGAATACAGTATGCTAAGTGATTACAAATGTTGTGAAAGCTGGTCGCTACATGAAGAATTAAAATTCGTTTCTTTTCGCATTTCCAGGAGTAAATCAGTTTATACGAATGACATATTCCCGTTTGATAAAATTACAAGTTTTGCAAATCGCAACCAATAACAAGGAATATCTCTGAACTGATTAACTCCACAAAAATCTGTATACCTGTAATTATTAATTTTAACGAAATATAGTTGTTTTTTTAATTTGTTTAGTGCGTTTTTCACCCGTTATGAAAAATGCATTCGGAATGAAGAGTACTTCAGGGACCATTCCCAAGAAATTCGCCATATATATTTTATTTACCGCCATATATATTTTATTTATAAACATCTTTATTATACGAAATTTAAATCACAATCGTTAAAGTCATTTTTAAAGTCAAATTTAATAACAAAAAAAACCTATAAAGAGTAGTTTGCGGTGGGGGGGGATTCCTTGAAAACCTTCATGACAGATTCTTGGAAGATGAAGATACTAAATTAAACCTCAAGTTTGGTATTCAGCCGACATTTTCTTTTTGAGCTGTTGTTCACAGCGAAACATACACACAGACACACACAGATTATTTATTTGTTTTTTATTTTGCGGACTTCAAAACATGTATTTCAGGTGAAATCTCAGCAGGTAACTTGTGTTCCTACCACATGCATGGTACATACATAGTCGGGAAAGTAAATACGAAACAGAGGTTATTCATGGAAAGGGTAGAGCTTTGGTAAAACCTACCAACTACGTTCTTGTAAGGCTTTGAATTTTATGCAAGGTTTGGCATTTTAAATTAGTTTTGATTTTAAGTTCCGTTATTCAAGCGGACACAAACACACACTCATACACACACGAAACGTGTTTAGAAAATACTTTTTTGGACTCAAGGATCTAGAAAACACGATTTTTTTTCTGTGAAATGTCTGCTTGTACTTAACAGGCAAGAAATACAGAAAGTAAAATTAAAATTGCGAAAATGACGAATTAATCGTAATTTAATAATTTCATCTAATAACCCAAAGTGCCTAAATCCAAATGAGAACGTCACAAACCACAGTTACATGAGGGATTGGTGGACATGACGTTTATCCAGACGCTTAGACTCGGTACTGTCGAGGTTTATGGGATCTACGCTCTAATTTACCATTTAGTAGGTTCTAAGCTCCAAAGTTGTACTATGTACCAAGTCTTCGAGCAGGAAAAGATTCTAGAATATTGGAACAGTCTAGTACTATGCACCTCTCATCACAAGTAGCAATGCTACTAGAACGCTAATGGAAAGAGTGTTATAAATTAAAAAAGACACGCAGTCCAATAACCAGATTTTTTCTATGGGTTGACAATTTAAAAAAGAATGCTGAGAGCAGTAGTTACTATTTCTGATTGACGTACTGCTTCTCCCACTCTTACCTCTCACGGCCTTCCTCCCTCCTCATCGTTACTGTAGGGGAAACAGTGATATTTACGCGCGTGCGCCTGGTGGAGGAAGAACGTATGTAGTGAGGGGAAACGTTTTCCCTACTTTTCGTGAGTGCTCGGAACAACAATTTTTCCTCCGGTGTCCGCCAATAAATTTGAGAAAACTATTAAAAACGATTTAGTCATGTCTTGCTTTTAGTGCTTGTTACAATATTCCTACGTTTAAAGGTAGGGGTAAAGGTTGAACAACCTTGGGGTATACCTCATGCACTACACGACCTACAGAGATCTATCGTATCTAACAACCACCAGGAGGAACAGCTGAAGTGAGGGAACCAGAATAAACAGGTTACAGAGATGCGCGGAAGTCCCTAACTCAGTGGCTGAAATATCTCCATCCCGTGGAGCCACCAACATGAGATATTACGGGTCCCGTCGAATACCCCAGCCCCTGCCAGGACAGCAAACAGCATTTATATAGAGCATGTATCCGGGGCAGCTGTCAGTGCTGCCACACACCACGAGCCTATAAGCATACCTGAGGCTAAGCACCCCAGCATTTGCCTATGTGACAAAGAGAGAGCCAAATATTCCTAGACCATGATGCGTGGTAGACAGGGACTGATTCCGCGGCCTCCGGATGAAGGTAGCACACGTTGCTCGGTAGCCGGAGGTTTAAATTTTTCCCTTGACAGTTTATAACATTAGGATAATTTTCTCATTGAGCATTAAGGATGTTAGTTTGATACTTGGAACATGTTTTATTAAAAAATCTTGCAAATCCCTTCTGCTAAAGCTTTGGTACACTAGTTATTTCTTTCGTGGCTATGGGGATGTTTATTTTAATTCATTTGGTTTATTACAATGTTAAGATTCATTTGTTTTTTAAAATTACCTTTTTGTTTTATAAAATAGACATTGATATTTAATTCAGAAAATTATTGTTTTTGTGTTCATAACATTTGTAATAAATATTAATTTTTACATTCTCTAATATGTATCTACAGTGTACTTGTAGACAGAGAAAGTATTGTATTCCGTCCAAATTTTCGTTACCGAGATTTCACTGCAAATATATGTTTTGAGGCTCCTTGTATCCAAAAATCATTTTTAGAAAAAAGTTCATGTGTATGTGTGTGTCTGTGGACATTATAACTCGAAAGGGAACTTGGTATTTAAGTTAAAAATCTTCCAAGGAGTTTACATAAATTTTCAAAAAAATCCTACTGCCCCAAGCTACCCTTCAAATGGAACATTTTTTGAATTATTGATTTTCTCAAAAATAAAAAATTGAATGAGTTTTATTACATTACCATATGTCTAAGAACTTTTCATGACTAAGGAAAAGTATATCTTTAATTTTCTGAGAATAGGCTTTGACAAGCTTTTCGTTCTGTGTGGCTTTTGCGTAACTGGTAAACCGTAAGAGATAGACAGAAAAAAAAAAAAAAAAAAAAAAAAAAAACACTACAAAAACTTATACATCTCGTTAAAACAAAAAAATGTATGTCATATATATTTTTTGTAGAGTTAACCGTTATCAATATGTATTTTGTTATTGGTTTCAATTTTAAGGAACTTAAACTTTTCTCAAACGGATAGTCATCTTTCGTTTCATATCTTATTTGATATACTTCGGGCCATGCCAAGAGAACCGAACGCCAATTGTTTGACATGGCAACAATCTTGTAAATATTGGACACCATTTTAGCCCAATGTTTCCTTCTATTTTTCTTCAACTTATAAGGAAGCAAGTAATATTTGAATTCTGCTTATATTTATCTCAATTAGCATGAAGTAAATAGATGAATCAGCTTTTGCAAGAATAATTTGTTTTAGGATAAGTAGAAAAAAGTCATGAATTTGCTCTGTAGTTAATAAATAATGCAGTGAAAAGTTTTATTCCTTAATCTCAGGCATTCTTTTTCGAAAATGGCAATTACTCTGAAAAACAGGCTAAAAGTTTCTGATACATTCCCATACTTAATTTGGTAATAAACATTACATTACGATTTTTGAAATGAAATAATTAACTTTTGTTTTTGTATAAAATGTTTTGTAGCTAAATTGGTTTCTAATACATGCACAATGTGAATGTTGAACTGTTCCTGCATACTTAAATGTATTCATTTGGCCCTTAAGCAGGAATAGGAATGGTATCAAGTTCTGACATAGTATCACTACCCATTTTTACTTTCTCCATACGCACTATGTACATAGTGTATAGAGAAAGTATTGCACTCGACCCAAAAATTCGATACCGAGATTTCACCAAAAATATATGTTTTAGGGTCACCAATATCCAAAAAAAGCATTTTCACAAAAAGGTCCGTGTGTGTGTGTGTCCGTATGTCCGTGTGTCTGTGTGTCTGTGAACACGATAACTCAAAAATGAAAAGTAGGTAAAATACCAAACTTGGTGTTTAAGTTTAGTATTTTCCAGGGATGTGACACGAATATTTTGAGAAAAATCCCCCCACCCCCAACTACCCTTTACATGGAAATATTTTTGAAAAAGTTTATTTTCTCAAAAACGGCTCTAACGACTTTGATTAAAATTGTGTATATTAAAGATATTTTCCTGACAAATAAAAGGCACAATTTAAATTTTCTGGGAATAGCCTCTGAAGAGTAGTTTATTCTGGATGAATTTTACTGAATTTTGAATAACTGCTGAACCATAAGAGACGGACCAAAACCTACTAAACAAAAATGTAGAGCACGTTAAAACACACAATTTATGTTATATACATTTTTTCGTGAGTTCGTTGTTTCTGAGACATTCCTTATTTTTGGTTTCTGCTTAGAAAAACTTATACTCTTATCATACAGGAACTTGTCAACTCCTATCCATATAAACAAAGGAACTTTATTGACATAGCAACCAGATTTTGACTAATAGTAGTCCCTTATTTCACTTCTACTTACAAGGAAGCAAGTAATATTTCTGCTCATTTTTTCTGATTAGCATAAAGTAAATAGAAGTATAAGCTTTTCAAGAATAATTTGTTGCAGGGATATAGAGAAAGTCATGTGAATGGAACGCATCAGATGTTTATTTTCTTTGTTGAGCAGATGGTTTTTTCTGTGCTTAAAATGAATGCATGAAAGTGACTAAATTATGATTTTTAATATCTTAGTAACTTTATAATGTATGAGTAAAGGAACTAACTTTTACAGGTTTTAATACGATATTACAATTTTCTTATATTCATTACTGATATTTTGAATACCAATAAAAGTTATATTTTATGAAATCAAGGTGTGAAGGGAGGTATTTAGTTGTATGTATTTATTTATTGCAATTGGGTACTGCTCGGTGACAGGGTTAAATGTGCATATATCACTTACAACAATAATGTTACAATTGTTGTGCTTGCAAATAGATGTGAGCACTGTCAACATGATGAGCAGTGGCATGATCTGATGGTGCAATCGGTCGGCTAGTAGCAGATACGTAACAAGCATCAGTCTGTCCAGCACCGTGATAAAGCGAGCATCATTCCTCGCGAGGCACAGCGGATATAAAAATATACTAAACAATGTCACCAGTAAATTACAGGGAAAAGTCTTGCACAGCTAAACACGAGAAGTGATTAATAATGTGTATCAGTTTATGATAGAGGCCGCAGATGGGACCCCTATTAAATTCAAGTCTGCACAGAAACGTAGCAGCAGCTACCGGTGTGTCGTTTAGTTCGGCCCAGAGAATTAAATCTGAATTAGAACTTATTCAGTTTGACGAATGCGGGTCTTTCACAACATTAAGTAAAGAAAGCATCTTCTTACAAAAGATTAGTCATTATCTACCCTATTCTACCCTAGATGAATACTAACAGAAATTGTCTTATTACTCACTTCCTTGTGAGTAGAAGGTAAACAATAGAATACACTAGGCTAAAGTGATAGTCAAATCTTTAAAATAATTATTGCCATATGAAACAATTAAAATTCGGTTGTCTTAGCGTGGCTAATAGTAAAAACAAAAGAGATATGAAAGAAAGATGATATCTTGTTTCAGAAAAGTTTAAGCAGTTTAAAATTGAAACCAATAGCAAGAAATATCGTGGAAACGGTTAACTCTACAAACTCTATCTCTTACGGCTTACCAGTTATATAAGAATCATTCAGAATGAATGGATCTTCAAGCCTTTCTTAAAAAATCCAGCATATACATTTCGATTGTCATGAACATATCTTAAACATATGGTATTTTAATCAAAATCATTGGAGATATTTTTTTGGAAAAATGAAACAGCGAATAATGTTACATGCATAAGGTAGTTAAGGGGTAGGGATTTTCTTGAAAATCTTCGTGTCGTATTCTTGAAAGATACTGAAATTAAATATCAACTTTATTATTTAACGGAATTTTCTTTTTGAGCTATCTGGCCTCCACACACTCACACAAACGGACAGTTTTCAAAATATTCCTTTTTCTAGGATTCACCTGTATTTACGGTGAATCTCAGTATCAAATTTTTGGGTGGAATACAAGCTTCTCTATCTACATACGTACAAGAGAAAAAGATTACGGAGTATATTATACAGATTTTGAAAATATAAATGCACATATTTATTAGTAAACACTAAAACGTGTTTACTAATAAATCATATGGATGTGTTTGTTGTGTCATCCTAGTTCTCCTGAGCGTACTGCAGGCTATCCCTTAAGTCTCCGCATCTTTTCCCCACTCCTTGTACTGTGCAACTTGAGTACTCTCGTCTGTTTGCAGGATGATGATGATAATAATAATAAAAATAAAAATTAATTATAGTAAATACATATTAATAATGGTGATGCAACTAACATTCTATATATGTCAATTACCAACATGTTTATAAACCTTACTATTATTAGTTACGTAACAGTTTTTGAGATCATTAATTACTTCACAATATTTACTTTAATTATATAACATTTATTGTCTTTAAATTACCTTTAAACTTCTTTAAAGTCAGAGGGCAACCCTGAAAGCCTGCTTCAGGCAATTCATTCCATTCTTCAATGGTCCTAGTATCTAAAGAAAGTATTCCCACTTTCTGTACCTTCTACCCTTAATTTTATACAATTGATCGCTTTCTCCGTAGTATGCCGGGTTGTCTAACCTTTTTGTATGTTCACCGTTCATTTAAACCAGTATAAACTTTAAATAGTGCGACTGACCTATGTCTTTTATACCTAAATTTTAGCAACTCTCATTTTTTCTCTTCACCTTTCGTAAGCCCAAAATGTTTACCTCTCTTTATGAGTTTTACAGCCCTTCTTTATATATTTTCCAGTGAATCAGTTTGATTAACACTGTATGGGTCCCAGTATGCTACTCGGCCGCACTAAGGACTTGTGGCAATTTCCCTGACCTTTGCGCTTCCCTTTTTCAGTATTCTTATTACGAAGTGCAATGTCCTCCACCCTTTCTAGATTTAGATCCTCCCATCTGGCAATACTTGACAAACACGCTCCCAAATATTTACGTCTCTTCACCTATGGTTCTGTCTAGTTTAGTTCTACCAATATAAATTGACTTACTTTTTCCAGCATTAATTGACAATTTGTTTGCGGCAATCATCTTATTATTTCATTTAGGTGCTACTGGAGTGGTTTTATGAATGGTATTTCGATTCTCATTGTAAATAATACAATCGTCTGCGAACAATCTTATCTGGCTTATAAAATTTGTAGCTATATCATTAACAAAGATAAGAAAAAGAAACGGACCTAGTACCGAACCTTGGGGAACGCCCAAATTTCAGTACCACTTTCAGACAGTTACTCTTACTCTTTGAGTCCTCTTTTTCAAAAAATGTTTCTTACATTATACTACCTTTACTATATTTGCTAGCATCCGGATGAATAAATTATTGGACACTACGTCAAAAGCTTTAGAAAAGTCTATCACCACTGCATAAGTCCTCCCCCCTGCATCTATCTCATATGCCAAATCCTGATATAATGAGGTTTTTGATTTGTACACAAATAGCCATATTTAAACCCACGTTGCGCTGCTTTGAATCATTACTGTTTTCTAACTCCTCCCGTATGTACTCTGTAATTAAATGCTCAATTACATACACAATACCAAAGTTAGGTTACAGGTCGATAGTAATCTCATGTTCTGTATCTCAGTTCGTTCTCTGTCGCAATTAGTTTAAAATGGCTTAAGGCTCAAGAAACTGGATTACTGAATTACTTAATAGCCTTTAATTGCTATTACCTGAAAATTCGATACCGAGATTACACCGGGAATATGTTTTGAAGAAAAAGTCGGTGTATGTGTATATGTGTGTGTGTTTGTGTGTGTGGGTGGGTGTGTGTTTGTGAACAGATAGCTCAGAAATGAAAAGACCTTTAAATACCAAATTTGATATTTAAGTTTAGTATCTTCAAAGGATACAACAAGAAAATGGTAAACAAATTACCCACCCTAAACTACCCTTTACAGGGAAAATTATTTGAAAATTTTCTTTTTCACAAAAATGATTAGCAATTTTAATTAAAATACCCTTTATTAAATATATGTACATGACAAATTAAATGCATATTCTAAATTTTCTGGGAATGATCTCCGAGGACCTCTTCTTTTTGGATGAACCTTGCGTAACTGGTAAACCGTAAGTGATAGACAAAAACTGCAAAAAAAAAAAAAAAAAAAAAAAAAAAAAAAAAACAGATCTCGTAAAGACACACAATTTGTGTCATACACATTTTTGTAGAGTCAAACTTTTTTGAGGCAATCCTTGTTATGGTTTTAAATATTAAGCTATTTAAACTTTTCTCAAACGACAGCCAGTTTTCGCTTCTTCTCTGTGTTGTTTTATTCTTGGCTGTGCTAAGCAAAAACTAAATTTGTGTGGTTTTACGTGGCACAAGTTTTTCAAGAGATGACTATATTTTTAGCCTAGAGTATTAAGTTATTCCCATTCTACTTTGAAGGAGCTAGTCCAAACATTTCTGCTAATACTTATTTAAATTACCACGATGCAGATAAAGGAATAATCTTTTATAACAATAGTTTGTACGCAGATAAATTCTTGTGAGGGAACACATCATAGTTATAAAAGAGAGAATTTATAGCATTCGTGAAACGCAAATCAAAAAATAAAAATCTGACTTTCCATGTGACTTTCTCTACATCTCTGGAACAAATTATTTATAATTTTCTTTTATTTACTTCATACTAATCAAGAAAATATTAGCAGAAATAGCCTTATTACTTAGTTCCTTATAAGTAGATGGAAAATAAAGGATGGCTAAACTGACAGTTAAATGCTTTAAAATGTGATTGATATGGGATGGAAATCCGTTTCTTTGCGTGGCCGTGTTGACAAGCCTCCGTATGAGAAAATGATTACTATTTTAAAACTGAAGTCATTTATAAGAAATATCTCAAAAACAGTCAACTCCACGAAACAAACTATATATAACATAAATCGTGTGTTTTAACGATATCTACATTTGTTTTTGTAGTAAGTTTTTGTCTATTTCTTACGGTTTACCAGTTACACAAAGTTCCGCAAAATAAATTTAGAATAAAGAGGTCTTTAGATGCTATTCCCAGAAAATTCAAGATATACATTTTATTTGTCATATAAATATCTTTAAAATACGATATTTTAATATATATACCTATCGTTACAGGCATTTTTTAGAAAATTAAAATTTTCAAAAAAATTTTCCATGTAAATGGTAGTTAGGGGTGGAGGGATTATCTTCAAAATCTTGTGTCACATCCTTGGAAGACACTAAAATTAAATACCAAGTTTGGTATTTAAGGATTTTTTGTTTTTGTGCTCTGCTGCCTAAAGACACACAATTTCGAAAAATTGTACTTCTCAAAAACGCCTCTAACAATTTTGATTAAAATTTCGTATATTAAAGATATTTATTTATATTTCAATTAAAATGTATATCATGAACTTTCTGGGAATAGCCTCTGAAGACATCTTTATTCTGGATGAGCTTTATGAAATTTTCCATAACTGGTAAGCCGTAAGAGATAGATAAAAACGTACTTATAGAAAATGTAGAGTCGTTAAAACACACAATTACGTCATATATATTTTTTTGTGTGGATATTCCTTGTTATTGGTTTCAGCTATAAAATACTTATACATCTCTCATATGGGAATTTTTCAACTCCTGTCCTTACAAACAAAGGAAGTTCAATCACATAGCAACCAGCTTTTGACTATCACTTTAGCCTATGGTAATCCCTTATTTCCCTTTTACTTAAATGGAAGCAAGTAATAAGACGATTTCTAGTTTTTTCTTAACTAGCATGAAGTAAATAGAAAAATGAACTTTATAGCAATAATTTGTTGTAGAGATGTATAGAAGGTCATGTGAATGGAAGACATAAGGTTTTTTTTTAAAAACTGAATTCTTTTATCTGTCTAATTAACAGGTTTCTAACTGCGCAGTGGTAGATTAAACGCCTTATTGCTCCAACAAATACCTACTAGTTGAAGCAACTGCCCCGTAAATGAAGTGTACAGATATCCATTTGAGCGTTACGAGAGTTGCAGAACTAAACAGGGCTATTTAAGATTAAAACCTAGCAGTGGGAAACTGGAGTTAGCGAGCTTCGTTTTGCACCTCCTTTATCAGCAGATACGTTGAGCGGGTCGCGCTTATTGAATTAATCTATTGTGTGTACAATGGAAATAAGGGAATACATTAAGCTAAAGCGATAGTTAAATCTTTTAAGAACTGGTCACTATGTGATACATTCTTATTTCATTCTCCTTGTATAGCCAACATGACAAACAAAACAAGTAACGGTTTCTTATTTCAGACAAGTGTAAGAATTTGGAAATTTTAACCAATATCAAGAAAATCTGGGAGATAGTTAATTACACAAGAGTATTTTACATAAAACTCTGGATTTAACGAGATCTACATACTGTATATTTGCTTATCTATATATTATATTATTTATTACATACCTAAATTAAGCACTGCCATGTAGACAAAGCATACCTATTCAATCAACATTTTCTAAAAATAATTCTCAATGATAAAAATAAAATATATATCTAAAGATTAAAAGCATATGAAATTAGTAATAAGCAGAGGTAGGAAGTTCGTACTGATTTTCTTATGCAGAGTAAGAGTAGCCAGTGCTGGCAATACCATGCGGCGCTACTTGCGTGAGCAAAGGTCAGTGTAGAGTACAACCCATTACTGCAAAACAGCTATCATTACATAACACAGAACCGCGTTGGTAGGAAGGAAGGTCTTCGAATAACGTTTTTGTAATGCTCAAATGTGAGAAAAATTAATTTGTTTTACAAGCATAGCAAGTTTTCTAGCAGTGCACTTATTCATGTACTTATTAAGAAACCGATGACAGTTCTAGTATACAAACTGTCAAACGTATAGTAACAGAACAGCTTCACAGAACCAAATTATTAATTACAAATTTGTTCAAAAAGCTACTCACAGCTATCACACTGTTACAGTCGAGAGGTATGGAGCTGAACTGCATCTGTGAGGCATGTAGAAGTGTCAAGAGGGATATACTAATCCACGAGCATCCTATCTGAAATAAAGATGAAAATGAAAAGCTTAATTTAAAGTAATGCAGGGTTTAGTGTGATGTATCGCATACAATCTTCAATTTTAGATCCCAACAAATGCTATTTGCTTGGTGATAGTGATACGGAAGTGATAAAATATTTCAAACATGCCCCCATCACTTCGTGCCAAGTGGAACGAAATTTTTTGCAATATAAATCTTATTTGTCGGTAGGTAGAATGAATTTTATTTGAAAGGCTTCAGAAGTACATTATTGTACATTGATGGGTAAATATTTTTTTTTTTTTCATTCCTGCTTTGATTTTTACCTAGTAAGTCTTAAGATATTTAAGATATTAATTTTATTATTTGGATATTATTTTACATTCAATCAGTAAATATCACAATCCGGTTATAATGTCTTTGTTGTTTTCATAATGTACATATATAAAGAAGCAAATCAGTAACTCAGCCTGTATATATGCACCAATTTGTATGTAATTATGTGAATAGGTGTGCATTTACGAATGTCTCGAAAGCCATTTTTGCTCTCTGGAAACAATACTGTTTACTTCACTACAGGTTTGTTTACCTTTTCCCCCTGCGTTTATATTAATGACTTGTTTTGATGCGGAGAAACGGTCGGTCGCAATCTATATGACGGGAAGGTGAACGGTACGAACGGTACCGAACTACCTGGTAATAAGCTTCAATCTACATAATCCAAATAGCACATGCCAATCTTCTCACTATGCCATAATATTAGTTTCAAAATTACATAACAAGTTTTAATGAATTTACATAGTAGCAATATTGAAATTAATACAAATAATTGCTAAGGATCAGATTAGATCTTCGGATTACCATAATTGCTATTGTATACAACAGGCGTTTTTCCAGATCATAATCAATCCAAAATTGGTGTAATTTTTGGATATTGTCCCTCTGTTCTTATGACACGATTTCGCGTTCAGTAAACTATCTATATATTCTTTGTTTTGTGTGCTATTATTTTTAATTCGTAAAAATATCGTTTTGTTCTTAGAGAAAATGTTCCTATTGGACATTGTTATTCCCAACATAGCAGTATATATGTTAAGTCTTGTTCCTCTGATATGTATGTAGAGTTCAAGTAAATATAAACACTACAGTTATACATTTATTTTGTGGTGAAATATGTTGAAAATGTGATATTTTAATCAAAACCATTAGTCACTTTTGAGGAAATAAATATTTGCAAAAGCTGTTCTATTTTTGGAAAATGTACAACTTAAACCTCAAGTATAGTACTTGACCGAGTGTTTGTTTTTCAGTTGTGCTGTTCATACACATACACGCACAAACACACACACGTACCTGTATGCTTCGCTTCAAAATACGTTTTGGGGATGTTCTGGTTCCTTGAGGACTGATGGGCGAGAACAACGCATGCTAATGACAAATATATGTACATTAAGATGATACATCTGTTAAATGTGGAAAAATCCAGACTATATACATCTCATTTAAATTTATATCTTATTATATCAATAACTGCGAATATTTGAAATGTATCAGAACTCCAGCTTACATGGTTGTTTAAATAAAATTCATTACCTACATTATTAAAAATAAGTCACGCGATACACTTTTAAAATATTCACATAAAAATACCAGTTTTGCAGTAAATGAGCTCACAAATAGATTTGCCATTTATATTTTTCATATTAGTCCTAATCGCTTAATAAAAATTACTACTTTTGTGCTCTCCAAATAACTGTTTTTTTTTTAAATTATAAACCAAAATATTAATATTGAAGCATTATTTTGACAAAGTGTTGTTACTATTTTATTTAATTAATACGCTTTTGAAAGGGAGTATAAGTATTTTGAAGCAAATTATTGAAATATTGCATTGTGTAGAATATTATAGAATGAAAAAATGCACAAAGAAAGGTTTGCGAGAAAATAAGGTTTAAGTTTCGAAAGTACTATGAATAAGCATGCGTCTAACCATCTATAGGTGCAGCTAATTGGTGGTTTAAGCTAGCCAAGTGGGAAAAACGACGTATTTTCTTAAGTTTTAGAACCTTAACAAATTTATTATGACAAAAATTTTGATTTTTCTTAATTTTTAGTAAAATTTCAGGATAAATTTTCTTAAATGGATCATGCAAGGTGAGGATCCCAGCATTACTGGTATATTAGTATATGATTTTAACAGCCTGTAAATCTTGTTGATATGTTGAACATAAAGCCGTAGTCTTTCTCAGAAAACGCTGGAATTATAGTCATATTCATTATACACGCAGTCTCCGGGGTGGGGCACAGTGTACACGTTGAGATACTTTTAAAAATGTTATTTTTATTCTGCAGATTTTTAAACACATGTTTCTGATGAAATCTCGACATCGAGTGGTATACAATACCTCTCCTGCTTACTATACCAGGTAACCCAACTGCTCCGAATTTAACTTATGCATATATATCTGTGCATTAAAAGGGTTGCAAAACTTAACGGGGCTATTTGAGGATAAAACCGGCAAGTGGAGAACTGGCGTGGGCGACCGCGACCCGCCTGACTATCGCCGAGATAAGGAAGAGCGGTAAAACGAAGGACACTCAGCTAGTGCTTCACTGAAAATTTTAAGTTGAAATAGCTCCGTTGAGTTCTGAAATTCTTTTAATGCATAAAGGGATATCTACACACGTCAAATAGACTAGGTCAGTTGAGCCCAAGTTGTAGTACCGAAAATAAAAATATATTTAAAATATAAGTATTGTGGCTAGAGTTATAAAATATGCATACTACATTCAAAAAGTTCCCGAATGTGTATATAACACAGAAATAAGGTACCAGAAGGCAATTTACACATGTTCTTCAAAATAGTTCCCTTGCGCAGTGACACATTTTGCCACCGCGTGTAAAGAGCTGGAAGCACTCCTGGAAGCCATTTTAGATACCTGTCGTGTGCGTTTGTTGCATGTACAGTAATTTTTTCATTTTTCGGAAGTGTTTAACGCCTGTTTTTACGGAACCCGGGGCTTCTAGGTGCGAGGCGAGTGGCCTGAGTTCGAAGATCTTGACTAAAACGTTTATGCAAGTTTTAAACGTTTATTGCTGCTTCACCATAATCTTCTTCTATCATTTTCAATGTCTCTGAGAAGGATTTTTTTTAATAAAACAGCACACTTTATATTCGAAAGTTATGCTCATCTGTTGACATTATGAAATGCATAAACGAACAATGTGTACACAACAAAAATAGTTTGCAACTATTATTGTTACATAAAAGTTGAAATTAAGTGTTGTCATGGCTGCTACAAATACCAAAAAAAAAAAAATCTGATTGTTCCATTCATATGACTTTCTCTATATCTCTGCAAAAAATTATTGTTAAAAAGCCTATGCTTCTACTTACTTCATGCTAATCGAGAAATAATTAGTAAAAATAGTCTTATTACTTGCTTCCTTGTAAGTAGATGCGAAATAAGGGAGTACCAAAGGTTAAAGAGATAGTCAAAAGCTGTTGCTATGTCACTGAAGCTCCTTTGTTTGTATGGACAGGGATATTTAAATTCCTGTATGTGAATAGTATGTTTTTGAAAGCTGAAACAAAAAACAAGGTATATCTCAAAAACAATAAACTCCATGAAAAAAATGTATATAACATAAATTGTGTGTTTTTAAGTGCTCTGCATTTGTTGTGTGATAAGTTTTTGTCCGTCTCTTACGGTTTAGCAGTTATGCAAAATTCCGTAAAATTGACCCAGAATAAAGTAGTCTTCAGAGGCTATTCCCAGAAAATTCAAAATATACATTTTATTTGTCAGGTAAATATGTTTAATATACGAAATTTTAATCAAAATTGTTACTGCCATTTTTGAGAAAACCAAACTTTTCGAAAAAAGTTCCATGTAAATGGTAGTTTGAGGTGGGGGGGATTTTTCTCAAAATCTTCGTTTCGCATTCAACGGTCTTTTTGTTTTTGAGCTATGCTGTCCACAGACACACACACGCACACACATAGACCTTTTTCCAGAAATGCTTTTTTTGGATTCAGGGAGACCCAAAACATGTATTTCCGGTGAAATCTCGGTATCGAATTTTTGGGTCCAATACAATACCTTATGTATACACTATGTACATAGTTCGTGTAGAGAAAGTAAATATCTAAATGTATCATTGTTGGCCAATATACGCTATTTAATATCCGCTTAATATCCAATATATTATAGTTATTAAGGTTAAATCGGGTAGGAAATCAGCTGCAAATGCGGCAAAGATAAAGCTGAGAGATGGAAAGATAGCATTCCTTAAGCTGACTACCGCCTAAGGAGGTAGGTAAACATGGCAGTGTTAGTCACTGAAGTTCATCCAAGTTGGTGTTTCTTCAAAGCGTCACCTTCACCCCTCCACCCACAACCCGCACGTATACAAGCAGGTGCAGTAATTGTAGATGCCTCAGTAAACGCCCCGAAAGTCAAAGTACACACCAAAGTTTACTTCTCCCTTTTCAAGGGTGCTTGTCTTGCTTGTGTTTTGCTACTTTGCTCTTTGCTTTTATTGCTAATAGCCCTTGTTAGCGCAAATTAAAAATCTGCGAGATTTATTGAGGTTTGTAGGTCACATCAACTGTCTGACCAGGTGCTCTTTAAGCTCATAAAGAGAAGTCTATGTTTTACATTTACTTGATATGATTGCACACTATGCTTTATTACTTTCTCTAGTCCGTATATACAATGTACATAGTGACTAAAGAAGGTACTGTATTCCACCCAAAAATTCGATGTCGAGATTTCACCGGAAATATAATTTTTGGGGTCCCCTGAGTTAAAAAGAAAAGGATTTTTAGAAAAAAGTCCATGTGGGCATGTCTGTGGACGAAAAAGACCATTAAAAACCAAACTTCGTATAAGTTTAATACCTTCCAAGAATAGATACAGATTTTCAAGAAAATTTCCCCCTCCAAAGTACGATATAGAAAAACTTTTGAAAATTTTGTTTTTCTCAAAAATGGCTATAAATATTTCGATTAAAGTACCGTATATTAAATATATTTACGTTACAAATAAAATATATATTTTCAATTTTCTGAGAATAGCCTCAGAAGTCCTCTTTATTGGATGAGTTTTTCAGAAATTTGTATAATGGCCAAACTATAAGAGACAGACAAAAACTTACTGTACAGATTATAGATCTCGAGGAAACACATAATTTACGTCATATACATCTTTATGTAGAGCAGACTGTTTCTAAGATATTCCTTGTTGTTTGTATCAATTTTAAAGTACTTCAACTTTTCTCAATCTGGAAGTGAAGTTTCGTTTCATCTCTCTTGTTTTACTGAGGCAAAGTATAGCGAGCCGAACTTTAGTTGTTTTATATATGAGCTTTTAAAAAATTCACTTTCGATTTAGACTTATATTCCGTCTACTTACAAAGAAGCAAATAATAAGTCAATTTCTGCTAATGTTTGTCTTGATTAGCATGTAGTAGATAAAAGAATAATATTTTTTAAGAAAAGTTGTTTGTGTAACAGCAAGAGAAAATCTTGTAAAAGATCAGATATTTTAAATCTTTTCTACCACATATTGTAGCTAAAGGTTATTTTCTTATACTCTTCAGGTTAATCAGGACAACCCTTAGCTGCAATATTTCCATTTTACATTTCATTGTAGGTGCAAGCAGCTTGTAGAAAAATGTTTAAAATCGGGCAGCTATAACATAGAACAGGATACAGTCTAAGGGGGCTCAGCAACGAACCTAGAGTTATTGAACTTACGCGCTCTCGAGAGAACACTCTCTGGAGGGCAGGATGGCGTCCGGAACCAGGAGCGAAGACACAGAAATAACAAGATTCCTACAGTTTTCAGATTGAAGCTCTCCGATAGTTGGACAAGTAGACGGCCTTCGCATAACATAGGGTCCAATGTCATTCCGGCAATCAGGCGAAGTCGGGGGGTAGAGATAGTCACTTTGAATTTTGTTTTTTCCTGTCACGCCGCACCGAGTACCATTGTAGCCACTTCCAACCCTGAAAGAAATCAATGGAATAAAAGATGAATGAAATGATAATAGAACCGATATGGAGGAACAGGAAATTCGGGAGACGAAAGACGCCTAGCGAACGAGAGCGACCCTCTCCCCCCACAAAAAAAAAAAATGCATGTATCAGGAAGCAAACCCACGACCTATGGATTTCTGACCATTCTGCTCCGTCATTTTCACTTTTGTTTTCGCTTCTTCTATACGTACTACACAGTGTATGGAGAAGATATTACATTCCACCCAAAAATTCCATACCGAATTTCATGTTTTAGGGAAATAGACGTTTTAAGGCCCCGGAATCCAAAAAAGAGAGCATTTTTATAAACATTTCCTTGTGTACACGAAAACTCAAAAATAAAAGATGGTAAAATACCAAACTAGGTGTATAAGTTTCATATCTTCCAAGGATGCGACACGAATATTTTGTAGAAAATCCCCCCGCTCCAAACTACCCTTTACATGTAAAAGTCTTTAAAATGTTTTATTTTCTCAAAAATGGTGCTAACGATTTTGATTGAAATAAACCATATTAAAGACAAACATAATGTACATCTTGAATTTCCTGGAAATAGCCTACGAAGATCTCTTTATTCTGGACGAATTTCACTGAATTTTTGTATAAGTAGTAAGCCGTAACAGATAACAAAAAGACACACAACTTATGTCATATACATTTTTTTCGTAGAGTTAATCATTTTTAGATATTTTTGTTACTAGTTTCTTTGTTAAAATACTTAATTTTCTCTTACAAAAATTTGTGAACACCTGACAATGCAAATTTATCCACAAAATGAAAAAAAAAAAAAAAAAAAAAAAAATGACTGTCATTTTAGTCTAGTGCATTCCGTTAATTCTCCTGTACTTACAAGAAAGAATTTATGCTATTATTTTTTCGATTACGATGAAGAAGAATAAGCTTATTAATAATAATTTGTAACAGAGATGTAGAGAAGGGCATGTGAATGAAGCACGTAATATTTTTTATTGTTTCGTTTGTATAGCCCCTTTTAACTACTATGGCCATATCGCGGGCTTTGACTTGTGAAACAAGTCATTTGATAGGAGTTAGTTTATTATTTTAATATCATTAAACACACGTACATTTATGCTTACAAACATAATTCCAGACTCTGTGGGGTTATTGAATAATTCTGTCCCACTCTAGCCTGTAATCGAACCCGGTGTGATCAACTCGCTGATCACTCGAATACGGAGGCAATCCATTTTCACTTGATTATATTCAAAGCAGAAATGATTTTATGGACAATTTTGCACTCGGCAAATGTAACGCTTTTTATTTTATTGACACGTATAATGTACATAGTATATAGAGAAGGAATTGTATTGCATCCAAAAATTCGATACCAGATTTCACGGGAAATAGATGTTTTTAGACTCCCTGATTTCAAAAGAAAGCATTTTTAGAAACATGTTCCTGTGTGCGTCTCTGGGCAGCATAGCTCAAATACGAAAAGTTGTTTAAATACCAATACCCCTCTACCAATTATCCTTTACATGGGACATTTTGCGAAATTTTTTATTTTCTCAAAAATGGTTATAACGACTTTGATTGTAATACCTTATGTTTAAGATATTATAATCAAAGTCGTTAAAGTCACTATGTTTAAGATATTTTTATGACAAACAAAAGGAATATTTTGAATGTTCTGGGAATATCCTTTGAAGACGTCTTAATTATGAATGACTTTTGTATAACTGGTAAACTTACCACACAAGTAGTGTGTATCTCACTAAACACACAGTTTATGTTTTGTTTCTTTTTGTAAATTTAAACGTTTTCTAGATATTGGGATTATTTATTTATTTATTTATTTTGTAACTTAAGGTCCTTTAACATGGTTGGTCAAGTCGGACGATGAATGAAATTGATGAAATAATGCTCAAATGATCTCAGGTTCCACAGTGCTTAAAATCACTGGACATTTGTCTTCTTAGATTGAGGTAAAGCCCGAAAAAAATCTTATTCAGCTAACTAACCCTAAGCAAGATTCGAACTCATGATCTGTTGAGGAGAGGCAGAAACGCTATCACCGCATTACCTAGGCGGGCAATTTGGAGTATTGAACTTAAAACTCTCTAAAACGGGAATACAGCTTTTTTTTTATCGTTTATAATTGTTTACTCCAGCAAAGAAAATGGAATGTCAATTGTTTTAAATAGCGACCGGCTTTTAAAAACCTTGACTCGCTTTAGCTTGTGCATTCCCATATTTCGCTTCTACTTACAAGGAAGCAAGTAATAAGACTAATTCTGATTATATTTTTCTTGATTAAGATTATGAGATATAATATTAATCTTTTGAATTAAATGTTTTGTTGGCGGAGCAGCTAGAGAAAGTCATGTGAAGGGAACATATCAGGTTTTTTGCTTTTGTTTAAGTAGCGTACAATTGATAAAATAGCCTCTGCCATATTCAGTACTATCCCTTATAAGTAAAGGTAATGCGTAGTCACGGAGCGCGACACCTCGCACACTACGACCTATGTAAATACATCCCAGGAGGATGGGATGAGGTGAAGGAACCATAGGCAACCACACACCGCAGGCATACAGGGTACCAGAGACGCCCCGGTCCCTAGCACTTCCATGCTTGATGACTCGTTCCACTGCCAAACCTTCATAGTGGCGTGTAAGCGACCTGTTAACCTGGCAGCCACCCAGTGTTCACGGGGACTAATGTTTCCATTGAACATACATCCGCTCTGTCATTCGGAAGGTCGCGGGTTCGCTTCAGTGGCTTCACGACTATTTTCAGTGTTTCTCAAGGGTATTTTAAGTTTTGGAAGTGTTGCTCGGTGTGGCGTGGCAGGGAAAAGGGATGCTCAAAGTGACTCTCACTATTCCCAAACTGGTTGCCGGGATAAGGATCACTCGGAGGAGTTGGATCCTATGTTGGGCATGGGCCTCGGTGTGCCTATCCGAGTCGGATTGCTTCAATCTGGACACTGTAGGGATCATGTCATTGCTGTGCCAGTACCCAGTGTATCCCCTCACCTGACACCTCACTACAGGGGTGCTACCTTGTAAGGTGTAGGTGCAATAACCTCAGGTTCAGCGCCGAGTCCCTGGTTCCGACCTCTTCTGCTGCCCGGTGTTATTATTCTATTTTTACTATCCTTTAAAAATGATATTTTATTACATACAGATAATTTTACACCGGTTAATATATATAAAATATCAAAGGGTAACTTAAAGGAAATCAATTCCTATCATTACTTCCCAAAACTAATATTTTACTTTAAACTACCGTTTGATATTATTGATATACTAAGACTTAAAGAGGAATTATTTATTTATAGCTTTTGGCGTTTTGATGCGAGCGCTGCGTATCACGAGCAGAATTTATGAGCAAGGGGGTTGTTCGGATTGGATTGGACTCGGCGGGGTAGTGGTTCGCAATGCCTTAGTGGCGACATTTGAACGACCTCTGGCACTAACCTGGAGAGTTAGTAGACAAAAGTTTTTAGCCTTCGCTCCCATCAAGGTCTTCGTAGCCACCTCCTTATTGGGTTGACGCGTGTAAGTGCAAGAGGGGCCGGTGTAAAAGATAGATATCAGCTTAAAGGAAAACCCCAAGTAAGTTTTTCTGGGCCGCCCGGTAATACGTGAGTTGTTCAGTCACTTCTGGATTATTTATATAACCCTCCTACGGCATCCTATTCCATCGTATCCAGTGTAAAACTCCATAAATGGTAATGATAAGTTCTGCAGTTTGACGAATGCGTATAACGTGAAATAAATGTGGTGTGTATTTTAATTGGTGTGTATGTGCCATCCTAAAATAAGTTCCATTCTAAAAAAATAATTTAATACCGAGAGCTCTTCTAGTAATTAAAGGAGAATTTTCATTACCCTTTGGTTATCAACAAAATTTAATTAACGGCAGTACCACCATCCGCCCAACATTTTCATAGCATTATTGAAGAGCATATTGGAAAAAATTCGTCAGTATTAGCATGGATTAGCAGATAAAAATTATGTAACTATATTATATCAACCGCGCTCTAAAATACCTTCAAATTAAATACCAATAATGACAAAAGTATGCGAGAATAATTTTGCCAACATGCGTGTAACGGTAAAATGTAATAATATAAAGATGAAATGCAGTTCCATTATATACAACGTTTTCTCCCCTCGTGTGCTGGTAGCGTGCCTGCCTCACATTCAAGTGGTCCCAAGTTTAAAGCTTTGTTAAAGTGAGTTACACAGATAAACTTTTTCTGTATTTTTATTTTCTCTAACACGTATGTACAATCTACAGAGTAGGTAGAGAAAACATTGCATCCACCCAAAAATTTGACACTGAGATTTCACCATAAATACGCGTTTCAGGGGCTCCAAAACAACAATCAGTTTTAGAAAAGGGGCCATGTGTGTGTGTGTGTGTGTGTTTCTTTTTTTGTGTATAATTCCGCTTCTACTACTCTGGCACCACAGGTGATGATATTATGATATATGGAACGAAGACGGAGCACCGACGGAATGCGATGGGGGAGAACCGGAGAAAACCCGCACCTCCGCCGCTTTGTACATCTTCTACTACTCTGGCAACTCAGATGATGACACTGATGGAACGAAGATGGAGTACCGGTGGATTGTGATGGAGAGAAACAGGAGAACCAGGAGAAAACCTACTCCTCCGCCGCTTTGTACCACAAATCCCACATACGGTCGCTTGGGATCGAACCCGGCCCGCCTTAATGAGAGACGAGTGGTTTAACCAGTGTGTATGTTTGTGTGTGTGTGTGTGTTCGCGCGCTTGTCTGTGTGTCTGTGAACACGATAACTCAAAAATATAAAGTTGGTTAAATGACAAATTTGGTATTTAAGGTTAGTGTCTTCAAAGGATGCTACACGAAGATTCAGGAAAATTCCCCATTCCAAAATACCCCTTTTATTGTATAATTTTCTAAAAAAATTATTTCTCAAAAGGCTAAATAATTTCGATTTAAATGCCGTATATTAGAAATATTAATTCACAAACAAAATATATATGTTGAATTTTATGGGAATTGCCTCTGAAGATGTCTTTATTCTTGATGACTTTAGCATAACTGGTAAACTATAAGTGATAGACAGAAACTAAGCACACACAAAATGTAGATCTTGTTGTAATTTATGTCATAACCAGTTTGTTATAGAGCTAACCACTTCACATATATTCCCTGTTACATGCTTCACTTTTGAAATACTTAAACCATTTCAAGGGCTATTACAGGCTAAAACCGGTCAGTGAAGAAATGGCATGCGCCATCTTCGTTTTACCATCTCAATAAGCGCGACCCATTGCCCGGCCTTGCTGATAAACAAGAGAGTAAAACGAATGTTGCTCAGCCAGTTCTCAACTGGGCGGTTTTAATGTGAAATATCCCTGTTGAGTTCTGCAACTCTTTTAAGACACGATGGATATCCGTAGACGTTAAACAGAGCAGTTGAGCCACCTGGTACATTTTCTTTACCTGACTATTTTCGATGCTGCGTCAACTTGTTTCATAACTGTTTAGTACCTCTTATATTGAACGCATTCATATCGTGTTCATGTGGTACATTAATAATCTGACGTGTTGCATTCATATGACTTTCTCTATCTTTACAACAAATTATTCTTAAAAAGCCTATGCTTCTATTTACTTCACGCTAATCGAGAAAAAAATAGCAGGAATAGTCTTATTACTTGCTTCCTTGTAAGTAGAAGCGAAATAAGCCAGTATCATAGGTTTAAGTGATATTCAAAAGATGGTTGCCATGTGACTGAAGTTCCTTTGTATGAACAGGACTTGACAAATTCCTGTATGAGAAAAGTAAAAGTTTCTCAAAGCTGAAACCAAAAACAAGGAATGTCTCAAAAACAATCAACTCCACGAAGAAGTCTATATAACATAAATTGTGTGTTTTAACGTGCTCTTCATTTTTATGGGGTAGGTTTTTGCCCATTTGTTACGGTTTAGTAGTTATGAAAAATTCCGCAAAATTCATCCAGAATAAAGTAGTCTTCAGAGGCAATTCCCAGAAAATTAAAGATATACATTTTATTTGTCATGTAAAGATCTTTAATATACGATACTTTAATCAAAATCGTTAGAGTCATTATTGAGAAAATTACAACTTTCGAAAAAATTTCCACATAAAGAGTAGTTTGGGGTGGGCGTATTTTTTCAAAATTTCCCTGTCACAGCGCTGAAAGATATTAAACTTAAATACCAAGTTTGGTATTTTATCGACTTTTCGTTTTTGGGTTATCGTGTTCACAGACATGTTGACCTTTTTTCTAAAAATGCTTGATTGGAATCAGAGGACCCTAAAACATTATTTCCGGTGAAATCTCGGTATCAAATTTTTGGGTGGAATGCAATACCTTCTCTATACACAATGACATAGTACATGTAAAGAAAGTAAAAAGAATTTGCAAACACATCTGCTGTTTTATAAAATATTTGTATCATTAGAAGTATTAGGCCCTAATTTAAAATTAATTAAACCTGGAATTTGGCCGATGTTCATTATGATTAATATCGCCACATAAATCAATCCTTTAGAATCACTAAGAATCAGGCTTTTATTCTTTTCTGTTTATTGTATGTACAAATTTCAATTTGAATATACCACCTCATTAACTGATGACTGCCTAGTCAGATTAAAATACACTGGAGACAAAAAATCTAGCATTGAGTAGGGCATATTAACGTAATGTGATAAGAAATACACAAACATATGGTGGCCTGTCAGGTGGTTGTGTGTGACTGTGTGTGTTGTGTCCGTGACTGTTACTAAGGGGTTTTCACGTTGCATTCGTTAGCCTATTGTACATCTGGCCCCTGGAGGAGATGGTGAAGGGAATGTAATTCAGAGAGCGGCCGACATCTGGATAGGGAGAGAGCCACCGTGGAGGGCCCCTAACAGTTCAAAGCAATTCCTCTGTGGCTCTGTACCGGATCGATCGAAGAGTCCCAAGACAACTACTAGCGCCATTCCGCCGCCAAGAGCTATACTTCCAGAACACAATCACCACCTCCACGCAATGGCACTTCTACCGTAATCGTCGTCGATGTTTATAACCTTTACAGAAACCGGTTGGGATGAAATGAAAGGACGGGAAGTTCTGGGAATGAATAATCTTCCCCAGCATTCACCTAGTGAGCTGCAAAGCCCCCCGAAAAACCCATGGAAGGGGCGAGGTCAGCCTCGGAGAATTGATCTCACGCCCTCCGAATGCCAATCTCACACGAAACGTCTGAACCACAGCCTCAGTACATAAGCTAGGTAAAAGATTATCGCGTCCCAACTCGAGGGCCGTCCAGAAAGTAAAGAAGGGTTTGACATAACTAAATAAAAACAAAATATATTAAAAACTTTACATACAAAACTATGGTATCTTAATCTATTTCTCACCTTTGCTCCCAAGGCATTTATCGTAACGTCGTACCAGTTTTTCAATGCCGAGGTCATATTCTTTTCCCACCAAAAATGTAGCCAGGATGTCGCTGTCAGGTCTTCATTTGTTGGGAACTGTTTCACCCAAAAGAACATTTAAGGTGACAAAGTGTAGTACAATAGTTCCTGAATTCTTTCATCATTTACTTTCGACTCAATCATAACAAATGATGGCACGTCGTGCACACAGATTCTTCCTTATTAAATAATGCTTCATTTCCTCACTGAAGACTTGTTCGGTGCATTATCACTCACGTTATTTGCCTATTTGCCAACAATGCAATTACGTTCAGAAATACAGCAAGATAGTGTAACCGTGTGAATGAAGTTGTACTTATTAAATTCAAAATGTTCTGGAATGTGTAAATAATACAGAAACAAGTTACCATAAGGCAATTTACACATGTCCTTCAAAATAGTTCCCTTCCTTTATTGTGACACTTCTGCCACCGCATGTAAAGGGACTGGAAATACTTATGGAAGGCATTTTCAGATACCTGTCGCAGTGCCGCTGTTGCTTGTACAGTAATTTCTGCAGTGTTTGAAAATCTTGACTGAAACGTTTAAGCAGTTCATACACCTAGGTTTTCTTCATCGCTGTGTCATCATAAGCTTCTTATATTATTCTCAATGTCTCTGTGGGAGATTTCTGTGACAAAACACAAAACTTTATGTTTGAGCATGTTTGTTGCTGACATTGTGAAATGCGATAAACGAACATGCAAAAAAAAAAAAAAAAACAAAAACAAAAAAAAAACAAGTTGCCAATTAATGATAATCCTTATTAGCATGAATGTTACTAACATCTGAAAACAAAATATATTTTACTTTTGTATAATTTAAAGAGAAAATAAACGATTTCGGGGACTTTTTTATATTAGGTTATCTTGTTGATAACTTTCATTATTATTTAGCTGTGCTAAATAGATATTTATTTCTGGACGACTCTCGTACTTATTTTGTCATTTCGTGTTATTAAAGTGAAGAGGGACACAATTAAGCCAGCACATTAATTGAACAAAAGTGTCTTAAATTATTCAGTAAAGAAATGGTATTAAGTAAATAAGGAGTTCCTTGAAAGTTAGTGTACATTTTTTGGGTTATGAAATGCATAGGAAGGTTTTACATTGATCTCATAATGTGCATTTCTAAGTCACGTTCTTAGATATAGGAGTAAAACTTACTCATCCTTTGGATTATAAACTTTCATGTGTTTACTCTAACGGTCATACGTCAGGAATCTGTCACTCGTGAAAATAAAGAGGATGTAATAAATATTACATATAAAAATCAAACAATAGCCCACCTGGTTAGGGTGGTGGTAGCATATCTGCCTCACATTCAACATGTCGTGAGTTCGAATCTCGCTTAGGGTAAGTTACTCGGATAATGTTTTTTCGGAGTTTTCCCTTATCTTGAGAAGACGAATCTCGATGGACCCCGACATCATTTCAGCACCATTTTATCAATTTTATTCATCGTCTGAAATGACCAATTAGGTTAAAGGACGTTAAGCTACAAAAAAAAAAAAAAAAAAAAAAAAAAAAAAAAAAAAAAAAAAAGGAAAACATTTATTACGCACACCCGACCTAGACTGTAAAATATAATAATAGTTTAAATCTAATATTTAAGTAAACAAAGTAATGCACTCGAAAACGTGTACGTTATGGAACACAGAGGGCTGAGTTCAATTCCCTGTTACCCCCAATCAGACGCATGACTTTTTGGGATGTTTTTCCAGATACGAAGGCCAATGCTGAAGGGGTTACTTTCATCCCCCATATTTCATGTCTCCCCATGCCGTTCTAGTCATCGTTTCACTCGTCCTCCTCCCCGTATGTCTATTTCACGTATGAAAGTGTCGGCGGTGGTGTTTCGGTGCGGCGTGACAGGGAAAGGGTGCGCTTTGGAACTCTCACCGTTGCCACGATATAGGAACAGCCATTTCGGAGCGTTGAGCCTTTGCGAGGCTAGGTCCGCGGTCTGCCTGTCCTACTTTAAGGGCGCCACGCTCTGGTAAATGTAGGGAACCTGGCACTGCTTTGCTGTCGCTGCTGGTTCCAGACGACTGATGCCTCCTTTTAGCTCATCCCTCCCGAGATCTCCCCCTCGAGGCCATAACACTATAACTCGGTGCCGAACCTTTCAATGTAACTACCTAGCTTACAGAAGTTCATAATCCTTTTCTAAAACTGGTTATATCTTCAGAAAACAAACATAGGATTATTCCTTAAGTTGTTCAGGAACAATGATTCCATTTCTCGTCCTCCTTGTTTATTTTCATACACAGAGAGTTGCAGACTGAGAATAGGTGCAATAACATGAATGCAACACGAACACAAAGGCTTGGGGATAGATTAACAAATGAAGTCATACAAAATGGTTTTCATGGACACTATTACCAGACGTGAACGCCAACTCTTTATTATCTCCAATCCTTCAGATTTGCGCTAACGGGATTGGAGGGGTGAAGAGGAAAACATTTATGTGCTCCATTAGTTACATAGGTTTCTCTAAAACTATTGTTGTAAAATATTATTCCTTTATTTACATCGTGGTAATCAAGATAAACATTCGCAACAATTGTTGTATTACGGTAATACACTAGCTAATTCTATAGACAATGTTTTAAAAAAGCCGGTCGCTATGAGAAACAATTGCATTTCGATTCCATTTTCACGGCTAGGAGTAAAACAAAAGAGAGAAGAATCAAAGATGACCTCTCGTAAGAAAAACGTTTAAATAGCTTAAGCTTGAAACCAATATTAAGGGATTTCTCGGAAACGGCTAACTCTACAAAAAAAAAAAAAAAAGGTTTTAAGTATAAATAGTGTGTTTTAACGAGAGCTACATTTTAGCTATATTTTATGTAGTAATGTTTGGTATACCTCTTACAGTTTACCAGTTTTGCAAAATCCATCAGGAATAAAGAGATCTTCAAAGCTTATTCCCAGAAAATTCAAGATATACATTTTATTTGTCATGTAAACTTCTTCAATAAATACGGTATTTTAATCAAATTCTGTAGAAGTGTTTTTGAAAAAAATAAAACCTAAAAAAGCTTTCCATGTAGGGCTAGTTTGGGGTGGGGGCTTGCCTTGAAAATCTTCGTGTCTCATCCATTGAAGATACTTAACTCAAATACCAAATTTGGTATTTAACGATCTTTTCGTGTTTGAACTATACTGTCCGCCGACACACATACACACACGCACACGTACACATACACAAGAATTTTTTTTTATTTTGCATTCAAGGGACCTCAAAAATATTTCCGGTAAAACTATACATATGTATAGTACGTGTAGAGAAAATAAACAACACAGTGGTTTTACATAGAGGCGTAAAAGAGAACAATGGAGTAATATGATATGGTAATTATTTTAATGAAAATCGTGTGTTTTAAAAAATGTGTAAATCTTAAAAATATAATTCGGCAAAACTAAATATATGAAAAAGCATTGCCAATAAAATGATATATGAAAATAAATTATATTATTATTATTATTATTATTATTATTATTATTACGATGGTATCTCTAGATTTCTTATTGTTGGTAAGGTATATAAATGTCATCCAGAATGAAATACAGTATTCATAAAATTCTATATTTTTAATTGATCAGTCATAACAATGTCTTAAAATAATTATGGTATCTTAATAAAAATCGCTAGTCATTTGTGAAAAAATAAATACTTTCCATGCAATGGGTGGCGGATTTTCTTGTAAATTGTTGTGTCTTTGGAAGATTGACAACATAAATACAAGTTTGTTGTTTAATAGACTTTTTATTTTAGAGCTATTGTGATCACACACTTACATACACATCTTTTCCTATAAATTCATTTTTATGATTCAAGGTGCTTCAAAATATGTTTCCAAAATGTTGGATAAAAAACAGTATGTTCATTATTTACAGCACATTCTTGTAGAGAAAGGACAGTTGTGAAATTAAATTTGAAACCATAGAGTGTCAGCTATAATGCAGTTCCCGTTTACATAAAGGAGATCGAAATCTCAGCAGGTTGCTAAAAAGTATAGATATTATAGAATTTTAAGAAATGAAGCTTTAAAAAGTCCCGGCCGATTGAGGTTACGCTCATCGACCGAGGCGTTAAACCCATGGGAGCGGTAAGGATTACTCTGGAAGCAGTATCTATTCCTTTTTTGTAAGTTGAACTTTTAAACCTTAGAGGCCCTTCAATCAGGTGAAGGCGGCCGCGTTATCAGCAAAAGTCAATGCGTTTAACATCCTTATTTTATACTAGTTTACCCTTCAGTTTCAAAAAAGGGTATGTGAAATGTTTTGAAAATCTCTCTGATGGGAAATATAGACCATTAACGGCAAAGAAACAACGCCATTGAAAAACACTTTCAGAATAATAAATATAATAAAAATACTGTATTATAATTTCAATGATTTTATATTATTCATAAATGTACATACATGGGAAATCTGTAATTTTAAGTATAGAAATTAAAAATGTATATACAGATAAAGGAACAAATGGTAAGAACCATCAATTTGAAATAAATTAATAATAAAGTTGTTCCGGTGTTCTGATCGTAGAAATGAGAAGCACCACCTGCTGCCACACTTCGTTCAGCACTAAGGTGCTCAACGCAACACATGTCACAAGAACCACTGATGTCACTCACTGAGAACCATTGGTCGTTAGAATCCAACTGAGCCACTAAATCACAGTGCACAATTGAACTGGTCTTGGCTCTTCAACTGTTTACTGTTAAATCGTCAGCATCGTAAATCTTTAACTGCACATTTTGGTTTCCTTTCTGTCTTCACTGCCCATTTTTTGACTGGCTGCTGTGCGCTCGTCGGCCCCTTATATACGTCCCGTCCCAGATCGAAAGTTGTGGTCATCAATATCACGAGACAAGGCCTAAACGAAGTTTCCGCAACTCTATTACTCAAACTGCTATTGTGCCAGTGCATATTGTGTTTGCCACGCTTTATTGTTTGTTCTGCGAGGACGATCGGTACAATGGCTGTGCCTAGTCAGCTAGACATGTGGCGATATATAATCTGCACCATGGTCACAGTATTTAATAGAATCTGTTATTTCAATACTTGTGTATTTTTTTAACCTTTAACGTCCTTGACACTGGTAGGTAATAATCGAATGACGAATCAATGAAATGGGTGAAACTGTGTTCAAATTACTAGAGATCCATTGAACTTAAAGTTACCCAAAATGTGTCTTCTCAGGATATAGGAAAACACCAGGAAAGAAAAACCTTATCCGGATAAATATCCCTAATCAATATTGGAACTAGCTATCTTCTGAAAGTGAGGCATACATGCTACTACAGCACAATAGAGGTGGTCCTCTCTTTAATATACAACTATTTAAATTATGAGGGTCGGCTGATAAATTCCGGGTCTCTCACAGATATGGTACCACTATGCCAGTTAGACGGTAGCATCGTATAGCTTATCTCTTGAATATCTTGTATCCATAGTAAAAGTCAATAGCTTGTTTAATTTTCGATGACAACATTTTAAACAAGAGAACTTTAGAGTTTTCACGAAAATGGAGGATTTGGAAAAACGAGCAGTGATTACATACTTCCATATTAAAGGCTTAACGCCTAAATAAATCAAGGAAGGAAATGGACAGTACATTGAAAGACTCTGTCCCTTCATATTTAATATTAAAAGGTGGGTTGCAGAGCTTAAAATGGGACGTACGAGCACTAGTGATGAGCCTCGCTCTGGACGCCCTTAGAAGTGATAATTCCAGAGAACATTGAAAAACTTCATCGTTTAGTACTGGAAGACCGCAGATTAAAGTTGTTTGAGTTAGCAGAGGCTGTGAACATATCAAAAGAAAGTGCAGGTAACATTTTAAGAAATGTTTTGGGCTTTCACAGGGTATGTGCAAGATGGGTGCTGCGTTTTTTGACAGCTGATCAAAAGTTGCAAAGAAAAACTGTTTCTGTGAAGAATAAAAAAAATCCCTGAGAATTTTTCAGACGGATTATTACCATAGATGAAACTTAGATACATTACTACACTCCAGAAAGTAAATCGCAGCCAAAACAGTGGATTGCGCCGGGTGAACATCTCCAAAAAAGGCAAAGTCAATTTTGTTAGCTAACAAGGTTATAGCGAGTGTTTTCTGGGATACACAGGGAATTATTTTTATTGATTACTTGGAAAAGGGTAAAATTATCACTGGTGACTAGTACGCTAGCTTACTGCAGTGATGAGGTGAAAAGAAAAATACCTTATTTGGCAAAAAAAAAATCTTCTTTCGTCACAATGCTCTGGCCCAATGTTCAATCATTGCTATGGGGAAATGTGCCAATTAAAGTTCGAATTGCTTGAACATCTATCCTATTCGCCACATTTAGCACCCAGTGACTACCACCTGTTCCCAAACCTCAAAAATTGTCTTGGAGGACGAAGATTTCACAGCAACGAGGTGGTCATTGATGCTATTTTGAGGACCTTTATAAATCGCACTACAGAGATGGTTTAATTAAATTAGAACACCGATGTGACAAATGTATTAGCCTTTCTGGACTTTTCAGCCGACCCTATGTAGCATATTTTACTTTATTCACTGTCATTAATGCAATGTGTCTAGATCGCTTCAAAGTAATAGTTTTATTAAATTTTCCATTAATAATGGCATATTTTGGCACAGTTCAGAGGCATGAATAACGATGAACATAAAAACGAAAGGCATTAGGAAAATGGATAGGATTAAAGCTAAACAGAAATTCCAAACAACATTAAAAGCAAACACGATACGTAATTTCATATGTAGTAATTTTCTGCAAACTGCCTGAATCAGCAAAACAGCTTATTATAATATTACGCGCTGGAAGAGTTATGCAAGCCTGGAGATAAAATGTTTCCTGCACTTTCGCAATCATTGCAACATGATAACTTTAAAAGCATACGCACGCCAGAAAAAGTAAAAAAGGTTCGTACATTTAAAACATGTATCTCTAGAGCCAGTTAGATAAAGTACTAAAAATAACAAAGTAGAACATTCATAGTTGTAATAGTGTTGCTTCAAAATAAAAAAAAAGTACGTTTAAACATAAACAAGTAAAATGTGAAACATCGCTGTAATGCAAGAGATGCAATTGTAGTAAAAAGAGAGAGATGAGACCGTGTTTAAACTCGTACGTATGTGCAAATACTTTAAACAGTCTTTAAATGTTATACAGTGTGTTGCAAATATTCTCAAAGGCAGAACGACTTATGGACGCTTTTTAAGAAATATCTTATTGCTTTCATTCGATTGTGGAAAATAATCTCATTACCTACACCATAATATGCTCTGTGTACTTAAACTTTCTCTGCTACTTCCTTCTCCTTCTTCTCCTTCTCCTTCCTCCTCTTCCCCCTCCTTGGATTAGGTGATTTGACCGTTCCGAACTCAGCCCATCTTCTAGGTTTCCCCATATCACATCCTCCTTATAGCTGGTGTTATAGAATTTGTTTTGGGAGACTTTCTGGTTTCATTCTTTTTAAGTGTTCAATCCAATTATGTCTATACTTCAATATTATATCTTCCATGCAAAATAATCCACGTTCCTGTCTGATTTATGTGTTTCTTATTTTGTCTTCTCGTTTACAGCCTTTTACTGTAAAGTTTATCTCTGCTGCCGTAATTATTTGGTATTTAGGCTTCTGAGCCATTCAATACACGGAGGACAGCTATGGTTTTTTAAAATTTCAACTGTGTTTTTTTTTTAACTTAGTGGTCCTTTTTATTGGCATTTTTCTAGTTTATTTGTACCATGATTGTAGTCAAAGGAAATATCGCAACCTAGGTAACTGAAATGTTTCACTTGTTCCAGTGTATTATTTCCTTTTATTATTCTTCATCTAAGATGTTCTTTTCTTCAGAATACCATGACTCTTGTCTTTAGTGTAGATATCCCCAAATTATATTCTTTGCATAAGTTGTACAATTCAAAGACCTTTTTGGAGTTCATTTTCTGTATTTGATAATATACTTTGGTCATCCATATATAGTATTGTAGTAATATGTTTATTGTTCTAAAGATATATTTCATAACTTGTTATCATTTCATTATATAGATTTTAAATATTACTTGTGAAGGACTGCAACTTTGTTTTATTACTTGAATTGTTTTTAAATAATTCTTACTTAATTTATTTCCTATTTTCAAAACAGCTTTCCTGTTCTCATATAGACTTTTAATGCTTTCAGAAGATGTTTCGGTATGTCATTTTCTTCTAATATCTGCTCTACTTTATCTAAAGCCTTAGCAAAAGCAATGAATGTTATATGGCTTTCTTTGTTACATTCTCTTGTTTTATTGATAAGTTCTTTTAATGTAAACACAGTGTCCATTTATGATCGCACTGATGTGAATTCATTTTGTTCTTTTACTAAAAAGGTTCTGCTTTTCCCCTTTAATATTAGTTAGTATTTTTAATATTTATTACATCCTGCATTTAAGATATTTATTCCTCTAAGCTACTTAAAAATGCAGTGAATTAAGTATTATATTTCACCCAAGATTTCATTAAAATACATATTTTGTACATACTGAATGAAAATATTTTTGGAAAAAACTTCTGCATATGTTTGTGAGTATTTTGTTCAATCCCAAATTTGGTATTTAAGTTCAACAACTTTCAAAGATGTGAAACGCAGATTTTAAAGAAAATCCCTCACCTGAAATTGACCGTCGAAAACTTTTGTTATTTTTTATTTTCTCAAAAACAAATCCTAATGATTTTCATGACAAATGAAATGTAAACGTGAACATAATTGAAATATAACTTTATGAAATTCTTTGCCACTTAAACAGAATGTGCACATACTATCTCAATAAAAGCGTATTTGTG
Organism: Hymenopus coronatus; assembly: GCA_030762935.1. Taxonomy (NCBI): domain Eukaryota; kingdom Metazoa; phylum Arthropoda; class Insecta; order Mantodea; family Hymenopodidae; genus Hymenopus; species Hymenopus coronatus. Next base: position 85,443,993 of record CM060896.1, on the reverse strand, counting down.
CAGAACAAAAAAACTACCCATTATATGTGCGTACTGTAGCGCATTCAGAATGCTGCACAAACGCAGTTATGGACAGTTTACGTAGGGGACATCTAGCACCCAGACCCCAATCGAGCATCTCCCTGAAGAACGGATGAGGCGAAATAAGCGCAAAAAACATATGCAGATTGGCGCAGTTGTCGACAAAGTTGTCTAACAATTCCTAATGGGCTTGACTAATCGGCTAAAGAAGGTTCGCTCAGAGGCAACCCTCTAGCGAGACCGGGGAGAATTCGACTTAGAAGAGAAGGCTCAAAATGTCATCTGGGAGGGCTGAGAAGAAACTCCAATGCTCAAGCATCTGCACCGTCTGTCCGACACTAGCCGTCACTCAGCCGTAATAAACACTGAGGTCTTTTTACTGAACACGACGAGCATATAATAGGTTTCATAATACAAATGTGGTATTCAATATTAGACTGCATATTGTACAACATAGCGTTTTGTTTAGATCGCCACGAAACAAACAGGTTACACTCAGAGGCATAGGTAGCTTTTCGGAGGGGGTTTGACACCGATTCTAGTGAGCACATTGTACCCACACCCCTCGAAGGATCCCACCGCAAGAGACATCAGTTGGGAGGAGAGACCAGGCGGCCGGAACTAGACGTGACAGCGCAGCAATATAAGGGTCCCTATAGTTTCCAGATTGAATTGCCCTGGCATTCGAGCAGCAGGCCATTGATCTCCACCCCACTTAGAAGGACCTATCCGCTCTTAACATCAAGGCCAAAGGACGGCGAAACATATTTTACCCTGTCACACTGTACCGAAACACCATTGCCAGCCCTAAAACAGACCAAACGATGAAGAATTAAGGAAATGATAAATGGAACAAATGCAGAAATGAACCCCGGGGCCCCCCAGAATGCAATTCGCACGCTTTACCGCGACTCCACCTTGCTTAGTTTCTAATTGTAAAATCTTAGCACAAGGATTTAATTCTGACGCACTTTTGTAGAGAGCTCCTTATTCATCTCTTCAAAGAACTGTTTTTGCCATTCTGATCTAAATTGCATATCTTCTACACTCTGTAAACGTACCATATTATTAGGTTTCACTCAGACAAGGTATATAAGTTACCTTAATTATCTTCCTCAAATGGGGCAGAGTTCCGGTGTGCATTGAACTAATAAATCGGAGTACATTTGACTTAAGTTTTTGAGAAATTATACATGAAAGGGTTAAGCATAATCGCTATCATCATCCATCACACCTTCGGCAGTGTTATCGCCTGTAGCAGTTTGCTTATTATTCTATTGTTTTGTCGTTACTGCGGATGCCCGAGTTTCTTCTCCGACCAGCGTCCATTCCTTTTACTTGAGGTATACCTTTTAACTTCCATATTCCGTTATTATATTATGTAAATTAAATCTGTTCAATCAATATTTTCATTTCTTATATAGATATATTCCGTTGTCTGCACATTTGATTTGGTCGAATTAGTTATTCTCCTTTAAAACTCTATGTCAATATTTTATTACTTTCTCTACACGTACTATGTACATAGTGTATAGAGAGGTAATGCATTCCACTCAAACATTCGATAGCATTCACCAGAATTACATGTTTTGGGTCCCCCTCTTTTCGGAAAAAGGTGTATGTGTGTGCGTCTGTGTATGTCTGTGTGTCTGTGGACAGCAAGCTCAAAAACGAAAAGACCTTTGAAACTTGGTATTTAAGTTTGGTATCCTCCAAGGATGCGACACAAAGATTTTCAAGATAATCCCCCACCCCAACTACCCTTTTCATGGAACTTTTTTCGAAAATTTTGAGTTTCTCAAAAATGTCTCTAACGATTTTGATTAAAATATCGTATATTAAAGATATTTAGCTGACAATTAAAACGTATATCTTGAATTTTCTACGAATAGCCTCTGAAGACTACTTTATTCTGAACGATTTTTACGGAATTTTGCATAAGTGATAAGCCGTAGGAGATGGATAAAACCGTAACACAAAAGTTGTAGAGCATTAAAACACACAATTTATGTTATGTACATTTTTTTCGTGGAGTTGATCGGTTTTGAAATATTCCCTGTTTTTGGTTTCAGCTTTGAAAAACTATGCCTTTCTCACAGAGGAATTTGTCAACTTCTGTCCATACAAACAAAGGAACTTCATCCTATAGCAACCAGCTTTTGACTATCAGTTTTAGCCTATGGCACTCCCTTATTTCGCTTCTACTTACAATAAAGCAAGTAATACGACTATTTCTGCTATTTTTTCTCTCGATTAGCATGAAGTAAATAGAAGTATACGCTTTTTAAATATAATTTATTGTAGAGCTGTAGAGAAAGTCATGTGAATGGAACACATCAGATTTTTTTTATTATCATCTTCACTGTCATAAGCATTCACTGTTTTGATCATAACGGCTGTTCAATCTCAAGATAATAGGCGTTTACTATTGAAATTGGTCTTTTTAATTCTTCGGGGGCGTCCAATATCCCGTCGGCCTATAGGTTTATAGTCAGTCATAATTTTTGGGATGCGATTGGAATCCATATTATTTTCCGGTTCATGTCATTCTTATACATATTTCTCAATTTCTGATATAACTACAAGTTCTACTTGGGTATTGACTTTTGCTCATGGTCGAACATTTTATATGCAGCTAATTGTCTCGATACTCTCATCATTTGATTTTGCCTTCTGGTTAAAGATCAAGTTTCTGAAGCATAGATAAATAATGGCATGTCTAGGGCGTTATATAATTTTAAACAATATCTCTGTTGATTCTCCCGGAAATAACTGTGAAATTTGGTTGATTTAGCACACACATAACAAAATTTAGCAGTTCAGAATTGACACAATTTTAATCTAAAGCTATTTATTGTACTGGCTAAGTAATTAAATATATTCCCTTGTTTCATAGGTTCAGTATTCATAATGAGCTTTGCTATGAATGGAGTATTTTACTGAAATCCTATTACCTGTGTGTTTTTGTTGATACTTTTAAAGCGTTTTACCAGTGATAGAAGTTAATTTAAACAGTTTTCTATAAGTTATGCTTTGATGTTGCAAACAAATCTTGGTGCAGCAAAAGTATAGTGAAAAGAAGTATGTAATTCAAAACACAGTTCTCATGTCCGTATTTTAATTATGTATAATTTAAATTTAGTTACATATTATAATAACTATATGTACTATAAACATAAGCTTAGGTTAGTTTCTCAAGCATCAGATTATAAATAAGGTATATGAGGGGTGTATTTATTCGGTATGTGAGGTATGTGTTAAGCAAATAAGAGTAAAGGCTTACCCTCACAAAATAATCACATTTGCCAAAAATTTGAATATTAAAATTATTTCAAAATATGTATTAGCTTTACATTTCTTCTACTATGCTTTCATAAAACACAGATTCTATTTTCATGATTCTTTAGTCATAACTTTGAGGGATATTAGTTTATTTAACTTAAAGTTAACTTAAGTCTTAATATATTTATATGTAACACTTATCTGATTAATATTTTAGTTTTTATACTTGTGTTGTAACTACAAAGTCAAACTTCAAATCAAACTTCAATAATAATCCAGAATATCTAAAATATTATTTGCAGAATGATTTACTTGTAATTATAGAACAAGCTATTGAAAAATCGGTGTATAATGTAATCATTTCAATACGTTTATTTTAAACACAGGCTTCAGTTAGTTGCAGATTACAACTGAACCCACCTTCAAATTAAGCATTAATAACAATTCCTATTATTCAAAACATCATTTGAAGAAGGTGTTAGTTACAATTATAGAAATTGTATTTATAAATTGATTTAAAGCATAAACATTTCAATACATATATTATAAATACAGGCTTCAGTAGTATGAACACTGTTGCACAATGCAGTGGAAACTAAATATGCTAAAAATTTACGAAAGAGGAAATACGTTCAACATGTTATAGCGAGTGACAGATTTAGTTATGTGCGTACAACAAAGGTTGTTATCCAGTTCTGTTTTTGAGTCTTGCTCAAATAGGAAATATAAATAAAATAAAATGAACAAATTCCGCGGGTAGAGAATAGTTCAATATGATCTGTCGCATCCCTAGTTGGAAACAAAGCAATATGAATATTTTATTGTACGATTAGGGTAGGCAATGTAGGCAGGGTGTTTCAGTTAAAGCGCGCAAAAATGGATTCTCTGTTGATGCTGCTTCAACATTTCTTATTGCTGATAATATGCATCTGCAAATCGATCATGGGTTTTTAATTTCTGCTGTTAAAATTTTTAACCGGCACTATGCCTTTGGAGTTGGAAAGAAAAATCTGAAACATACATCCAATAGGTAAGTGCTAAAAAAATAAACAAACAAAAGTCCACATCAATAAGTTCAATATTTTTGTTTGTTTTGCTTTTAGTTTGTTTGTTTTGTTATATTTTTGTAGCTTAAAGTCCATTAACAAGGTTATATCGGACGGTAAATTAAATCGCTGAAATGATGCTTAAATGATATTGGAGTCCGTGGAGCTTAAAATACCCTACAGTCGTCTTCTCAGGATAAGGAAAAACCCTCCAAAAATATTACGGGAGATTAAGAAAGATTCAAACTCGCGACACGCATTAATAACTTCATATGAATTTACAGCTACGAAAATATGTAATTGTACCTCTTAGAGCATATGGATCAAATGAGTTTTAAATAATTATCAAAGTTATAAAATACAATCCAGGAGCTCTGGACATAACGGCTGATCTCACATATCTATTTTTAATAATAATTAACTTAGATGGTATAACTCAATTCAGGCAAACCAGAACTCTCCTCACAACCTTACAGCCTTTCCCTAAGGAAACAGTAATGTTAGGGAGTGCCAAGTAACTGGACGGGTCTCCCGAATACACACAATTTTAAGCCTCAGATAGAAACAGTAACACAATAGGAACTATCAAAAGCTGTATAAAACAATAAAACATCAGAGGCAAATAAGATAAAGAGAAAAAATATTGTAATACATTTAAAAGAATATTTATAACGTATTGTATAAAACCTAATATACTCCATTCACTTGACTTTCTCTGCGTATTCTGCAATAAATTGTTGTCACAAAGTCTTATTCTTATATATACATATATACATATCAATAGAAATAAACATTAATAGTTCCTTATAAGAATAATGGAAATAAGGGAACATGCAAAAGTAATCTTTTAAAATCTGGTCTCTATGTGACCAAAATTTGGTTTTCTTTGCATGGTTAGGAGAAAAACAAAAGAGATATGAAACGAAAGAAAGCTTTCCTTTGAGAAAAGTAAAATAATTTTAAAATTAAGGCCAATAATAAGCCATATTTTTTAAGTGTTCAACTCTACAAAAGAAATGCTAAATGACGTAAATTAAGTTTTAGTAAGATCCACATTTTGTGGAGTAAGTTGTGTTCTACCTCTTAAGGTTTACCAGAAATGCTGAAGTCATCTCGATTGAAGAATACTCCAGAGGTTAATCCCAAAAAATAAAGGATCTACATTTTATTTGTCACGAAAATATCTTTAACATATTGTATATTAATCAAAATCGTTAATATTATTTTTGAGAGATTTTAAAAATTTTTCTAAAGCAATTCATGCAAAAGATAGTTGAGGTGGAAGGTTTTCCTCAATATCTTCCTGTCGCATTCTAGTAAGATGCTCAACTTAAAATACCAAGTTTGGTGCTTACACACGCACTCACATATACGCATGGACCTCTTCCTAGAGGAGATTATAAAAATATACTTTTGTTGAAATCTCGGTATATTTATTTTGGGTGGAATACAATGCCTTCGCTACCTTATATGTACATACGTGGTAGAAAAGTATTAAAATTAGAAAATTAAGCAATAACCGCAGCAAAAGTATTGCAATAGTAATAATAATATTAATATTAATAATAATAATAATAATAATAATAATAACAATAATAATAAATAGAGGAAGGAATAAAGAGAATATGGCAAGAACGGAAGGATTCTCCAGTTGCAAACGGCCTTAAGTAATGAACACAAAAATCTGATGTGTACCATTCACATGACTTTGTCCACTTCTCTGCAACAAATTATTGTTAAAAAGCTTATGCCTCTATTTACTGCCTGCTACTTGAGATCAAATTAGCAGAAATAGTCTTATTACTTCTTTCCCTGTAAGTAGAAGTGGAATAAGGGAGTACCATAGTTTAAAATGATAGTAAAAAGATGGCTGCTATGTGACTGAAGTTCCTTTTTATATGGACAGGAGTTGACAAATTCCTATATGAGAAAAGTAAGTTTTTCATAGCTCAAACAAAAATCAATGAATATCTCAAAAACGATCAACTCCACGAAAAAAATGTATATAGCATAAATTGTGTGTTTTAACGTGATCTACATTTCTTGTGAAGTAAGTTTTTATCTAAGTCTTATGGTTTAGCAGTTATACAAAATTCGTCCAGATTAGTCTTCAGAGGCTATTATCAGCAAATTCAAAATATACATTTTGTTTGTCAGGTAAATGTCTTTAATATATGATATTTTAATCAAAATCGTTAGAGCCATTTTTGCGAAAATCAAAATTTTGGAAAAAAGTTCCAAGTAAAAGGTAGTTTGGGGTGGGGGATTTTTTTTTTAAAATGTTCGTGTCTCATCCCTGCAAGATACTAAACTTAAATACCAAGTTTGGTATTTTACCGACTTTTCGTTTTTGAGTTATCGTGTTTACAGACACACGGACACACACACACACACACACACACGAATATTTTTGTGAAAATGCTTTTTTTTGGATATAAGGGACCCTAAAACATATATTTCCGGTGAAATCTTGGGATCGAATTTTTGGCTGGAGGGCAATACCTTCTCTATATACTATGCACATAGAACGTGTAGAGAAAGTAAAAATACGTCTGCGAAGGCAGAACTTCACAGAATGTAAATTTAAAAAGTACATTTGAAGTGTCTCTCACCGACATTGCAATGAAATTAATTACGATGGAAAATGCAGGTGTCATCAATACTTACTGCACCAAATTTAGCTGCCCATAGACTTAATCATACGTGTTGGTGAACCTTATAGACAGTGATGTAATAACGAATAGGACAGAAAATACATCTTAAAGAAAATTCTATTCCATTTAACTGTAAGTACCAGTTACTAAGCACGTTTTTGGTTGTTGGCATATACAATATTCACATGGTTATCGAAATACAAGGTTTAAGTAGTTCACCACGTGTACAGCTGTATCATTTATCCAATGGATATATTGTTGTATACATTTGTGTTTGATAGATTTCTGCATCCAAACCCACAAACTATAGGAAATAGAAACAGTACATGAAGTGCAACATGCATGTAGCTTAGGAGACAGGTTTCTGACACTGCTTACATCGACAGTAGCTATTCCCTCGTTTGTGTCACATATTCATCCGGCGAGAATGAAGCCTAAGGAAATTTAAATAATTGGAAAGTCAGCCATATCAGATTTGGGAAATGACCATGGAAATAGCATTAGGATGGAGCTCTCAGGACACTAGAACAGAATCCTGCACGTAGACCTCTTACGGGACTCCAGGCAGGGTTGAGGGCGACCAGATCTAGATGACGATGGACGCAGGCATGGAGCTGGAACGCTACCAACGCCCACTTAGACCAAGCTTACAGGTCCCGAGCATCCCGGCAGACCCCTCAGTGGAAGCCTCAAATCGAAGACGAGTTCCAAGCGAGCGTTCCCGACGACGACACCAGAATAATAAGTTTAAAAATGCACAATCTGTCATTCAGCCGCAATCAGCCGAACATCCGCTTGATCCTTCAACCCTGAAAGAGAGATGTTTAGAAAATTATGAGAACAGCATTCGATTGGCGATCCGAGAAGACACAAAATATATATCCATGTAACGGGATCGAAACGGCGACCTGTAGAATGCGGTCCACAGAGGAAACCGCCTGAGCTATCCCACTAGGTGACAAAGCAAAACACTAAGATTCTTCTTTTTCTTTTTCTCTCTCTTTTTGTGTAGCTTAACGTTCTTTAAGCTGGTTGGTCATATCGGACGATGTGGTTAAATGATATTCAAATGATCTCGGGGTCCATGGAGCTTAAAGTTACTCAAAATTAGTGTTAGGATAAGGTAAAAACCCCGAAAAAATCTTATCAGGGTAACTCTACTTAAGAGAAATGCCTATTCTCTTCTTTAGAAGTGATGTTCAACATGTAATTTGGAAGGCGAATGCAGGTAAGTGACTGTAATGCCTTGTATTCTGAATTAGGGACAGGATCATCTACTAATTTTAGAAGCAAATAAAGAACAGTCATGGAGCCGAGAAATTAGCCGTCAGATCCAGAAATTTTCAAGATAATTACCTGCCTTAACGATGAAAATAAATGTCGTTCCTTTTTAAAGTCCCTCCAACAGGCAGAACTTGTAGGACTACACCAAGCCTTTTCTTAATACTTTTAAAAATGATTAATCTTTATGAAATATTTAATTTCGCAAAAATAAGAACTTGAAATAATCTAATTATAACACACCTTTTAATAAAACTGTTTATGAGTCTTTTCATTGCAATTAGTGACATTTTTTAGGAAATGACAAAAAATGTAGCTGCTTTTCCTTCCCTTTCTTTTCCGCGTAGCCTACTATGTTACTCAAGTAAAAATGTTACCAATGCAGTATGACGATGTACTTTGCTGGGACATTGTCCTTCCATAAATGGGGGCGCTGCCCAACACACATTTCAAGAAATGCAACATTACTCCGTGGTGCATGAAGTGGTACATTTCTGGAATTAATCTCAGATAGTTTACACAAATAATAAAATTAGCATCTCCTACCAAATGTAAAATCTTGAGTTGTATTCATCCTTCTAAATTAGCTCTATTTAATACGGAAGTGCTAATTTAATAAGACATTAGTACTTATGCATCAAAAGTTGGAGCATAGAATATCTTTACTGATATCATTTTGAAAACTTTTGAACAGTAATATCAAGAGAATGAAAGCAATGTTGCGGCTATATCTAATAATACACTTACACTTATACACTTGCCATTTGCATAAATAGGGAAGTACGATATTAATTCTATGTATGTTCTTTATAAATCAAACAATAGTATTCGTTGAACCACAGATATATTTCTCTTTGTATTTTAACCATTCCTCAGATTTATTAATTTAAAATAAATGATGATAATACGAATGAAAATTAAATATTTTAGTATGGTTCATAATTCATCATCGCACAATTTTTAGTATTTTTGTGAAACCTTAAAAATTGGAGTGTTCAAACATTATTAAATAATTTACATTTTTTCCCCTTATACTGCTATAGGCAATCTAATAGACAATCTAATGGGGGAGGTGATTCGGGGAGGAATTGCGACCGTTTCCAGTGATCATTGCTTCGCCCCACAAAGAGGTAGCCCCAGGGAGGCAGCAATGACATAAGAGGAAACACTGGGAGCCTGGAAGCATTAATATTATACTATTTTCGGTATCATAAATGAATGTAATTATGTTTAATTATTTTTACTTGTTTGAATGATTGCACAGGAATGAAAGATTCCTAGAATTTTCAGATTAAAACTCTCTTCTTTTTGGACAAGTAAAATGAGGGTGCCTCGCCCCATCTAGAGGGAGCAACGCCCCAAAGAGACGATCCGTAAATGCTGGTAACCAAACAGGTCCGAGGGATGGACATACTTCTTAGTGAGCATTATTTTCCCATTCACGCTGCACCGAAGCCCCATCACTGATAGTTTCCATCCTCATCAGAACAAAAGGGAATGAAGGATGAATAAAATAAATAAAAGAAGCATCTGGAGAGACAGTACATTTAGGGAAACAGAGAAACAACTTCACCCTTCAAATGATGATCAGGGAAACCGCAAATAACACCGATAGGTCAGATAGATGGTCACCGGGAATCCAAATAGGGATCTCCTAAATGCGAGTCACGCATCATCGCTCGCTTATAATATAGTTAATTATGGGATAAAATGGTCCAGTCCTTCAGCCTCGTTTTGCTACCTCCAAATTAAATATTCCCGCGTTGATAGAGAATTATAGCATCTTCTATCACGGGCAGCAACTCAACTTATTACTATACAGTCACTCGCTTATACCATAACGGGTATTGTGAGTACAGGTCTCGTAATTATATAAAATTGTAGCAAATGGAGTGTAAAAAAGGGATATTGATATGGAGGAATGCATTAAATGGATTTACCTATCAAATTAAACGCATAAAAAGTAAGATTGAAGCGATGATGCATTATTTAATGGCTCAGAGAGGATTCATTTGAAACGGATTAGTTTGTACAAATTACTGTTAACTGAGGCTTGATTTCCTCTCATCACGTCGCTGATTGGATCGCTGATTAGGAAGTTATTGCGCCGTTGTATATTGACAAATAACACAAAATGAGTATTAATTGCCAGTTTAGTTCCCAGCTCGACATGCATTAAATTAATCGACAAATATATGCATCAACTTGGATTCCAGAACCAAGCTTTTCAATACCGTGGACCCAGAATACATTTTTTTTTAGTCTTCTTAAACTTATGTACAGAATAAAACTGATCATTGAACAGTGCAGAATAAATTAGCCATCAATAAAGTAGCTAGAACCTGTATAGTGAAAACAATACAGAAAATAAATATGTTAGTGGCATTTCAACCTCTGTTCTAAGCAAACGGAATTATTTTCTTTCAATTTAGCGAATCTGACTACCAATGCGGTTCAACGTGTTCATTTTTCAACCTTAAAAATACAAAGTAATTAAATGTGTTCTGCAGTATAATTAATAAAAACGTCAGTATTCTTAAGCAATTTTTATACTCATACTGTAAATATAGTATGTTTAGGATTATTTGATTATGTGTTTACAAGTTTATAATCTGACTTTCCTTAGTACTCAAAAGAGAAATTCGAGTAAAAATATTAGACAACAGTTTTCATACACACAGTAGTAAGAAACCGCCAGTTCCATTGCAATTGTCAGGCAAGAACTGCTTATCATATCACTGAATATTTGGAAAATGGTTCGGTCAACAGCAAACATGTAAGGACGTACGAGTAAATTATGTGTTTGACGAGATTTACATTTTCTGTGCAGTATGTTGTTGTATATCTCTTATGGTTTCCCAGTTATGCAAATGTCATCCAAAATAAAAGAATTTCAGAGACTATTCTCTGGAAATTGCAGATATACAATGCGACATTTTAATGAAAATCGTTAGAACAAGTTTTCACAAAATCAAATATTTCAAAAATCTTTCGTGCAAAGTGTAGTTTCGGGTGGGGGCATTTTTCTGAAAGTGTTCGTGTCGTATCCTTGGACACTAACAGTAAAACTGTTCATAGAATTTCTAAACATTTACGTATCGTTCTATTAGTTTATTTGTTTAGTAAGATTAAGATTTTAGATATAAAGGTTACAATTTGGATTATTTATTCTGGGATGTTAACTTTTTAATACTTAACTGTTTGTATTTAACGGACTTACCATGTTTGAGCTATGCTGACTACACACAAACACTCACACACATGGACTTTATTCTAAAAATGACTTTTTTGGTTCAGAGGATCTTAAAAGAAGTATTTCCGGTGAAATCTAGGTGAAATACAATATCTTCTCTCCTATCTACTATATACGTAGATGTACGTACACTATGTGCCTTTGGGGTGGGGGTATTTTCCAAAAAAAATCTTTGTGTTGCAACCTTGAAGGATAATGAAAATAATCAAGTTTGGTATTTAACCTGCTTTTCGTTTTCGAGCTATGCTCTTCAGATACGCACGCTCAGGCATACACACTTACAAATGGGTGTTTTTTTTTTTTCTAAAAATGCTTATTTTTGGATTCAGGGGTCCCTAAAACAAGTATATCGTGAAAAATCGTTCTCGAATTCTTGGGTGAAATACAATACCTTCCTTGCCTAATATATACATTGTATATACATACGTACTAGAGAAAGTATAAAAAGTCTAAAAGAAAATAATGCCAAAGATGAGTGTAAATACTCTTTTATAATGTTATGTATGTATTGCCTATGATGCAAAGTTGACATGTTTTCGAATAACATTTCATTTAACGCTTACAATCATAAAACGTTTTAGATGACGTATATACTTTAAAGAAAACAATCGTATAACTGTATATAGCTCTCAGAATCATTATTATTAACATGTTATGCCTAATTGATTTATTAGTTGTCACTGTTTGTTGTAATATCATTTTAACATTGTAATATTATTTCTCTTTGAATCATTGTTTCCGAAAATCAATAAGTATTTAGTGTATATTTTAATTCCTGTGTGTAGTTACTGTTAATCTTCTAATTTTTCATTTTATGTATACTGGATGTACACAAGTGTATAAAACTTTTTATGTGGTCGCTATAAAACCCAGGATTTCTGCGACCTAAACTTAAGAACAAAAAAGCCATTAAAATTCAATCCCTAACTATAACAAAAAATGGAGTATCACATTTCTTTTATACTCTCTATCTGGGAAGATAGAGAATTCGGGAAAAATCTTATGTGTTCTATTCACATGACTTTCTCTATATTTCTGTAACAAATTATCTAACTACTTCATGCTAATTGAGATGAACATTAGAAGAATTGCTTTCTTGAAAGTAGAAGGGGAATAATAGAATGCACTAGGCCGAAACGATAGTGAAATCTTTTAAAAACTGGTTGCCATGTTTATTTGCGTTGCCAGAAGTTGACAAATTCCCTTATGTGAAATGTTAAAGTATTTTAAAACTGAAACAAATAACAAGGAATGTCTCAAAAATTGTGAAATCCACGAAAGAAATATATATCTCTTACGGTTTTCTAGCTATGCAAAATCAAGCAAACTTCATACAAAATAGAGGCCTTCAGGGACTATTCCCAGAAAATTCAAGATATTTATTTTATTTGTAGTGCCAACATATTTAGAATACGTATTTTAATCTAAATAGTTAGAGCCATTTTTGAGAAAATAAAAATTTTCGAAATTTTTTCCATATAAAGGGTAGTTTGGGTGGGGGAATTTCCTCAAAATCTTCGAGTCGCATCTTTGGCAGATTCATAGCGTTTTTCGTTTTTGAGTTATATGTTCACAGACACGCGGACTCACGGACTCACAGACACACACACACGGATCTCATTCTAAAAATGCCTTTTTTGTTACTGGGGTCCCTGAAACGCCTATTTCCGTTGAAATCTCGGTATCGATATTTCTATATACACTATGTACACAGTACGTGTAGCGAAAGTAAAAAATGCATCAGAATTTATTATACCTGTTAAAGCTATTCCAGAAAAAGAGCGAAATACAAGGCGGGAGAGATGAACACATAAAAAGCGATGAATTCCAATATGACAGAAACTTAGCTTTTGGTTTACCTGCGCAGAAAAGCCTTTGAAATCTTTGAACAACTCGGCAGCTCTTATCAATGGAGATTTTCCTGTCGTTTCTGTTTAACATGCGCGCGAAACTCTTCAAAACATTTCCACGCAAAGGAAGCCGAGTTAAAAGGCTACTGGATTTCTGTGTATGTTATTTAGTTAAAAAAGTGGCGGGATCCGGCAATGGAGATATGGATCCTCTCGTGCATTTCCTGAGGGTATTTCGTATGCTCTCGAATTTCAGGTCGTGATTGTGGCCAGTGTTGGCCAATCTGCGTAACATGGGACTTTCAAGAGGACCAACACAGACAACCTATGTAAGGTACAAAAACGATCTGATGTGTTCCATTCACATGGATTTCTTTACTCTTCTGCAAACAAATTATTCTTATAAATGCTTGTTCAACTGCTAGCATTGAATTTCCCAACTGACTCGCATATTTGCCGATAAACCACAAGGTGATCTCAAATTATTTTGAGGTGAAACATTTATTCAAATTGAATGCTTTGCCGGCAAGTTGCCGTGCTAGTTCAGTAGCAAGGAAACTGACTAGAGACCGGAAGATCCGTAGTTCAAATCCCGGCTATGGCATTAAAATTTTCGTCTACACACGGTTTCTGTGGGAAAACAATTACAATTGTCAAAAATAGTCTTACTTAATTCCTTGTAAGTAAAAGAAATTTAAGCGAATACACTAGGCTAAAGCATACTTTTCGTCTTCTTTTCCCCTGCCTTATGCTCTTTCGAGCGTCGTTCGGTCATTGTAAAATTCCCATTATTTTATCCTATCCCTAGTTACTAGTTTTTTAACTTTCCTCAAAGTCTTTCCTTTCTTATTCACTATTTTCTCTACATAATCGCTCCATTCTATTCTTGATTGCCCTCTCACTGTTCTTCCTCCCATAGCTGTGCCACTTACACATCCATTTTACTTATGTGTCCAAACATTCTTAAAACTTTTGCTCAAATCTTTTAAAATTTGTCGCTGTGTGACGGTGTTAAAATGTGGGTCTCTTTGCATAATCAGAGATATGAAAAGAATACCGATCTCTCGTTTAAGAAAAGTATAAGTTTTCTAAAATAAAAACCAAAAACATGCAATATCTCGGAAATGTGCAACCTCTACAAAAAATAAATATATATTGTTATGTTTTAACGAGATATACAATTTTTACGCTACGTTTTTGTTTATCTCAAAGTTTAGCTGTTAGGTGAAAGTCATGAGGAATGAAGAATACTTCATATGCTATTCCCAACAAATTCAATATACATGTTTCTTATTATTTATTATCTTTAATACATAGTATTTTAAACAAAATCATTACAGCTATGTTTGAGAAAGTCCAAAAATCTTCCATGTAAAGCATAGTTTGGGTGGTGGTTTCTTGAAACTTTCGTAGCATCCTTGGAAAATACAGACTTTTCATTTTGAGAATTGCTGTCCACACACACACACACACACACACACACACACGCGCGCGCGCGCGCACATGAATATTTTTCAAAAAAATTTTTTTCGATCAAGGAGTAACCAAAACATGTATTTCCGGCGAAATATATATATCTAACTTTTGGGAAGAATACAATTCCATCTCTACCTACTACTGTACAAGTAATTGGTAGAGCAAGTAAAAATGGCAGCTATAGCTAAGCTGTGTTATCAATAGATATTGTCTATTCGGTTTTTTATACGGTTTATCATATACAGTTTATCACATATTTCAAATTATTTTTAAAAATGTGATATGTTATATTTAATTGGCATTCTTTACCTATTCTGCAACAAAATATTCTTACAAAAATGTTTTCTTTTATCTACTCCATGTTAATGGAATTAAACATTAGCTGAAAGCGCCTTATTACTTATTGTTACTACATTGTATGTATAAGGTTAGTGTTATTATCACTATCCTTATTATTCAGGAAAATAAAATGAATATAACGGAGCAGAAATTTAAAGGAAGAAATGAGCAAATTAAATATAGGGAAAATAGTCATTTGCTTGTCTATTTTAGTTATCTTTTTTCAATGGGATTAGTAGATCCCTTTAAGATACATAAAATATTAGGTTTGAAGGCAATAAAAACAGACAAGCCCATCAAAACCATTTCCCATTCACCCTTCTCTCAAATATTAATTTACTTTATTATACCATGGTATGTAGAATAATCAGATTCATTAACATATACCTAATTCTCTCTCTGTCCCCTTAACTCTTTGTCTATCTCTCCCTCCCTCACTCTCTCTCTCTCTCTCTCTCTCTCTCTCTCTCTCTCTCTCTCTTACCCTTTCGTTTGCTTTTCTTTAAAGTCCCAGTTGAAAATTCCAGTTACTAAATTTATTACTCATCATTAATTATTCATTAAAATTAGTCCGTTTTGAGCACCACTGCTGATACACGCGTTTTTCTTAACATGATTTTGTGTTATAATAACTAATACCTTACGAGATGTAATTAAACATCCAAACAGAGGGTAGACTTCCTGGTCTCAGAATGGAAATTAGAAATGCTTAATTTATATTCATTAATTCTTATTTGAACATCATAATTATTAATGATTTACATAACAATTTTCTTTAGGCTCTTAAATGTGAATTTATGGATCAATCGGAATAACAGATTGAGATAAATATATATTTCTAAGAGCCTTATTTTCGGGGTTCGTAAAAATAATATAAAATTAAAATAACCCTTCTGTTTTGCTAGGTTAATATATATATATATATATATATATATATATATATAGAATATGTAAAGGATAGTTATTTTAAAGATTTTGCGAACGTTATTACATGTGATACAACCTAAAACCCATAAATCCACCGGGATTTCCACTTTCGGTTAGATACGTATTCACCGACATCAAATTTTGATGCTACCATAAGTTTCAACATTTTGGATAAATCCTTCATTTTCTTCCTCTGTTTACTCTCCTCGTATGTAGGACTTCTAGTCTCCTTCACGCTATAATTGTTTATATCAATTAAAATGAGCTCGATAGAAGCATAATCTTTCGTATGAATAGTTGGCATATACGCTAACGATAGAGGGTAAGAAAAACATGTGAATGTAACATATCAGTTTTTAATTGCGTTATCAGCCCCAGGATATAGTAATTCTATCAAGAACGACCATTCCTCTTTAAACACAAAACATACACCGATGGGAATATAACATGCGAGTGTATTAATGAATAATTGACTTGGTATTAGTGCTTGAAAAATGTTGGCTATAAATTTTGTATGACAGATATAAAACAAAGAATATAACATCATTGTAAACTCAAGCCAATTTCTCTAATAGTTAATTATTTTATGTCCGTTTTTCTATAGGGTTTGCACAAAATTTTTATTTTCAATGAGCTCCCTGTTAACTATGATAAATATTTACAAGGAAAGATAGTGTGACAACTCGAATATACGATAACCTTGGCAAGAGCAATTACTGTAGACTCAAAATTAAAACGATGTTTAGAAGCTTCTCTACAAAAGTGTTGTAATTATTTTTGTTTTGTATATTACCATTTTGATAATGGTGGTGATAGGTGGAAGATAATTTACCTATATCCCCCGAACAAGCGCGCTCGGGAAGGAGGAATGAGATGAGATGAGACACTGGGCGGCCGAAACCAGAAGTGTTAACAGCATCCCTGCAGCTTACAGATTGAAACAACTTGGCTGTCGGATAGGCAGAGCAGATGTACACCCACCCCACCAGAGGCGACATATTTACCCTGTCACGCTGCCAACACTTCTAACCCTAAAACAATACAAAGGGACTGAAGGATGAATGAAAGGATTAATGGACGCTAAGGAGGGGCAGGAAATTCGGGGAATCAGAGAAATCATTCTAACATTCGCCTGACGACCCAGTGCAATTCCCGAAAAACCATGTGTCAGAATGGACGGTCCTCAGGAACCGAAGCTTGGACGTTCTAAATGCGAGTCGTGTGAACTTCTCTTGGTCAAGCATGGAAAGCAGAATTCCAAAGCTGTAACATACCAACCAGCTCTTAAAAGATTTGACTATTGCTTAAACCCATCCTCATTGTATCTACAACGAAATATTTAATGAAGGCATTTCTACATCAATTGAGATTATATATATACATATATATATATATATATATATATATATATATATATATATATATAAAGAATGGCAATAGCCAAATCCAAATGCTAAGAACGCTATATGCTGCCCTTAAAATTGTATACTTATTCCATGTCGGTAGCAACTTCAAAATAATTTTAATAAAATTATTTTTATTCAAATAACGGATATTTCGGAAATACCTTATACAACAAGAAACCTTATTCCCAATAAATTGAATGTTTTAAATAGTTTTACCTCAAACTAATCGAATAATCCCCTCATCTACATTGGCTTTGTGAATATTAGAATTTCTGAAAAACCGTTTTGGTTTGAAGGTTTTGTTGGTATTAAATAATTTAGAAATGTTTGTGCAGTAGGTTTTTGGCTTTCGCTTAAGTTTACAGTTCAAGAAAGTTATACGAAATTATTTCCCAAAAAATAATTTCACAGATTATTCCTATAAAATTCATGAATTATACTTTACTTGGCATATCATTAATATGTACTATTTGTATTAGAATCCTGAAAAATATTTGAACAAAAGTAAAGAATTTCGAAAAACACTCCATAAAAATGTTAATTGGAGTTAGCGATTTTTTTTAAAATCATCATACCGCAATCCTGTTAAGATACTTTAGTTGGCATTCCCTTTTTAGTTATTTAAACATTTTTCTATAAATGCTTCTTCTAGATTCATTGATTCTTAAAATATGTATTTCCAGTGAAAGTTCTGTAAAGGTTTTCTGGGCGGAATGCAATTTCCTCTTTACCTGGTACTTATGTAGTGATACACAAAGAAAAATGTTATTTTTATATTATTTGATTGTATTTTTTATGACTTTTAAACGTTTGGAAATGTTAATCTTCCATAACCAGTCTTAAACGTGCGTAATACGGCAGGGTTTGGTTTACTTTTAACGATGCAAATAAATGCTCTATTCCTGGTTTAAACCTGATGCAAATTTCCATTTCTAAGTGCAATTAACAGAAGATTTATAGATTTAGGGAAGTAGGAAATACAAATTTATAATATTTGGCATTTTCAAATTCCTTTCGTTTCAGAATATTTATGTTTTATTGGTCATTTAAAATTATTCAACTTTCCATCACCCCATGTTGGCGTATATTAACCACCTTTACAGTGGAATTTTAGTTTGCAGTTTTTCCACTATGTGCGCATGGTGACGAGAGATTCAACTCTATTTTACTTTCTATACATAGTGTATAGAGAAGGTATTGTATTCCATCCAAAAATTCAATACCGAGATTTCAGCGGAAATACATGTTTTTTGTCCTCCTGAATCCAAGAAAAAGCATTTTTAGAAAAAGGATCGTGTGTGCATATATGTGTGTTTGTCAGTGTGTGTATGTGTGTGTGTGTCTGTGTGCAGCTCAAAAACGAAAAGTCCGTTAAATAACAAACATGGTATTTAAGTTCAGTATCTTCCAAGGAAGCAAGCTCCCCACCCCTTTGTATGGACAAATTTCCGATTTTTTTTATTTTCTCAAAAATGTCTCTAACAATTTTGATTAAGATATCATATATTAAAGATGTTTAAATGATAAATAAAATGTATATGTTCAATTTTCTGTGAATAGTCTCTGAAGACTACTTTATTCAGGATGAATTTTACGGAATTTTGAATAACTGCTAAACCATAAGATATGGACAAAACTTGCCACACAAAATTGTAGAGCACATTAAAACTCACAGTTTGTGTCATATACCTTTTTCCTGCAGTTGTTTGATATTCCTTATATTTGGTTTCAACTTTGGAAAACTCATACTTTTCTCATACAGGAATTTGCCAACTCATGTCCATACATATCCATACAAAGGAACTTCAGTCACATAGCAACCAGCTTGACTATCACTTGGTACTCTCTTTTTTCTCTTCTACTCACAAGGAAATAAGTAAGAAATACATTTCTGATAATGTTTTCTCGATTAGCATGAAGTAAATAGAAATATATGCTTTTTACCAATAATATGTTACAGAGATATAGAGAAAGACATGTGAATGAAACACATCAGGTTTTTTAAAATGCTCAACGCCCGCTTTCACTGTGTAGGCCCCGGAGGCGATGGCACTGATGATACATGGAATGAAGATGAGGCATCGGCGGAACGCGACGACGGGGAAAACTCCGGAGAACTCGGAGAAATCCCGCCCCTGAGAGTCTTTGGCCATCACAAATCCCACATGCGGTTGCCTGGGATCAAACCCAAGCCTCCTTAGTGAGACGCATACGGCGCCCCGGCATTAAATCATCGGCCATAGCTTGCGCTATTGGATAAAATCAGAGTTGCGGACGTGAAATTTGGTAAATTTGGACTAGGGAATATTTCCTTTGAAGGTATGGGATCCTTTTAAGTGCAAATACACATCACACGGGACTAACTGCTAATTGAGTTTTACGTCCGAATGAATCCATCGTTCTCCGCTGGGTTTGAAATTAATAAAGCATCTGATATGTTCCATTCACATAACTTTCTCTAGCTATTATGCAACATATTATTCTTATAAAAGCTAATTTTTCTGTCTACATTGTGCTAATAATGATAAACCAAAAATAGCAGAATTGTTCGTGTTAATTACTTCGTTGTAAATAGAAGGGAAACAAGGGCAAAGTGAATGTCTAATACTTTAAAAACTGGTTGCTATTTGATTGAAATTCGTTTCTTTGCATAACTAGAAGTTGGTAAATTCCCATATGAGAAAAGCATATGTATTTTAAAAATGAAACAAGTAACGACGAATATTTTGGAAATGTCAACTCTACGAAAAAACTGCGTATGACATAAATGATCTGTTTTAACGACGTTTACATTTTTATTGTATAGTAAATTTTTGTCTAGCTCTTACGACTTATCATATACTCACATTGCTCACACTTACCATTTAACATAACCCAGTTCTGCATTTTCTTTCAGCTTCTTTAATTTGTTTTTCTCTTACACTTTATTTATATATTTCTATCTGTTGTAAACCAACTGTTTATAACATGTTAGTTCTTTATTATTACTATGTTATCTTGCAGGGAGCGTTTTTAGTTTCGTTAACTTATTAATTACTATTCAAAAGCAGACTGTATCTTGCACTTCAAACAATGAATTTTGATAAAATATAATACTTTTTATAAGTATTCTAATTTGCATCCTACACTCAGAAAAATGGGATAGATGTGAAAAGAAAAGTACTTGCAGTCTTACGACATTTACTTTAATTCCTAAAGTTGCTGGTTTCTACTAAGATTGGCTTTAAGAAGGAAAATATTGATTGTGCATTCTGAATTCAAAGTTATTCCCAAATATGGTTAACTAGAGAATATACCGTTAAATTGTGGTCGAGGTGATAAGAAGCAGACAAATGCCCAATAGATATATAATTCTCAAGATAATGACAAAGCCAGTTACTTACACTACTACTTTAAAGCATTTCATCATAGAAGTGTCATTTGAATACGCATAAAGAATTATTGTTGCTTTTAGTAGACGCCGTAATATGCTTTAGAATGATATTAAGAATGATAAAATAGTTATTTATGCAACAATTGTATCAAGAGAGCAACTTTCGACACAGGTAAGCCTCGAAAACTTCACAAACATCTTAATAACCATTGCAATCAACAGCTTTTCATATTTAGATATACAATAAATATTTAATATTTAGATGCGTATGAAAGAAAATAAAAAGTGCTAAATCAATTTCTCATACACATTTGAGATGCGCTTCGATAATAAGTGAATATCAGTTCAAGGCCCAAATATTGGTTTTACAAGATGGCGACATAACTATTTATTAGTAAATTTGAAGAGATGGAAATTAGTTCCACACCTCCTGATATTCTAGGGAAGGACAGGAATGTAAGCAAGAATTTACTTCCTGAAAAATTAAAGCAAATGTATGAAAATATGTATGATATTTTCATGGTTTGACGAGCAAGGTAAAAAGGTAACTTTACTGTGAGCAAATGTACTGATTGTTTACTTTGAAGAAATGAAAAAAACAAAATGTAATACCTAAATTTGTGACAAATTTTCAGTATTACTGAGTACTCTAAATGTAAAACATAAAAATGTATATCCAAGTATAAAAAGTTGTATTACCTGTTAAACAGAAATCGGAAGTGTACAGAAGAAAGAAAGACAAAATTAATTTCGACAAAATCATATTATTGAACAAACTGTGGCTCTATGTAAATAGCAGCAAGCGCGGAAATCTGTATCGAAAGGAATTTCATTTTGATAAAGATTTCTAATAGCAAATGAACACATTTAAGTATGGGAGTCGAAAAAATGTAATATAACACTTACGTCATCGTTTTAAAATTTAAAATTTCCGGGCTGTAGGTTAAATATTTTTGTTTAAAATATGTCTTCCTAAGTTTCGTCCCTGTCTGTAAGGGACATCTTCAGAGGCAAGTGCTCACGTCACTATCTCGGTCAAGAATTATAAAAATGTGATTTTGAGGCGGTATGTAAGTACATTGCCTCTGAAGATGTCTCTCACAGATAGGGACGAAACATTTAGAAGAAATGTTTTAAAAAACATATTTTAACTTACAGACCACCGTAAAATAGGCCGGAAATTTTAAATTTAAAACTATGGTCGCTGGTCGTGAATATTTACACTTACGTTATCGGTTACTTTATTATACT
This sequence comes from Hymenopus coronatus, assembly GCA_030762935.1. NCBI lineage: Eukaryota > Metazoa > Arthropoda > Insecta > Mantodea > Hymenopodidae > Hymenopus > Hymenopus coronatus. The sequence goes on along the minus strand of CM060896.1, from coordinate 85,421,834 downwards.
GTTTACAAAACTAGCTGGCAGTGAAAGTACTTATTATAGATGGATACAAAAGTATGCGAATTTGCTGTATATTCACAGCCTTACTAATATTTGCTGGTTGTCATCGTTGGAACCTATACACAGCACTCCGTAAGAGATTTTGCTGGTTGAGTGTTGAAACTTATATAGGACACTCCGTAAGAGACTTACGAATATTTGCTGGCTGTGATGGTTGAAACTTGTATAGAACACTCCGTAAGAGAGTTACTAATATTTGCTGGTTATGATCATTGAGACTTATATATAGCATCCCTAATATTTTCTGGTTTTAATCTTTGAAACTAATATAGGACACTCCGTAAGAGACATTAATATTTGTAATCGTTGTAACTTATAGGGTACTGCCTAAGAGGATTACTAATATTTTCTGGTTGTGATCGTTGAAACTAATATAGCACACTCCGTAAGAGAGTTACTAATACTCGTATTTGCTGGTTATGATCTTTGAAACTTATATATAGCATCCTTAATATTTTCTGGTTATAATCGTTGAAACTAATATAGGACACTCCGTAACAGACTTACTAATATTTGCTGGTTGTGATCGTTGAAACTTATATAGGGCACTCTGTAAGATAGCGCAGCTTTAAGTGGAATCTGTGTGATTGTAAAATAATTCAAAAGTGTCAAAAGCAAACCAATGTATTCTGTGATTCTTTAAGTAGCACTGTGCGGAAATTTGATAATTGTGACAGGGTAGGCTTTTTTTTCTTATTGCTCAATACATACCTTAAAAACCAACCTAATTCCTCACAATCAGATACAATACATCCCTCACTGTTTTTATTGGAATGCATAGCAACAAGTTGTCTTACAACTTGTAAAGCAAATATTTATAATTTCTTGTATTTCATTTTCCATGCTCATCCAACTCAGTAGATTTAGCTTCTAATAGTTATAAAATAAGTAAACATATGAAAACTATATACATGTGGAGGTAATAAAAGGGCCTCCCAGAAAGTAACGAATAATTTGGTAGTCCTGCAAAGTGCCAAGAAGAAATATTTCCAGAACACAAATTCTACCGTCCTGCCACAACAAACAAACTGCTGACGTGAGCTCCTATACTCTGAAACAGATGAGGTAAAATTAATGAAAGGCATATTGGAGACAAGAAATTATACAGACAAAAATGGTGGTCAGGGACTTCGTGGCAGGAAGCTAAATCACTCGCCGACCAGGGAAAATCAACCCACCGTAATATAGTGTTAACATGTTATCCTCTGGTTCTTACGGCCAGATATTTGATATTCAAATGTATTAGCTTCCATGGATACGACACGAAGGCTTTGAGAAAAATCCCCCTACCTCAAACTAACCTTTACATGGAAAAGATTTCGAACATTTTGATTTTCCCTAAAGTGACTTTTGATTAAAATACCATATATGGAAGATATTTACAGGAAATAAAATGTGTAATTTGAATCGAAAGAACCGTTAAAGACCTCCTAATTTTGGATGAGTTTTGCGTAACTGGTAAACCGTAAGAGATAGACAAAACTTAGTAAACCAAAAAACGTAGATCTTGTTAAAACACAATGTACGTCCCAAAATTTTTTTGTGGATTTTACCATGTTATTGTTTCATATTTAAATTTGGGAACATCTGACCATGAATATGAACTGATTTCAAACACATGGTAACCAGCTTTTGAAAGATTTTGCTATCATTCTAACCTAATTTATTTCCTTAATTACCTTCTGCTTACAAGGAAGCAAGTAATTAAGACAATTTCTTCTAATGTTTATCTCAATTATCATAAATTAGTTAGAAGAATAAGCTCTTTGGCAATAATTTGTTATAGTGATGTAGAGAAAGTCATGTGAATGGAACACATCAGATTGTTTATGTTACAAGTGTGATGCAGTGCACAGAAATTTGATATTAACTATGACAGCACTCCTCCAGCATAGGTAGAAACTTTATTGCGTTCCAGAAAAATTAGATACTGAGATTTCACCGAAAATAAATGTTTTGAGGACTCCTAAATACAAAAAAAAATAATTTTTATAAAAAGGTCAATGAGTGTTTCTGTAGAAAGGTAATGTTCAAATATCTGTTGTGTTGCAAGCAGCCTACGAATACTTAGGTATCTAGTAACAACAGATAACTCGCTTCCTAGCTCTCATTAAGATTTTCACATGTCCAGATCTGTAACGCCAATATAAAAAAATCTGATGTGTTCCAATCACATGGATTTCTCTACATCTCGGTAGCAAATAATTGTAATAAGCTTATTCTTCTTTCCACTTCATGCTTATCGAGATAAACACTAACAAATACGGTCCTATTACTTAGTGCCTTGTAAGTAGAAGGGAAATAAGGGAATGCACTAGGCTAAACCAACAGTTACATGTTTTATAATGTGGTTGCTATGGGATTGAAATCCATTTCTTTGCGTGGGCAGATTTTGACAAGTTCCCGTTTGAGAATTTTTTTTTAAGTATGTTAAAACTGAAACCAATACCAAGAAATATATCGAAAAGAGACAATTCCATGGCATACATTGTGTGTTTTAAGGAACTCTACATTTGGTGTAATAATTTTTGTATATTTATTACGGTTTACTAATAATTCAAAATTAAAAGAAATTCATCCAGAATAAAGAGGGTTTCGGAGGCTATTCCCAGAAAATTCAAAAATACATTTTTACTTGTCATGTAGATATTTTAAATATACGAGATTTTAAGAAATATTTAATGCTTTTTTGAGAAAATCAAAATTTTAGATATTTTTACATGCAAAGTGTAGTTGGGCTGTACGGATTTTTTAAAAATCTTCGTGTCGCATCCTTGGGACATACCGAAGTTAAAAACAAGTTTGGTATGTAACGGACTTTTCGTTTAAGAGCTATACTGTCCAGGGAGTCTCAAAATATGTATTTTCGGTGAAATCTCGGTATCGAATTTTTGGGTGTAATACAATACCTTCTGAATACAATAAGCACATAGTATGTATAGAGAAAAAATCATAGAGTTCTGCTCCGATAAGAAATTTTGAGGTTAGTTTGTGGGGTCGCGGCACACGCAAGGAGAACCGCTAGTAGGAGATATTAGACAACCGTCTCATGCACAACAAGCTAAAGGTGCAATGCATACACGGAGCACTTCGGAGCAAGGTCTAATTAACAGAGATTGCATCTACAAACAGGAGATGTTGAGACGTTAGCCGTTTCGGCTTCCTTGAAAAAGAAAACAATATCCAACAAGGCGCCAACTGAACCTGCCTCTAAGCTGATGACGCAGGACTAATGTTATTACGCGGCTGTAGACAAAGCTCATCCGCTAAACAAATGGGCACGTAATTCTTTGGGACATTGACGCTGAATACATTGTGGGAGGCGTGCGTGTTTTGTCGATGTAAATATAGTTAATTATCATCGGTTATTTTTGTGCCCCTGATATTTACATCCGCTGAGTTATGGCTCGCTGCACTAGAGAAACATACATTGTGTGTGTGAATCATAAACCTGCCCCCACAACACTAGCGTACAGTCGAAGGTTGCATAGAGTGCATAGTTTGGTTACGTGAACCCGAGCAAAAGGTCTGGCACATTACAGTATCACAACCAAACTTGTAAACCTTTATTTTTATAGCTGTGGTACAAATTATACTTAAAATAAACTTCTATACGAATAATTAATCGCACTAAAACTCACTGAAATTATATTTAGTCACAAAATAGTATGATAAAATATTATTAATAATAACAATATCAATATTTAGTTTAGTTTTAGTACTTTAATTCTATAAATATTTTTTCGTAGTCAGCTTACCCTTCTGGTATTTAGACTCACAACACCCCTAGTACTTAAGCAGATGCCTAGGGGTCAGAAGCCTGTAGGGAAGCAACGGCACGGAACCACAAAAAGGAAGAACCTGGAACGAAAGTCAAGCATGAGCGTGAGGAAGTGCATCGTATGAAATGTAAACGAAATGTATGATAGGAAAGGTGATGATGGAGCAATTGGTGGAATAAGTGGCGGGGGAAACCGGAAGACTTATAGTTTATAGTTATGCTGACCGTACCAAATCACAGACTGATCTTTTTCTAAAAATGCCTTTTTTGGAGTCAGGGATATCAAAACGTATATTCCCGGTGAAATTTTGAACCGAATTTTTGGTGGAATACAATAGCTGCTCTACCTACTTGAACATACGTGATAGAGAAGGTAAAATGTGAAAGACATTCAACACAGACCAGAAAATTTACATTAAAACCATTTTATCAAATTAAAAAGCTAATGAATAAATGCAAATATATGTGTACTAAGTAATTGAATATACATTTAAATAAATATAAATTTATATTTTAATGAGAAAGTGTCTGCGACAGATATATTTATGCTTACGTCTTTCGAATAGTTGTGGTTTTTTACAGCTAATGCAATTACCAATAGTAAATAATTGGATCTATAAATAATTGTTAAACGCACTGTAATCTCGCCATGCCGCAATTTCTTTTTGTGAGAAAACAATAAAGGTCAGCATAAAAGTGACACCCCCCTAGGACTTACAAGCCAATGTCTAGGGGTCAGAAGCCTGTCGGGAAGCCAACGGCACGGAACCACAGAATGGAGAAACGGTTACGACGGCCCGTAGCCAAGCATGCACATGCGGAAGTGGGTGATATGAGATGAAAGCGAAATTGATGATCGAAAAGCTGGTGATTAAGAAATTCGTGGTATGAATGACGGGGGAAACCGGAGGACCCGGAGAAAACCCGCCCAGACGCTGCTTCGTCCATTACGAATCCCACATGAGGTCGCTTGGGATGGAACCCGAGACGCCTAGATGGAAGGCGAGCGGGTCTAACCACTCACTAGCGGCGCCGCCGGGAAAGTATTGTATTGCAACCAAAAATTCGATACCGAGATTTTACCGGAAATATATGTTTTGACACCCCCCTGAGTCCAAAAAAAAAACATTTGTAGAAAATGGTCCGTATGTTTGAGTGTATTTATGTAAAAACTATATGTAGGTATATCTTGAACTTTCTGGGAATAACCTCGGAAGACCTCTTCATTCTGGATGACTTTTGTATAACTGGCAAACCGTAAGAGATATACAAAAACTTACTATACAAAATGTATGTCATATACATTATTTTTGTAGAGTTCGAAAAATTCCGGACTATTGGTTTCAATTTTTAAGCCCCTTAAACTTTACTCAAAACGGGAAGTAATCTTTCTTCTCATTTCTCGTTTGTTTACTCTTGGCAAACAAAGAGATTGGAATTTCAATTGTTTTACATAGCTACACACTTTTAAAGGACGAGAATATCGCTTTAGCCTGTGCATTTTCCTATTTCTCTTCGACTTAAAAAAAGCAAGTAATAGACTAATTCTGCTAAAGCTTATCTTGATTAACATGCTATAAATAAAACAATAATTTTGTGAATAAAAGGTTTGTTTGACGAACATCTAGAGCAAGTCATGTGAATGGGACGCATAAGATTTGTTTCCCTTCTACCTACATGTGAACCAAGTAATAAGGACATTTTCTGTATGATGTAGATAGAAGAGTAAGCTTTTTAACAATAAGTTTTTACAGTGATGTAGAGAAAGTCCTGTGAATGGAACACATCAGACTTGTAAAGTTGTACAGGGAGAGTGTAAGAAATAAGAGTTTTTAAAGATTATTATTAACGTACTTCGACCGAATTATTCAGTTAAACGATATTTGTAAATATTCCTTCAAATGAGGTAATGTACCCTTATCATAAACAAATACTACGCGTTTATAAACGTCCATTGTAATAAAATTAAATTATTAACAATATAAGGAGTGTGCCGGTTTATCTCTTGCCCTTCCTCAAAATCAATAGTATATGCAAATTGATTTTAATAGTTATATTTAAAGCAATTTTTACTTTCTCTACACTTTCACCGGAAATACATGTTTTGGGTCCCCCTGAATCCAAAAAAAGCATTTCCAGAAAAACGTCCGTGTGTGAGTTTATATATATATATATATATATATATATATGTATGTGTGTGTGTGTAAGTGTGTGTGTGCTGTGGGTAGCATAACTCAAAAACGAAAAGACCGTTAAATACCAAACTTGGTATTTAAATTTGGTATCGTCCAAGGATGCGACACAAAGATTTTCAAAAACAATTCCCCTATTCCAAACTACCTTTTACATGGAAAAAATGTCGAATATTTTGATTTTCTTAAACATGACTCTAACGATTCTGATTGAAATATCGTATATTAAAGATATTTACCTGACAAAATGTATATCTTGCATTTTCTGGGAATAGTCTCTGAAGGCTACTTTATTCTGGATGAATTTTACGTATTTTTGCATGACTGCTAAACCGTAAGAGATGGACGAAAACTTAAAGCACAAAAAATGGAGAACACGTTAAAACACACAACTTATGTTATTTAATTTTTTTTCGTGGAGTTGATCGTTTTTAAGATATTCCTTGTTTTTGGTTTCAGCTTTGAAAAACATACTTTTCCCATACAGGAATATGTCAACTTCTGTCCATACAAAGGAACTTTAGTCACATAGCAATCAGCTTTTGACTATCACTTTAACCTATGGTACTCCCTTTTTTCGCTTCTACTTACGAAGTAGCAAGTAATAAGACCATTTCTGCTAATTTTTTCTCGATTAGCTGAAGTAAATAGAAGAAGAAGCTTATTAAAAATAATTTGTTGTAGAGAAGTAGAGAAAGTCATGTGAATGGAACACATCAAATTTTTAAAATTTTATACGCTATCTGTAACACATTTCAATTCCAAAGAAATAATAGACATATATAAAGTGTTTTGTAATCTGCGAAGTCCGCATAGCAATACAGGTTTCTGTGAACAAAATCTAAAAGGTAATTATTGGCAACGGAATGGCATAAAGGATTGTCATTCAGCATATATAGGTCTATGCACACTTTTTGCAGACATAAAAGCGAAAGCTGAAACGTAAAGACGAGAATTAAAAGGGACGAAACGAGGCTAAAATGAGGATTATTAGCTATAGAGAGGAATAATCATTAAAAGAGGTTATAATGGAACCAATAAAGGAAATTTCCATCCGATATTGGTATGCCGTGCGGCTAGTGTGGGTAGTGGCGTACATGTGTTGTTCTTTGTCCAACTCAAAATCTGCTTTAAAAGGCGCCAGAACGTGTTTTGCTGAAAGAGCAGATGTGAATATAGTTCTTTCTTAGAATTATGCTTAAACTTGGATTATATTAAAATAATAATAATAAAACCTATTTGAAATTAGACTTTACAAATCAATGGTTTAAGATGTTAATACAGACATAGGAATCGGGAATGCAATGCAATATAGATAATGCTTCTTAGTATCTACCGAAATTTCACAGAAAATATATGTTTGAGGTCCTCTGAATACAAAAATGCATTTGAATAAAAACTGTCCGTTTGTGTATATGTATTTGTGTGAAGTTCATAGCTCAAAAAGAAAACGTTAAATGCCAAATTTTGTAATTAAGTCCAGGAGTTTCCAAAAATGCGACACGAAGTTTTCAAGCTAATCCTCCGACACAAACTACCACCTACATGAAAGATATTTAAAAAGAGTTTGATTTTCTTAAAAGGGCTCTTACATCTTTAATTGTCTAGGCAAATAGCCTTTGAAAATCTCTTCATACTGGGTGATCTTTGAATAACTGGTAAACCGTAAGGTAGACAAGTCACGACATAAAAATGCACAGCTTAAAATTCACAATTTATGTTATACACATCTGTTTATTTGTTTCTTTATATTTATTTCATTTATTTATTCATCTAGCTATTTCTTGTAGAGCTAACAATCACGAAATATTGCTTGTTATTGCATTTAATTTGAATTGCATAGCTTTTCTCTAATGAGAAATGCTCTTTCATTTCGTATTGCTTCTATTTTGCTCCTGACCATGCAAATAGGACCAAATTTTAATTGTTTCACATAACGACCTGCCTTACTATGGTCTCAGCCTATTGTTATCCTAATATTTCCCTCCTGCTTACAAGGAAGCAAGTAATAATCCTATTTCTTCTACTGTTTATGTCGATTTTCATGGGGTACTTAAAAGAATAGTGTTATGTAAGAAAAGTTTGTTGCAGAACGGATAGAGAAAGTCACGTAAATGGAGCATATAAGTTATGTTTCTCAAATTTTTATAATAATCCTTCAGCCTTTTTTGTTATTTTTTCATCTGATATTCGTTGTGTATGTTCCAGTATATCTTGGTATACTTTTACTATTTCTGAAGTATTCTCTTTATTAAATTGAACTCTTTATTTTTTCACTGCTTTATTTATCAATAATTTTAAAAAATGCATTTCAGCAGCTTCAAATGTCCTTTCACCTTTCATTTATAATATGCAGTTTTACTGTCATATAAAAGTGCCAATAAAGCCATAACCTTATAAAATATTCTATGTGATTCTTTTCCTTACATTTTTACCCAACGTAGTTAATGTATATAGGTAAATCTTTCCAAAATTTCCTTTTTCAATTTTGTTATATTTTGATAAAACAGCATAGATATATTATATACTTCCCAAAAATTTTAGGCTGCAAATCCAAATGCAGTGTTCTCTAAAATGTTAATACCAAGTCCTGTCACAAACAATACAGCTACTTTTTAAAACATTCATCAACTATTTTTAACCTCTATGCACATTCTAGTAAAGTTACCTTCTGCCAGATGGCATCACAATGTCAACAATTCTGCGAGAAAGCCAAATCATATTTGTTTTGATTTTGATATAGTACAAGAGCTGTTTTGCTGTTTACAACATTTGGCTTTCCAATGTAGCCAGAATAAATTACAGTGTAATAAGAATTTAAAATCACAAACAATGGTAAAAATGAGGAAAATATTGATTCAGAACTTTTCAGGGACTGGAACGCTGGAAATGGGAGAGAGGTTAGGCCTAACAAACTTGCACCAAGTATATACTTGAAGGCTTGAGTTAGGGAAGTAATTCATAAATCAGCAAGTGAACACGGCAGTATCAGTAGAAGATTCAAGATTATATATTTATCATTACTTTATTCTGTCTTTAATGGAGCATATGCTTCTGGGTATTTTGACAATAAAACAATGAACATTCTGGATTGATGAAAATTCTAAAGGCATTTTAATATTAAGACACCAATGATACTGTAGCTATATTATTCCAATTTTTTATTATTAAACCAGAATTTTATTACTTGCCCGATTTTAGATAAAATTTTAATAATAGAATAAATAAATAAATAAATAATGTATATGGCTTGAGGTACACTTGGATACGGTGAGAAGGGGCAAATGTCTTTTTTGCATATTAAACATGCAATCTCTATCAAATCGTTTTTGTCGGTGAAGTATATACTGGACTCCATAACTAGTATAAGTACAAAAGTATGAAAATAGGACGCAGCAAAATAAAATGTAATAATCTTATTTTTCTTCTTTATAGGTTAGGCTTGTTATCCTTTTCCATCTTCTGCTTATCGCACCATCATTTCCTGGTTAAGATATCTTTACCTGTAGGTTGTAACATATGCCTTTTTTGTTATTTTTTCATCTGATATTCGTTGTGTATGTTCCAGTATATCTTGGTATACTTTTACTATTTCTGAAGTATTCTCTTTATTAAATTGAACTCTTTATTTTTTCACTGCTTTATTTATCAATAATTTTAAAAAATGCATTTCAGCAGCTTCAAATCTCCTTTCACCTTTCATTTATAATATGCAGTTTTACTGTCAAATAAAAGTGCCAATAAAGCCATAACCTTATAAAATATTCTATGTGATTCTTTTCCTTACATTTTTACCCAACGTTCACCGTATGATTTTACAGAAATAGTTAAAGGGGTTCAGTTAATTCTCTACCTTGCAGTTTCTCACACAACTTAAGCTATACCCCAAGTATTTAAATTAAATAATTTAACTTTCCAATTATTTTATCGTTTAATAAAATTTAAATGTGCATGCAATTGAAGAGTTCATTGTATCCGTCTGTATCAGAAAATACAACTTGAATGAGACGTGGACATAAATTATAACGTTGCATAACTAGCATAATTTCTGTAGACATCACAAAGTTCTCAAAATTGAAGTACAAGTTTGGTAAGTTTTAATGTAATGGTTGGATAGGCAGAGTCAGACTGAAAATTCAATGCCCGAGCCGGGATTTCAATCACAGATCTCCCGGTCTCTAGCCGGTCGCTCGGGAAGCATGCAAGTCAGTTGAGGAATTTAATGCCGTGTCGGCATGTTACCAAGGTATTTTACTGGTCAGAGCAATCAATAAACTTCAAAGTAATAATGAAATGGCAATAAGAAATAACCTTAACAACTTAGAACAAATTAGGACAGCTGTATGGATTACATATTTTCACAAAGAAATCCAATGTGGACTTGTTCTGAAAGATGGTAAAAATATAAAGAAGAAAGAAATAGGAAAATCAAAATCTTAAAGGTATAAAACCTCTAATTAAACATACAGAAATCGCTGGCGGAAATATAAAAATTATACGGAATTGTAACTACAAAATCAGTCTAGTAGAGACTCTAACACTATTGATCAGGCCAATTTTCAGAACACCTGCATATTCTCCACTCTTCAGAATTGTATTCATGGTAAGACTCAGAATGAGAAATAAAAGCTTGGTAATTAATATGGAAACAGTATTCAAAAATATCATTTGCAGCCTCCAAAATATATATTCAAGTTCAGCATCCTTTAGGGATGCGACACGACGATGCACGTTTAAAATGCTAAAATATAAAGCATCAAGGCCACATGATCGTCTTTGGTCTTGAATATATTTCCATATACACGGCTAGAATTTAACAGTTCTGTACGTATTGGGCTGCATGTTAGGCCTGCTTTGTTTAGTAACAAAGTAATGCCATAAAAATCCTCAAGACTGCACAATGCCGCAGCCAACAACTTTGCTTGAATTTAAATATATAAGGAAACCAGTGACTAATTAAATTAATAAAGACAGTGAAAATATTGCTATGTATGCTATAATTACATATATTTTTATTAATCTGTTACTATTTCTTGGAGAGTATGTATTAACTTAGTAAATAATAGCTTTGGAAAGAACTGAAAATATAATCTAATTACAAAATGTTGTTATATTATCAAGTTGTAAGCTGACTAATTATTATTACATGATGCATAACAATACCAAGAGTTTTGTACAAGAACATCTAGAAATGTTAAGTTTTGCGTTCATGGCCAAAAATTCAGTCTCCAGTTTCTCAAAGCATTTTTGTCCTCTACTTGTAAAGGATATTAAGACAAACTGAACGTATAATACATTAAATTTAATTTTTACGTTCTCAATACGTACTCTGAACATAGTTTATACAGAAGGTATTGTATTCCATAAAAATTCGATTCTGAAATTTCACCGGAAATGCATGTTTTGAGACCTCCTGAATCCAAAAAAAATAGAAAAAGTTCAGTGTGTGTCTGTGGACAGCATAACTCAAAAACGAAAAGTTTGTTAAAAATTAGTTTAATATCCCCTAAGGATGCTACACGAATATTTTCAAAAAATCCCCCACCTCAAACTTCCTTTTACATGGAAAGGTTTTCGAAAATTTTGATTTTCTAAAAAATTACTTCAAAGATATTGATTAAAATACCACATACTAAAGATATTCACATAACAAATAAAATGTTTTCAATTTCCTAGGAATTATCTCTGAAGATTTCTTTATTCCGAAAGAATTCTTTCTGAATTTTACTTTACTGGTAAACTATAAAAGATACACAAAAACTTACCATACAAATAATGTAGATCTAGTTAGAGCACATTCCTTATGTCGTATGCGTTTTTTTCGTAGTGCTGGCCGTTTCTGAGATTTTCCTTGTTATTAGTTTCAGCTAGAAAATCTTTTTCTTTTCTGATACGGAAATTTGTCAACTCATAACCATAGAAATAAAGGAACTTCATTCATATAGCAATTAGATTTTAAAAGATTTGACTCCTACTTTAGTCTATGGTACTTTCTTGTTTTCCTCCTACTTAAAAGGGATAGCAATAAGACCATTTCTATTAATGTTTATCTCGATTAGCACAAATGGATAGAAGAATAAGTTTTTTAAGAGTAATTTGTTAGAGAGATGGAGACTCTTTGAGTAACCTTAAAATGATACATGTTACAATGAATAGTACCAAATATTTTGCATATTATCAAAGGTCATGGGTAGTATTCCAACATATTGTTAATGCCAGTTTATATTTAATATAAGAGCTGAAGAGGGAATCACCTGTGAACTCCGTTGAATGTAGCAGAGGAGATCGAAGTTTTGCGCTGTTTTTCAGATGCTCGTTAAATACAATTTTAAAGAAGCGGGCTGCATTTTAAATTAGCTCTTGAAACCGAGGAAAACTTCATTGAGGAGAAACGAAGCCAAAAATATATATTCTAATGAAAGAGAAAATAATGATTATTTAAATATCGTCGAGGTTACCAGCTATGAGAGGAATAGAAGATGGAATAAAGAAAAATAAAAATAATAGAAAGCATAAAATTAAAGCTGAACTACCAAATTTCAGCTCCTGTAAGCTGTTATTTGTTGTGTGGATGTATCCACAGTCTTTATAAGAATCTGATATGTTAGTCACATGACTATACTGATTGAAAGGAATTGCCTTGCTACATATAAAAGATAAACGTTCGACTAGAAATGGTTTCAAACCAGACAATACGAGTTATTTCAGTAGGGCATGTGGAAGCGGCAACATTGTTTGTCACAAGTTGCTGGTAGATTAAATAAATAGAACTAAAAGATTTGAAAAATAATCACAGTTAATAAAACCTAGAAAAAATGTCTTAAAAAAGAAAACTTCATTTAGAGGACTATTCTGTAAGACTTTGTTACGACTTAATAAACTGTTAAAGCTGCCAAAAAACTGTAACACGCTATTCGGCATTCTGTAACTTTCTATCAAAAATATTTTAATGCTAAAGATTTGTTTGGTGAACGTAAGAATCCCTGTTGCTAACGCATTTGTTAAGGAATAGGTTGGTATAGTCATAATTTTATAGCTTTAAATATAAATGTTACGGATTGCGCTTGGATAAGTAAAGTTCCGTGCGAAACCAGTGGTAAATGATGCTCTAAATGTATAGTATTTAAGAAACGAATTTTAATAGCAATGTAAATGTGTAATTTTGTATCGTTATAAAACGCAAATAATTTAAGAACTTTAGGCCCAAATATTGATTAATGTTATGTTGATTTGCATCGTTCATATTTGCTTTATTTTTATGTTAAGATTAGAACTGAACACTTTTTAGTTTTGTAGGATACTACAGCGTCACTTTTCGTTCCCAGAATTATTTTAAGAGAATTTAAAATTTGAATTTGTTAAAAGAAACGATTAACAGATAGTTATTTGCTAGATTCTAATAACTATAGAAAATGGGACGTTTTTAGATGTTGCCAGGGAGGATATAACAAGGCAATTAGTTATAAAGATTATAAAGATAATTAAATATTTTTACTTTATATGTAATAAATTTGTGATTAAATAAGTTCAAAAATGTTGTTGGGAGCAACCTTGCTCCAGATAATAAAATTAGTGAACCTAACCTTTCATTTCACTAAGATCTTGCGCTCAATTGGGTGCTCTATCTCGGATGTGGTTAGAATGGGGTGGTTTCAGATAAACTAATTGGTTAGTCAGAGGTGAAATGGTTTGGTTTGTCAGGTGTGAATTGAGTTAAAAAAAAAACATCTAGTCCCAAAGAAAAGTATTTTGCCCGGAATACGATTTTTAATAATTGACAAGTAGATCAACCACTTTTTAGAATTCCTACTAATACAGCATTTACATTATATATGTATACTTAAAATAATATGAATAATTATACGAGTTTTGAAGTATACGTCCTCGGAAGTACGTATTGCTAAGCAGCTGCAACACATAGCTTCATGGCGGTAACATGATCAAGCGTGCTAATGGCATGAGGACTTTAGAGGCAAATGTTTGCAGTTTTCAGACTAGCTTGTTTGTTTGTTTCCTTTTTCGTCGATTAATTTGAACAACGAATGCGAAATCGTAGTCAACCACATACGCCAATTCGACTCGGCGGTTGTAAATGCGGTTAAAAAAAAAAAAAAAAAGCGATATCCGCAAATCCAGACCTATTCCGCATGTGTAGAACGAATCTTATTTTGAGCTTTTTTAGGCTTCCGGTATATCACAAATGCACCCTACAGAAGTCGCTCCACTAATCTGTGCTTAGTATTCAACTAGGCCCGCAATACACAGATATTTTGACATAGATTATATAATATGCAGTAATAGAAAATAGGAAATGGAGGGAAACATGGAGCAGTCCATCAATAAAACTGAAATGGGATAATTTAAAAAGGATTATGTTTGGCTCTTGAAAAAAAGGAAATAGTTATTTGGAAGGAAGCCAAATATTAAAGGAAATAACCGTCATGTAAGAAAATAAGGTATATTAAACATAAAACATTTAGGATTCAAATTGGATATTACAAGAATATACAGTCAAAAATGTGAAACAATTTATCCTCAGTGTTAAAATAATTAGGTATGTGATAATTTGAGAAATTTAAAGCTGTAACATAACCTTTATCAACTTCACTCTCTTTATAGAATTTTTGTACTAAATTAAATCATATATAGAATATCCAAATTCCCAAAAGTATAGTAAAAATTAAAGTAGAATAAAAGGTATTATGAGAAAACTAGTCACTAGGCAATATAATCTTGGGCATTTATATGGTCACGTGGTGGAGTTTTTAAAGGCCCTGGCGAAATTGGCGATATCCATTGAGTTAATGCTTGAAAGTATTTTTTTAAAATAAAACTAATTTTTGAATGGTTTTAAGATGTAATTTATGCTGTGGATACTTTTAAAATACTGATATGTATGTTTGTTTTCTACCACCACACGAAAAAACACGTAACCAATTTCTGGACATCGTATAAATATTGTAGTAATAGGTTAAAAAAGTACGTAAAACGAAATGGCATTTGAGAAACACGCGCAAGAAGTCTGCTTAGACTTCACAGTCTCAGTCTGAAGTTTCAAGTCCTGTATTTGGAAGTGAAACAGGGTTTACGAGGTGCCATGTGAATTATCTGACCACTCAGCAAGGGCGCCGACGTGGGTTCCGTTTGCACTCCGAGTAAGATCCCTAAGAGCTCCCCATTCCAGAGTTTTTCTTCACTTGGATACGGGATTGCTTGCTAACTTTGTTCGCCAACTGACCCCGTTGTCATTAATAATTCATTTTATTTCCTCCAGCGTGCAGAACACTTTTTACACTCATCTTAGAAGGTTAAAAAGTCCTGATAATCCTGGCTTTCCCTGTAATGCCTCATTCGGTATTTAAATATCCTATTGGTTTAATTATTTTCTGTTAAACTTTTACCGCTTAGCTTTCTCCACTTTCTTCAATTTACTTTAACATTGGATTGAATATGTCATAGAGAGAGAGAGAGAGAGAGAGAAAGCGAGAGAAAGAGTGAGTGAGGGCAAAAACGCTTAATTACTTCAGTGCACAATCATTTAAACTTTGCTGTGTTCCATTCACACGACTTTCTCCACCTATTTTGAAAAAAAACTATTCTTGAGAAAGATTATTCTTCTATACACTTGAAGATGGTTGAAATAAAAATTAACAGAAATGGTTTTAGCACTTATAATTAGAAGGGAACTAAGGAAATACAGTAGGCCTCAGCGATAGTCCAATTTTTTGAAAGCTTTAGCTATGCGACTGACATTGATATTCACATCTCTTTCCAAGTCAGAATAAAACAAAAGAAAAATTAATGACGACTTCCTGTTTGACAAAAGTATAAATATTTTAAAATTGAAACAAAGAGCAAGTAATATCTTGGAAATAATAATTTCATAAAAAAATATATAACATAATCTGTGTTTTGATGAGATTTGTTTTGTGTGTGTGTGTGTGTGTGTACTAAGTTTTTGTCCATCGCTTACAGTTGGTTTGGTTAGTTATACAAAAGAAATTCAGAATGACGAGAACCTCAGAAGCCATTTGCATGCAATTCAAGATAAACATTTAATTTGCCATTGTATCTTTAATAAGAAATATTATATTATGTTTATAATTTTTGAAAAAAGAATTCCATAGGTATAATGCGTAGTTTGCAATAGCAAGATTTTCTTGTAAATCTTCTTGTTAGATCCTTGAACGATACTGAACTTAAATACCTAGGTTTTTATTTAACCAACTTTTAGGTTTTTCAACTATGCTGTTGACAGGCGCACGGATACACAGGGACCTTTTCATAAAGTTCCTTTTTCAGGGACTCTAAAACGTTTATTTCCGGTGAATTCTCGGTATCAAATTTTTGGTGGAATGCAATACCTTCTCTAATTGTGAATTACATAAACTGTGGAGTAAGTAAACATTTCGATTTATATTAGCGAGACGAGACTGAAATCTTGAGCAAAGTTATCAAGAATATACCATTTTAAGAGCTGTGTTACATTGTTGTTCAACATTCCTGAATTCCTATAATATATTATAAGAAAATATAAATTTTACAATGTAGGTACATATTCCCGGCCAAAATTAATTTCTTTTTTCAACTTCTTCCTAATGTCATTCTTCATTCTTCTCTGTTTTTCTATGCCTTCCTTGATTTTCCTCAACATCCTTGCTTCAAAAATACTTTGGAACCATGTGCAAAGTGATCTACTTTTTTTTATTTCTGATGGTGTTAATTCCATTACTTTTTAGTCAATCTTTCATCTGACACTCCTTTAGTATGTCCATACCGTTCTAATTATTATAAAATAATCAATAAATTGAATTAAAATATTCCAGTATATTCTGTGAGTACTAAAGTATGTTGATATTTACTCATTTCATAGTCGAGAGGAAATTTCTGTAGGGAATTGTATAACAATAAACTACAATGTAAAACTGAAAAGTAATAAAATATATTCTGTACTAATATTACAAAGAGGGAAAATGTGTAGTGTATGCGTATAATTATAGAGTAATCTCGGAAAGAAATAAAACTTTGAGGAACCAATGCAACACTGATTTACTATTTCAAAATTTCCATATGAACACCTCCGTAACATGCACTTAAACTTTGAAAGAAACGCGGAAAATTAAAATTAGGCACTCCAAAGGTGCGCAGTTTACATGTCTGACAGAAACAGGCTAGAATTCGGCATACCAGAATAAGAGTCGAGCATTTGTATGTGATTTCTTTATTACTACAGTTAACTATTGCTCGTCTCTCAAATAAATATAATTCTCCATATTAAAGTGGAGGTGTAATTGATTCAATGTCCTTGGTGATGGAAAGCTTTTGCAAATACTGTTTAATATTGCCTTGAAAATACCGCAATGGTAGCAATTTTCGCACTTGTCGAAGATATGTTAACTATTTTAAGGTGTAAATGAATAACATTATGGTGGTAAATTTTTATATAATAGAATTTATTTTTGTGAATTTTAGAATGGAAAATTAATTCGTAACATCAAGGTCTGTCGTCAAATACCATAGGTGTCCTATAATATGGTGTGCCTAGTCCCTGTGTGACCCCTGAAGTTTGTCCGTAGAATTTCTGTATACGGCTCCACAGTTGGTGAATTCTGGTGAAACATGAAATTATTTGATAATTTGGAAATGAAACGTTGCAAGTGTAAACTTAACGTTTCTCCCCAGTAGTTTCCAATTATGAGAATTTTGAAAAACATTGTCGATAGGACGGACCTCACTGGATTTGAACTGATTTTAGTAGTCCTCACATATCTGCCTGCTTAGCTGTCTGACTATGAATTTCGGAATATTCTACATATATGCAAAATATCACATACATAATTATTTAACATTGAGGATAAATTGCTACAAAAATAGCATTTTCTGATGCAATCAGAAAAGAGAAAAAAAACTTGTGTATCATGTTGTGTATGACTTATTTAATTGAAGCGTAATGCTTATATTTTTTTCAAAATTATAATTTCTGCATTATCTGCAGAAAACCCGATGTGTTCCAATCACATGATTTCGTCTATCTGTTCTGTAAATTACTATTTTTACAAAAGCTTGTCTTCTATCTACTTCATGCTATTAAGAAAAACATTATAAGAAATTGTTGCACTACTTAGTTCCTTATAAGTAAGAAGCAAATAAAGCTAAATCCATGGCCAAATATTTTATTTTCAGATTGATATGTGATTAAAGTTCATGCATGATTAGGAGCAAAACAAAGAAAAAGTCCCAAATGAGGAAAGTTAAGTATTTTAAAACTGACGCCATTAATAAGGAATGTCTCGGAATTGTTTAACGCAAAAAAAAAGAGATGTACACATTGAAAAATTGTGTGTTTTAAATTATCCACAATTTTTGTGTAGCGAGTGTTTGCATACCAACTACTTTTTTGACCAGGAGGCGTCATTTGTTTTACAAGAAAGCATACATGAATATACTAAAAATTTATTCTACCAACTCCTTTCTAAACATCATATACAGCTCCTAGCTTTCAAAGTAAAGATATGTTTACCCGAAATTAAATTTCTGTAGAAAAGTATAGCAAATGCGTGTTTTTAGAGTTGTAAAACTAAACGATAATTCCAGTTTCTAATACGACTGCACTCAGCTCCTTTACAAATGTTCGTAAAATGGTCGTTAACAGGCCTCAGAAATAATAACCGAAGTGGTTTTGTTCGCTTACCTATTCCACGGCGTTTAATTTATTTGTCCCAGCAGACGTCAAGTATTAGCTCCGAGAGAGTGTAATACATTCTCTACTTGCTAGAAATTAAATTGCTCGTAAATATATATCTATTTGATAATATCTTCCCTTGTTTCACCCTGCATCGTATTCGGTGACCCCACCCTGTTTCACCCCACTTGAAGTAGCTAATCTGATACAGTGTCTTCTCATCACAGTCAACTAGTGTAATCAGAAATAAACATGAACGCGCTGTTCTTTATCCCTTCATTCTGCACATAGGAAGGGAATAACAAGTATGGACATATACTTATTGCTTTGTAATTTAAATGGTTATTAAAATATTAATGAGGCGCCGTGGTAGAGTGATTAAACCACTCGACTCTCACCTAGGGGGCCCGGGGTCGATCCCAGGGTACCGTATGTGGGATTTGTGGTGAATAAAGCGGCATCTGGGCGGGTTTTCTTACGATTCTTCGGTTTCCCTCGGCATTCGTTTGACCAACTATAATCAACTTTCCTATCATTCTTTCACCATTCTCACTCATTTCATATCATCCACGTACTCACTTTCAAAGGTTTGATTGGAAATACAGTCTGGGCTAAAATCGGAGTGGAGTATGGAGCAATACATCAAAACAGGACCACACTCATTATAGAGGGGCTCGCGTGGATTAGAATAGGAGCATGGTGGAGCATAAAAATTACTGACGAGTATGAGAATCTGCCTTATTTGCGTGGAGGAATAGTCGTGGTCCCATATCTTGGCAAGATGTAGGGGAACGGAGGATGGAGGGAAAAATATCCTTTACCACTCGAATGTAGAGCTAGAACCATGTTGGACGCTACTGGCAGGCACGGAAGACGTGGACGGGCTAGGTAAATTTATACTTAAGGCAGAACAGCTGAGATCTGAGAAGGCTGTCAATAACGAAGAGAGGGAGGCAATAAGGATAGCCAAACAAAAGTGATTATAATGTTTTACTATATATATATATATATATATATATATATATTATGTCATACTTATGTCATTGTTGTGTTGTGGTGTTATATATTGTGTATACATTTTGTGTGTATATTTCTCTTAAGGGTATTTGTTTTTTATTATAGGGAGCATTAATGCATCAGAATAAGGCGTATTCGGTGTTGTAAATTTATATTGTTGTATATGAATATATTTGTCCCATTATTTTAGTGTTTACTCTTTTAATTCTTTGTTGTTTATATATATATATATATATATATATATATATATATATATATATATATATCTTTTACTATTTGGTGTATTGCAAAAGCTCGCACGGTCTATGGACCCGTGCGATTGGTGAAGCTCAATGTGTGATACTGTTATTTCAATAAATACACTTATTCATTTATTCATAACAGACATCGGGCTCATCACCCATCCTGGCGTCTCTCTCATCCAGAGAATCTGCCCCTCCATAGATGCTGGCTCGTAAATCCTGGGGAGTGTAAGTCCTACATATGAGGGTAGACAGGGAAAGGAAGCAAATAAATTAAAGTATTAAACCTTTTATTTATTAGACGTGCGCTTGTGCTTTAATATATCTCAGGAGTATGTTTTCTTGGATAAGATGTCTACATTTGCTATCAGTTTCCCCTAAGACAGGCCAAATTCGAAGAAATAAAAACGAATAAATGACGTACATTGTAAAATAAACAAGTCAAGTAAACTATGAGCATGGTTCAGAAAAGCTACAAATCATATCGGTTGCTTCTTTGGAAGTGTAATAAAAACAAACTTTCTACAAGCCACGTGTCTTTTGATGTTATCTTTAGCAAGAAGATTAAAACCATATGGTGATTCCTGGTTAGAGGGTTTAAATACGGATGTATCTTTTTGATATATGAGATGGTATCTTCGGGCATAATAATTCTTGCATCTGTGTGGTCAGCAATAAACTGTCAACTTTGTTTACTTACTTAATGTGCCCATATCCTTTGAATCTTTTCTAAACTAAAGGAACTATAGTCTCTCGTTACGAGTTCTGCTGACACTAGTATAAATACAAAGAGGTTGTCTTTAAATAAGGTTAAATATTGAAGTTCATGAGGCAGGGATGAGTATCTAGTCCCCCATGTCGTTGAAATCCACACAAGCTAGAATATTTATTTTGACAAAGTTTCTTCTGAATTATACATTAAATTGAAATTATAAATTTATTGCTACCACCATACAGTATGGTATATCAGATAAGGTTAATAAAATGCAGAACTTATTTCATTTGTTGAAAATATGCTTAAAAAAATAAACAAAATGTGATATCTAATTTTATTCTATTTGTTAGTTTTAATAGATAACTTTGGCCCATAAGAATTTAGAATTCAACAATACTTTAAAACAGTAATGATAATAGGAATTAATATATTATTAATAGTAATAATAATTCTTAAAGAAACCAATTCCAAAATTATGTATTTAGAATAAAAATCTGGTAGAAAAAATCCGTATGAAGAAATACGTACACTAAAGACAAGGCAATGTCGCTTTGCTTTTGTGTTGATTTGCATTCAGTTTCATTATTGGTAGTGTACTTTCATAATGTTGTTGAAAATTAAAAATTAATGTAATTTAATAAATAAAGAAGCAAGTCATATTTATTCATTGCCTATTCACTGCATGCACGCGTTACTGTTGGATGGACATTTTCTCTTTTTCAAATACCTATAAATTAAGATAGTAAGAAGCTCAACGTAAGTTGCGCGAAACGTCGGCGAAAACAAGACAACGCGGCCAATACCGAAAGCAGCTACCAACATATAAGTTAGTAATTGTTGGAGTATTGAGAATATAAGGTCATTCTCCTTGGTGTAATACCCAAGGTTGTGGATTCAAACCCGGCAGAGGATGCTGGATTTTTTCAGACAAAGAAAGTAAAGCCGTTGGTCCGCGTAATGTTCTTTGCACGTAAAAGAACTCCATACCCTGAAAGAGAAGCTTCCTTAGCTAAATTGTTCATGTTTTAGTTCACAAGTTGTGATTTTTTCGCATAGTTTTATCTTATATTTAGCAATATGTCAGCATGGCGTGATGAACTTGGAATGATTGAATATAAATAAAAGTGACATATAATAAAAATATAACAATAGCTAGGCTGGATCAAACTGTTTGAGGTTTAATTGAATTTTCTACAATCAACTCAGCAATTAAAATTATTTTTGATTTACTAATAATTTAGTTCGTTTATTCTCTTATAAGAGACATCAGCTCAAAGGCATTAAATTAAAATTGTATTAGGATATTTAGTATTTTGGTATTGTTTCCTGATTTGAATTTCAGTTTAACCATCTAGCGAATTTAATTTGTTTACAACTCTACTGCAACTATTCATGTATACCCTGTTTCCAGAATGACCATGATAACTTTAAAATATACAATTTTCTAAAAATTTATATTAGAGCTTATCTTATTAATTACAACAAATAATTCATAAGTATAGTCCACAGATTATTAGATCCTGTATGCACTGTCTATCATAGAGTGAGAAATGTCCAGCTATATTCTAAACTGCGTAAACAGATTGAGTAATATTTATATTTTTCAAGGGCTACGATGGAAAGAAACTCGCAATAATGATTTGAACCCGAAAACCAAGCCACTAGGGATTCGTTAAAGACACGCGTCGAGAAGCACTTTCAGTTATTCCGAAGCTTGTTTTCCTCCATGGCCCGTTTCATTCTTGAGGACTTGATAATCCCCTTTTCTCCCTTTACTGTGGTCTCTGTGTTAGAGGATTGTCATTATCTGCTCACTGCAACCGGCGGTAAACACTCAGAGCAGTTAAAACGAAATGATAACAGCTTGTGGTGGTTAACAACAGATTCCTACTGCAGTTACGCAAATCTCTACACTTTTCATTCGTTTGCCATAAAGCTGATATTAAGGAATGGCTAATAACGTTTTTAAGAGTAGGAATTAGAGAATAGATCTTACAATTATATTGCAAAAGTAAGCAAATATTCTAGCACCCGGAACCTCAACGGTTTTCAGTTCAGTCAACGTTCAACCACTTATTTGATGTAAGAGTGTAGACAAAAATAACCACAATATTACACTTTAGTTTAATTATCTATATGTGTTCCAAAATCTGATAATATGTAAACTAACATAGATAAATAAAAATATTATAATAAAGGTTACACAACAGAGTGGCGACATCTCGCGCTGTAAAACCACGTGAATCTTTTGTAACTAACATTTCTGGAAGAAGGGATGAAGGAATCGCAGGCGACTATAGCCCATAGGCACTGTCATAGAGACGCGCGGAAGTCCCTATCGGTTTCAAACTCAAAAGCACCGTCCCACTGCTGGAGCTGCCCAGAGAGATTGATGAACGAAACCTCAACCAAGCAGATCTCTGATATCTACGGGGAGAACGTTTTCCTTTGACCAATCATCCGCGCAATGTTATACGGTACAAAATCTTGAAGCGCACCTGAGAAATAAATGTAATAATGAAAGGGAAATTGTGGTAGATGAGATATCACCTCAACAGCCGCCAAACTCAGGGAAAACTACAAAGAACCCGAGGTCAGAGTGGGCTATCGACGGGCATTGAAGTCGGGATCTCTCGAATGTAAATCTCGCACGTTAATGCGAAGCTATCTTGCTCAGTTAAAATACTAAAATAAATTATTTCTACAGGACTTCAATTATTCGAATTTATTCTATTTTAAATCAGTTGTGCAGCAGAATTCCCTAGAATTCGGTAAATATGTTGGAATAAAACATCTTACCTCAATATTAATAATGTATAATTTGTAAAAAGTCAATCAAAGTAAATTAAGAGAGTAATTACTAGGAATAATATAAATGGGATTACTCACTAATGTAAAATTGTATTAAATTAAATTTCCCAAATAGCCTATGGTATTCACCTTGGTTTTTTACTTTCTCTAGCCCATATATACATACAATTTACATATTAGCTAGAGAAGGTATTGTATTCCACAAAAAGTTGATGTTTAGATTTCGCCGGAAATATATGTTTTGAGGTCCCCTGATTCCGAAAAAGTTTTTTTTAAAAAAAAGTTACGTATATACACGGTATTTGCATCAGAAATATAATGCATATTTTGAATTTTTGGGAATAGCCTTTGAAGACCTCTTTACTCGGGATGAGTTTTGCAAAATGTTGCATACGGTTAAACCGTGAGAGGTAGACAAAAAAATTACCTTACAAAAAACACACAGTTTGCAATATTATCGTCGAATTAGCAGTCTTCGAGACATTGCTTGTTATTGTTTTCAATTTTAAACTACCCAACTTTTTTCAAACATCAGTTGTTTTACCTAGCGATGAGTTTTTATAATCTTTGACTATGGCTTTAGCCTAATGTACGCCCTTATTTCCCTTCTACTTACAAGGAAGCAAGTAATAAGACCAAATATGGTAATGTTTTTCCTAATTAGAATGAGATAGATAAAAGAATACCTTTTGCGGAAGAATAGATGGTATATGAAACAGCTAGAAAATGTTATGTGAATGGGACACATCAGATTCTTTTTTAATCTCCTGTAAAGATAAAATAAATATAGCGTATTATAAAACTCCAACAGACAAATAAAATAATGATAATATTGTGACTACGCTCCTTAACAATAACCGCCGAACTGTATATATGTGTATGTTCTTTCACGTCGAAGCTCGCATTTTTACACCGGAGTGAGTTGTGAACACCAGCGTTAGCAAGTGCGACCGTTTCTGGAAATTTCTATTCACGTGACCAACGAAGAATTGCCCGGCATTCAGTTTTCACTGGAAATGCACCGCATGTGCAATTGACTGAGTTTGACGAGTAGTTCGTAGTTTATTGAAATAGCTGCCGCGCAGGTTGAAAAGAAAGTATATTACTGAATTGTAACATAAACATTGTGAACACTTTCTGATTGCAATCAGTTTGTGGAAGATAGTGTAATAAAATTATACACAATGTTTCTTGTAGGTAGTTTTTGGTAATTTTTATTTATATACAATAAACAAGTGAGAATGTATAATTTTGGAAGGGTTAATATTCTAGCTTTTTAAAGTAATTTTTGCATAAAAATGAATAATGATTAAAGAATTCAGCCTTTTAACAATACTATTTTAGAAATGGCTTACAGCATAAAAATTAATCAAAATAAATGTTGTATTTTATAGAGCTCTACATTATTGCATAGTGCATTTTGTCATCGCTTACCAGTTATACCAGATCATTTCAAATTTCTTCTGAATCAAAAGCTTTTAACATAGAACATTAATTTATTATCAGTTATTTTTTTTTCTTTGTGAAGAGTGAGCTTTTGTTACAGTATCGTCTGAAATAATGTGCCGATGTTGATTTAAACCTTAACAATGCAGACCGCTATACCTTTCAAAGCCCTACTATTCCATGGAAATTGATCCAATTATTCTCAACATATTTGGTATGAACATTTAACAGTTGATACATATTTGGTATGAACATTTAACATTAATTCCTTTAGGTCTGAAAACGGTTTTCAGGAAACAACCAGTTCCATGCATTCCTTTGAGGAAGTTTTAATTGCAGTTATTCGTAAACGGACAACACAGCATTATAGACTCACTCACAACTCTGTGAAGTTATGTAAAACTCGCTTCATCGATAAGCGGATTTCACATAGGTTGGAACGAACCTCGGTGTATGCTGTTTAGTACATGAACGGAAATATATTCCTCCAGAACAATTCTACTTACCAACAACTTTCGAAAAACTCATGATGCTTTGTAAATCTCCTGAGATGAGAATAATGGAAGTCGGGCATTCATGCATTCGGCATAATGATTTTTTTCACATCTCCATGAAACATCTTCGGTAAACTCCGGTTCTTAAGATTGTTTGCCTCCTAATATTCTACCCATTCATAGTATAAATATGTTGAATAAAATTCATCTCACTCAATGTACTAACTGCTTGAAGTACGACGAAGAAAACGCAATACAGCGTATGATGAATGCCCTATTGTGGCGCTTCGTGGAACCTCTCAAAAATAGTAAATATAAATGGGGTAATATTAAAATTCTCCTTAGCTTGGACAATTTCTTAGCACCGACTGTCATAAATACTTTTGTGTATGCATATTAGCCAATGACATGTTACATCAGTTTCGAGGGATTTTTTCGGACTGAATACTGGACAAAACAAGCTCTCCGTCACAAATAAACTGCAAAAATGTACAAGGTCCATGTAAACCTTCTTGGCTGGTCTTTGATGTTTAGTTCTATACAAAGAGTTTAAGCTGTTCTCACCAATCTAGTGGTTTTCTGTTTGCACACTTTTTCTTTTATGCTGAAAGGCTGTTTTTTTTTTTGGCCGTTATGTTCCTATTTTGTGCACGAAATCTATTTTCCCTTTTCCATAAAACGTACAACTTATTTTGAAACAAATGAAAAGTCTCCCTGATAATCACTAAAACGTCAGCTTCATGTTTACTTTCTCTACACGTACTATGTGCATAGTGTACGTATAGAGAAAGTATTGCACTCCACCCGAAAATTAGATACCGAGATTTAAACGGAAATACTGTTTTAGGGTCTCCTGTATCCAAAAATTATTTTCAGAAAAAGATCCGTATGTGTATGTGTCCGTAAGTCTATGAACACGATAACTCAAGAACGAAAAGTTGGGAAAATACCAAATTTGGTATCTAAGTTTAGTATTTTCCAGGGATGCGACAGGAAGATTTTCAGAAAATTACCCTTTATATGGAAAAAATTTCGAAAATTTTGATTTACTCAAAAATGGCACTTACAATTTTGATTAAAATACTGTATACTAAAGATGTTTATATTGCAAAGAAAATGTATATTTTTACTTTCCTGGGAATAACCTCTAAAGATCTCTTTATTCTGAATGAATTTAGTTGAATTTTGCGTAACTGTTAAACCGTAAGAGATAGACAGAAACGTACTACACAAAACATGTAGATCATGTTAAAACATACAATTGCACATACATTCTGTGCCCGCCAAGATGTATATGAATGAATGAATGAATGAATGAATGAATGAATGAATAAGTGTATTTATTAACATAGCAATATAATACATAGAATTTCAACAGTCGCACGGGTCCACAGACCGTACGTGCTTTTGCAATACACATTACAAGCAATATTAAAACAACAACCACAACAAAGAATTAGAAGAGTAAACACGAAAATAAAAAGACAAAGGAAATACACAGTCAAAAGCAATATTAAATAACAATAAAGAATTAAGAGTGAATCCGAAAATAAAGATACAAAGATATTCAAATATAGCAATTTAAATTTACAGCACAGAGTACACCTTCATAAATGCACCCTCTTATAATAGATAATTACACTCACTTAAAAGACATATATACACATAATATATACAACCCTAGCACAACAGTGACCTAAGTATGACATAATATATATGAATGTAGAACATTGTAGTCACTTTAGTTTAGTTGATCTTATCCCCCTCCCCTTCTCTATTGGCAGCCTCCTCAGATCTCAGCTGTCTTGCCTTAAGTATAAATTTACCTAGCCCGTCCATGTTTTCCGTGCCTGCCAGTAGCGTCCAACATGGTTCTATCCCTACATTCACAGTGGTAAAAACTCGCGGCAAATATTTTTCCCGCCATTCCTCCGTACCCCTACATCTTGCCAAGATGTGAGTCCACGACTCTTCCTCCTCGCAAATGGGACAGATTCTCGTACCATTCTCGTCAGAAATTTTCGTGCTCCTCCATGCTCCTAGTCCAATCCACGCGAGCCCCTCTCTAATGAGTTTGGTACCTGTTTTGATGTATTGCTCCATACCCCACTCCGATTTCAGCCCAGACTGTACTTCTAATGACACCTTCTCTGTGCATTGCGCAATCATTTGCTGTCTGTCTATATCACAGAGGCGGTTCTTAATTTTTCTCCAAATACTTCGCCTGTTTTCCTGCCCCGCCATCCAAATGTCTCCCATCCCAATGGTTTCCAACCCTTTCTTTAATTTTGATGCCCACGTCAAATTACCTTCCATTCGCAACTGTTCACGGTAGCAGACTGCCCTATTTAGAGATTGGTTTCCGTGAACGATTCTCATCCAATATTTAACTGCTGTGATTTTGCACTCTACCGTTTCACTATGTGCCCCGAATTCCCTCATTATTCCGCAGTTTGCCGTACCCCTCCCTACACCCAGAATTCCTTTCAAAAATTGGGTCCTCACTTGATCCAGATTTCCTGTTTGTTCCCACCCCCATATTTCTCCTCCGTATGTCATCGTGGATCTAACTGTCGCTCCGTATACAGTTTCCATTAAGGTTATGGAGATATTCGGAATTCTGCAGCGTATCCGGAGAGCTTCCGCCGCTTTCACCCTTGCCTTGTGTTTCGCAATGTCAATGTGTTTTGTCCATTTTCCGTTCATTGTAAATGTGAGTCCTAAGTACACAAAAGATTTAACATTGTCCAGTATCTGTCCTGCATATGTCCAAGTCTCCTCCCTGCTATAAACACAACCCTTTTTGAAAGTCATTGCCTTAGTCTTATTCACATTAACTGTAAGTAGCCATTCATCGCAATAGTTCTTAAGTTTGTCCAGTCCTCGTTGCAATCCGTTTACTGTCGTAGAGCACAATACTAAATCGTCTGCGTATAAAAGTGTTGGGATCTGCAAATCCGCTACTACTGGCGCTTGAATATTCTCTGCTATCATTGTATCAGTAATATCATCCACAAAGAGATTAAATAGCAAGGAAGATAAAATACAACCCTGCCTCACTCCCCTATAGCTTCGGCAGCTCTCGGACACTCTGTTTCTGTCGTACTTCACACAGAATTCGACATTTTGATACATTGCCTGCAATGCTCTAACCATTTTACTTGATAACCCCTTTCTGCCTAGGTTGTACCATAATGCATTTCGATTGATAGAGTCAAATATGTATATAAACAGCCCCAATACCGATCCAGCCATTAGCATCCTGAAGAAGGGAGAGATGTATGCTCCCGAAACGTCGATGTCTCCACATCACCTCACCTGGCTTGAAGCTCGAGAACCTCTAGAACAATTTATGTTCATTATTTTTTTTCGTGGAATTTACAGTTTATGAAATATTCTTTGTTATTTGTTTTAGATAAAAAATACTTCACATTTTCTAACACGGAAAGTTGTGAACCCCTGGCCCTGCATAGAAATGGTTTACAACCACATGGCAACCGGCTTTTAAAAGATTTGAATATCGTTTTAGTCTAGTTTATTCCCTTATTTTCCTTCTACTTACAAGGAAATAAATAATTAAGACAATATATGCTAATGTTTATATCGATTATTATAAAATAGATAGAGGACTAATCATTTTAACAGTAATTTGTTGCAGAGACGTAGAGGAACTCATGTGAATGAAACACATCAGATTTTTAAAGTTTGGCACGAAGTTGAACCTTTCATTTAATTTGCATTTAGATTTAGGTTATAAAACACAGAACCTCTGGGTTTACAGTTGCTAAAAGGTTTTTATGAATTCAAAACTTGGTATCAGAATTTAATATATTAATATTCAATTATTCAGACTTTGTTACGAGTAAATGCCATTGTCACATTAACGAAAGATTAAAATACAAAATCTTTACTAAAATATTCACTCATACCATAAAAAGGATGCTTAAGGATCATTTTTTATTTTCATTTTAAACAAATCTATATTCATAATTTATCATCGTCAGATAACTTAATGTACACAGTAATAGCACTTATACCACAGCTCTGCCTTGTTTTACACTTCTGATATTAAAGGCATGTGTATCAACTGGTATGTGTTTACATCTATCTTTAGATACTTATCATAATACTCATATAGCTTATATTAGTAAATAATAATAATAATTACATATACTTTTATATAAATAAGTGTAAAGTCCTCGGCATTCTTATAACATTTTGTGTAAAGGATAAGAGATACACAAGCTCCATCCCCATCAAAAATGAAGAGTTAATGGAAATCACAGACGATTTGATTCCAATCATTTTTCCCCCAACATTAACCGTTTTCTAAATATTCGTGATTAAAACTTTAACGTTTCCAGGTTGAGCTGTCTATCGGCATTTTTTAAAGCATCCTACACCATTAATACCCTTTACTACACTGTTGGCTTTAGACATGCGTGCAGTTGTTTCCTTTGTTTCTTTCTTTCGTTATTTCTACATTTATTTTTCCTTCTCATGCTTGCAAATATCCGATTTTTCTGAATTTGGGATTATGTAGAAACAAAAATGTATATTAAAGTAACATATTAGAAGATTCATAAGTGAAATTGTAATGGATAGAGATGCATCCGTTTTTACAATAGATCACTTTTTGTAAACGCGGACGTAACTTCCAAAGTAAAGTCTGCAAACATGAAATTTGTCATTTAAATCAGACTAAAGTTGGTTCAAAGTTGCATGACAAGAAATTTCAGGAAGTTACGCAACTTGAAAAAACTCATTTATTTCCGTTATTTAAATTTCAGGTGATGAGACTTAAACTACATAAATGTTATGTGTTCTTTTTATTAAATTCGTATATGAGCTTAGTTATTGAACTTCATACAAGCAATTTCGAAAGCATGAATGCTTAAAAGTGATAAACCGTTCTTGAGGGACAATTAATACTACCCAACTTCTTCAGTAGAATTGGGTATTTCCAAAACATCAGGCTTTGGTCCTTTAAATATTGGAAGAATTTGAATATGTGCTGTGTCTTGATAAGTTTTATCTATTACTTTGTTTTAGAATGTAATATTTTAGCATAACTTCACGAAAAATTGATTGTAGCCACAGCTTCCTGCGTATTTTGGATGCAACAACAGTTATTTTCAAAGAACGGTTATAAGTGCCGTAAATACTCTACGAAACTGGTACAAATGACACTTATTTATCAGCGCTTATGTCCGGTAGAACTAACTGCAATGGTAAATCTGCTATACTTAAGTATACAGAGAGGATTACATCGATGAATCACGATCGCAAGATAAACGATGCACAAACACGCCGATTTAATATTAATAATAAATATGAACATTCCTAATCAAAACGGTAGCCTTCTGAGTATATATATACACACACACACATTTTATATACATTTATATACATTTTTATTTCAGTACATATAATGGTCGACGTCTAGCTAACTAGTTTCAGCGTAAACGTGTATTTTCTATACAAACATACTGAAGAAATTACTGTCAGTATTTTTAGCTGAAAGTAATTTCACCGTTGTATAATTTTTTGCGCAAATTTGGACTTGTTGCTCTATATCTTTCTACTTTTTTACTTTCTCTACACGTACTGCATACATAGTGTATAGATAAGGAATTTTAATACACCCGAAAATTTTATACCGAGATTCCATCGGAATATATATGTTTTGAGGCACCCTGAATCCAAAAAAAGAAAACATTTTTAGAAAAATGAATAAGCTTTTCAACAATAATTTATTGCAGAGATGTAGAGAAAGGCATGTGAATGTAACACATCAAAGTATTCATATTGTCATTAACAACCCTGTATTTGCTGTGATAATTGTGATATGTCCCAGGAAATTTAAAATCTGTTTGCCTCGAGTAAGTCTTATCAGGGAGCGCGAAGACGCTTGCAGAAACTTCCTCCTGAACAGTGATCCGATATCAAAGTATAATCGATACTTGACAACGCTGTCCATTGCATCGCAGCACTGATGGTTTTATAGATTTCTTACTCCTGTTTGCAGCCTGCACACTGGTCTGTCCCAACATCACTCGTTACCGCTGATGAAGAGACTTCTTCCGCCAAAATTTCAGGATATTTTCTCCTCTAGTATGTATTATTCCTGAGGCGTATTGGTTTTAACCTCAGTCACGTTCTCTCTAGTTAATTTTCCAGCCTTACCCCTTCCAAGTCCTTCCTGATCAAGCAGCCAGTCTGTCTTAAGCTAAACGTGCAATCTTAGGTACCTACTCCCAACTTCCATTGATACTTAACAGATAATGTCTGCACTGGGGGTTAACAGCTAAATATGACGAAATTAAATGTCTTTAATCTTAAAAAATGTTTCTTCAGCATAATCATTACTTTAAATGTAATCTTATATACCTATAAATAGCAAAATATAAAGGATGTTAAAGAATTCAACAGAAAACCCTCCAGGGATTATAGAGGGATGTAGGAACACTTGATAACGAACATTTGGTCTCTGTCGAAAGTTGCACAGTGATTTTTCATTTTAATATTCCTTCTGATAAATTGAAGTATTTAAATTAATAAAGACAATACGAATGTGGTATATTT
The DNA here is from genome assembly GCA_030762935.1 of Hymenopus coronatus. Lineage (NCBI taxonomy): Eukaryota > Metazoa > Arthropoda > Insecta > Mantodea > Hymenopodidae > Hymenopus > Hymenopus coronatus. The sequence continues at coordinate 85,389,812 of CM060896.1, read as the reverse complement.
GCAAACTAAAATAATTTATCGTTCACAAGCGTGAAAACTGCTACCTTTACAGTGGTGGTTATTTGTAAATATATTTATAGTCTGAGTGTTATGGAAAAATTCTCCGTCAGTAAGGGTCGGAAGGGTCGGTACATCACTAATATCTCCACTTTTATATGCACTTGCCTGTGGGGCCACAAGTAGCAAAAGTGGACGTTAAGCACTATAAGGAAATCACATGCACAATTTGAAATTAAAATTTCACCAGAAACTAACTGAATCCAACAATTTAGAAAATGAATTCTGAGTGTTTTTAGTTTGTTTTGTTTTGCTTTTTTTTTTCTTTTTTTTTTTTTTTTTTTACAGTATTAAGGAATATTAAGAGTAATAGATTAAACCAATAACATCTATATTGAATTCATAAACTGTATCCTTGCTGATCGACCATATCTATTATGACTTGCTGGTAATTGCACTTAATATTTGTAAATTCATGTTGAACTTATTTATTTTATTATAGTTATTAGTATTGTACTTATTATTATTTTAAATTGATGCTGTATTTATTTAATTTATTATAAGTCAAAAACTTCCGTTTTGAAGTAATTTGTGTATGCATAACATATAAATTTGACTAGATTGTCTATAGCAATCTTGTGTTATTCCTTGACAATGAAGTTTATTATTATTATTATTATTATTATTATTATTATTATTAAGGTCTTTCGATGTTGAGTTCTAGTAATTGCATGGAAAGACTTTGGAATGGCACCAGTTGTTAAATATTTCGCTTCTGCTAGTTTCACTATATCTATAACGAAATATGTGCTGTAATTATTTCTACAAAGGTTTAACCAAATTAAAATAATATAGATACAAATATAAAATTTTGTTAGAATTGTTTTGCTCACCAACAAATAAATATTACAAACATGGAGAAAGTCGTGAATCCAACATATCCGAATGAAACAGATGAATGGTGTATGTTATTATATTTTATGTATTATATGTTTTAAACTGCCAGTCTGTTTTCATTCTCTAAGGACTAGGGGTAACATGCTAGCTTCTGCTTCCTAGGGAATCGGGTTGAAACCCGGCGGAAGGCGATGGATTTTTTCGGGCGTAAAAATTCTTAACATGGCCTCCTTCAGAAAGGAAGTGAAGCCATCGTCGTACCCTTACGGCAGTAAAAGAACCTCACACCTGATAAAGAGGCCTCTGGGCAAAATTTAAGAACAGGTCGCTGAGAACCACAACAATTAAAGAGGGTCCATAAATAAAACTAAATTTAGTTTATTATTAGCCTTCTGAAAATAAAAAATAAATAAATACGCTTTTCCAAGTAAAAGGTTATATTTATTTATTTGTTTATTTATTTTGTTCCATTTATATTCCATTTAAAAACTAAGATCATATAGTCGGTTTTGCCTTTAAAACAATTCCTCACCTGTAATGATGTTCACTCGTTTTCTGTTCTGTTTAGGCTTTAGATGCTTACGAAGAGTTTTTCTAAACTAACATTAAATTCACACACGCACACATATATATCTATATATCATTACTTCTCATTCTTTCAGACTTTAGGGAGAATGGGGAATAAACCTGGCTAAAAAAATACCTACCCTCGCGGAACCAAATCTGCGATCGGTGAATTTGAAGGCTGGTATGCTAACCACCAGACCACATAGGCAGTATATGACATCTATTATTTATACGACTATTTCTTCGGTTTTTGTAAAGTGACCCCACTCTCTCTCTCTCTCTCTCTCTCTCTCTCTCTCTCTCACTTATGCACACGTTCACACACTCTCTCACACTCTGTCTCCTTTCTTTAAGGTGGCTCAACCTTGAATCACCACATAATATAACAGATAACGTTCAGCTAATATATATAAATGAATGAATAGCCAATCCTTCTTTTGCGAGAGTAGCTCGTTATGATTCATAAGATCAGCTAGCCACAAAAGTGGTAGCGTGCAGTGTTGGTGTTATGCGCTTCTGCTGCCGTTTTGAAGACGCTGTCCCAACTTTTTCCGGTTTACCTTGTCGTCTGTTGTCAATGTAGGTAGCCCACATTGTAGAAATGTACACACATTTGCTGTTCTGAAGCCTCGCCACGCGGCCTTCTCACCTCCATTTCAAATTAATGGCTCGTTGGGATGCATCTTCCAGTTTTGCTATTTCCCTTAACTTGTCATTGAGGGACAGTCCTAATATCTTGCTCTTCATTTTTCTGTGGAAAACTTGAATACGTTTATTTTAGTTTTCGTCAACTTACAAGTTTAGCATCCGTTTAATACGGATGTGCGGATGCAGGAGTCTATGAACCATAAATGATATGAACATACAATCAGTATTTAAGACTTTTCGTATCGGTACAAGGACTAAAATGCCTTGTAATAACCGTTGATGAAACTTTTAAAACCTTTTAAAAGATTTATTTTATTTAACGTAAACCTTGTTATAAATTACAACAAAAGTAGAACAACATAGGTATTTCTTTTAATTGCATGGTAATTAATTCTGCTTATAGTGGGAAACACTAAGAAGCAATGCTAAGACTTAGCATAAACAAAACGATTTAGATCAGTTTCTATTAAAACAATATTAAGTTGACTGCCTCTGTGGTCGATAGTCAGCGAGCTGGCTTCTCACTCGGGGGTTCCGGATTTGATTCCCGACTGGGGCGGGGAATTTTTCTTTAAGCAGAAGTATTCCCTATCCCCCACAGAATCTGCAACTACTTATATGAATATAAGAGTTGAATATGCGTGTGTTTAATCACTTAAAAATGGTTACCTAACGTTATAAACCTTGTTGTTTCACAAGTCAAAGCCTCCGGTATGATCGTTGAAGTTAGAGAGGGCTATACAAATGAAAAAATAGAAAATAAGTTCAATTAACGTTGGAGCACCTTGAAATTAGAGCTCGTGGTAGAACAACATCAAGCCCAATATCCTTTGAAGCATTGGTTTGAATGTTTAAATAGTGACATTTTTCTTAGATGTGAAATATTTATTTTTTTCTATTCCCTATTCATCATGTATCTATAATGAAATATATAATAGACTACTTCTGTAAATGCCTATCTTGACTAACACTAAGTAGTAACAACAAAAGGGCTTGTAAGGATAATTACCTCAAGAATGAGTGAAGAAAGTCATGTTCGTGTTACACTTCAACTATTTTTACTTTCTCTATTTAGTATATAGTCCATTGGTAAAGAAGGTATAGCCCTCCACCCAAACATTCGATACCGAAAATTCACCGGAATTAAAAAAAGTATTTTTAGAAAAAGGTCTATGTATGTATGTATGTGTGTGTGTTCGTGTGTCCGTGTATCTGTGAATTCAATAATTCAAAAGTCCGTAAAATACCAGACTTGGTATTTAAGTTTAGTATGTTCCAGAGAGCCCGCGCCGTGGCCGAGTGGTTAGACCACTCGCCTATCACCTAGACGGCCCGGATTCGATCCCAAGCGACCGCATGTGAGATTTGTGATGGACAAAGCGGCGCTGGGCGGGTTTTCTCCGGGTACTCCGGTTTCTCCCGCCATTGTATTCCACCGGTGCTCCATCATCATTCATGTATCATCAGTGTCACCACTTGCGGTGCCATAAGTAGTTAAAGCGGGCGTTAAACACTACCAAAAAATGTTCCAGGGATGCTAACGAAGAATTTCAGGAAAATCCCCACCCCCACTCAGAATTAGCCTTTAAATGAAAAAAGAATCGAAAACTTTGATTTTCTCAAGAAATGCTCAAACGATAATAAACATATATTTAAATGAGAAATAATATGTATTTTTTGACATTTCTGAGAATAACCTTATTCTGGATGAGTTTTGCTGAATTTTATACAATTGCTAAAACCGCAACAAATAGACAAGCGTAATTGTACATCGCATTAAACCATATAATGTTTCTCCTATACATTTTTTCGTAGGGTTGACCATTTCCAAGACGGTCCTTGTTATTTATTTCAATTTTTAAACCCTTAAAATTTTCTTACACGCGAATTTGTCAACTTTGATCATTCAAAGAAACGGATTTCAGTAACATAGCAACCAGCTTTTAAAAGATTTGCCTATTGGTTTAGCATAATGTATTCCCTTATTTTCCCTTCTACTTACAAGGAAGCAGGTAATGAGACCATTTCTGCTATTGTTTATCTTCATTAATATGAAGTAAAGAGACGAATAAGCTTTTCGACGTTAATTTATTACAAAGATGTAGAGAAAGTTATGTGAATGGAACAGTCAGATTTTTATATAAGTTGTATTTATTGGATTTCAAAAAACTTGACTATATAACTATGATCCTCTAAAATGATAAATATTTTCCTATACAGTAGTGGTAGTAGCAGTAGTAGTAGTAGAAGTAGTAGTAGTAGTAGTAGTAGTAGTAGTAGTAGTAGTAGTAGTAGTAGTAGTAGTAGTAGTAGTAGTAGTAGTAGTAGTAATAGTGTACCTCAGGCATTGAACTGGCTGTTTGTATATCAGACCCCTGGAGGGAGGATGAGATGAGTGTAATTTTAGAGACTGGCCGATAGCCGGACAGGAAGAGAGCCACTGTAGAGGGTCTCTAACAGTTCACAAGCAGCTCTTCATCTCAACGCGGGGAGTGGCAGAAGCCCACATTTCAGACCAAGATAGAACACCCGAGTCGGTAGATTACCACGAGCGCCATCCCGTTGTTGAGAGCTGTATTTCCAAAGCGCAGTCAGCTCCACGAAATGGCGCCTCTGCCGTAGTCCTTATCGACACTTACGACCCTGAAAGAGGTTGGGATGAAATGAAGGGACAGGAAGTTCAGGGAAATTAAGAACCCTCTCTAGCATTCGTCCAGTGACCCGGTAAAATTCCCAAAATACCCATGGATTGGAGAGATCAGTCACGGAGAACCGAACCCATGACCTCCCGAATGCCAGTCCCAGACGAAACGCCTGAGCTACCTGGTTCCATTATATAGTGGGCTCCATTAATATTCTCAAAACGTGTGACATTTTTTAATGGAGTTGAACGGTAAACCACTTGTTTAGTGCTAATGGCCACTATAACTGCAAAAGTTATTGTTATAAAACTGGAAAGGCAATCCATAGAAACCCAAGCAGATAGCGACTTATTTTTTGTGATGTTTACTAACAATGGTCCCTCGGGGAGAATCATATAAAGGTAGAGGAAATGAATAGATGTATTTTTTTCTTGCATTGAATATTTCGTTAAGCTATGTAGGAGCCTTTTGAATGCAACACAAAAGTTGCATTCAAAATGGTGCAGCACTTGCAACAGAATAATTCATCGTATGCTCCGAAACGCCGTTCTGTTTTGGCATTGAAAAACCTGAAAATATGCTGGTTTTATTTCACGCTCGGTTATTCCAGAGAATGAAAGGCAAATTTACCTCTCGGCAAGTGCAGTGGAAGGGAAAGAACTATATGTTATTAAAAATAGAATTACTATTATCACCATCGTTCATATACGCCTCGTGTCTGTAAAGCGCTTCAAACACATTTCTGTTCTTTTTACTTTCTCTGCTAAAGTACCTGGGTACGTAGATGGTGAAATAATTGCACTCCACCCAAAAATTCCATACATCTCATAAGGGACATACAGGTTTTAAAGTCCCATGTATATAAAAAAAAACATTCTTTAGAAAAAAAGTTCCGTGCGTGTGTTTGTTTTGATAGTGTATAATGCCCGTTTTTACTACTATAGCACTACAGGCGATGACCTGATGATACATGAAATGAGATCGAGATCGGTGAAATGTGATAGGGGTGAAACTGCAGATCCCGGAGAAAACCCGCCCCTGCGCTGCTTTAGTGCGTGTATGTGCATTGGTGTGTCCATGTGTCAGTGTGTCTGTAAACACGATAATTGAAAACCAAAAAGGCGGTAAAATACCAAACTTGTATTTAGTCTTTCAAGCATACAGCACGAAGATTTTATTGAAATTTTGTTTTTGAGTTTGATCGAAATACCGTAGAAATATTAAACATATTTACACGGCAAAAAATGTATATTTTGAATTGTATTTAGTCTTTCAAGCATACAGCACGAAGATTTTATTGAAATTTTGTTTTTGAGTTTGATCGAAATACCGTAGAAATATTAAACATATTTACACGGCAAAAAATGTATATTTTGAATTTTCAGGGAATATCCTCTGAAGATTTCTTTATTTGGAATGAATTTTGCTGAATTGTATATATAACTGGTAAACCGCATTACAGACAAACACTTACTACAAAAGATGTACATCTTAAAACACACAATTTTGTTACATACATTTTTTTTCGCGCAGTTAACCATATTTGAGATACTCCTGATAACTTTCAGGTATTTGCCAACTCCTCACAATGCAAAGCAACGGATTTCAACCACATGGCAACTATTTTTTAAAATATTTGACTATCGTTTAGCCTAGTATGCCATTATTTCCCCTTTTACTTACAAGGAAGCAAGTAATTAATGCTTTCTGCTAATGTTTATCTCGATTGGAATGAAGTAGATGAAGAATAAGTTTTTAACAGGTGTAAAGAACTATGCAATCATTAATGAAATTTCAGCTATAGTACCGAATCTTTCAGTCTAAAATTTGTATTGTATTATCAACGTTTCTATCCATGGCTTAAGTGAAAGACCAATTGTTACTTTCTCTGTTTAGTACATAGTACCTAGGTAGAGAAGATAGTGCATTCCACCCAAAAGTTCGATACTGAACTTCATTGGAAATACAAGTTTTAGAGTTTCCTATTTAGGGTCTCCTGTTTAGTACTTTTAGAAAAAAGGTCCCTGTGTACATATGTGAGTCTTTGAGTACAAGTACTAAAAAATTGAAAACTCGGTTAAATACCAAGCCTGATATTTAAGTTTAGCACCTTACAAGGATACGACACAAAGACTTTCAAGAAAATCTCCCAACCCAAACTACCCTGTACAAAAATATATAAACATATTTCCAAATGTTTGATTTGCTTAAAATTGGTTTTTGAATAAAACATTGTATATTAAAGATACTTATAGAGCAAATAAAATTATTGATCTCCGGAAAGCGGGTTTGTTATATCGTGACAGTTGGGATCGTACAACAGTGATGCCTGTGAGGAAGCAGTGGATAGAAGAAGATATAAGACAGCGAAGAGAAGGTACTGAGCCACACAAGGTGACCACCACCTTGTCTGCACTGCTATAATGGACCCCAATACTTCATCTCCAGTGTTTACTCGACTCTGGAGCTCGTGTGAACTTGTCTGCGACGATTTTCGTTATCTGCTGCAGATTCGACTGGTTGTACACATTTATTTGCATCTGCTTCCATTATCCAGAAACACTTTCAACTAAAATGGCACTTGAACACCGTCACTGGTGTGCTGAGTGGAAAAATGTAGTATTTTCGGACGAGACCCCTTTAGCCTGTCCCTCAGTGATGACCGCATACATGTCCGGGGTACCGTGATGAGTGCTAACTGGAGGCCTACATTGTTGAGAGTCACAGCGGACAAACACCAGTTGTGATGATTTGGATCGGCATTGGTTACAACAACCGATATCTCCTCTCACGAATTAAGGTCAATTTGAACAGCAATCGATACCTGAGAGAGATTGTAGAGCCAAAGAGTCCCCTGCTTCAGACATCTCCACAGACTACGTTTCAGCAGGACAATGTCCGGCAATAAATTGCGAAGAAAGCACAAGCCTTCTGCGAAGAGTGACAGGTACCATTGCTTCCCTGGCCTCAACGTTTGCCTGACAGGTCGCCCATCGAGCATATCTAGGATATGGTTGGCGGTAGCTTCTTCGTCACGTCCTCCAGTAATCAGTGTTACGGATTTATGGGATAAGATGCAAGCTGCGTAGAGGGAGATCCGCAAGAAACATATCAGAATCTTTTTATTCAATGCCCTAGCGTATAGCAGCTGTAATGACAGCGCAGGAGGCTACACCATGTACCTAATCTGTGGTATTAAATTCATTCCATGCATGCGCTTGCAACTTTCACAAACAATAATGCATTTTCCTATAAGAACGTTCCAACTTAAATATAAGCTGCTATATCTTTAAAATGTAAGATTATCGGTTCCAGTAGGACATTTCACTCAAATGTATGGGTTCATATTCCCAAACATATTTACGAAAATCCGCTGAGAGTTTATACCTCGATGAAAACAAAAGGAATGCATTTAATCGTTGAGAGTCCCTCTGGAGTATGATGAAGCACTTACTGTAGGTTCCCGCTAAACCTAAAGCCCTTGGGTAGTTCGTGACTTGTGCCACTAAAATAGTTTTCGCTACTCTAAAGTGTTGGGGTACATGGGGTTTTGAAGCCCTTGAATTATACTGAAAAGCAATAAGGATTTCCCAGTAAACCTTCTTAAAACTTTGGGATGCCTTATTTCTAAAATTTAGTATTTATTTTATACTCCCCCACTTCAAGAATTGATTACAGGTATGTAAATTGTATATTATTACTAGCTTTTCTACTTATTACATAGGTAGAGAAGGTCTTGGATTCCAAATACGTTACCAAGATTACATTGGAAATACACGTTTTAAGGTACTGATAACAGGAAAGCGAAAACTCAAAAACGAAAAGTCAGTTGAGTACCAAATTTGAGATTTAAGCGCAGCATCTTCCAAGGATGCAACACTAAGGTTTTCAAGAAAATCCCTCTCATCCCAAAACTATTATTTACATGGACAATTTTTCTAAAATTTTGATTTTCTCAAAAATTGCACTAACAATTTTGATTAAAATATCGTATATTAAAAATGCTCACATACAAATAAAATGTAAATCTTCGGAGATAGTCGTATGTTTCGGGAAAAGCCTTTGAAGTTCTCGTCATTCTGAGTGACTTTTGCACAACTGGTATACAAAAGAGACAAACAGAAATTTATACACAAAAAATGTAACTCAAGCTAGAGCATATATTTATGTCATATACATTTTTTGTACAGTTAACGATTTCCGAAGCATTCTTTCTTGTTGGTGTGAATTTTAAAATAATTATAGTTTCTTCAAACACGACGTCATTATCCGTATTTCATTTTGTTTTACTCCTAGCCAGGCAAAAATAATGGAATTTCAAAGTCAAATACATGCGAGAAGTTGCAATAGTCTAGTGTTTGGCCGCGCCGTGGCCGAGTGGTTAGACCATTTGCCTCTCACCTAGACGGTCCGGGTTCGATCCCAAGCGACCGCATGTGAGATTTGTGGTGGACAAAGCGGCGCTGGGGCGGGTTTTCTCCGGGTTCTCCGGTTTCCCCCGCCATCGCATTCCACCGGTGCTCCATCTTCATTCATGTACCATCAGACACCGCCTGCGGTGCCGTAAGTAGTTAAAGCGGGCGTTAAACACTACCAAAAATAAAGTCTTGTGTATTCTCTTAATAAACTTCTACTTATAAGGGACTAAGTCTGCTAATGTTTATGTTGATTAGCATGAAATGGATGGAAGAATAAACTTTTGTAAGAATAGTTTCTTTGCAAAACAAATAGAAAAAGTCATATGAGTGGAACAAATTGGATTATTATTACTATTATCATTGGTTTTATTATTATTATTATTGCCGTTGTTGTTGTTAACAACATTTATGTGTATCCTGAAGCCATAATGCTACTGCGTACTATTATCCTCTAACATATACTTACATTTGCAGAAAATCAAACTATGGAAGTGAAATATTGTTACGTTCATAATCCTAGAAAATGTATTCAGCTATAATTAATGAATATAGAGTAAAAGAGTTGTTTATATTTAAAATACAGTCATCGTGAAATAAAAGCAAATATAAAAGTTAATATTCTCTCTGAATATATTTGCTTACAAAGTTGAGTAGAGTTGGGTTCTACGAACTTTGAAGCTTTTGCTGGTGTTCAGAGGTAGATTTTTAACTTCCTCCGAACAAATTTGGCCCAAAAATTGACAATCAAAACCCAATGAATGTCAATCCGTGTACAAGAACCTCATTTTCTCTCTCCTGTTTCATGATCCTCAGCCAATAACACGAGAATGATTCTGTTGATTTAAACGGAACTTTGTTAGTTGTCCTATTGATGCCACAGAAGGCTGTGAATCAGAGTAGTCCAAGAGTGCGCTTTCTAACTGTACTGTTCACAATAAATTCTTGCTTCGGTACCTTTTCTACCAATTACCTAAGACACAGGAAATGCTACAATTAATGTAAAATATTTAATATCATTGGAAATATGTATTTCAGAGTCTCTGAACCCAAAAGTATAAATATGGAAGCAAAATAATATGTTGTTAAACCTTTCCAAACCAAAGGTGCAACTTGGCATTATTAGATATGTGTTTTTGTACGTTAGGTTTAAAAGAAATGGACTTAAAAGTGTTAATTTTTTATAATGTTCGATATTTATTGGTACCTATTTCACGTTTGCTTTCAATTTGTTGATATTATTTTAGCTTAAAATAAACAAAAAGGTAAGATAATCGTTCGACATTTTATGTAAACGCCAAAGTTATATTCGATTACAATGCTAAAGAAATCCCAGAAGCATCCACATATGCCAATCGTCGTTTATTATACATGGACCCTCTCCATTATTTACCACAGATAGGTAGCAGGGTAGCGATGTTTCAGACCTGAAATGGAAATTCTGGCGCTTTAGTTAACTGAGCAAAAATCGAGAAATCAGGTAGAACACGTTACTATAACACAAGTATACCTGTATGCCCCATAGTTTCCTTACTGATTTAAATCGAAAATAAACCGAGCTGGAAAGGGTTAACTTCGGATTTATGCTGACAGATTTTAAGACCATAATACGGTTTCCATTAAATTCCATCGTCTCTTCAGAGATTAAGAGATATGATACTTTAATTACATTTGTAGAGCATAATTATATTTGAAGACTGCATAATATCAGGAGCATTATAGAATGAGTATCAGTAACGTTAAGTAGTTGCGGTGAAATCTGGAGTTACTATTTAGCGTTCTCCATTACCAACGGGCTGGGCTCAGTAGCTCATCATTCTATCACTATTTAGGTGGCATACTTTAAGAAAACACTTGATAAATGCTACAACAACTTATGTATTATTGTCAAATGTATATTGCATGTAAAAACCGCCAGCATCTCATATTAACGTAAATAAAATGTAATCCATATTGGAAGGTGGCTGATCAATTTGGTGATGAAATCTAGCCGCTCACCCTGATAGCTCGCCCATTTCTTGCATATAATTGGATTGACGGTACAGTACCTCCCAAATACGGCCAAATTGTCGAAAGCTAAACTTACAAAGTAAATTCTAATATACGGAGTATAATTATGCCAATGCTTCAATAAGTTTTGGCCCAATAAAAGACAATTCAACGTACAAATAATATAGCTGATGAAGGCTCTCATTAATATTATATCTGTCACGCAGTTTAAGATACATGAAAAGAATTCTTCACCCTTTCCCTTAAAAGGTCAAATAAACCTGGAAATACTCATGGTAAGACGGGGGCTAACGCCGCCCATGCCTTTCACCTATTTGCTATGATTTTAAAATCGTATTGGACAGCCACGTTACCGAAGGTAAGGGTTTGACATGAAACGTATTTTACAACAATGGAAGTCCTGAGTTGCGAAATGGTGATCGCTGCACTTTTTGGTTGGACAATGATCCATCCCTCTCCCTGAATGATACAAAATTAGGTTAATCTTTACTTTCCACTTCATACTGAAGTTCTAATGCCAAGGGGATACACGCACGTGGTGGAAAAAATTAACACACTGCTTAGACTGTTCTGACGGAGCGTCAGGTGGGAGGAGGACTGAGGTGTGGATTGCCCAATTGATTTTGCCTTTTCTTACTCGCAAGTTGTACCAGAATATCATTAATGAAAATCTTAAGACACGAGTCCCCGTCAAACGTTCACATTTTTAGCAACAGCGCAGTGCCAGGCGTATTTTATTGTCTTTGAGTGTACCAATCATAATGATGTTCTTTCATAGAGTCAGTACCTGAACCATTTCACACATTAAATCATCGTTCATTGTTTCTTTTCAAGACATGGTAATCGGTCAGGTTCTATGCACGCCAATGTACAGCCTGTATAACGTATGTGCTCGGTTGGTGTATATACTCACTGCAGCTGTCTTTTTCTTCTCTCTAATAACAGTATACGCTCACACGTCAAGTGGTTTTGTTGGGTGTGAAATTTATTCACTAGACATACAACTTTAAGAGGGAAAACCCTAAATTATTCAGGTGCATCACGAAGCTTCGCCAACAAAACCACTACTGAATTAAGCAATAAGCAGGATCGCGAGCTCCTTCAACATAAAACATCGCAGTTATTCAAGCTCAGATGATAAAACATTAAAATAATATCATATTATAAGAAAATACAAGTAGTTGCTTTCCGAACGAATAAAGCTTTAGCCAACAACAGCTTGTGGTTTTATGTATCAGTATTGATTTTAATTAATGGTTTTGTAAGGACTCTAAGCTTTTGTTACTGGCATTTGATCACATAATTCATTCAGTTCTCGGTTTCTAAAAGAAGCATCATCAGATGCTTCTTTTCAAAGAAGAAATATAGCAAAACTAATCGTCATTCATTAAAAGAATTAAAATTGAATATCAGAAACCAATTTTGATTATTACAGATGGCTACTTAACACATGGAGACTGATACTTTGAATTGGAAGAAGAATGGAAGATCAGCTTCTGTGTTCTCTCAAGAAAACTATGTATAATCTATAACTGCAGAAATTAAATCATGATGATTCGTGTACCAATTCTTTGCATGTTTTCTGTTTGGCGCTAATATCAGGTGAATTGTTCGTGAAATTTGAGCGCAGCCTGTCCTTTTATTGTCTGGGTTGATAGGTAGCGTCTCTGTCCCGTGCTGAGGTTAGCTGCCTCGTAAGGTGAATTGCTCTTCAGCTCTTCACATCTGTTTGCTTGATTAGCTATTTTGTTATGTATGGCGACGATTTCTAGAGGAAGCAGCTACACTGGTACTTTGATCATTTATGGTTGTTTACCTACGTAAATTGTATGAATACTTTTCCTATGGAACACAAATGGAAAACTAGATTTTTATTTTGAGTTTGTGATTGTTATTTGGGAGCCGGGTTTAAGGGGTATTTTTTTAAGTTTTAACGTGTTCTTGTCTATTGTGATTTTTGTTAATTTAATCCTTGGCCATGTATGCTGTTATTAAACAAGTTAAGTAATGTAATGTACACGAGTTTTAGTGTGTAATTTATGAATTCTGAATAAAAAAGGTTTAATTCATGCCCTTGTACAACGTGTTAAAAATGTTAGGCCTTTTGAGGCCTTGTGCAATTATGTAAATGGAAAATATATTTAAACACACATAACCTGTATTATTAGCAGCTTTCCCTGACACCTTTAGTCTGTGAAAGTAAAATTTCAGTATGTCATGGGCTATTTAATTATATTGCGCAGTAAAAACACTTTATTATAACTCTTTTGTAATTTATTGAAATTGTTATATTTGCAAAATGAATCTATAAATACTTATTATCATTAAATGAGACAGTTACATTTCAGTAAATTGATTTTGTTGACCCCTCCGTTTGTGACCTCTCTACGTCATAATTTACCTGCGAAAATAATATAAATAGCATATTACACAGAACCCTGGGATTTCAACTGTTCACATATCTCAAAAAACGCAAAGTCCTTTTGTTGTTAAAGGGATTGCTTCGTTAGTTTAAATACTTTAACCTGCAAGGTTATGTCGGAAAAGTAAAATCGGTGTAATGATGCTTAACTGAGCCCGGACATGCTAAATGATTGAAACTCGTTCTTATTGTATGGCCAAGAGTTGAAAAATTCCTTAATATGATAAGTTTAGGTATTTTAAAGTTGAAACCAATAAAAAGGAATATTTCGGGAACGGTTTGTTCTAGAAAAAATTGAATATTATATAAGTTGTGTATATTAACGAGCTCTAAATTTGTTACCTTGTAAGTAACTTTTCGTCAATCTCTGACGGTTTACCAGTTAAACAAAAGTCATTCAGAATGAAGAGGAGTTCATAGGCTATTTCAAAAAAAATTCCAGATAGGTACGTATATGCTTTATTTTTTATATAAATTCCTTTAATATGCGGTATTTTAATTAAAATCGTTAAAGCTATTTTTGAGGCAATCAAAATGTTCGAACTTTTTAATGTAAACGGTAGTTTGGTGTTGGAGAAATTTATTGTAAATCTTCGTATCGGTTCCTTGGAAGATGCCGAACTTAAATATCAGTTTAGTATTTTACCGATTTTTCCTTTATTAGTTATCGTGTTCACAACTCATGAACACACAATCCCGTGGATTCAGGGGACGCTAAAACGTGTATTTCTTGTAAAATCCGGTATCGAATTTTAGGGTGGAATGCAATACTTTCTCTAGCTTCAATGTACATTGTACATATATATTAGAGAAAGCAAAAAATGAGATTTGTTCAATTCACACAACTTTCTCTAGCTGCTCCCCAAACAAACTTTTTTTACTAAAGGTTATTCATTTATCAATGACATTCTAATCGAGATAAGAATTAACAGAATAAGTGTTAGTTTCAGTTGTAAAGAACTTATATTTTTCTCAGACAGGTAGTGTCCATTTTTCTACTCCTGGCCAAGCGAAGAAGCGATTTGCCAATCGCATAACGACAGCTTTTAAAACATTTGACTATCACTTTGGCATGGGGCATTCCTTTAATTCCCTTCTACGTATAAGGAACTAACTAATAAGAATATCCTGCTAACGTTTATCTCGATTAGCATTGTATAGAAAGAAGAATAATCTTTTACCAGCAATTTTTTTGTAATGCCGCTAGAGAGTTAGATCTGTTTATTTTCTCAGACCTTCGGCATTCAAATTTGGCGGTCCGTAGAAAGAGGTTTTATGATTCAAATGTGCTGTTTAAGTGATATTATAAGCAAATTACAATAAATCGTTCAATGAAATGAATATGGAGACGTTGTAGAGAAAACACTCACCACATTGAAGTTGTTTGTTGTGGGTCCTATCATGCATTACAACTGCGGCAAAGGAGTGCAATGGGATTTCTGAGAAGAATGACGATTGTTCCTGGCAAATTCACTGTAGCAGGAATATTGGATGTAGACATGGCACTTCGACGCCGGGGTGAAATCCAGAGTAACGCCACAACAAAAACAAAGAAAATGGTACCTCAGAGGAAGTAAAAAGCTGAAAAAGGATACAAATCTTCAAAAATAAGTTTCTCAGGCTCCTTCTGTTCGTCCATGCCTTTTACCTATTACATCATCACTTGGGGGTCTTTCTTCTATATTCATCTGATCCGTAAGCCTCTCTCCTATTCTACCCATAGAATAGCAAACATTATTTTCATTATGTGCTATAAAGGATGTAATTGATATAACTAACGCCACATTAATAATTATAGTGCCACGCAACCTTTAGGAACACTCTAGTTTTACGTATTGACGTTTACTTAACAATGCCCACAATTAGAGTACTTCTAGCACGTCGTCACGCCGTTACGCTTTTAACAGTTATGTCACTCTATCCAAGATAAATGATTACGTTTTGGACATTCCCAAAGCTCAATTTCTTAGGCGTAAATAATATTACACGAATGATAAAATGTTATAACTAATGCCCTTCTTATTTACCATCACCTTTATTATTGCCACCATAAATTAAAACACCATATGGACAAAGTTAATAGATTTTGTTGTTGATAACCACCGAAAGACATTATAATCCTGAACACCGTATGTGTGTGCAACGCAGAAACCGTGTTGTTATAAAAGCAATGACCACACAAATTTGATTAGCTAATTAGTTGAGGTTTTCACATTAACATTTAATACTTCTGAGCCTTCATATACACAATAATTATAGATTCTAGAAAGAACAGCACAATGTTTAAAAGAAGAAACCCGAAAAACGAACAAATTCTGGTATACAACATACACATTCTTTACCCATTCCTCAACATTTATACAAAATGTTATTGTTTTCTTTACTTAATGTTAACGAGAGTGGGTATTGTAAAATGAGAAAAAATTACATTTTCTGTTTTAGTGGGAAAAAATTATGTGATTCAAAATATATATTTAATCTTTTCACTGCTAATATATTTTTAGGCGAGAAACACATCCTTGGTGAGTTATGGTGAAACTGTGGTGAACAGTTGACAAAAATCCAAAATTTTATTTTGACCAATAACATTTGGTCATAATTTTGAGTATTTCAACTTAAAAATGCAGTAATATGTACTAATAACTGAAAACCATACTTTTTTAAACATATGTGCCTTTTTTTCTTAAAGCTATAAAAACTTCATGTTTTGTACACCTGTGTCAAATAATCTACCACATACATTGAACTATAGTTATGTTTTTAAGTGTGATATATTTTTTTAAAAATTGAGATATTGTTTCAAAACTTTAGGTACAAATTTTGTTACTGACAACAACATTTTTCAAATCAGAAAATCTTAGGTAGTTTAATACCCCTTTTTTAGTGGTATAAAGCAGAGTATATTTACGTGTAGTAAAGTTTTAGCTTTCTGTTACGACTGGTTTCTCAGAAAAGGAAATATAAAGTGTCCAAATTTTTGCCATTTATTTAGTTAACGATTTTTTGAGGTTAAGATTTCTCTCAGACAAACAACAAATTTTATGACCATAACAATTTAGAAAGACATACGTGCATATATCCAGAGTATACAGTATTTTTTACATTCATTTATACGTTACAGCCAGAGAAATTCACATATCTTTGGTTAGATGTATATCCACATAATGCTCACATTACAAACTGCCCTTAATGAGATAAATATTTGTAGGTGTAATGGAAATAAGTGAATACAGTAAGCTTAAGCTACAGTCAAATCTTTTAAAATAGCTGATGTCTTTGAAAACGTAAACTCTGTGTTGTAACGATATCTACATAATTTGTGTATTTAGACATTTTATCACATGCAAAAGTAATTCATAATATAGACGACTTCAGAGACCATACAGAAAATTTAATATATGAATTAAATTTGTTGAGAAAATCTGAGACATATTATATTTTATTTAAAATCCTTAGAGTTATTTCCAAACATAATCCATGCAAAGGTAGTTTGAAGTGGGACTGTTCCTTGTAAATGTTCATGGTGTATCCCTGGAAGAGGAGAATAGAATTATAAAGTTTGGTTTGGTTTTTAACAGACATTTTTATTTTAGTTACATGTTCACGGCCCGCAGCACATACATAAAAACACACACAAAACATTTTCTAAAACTCCCCTTTTCGTATCAGGGGGTTTTCAAAATATATATTTCTGTTGAAATCTCGATTTTAATTATTAAATGGAATCCGTTTACTTAGTGCAGTAAAACGTAGTCAGTAGGTATTATTTTATTGATTACTATGAAACATTCTATAAGCTGGCTGAACTATCTTCAACAGCATTAAGGTATTAAATTCACTTAGGGATTAAACTTATGATCTTGCAAACAAAGAATAAACAGGTATAGAAGCTATTCAGGAAAGTTAATAATAGTTTAAGAACCAGAGTAGAAAAGTCTATCACTTGGGAGATTTCGCTCACTAATTCAATAGTTGCAATGAATAATCAAAAGAAATAGAGCAGTCCATATATATTGTTTATAATATGTATTTGTTTTAGAATATGTAAATGCTTCTCAGAGAAACTAAATTGCACCTGTTAGTTTAACATAAGTATCTGCATCTGTACAGGATTGGCTTCTTACTCAAGAATAGATAGCTACTTACTTCAGAAAAAATGTACCATCCTGACACTTCACATAACCAAGACCTCCAGAAAATTAAACTAAAAACTAATAAAAAACTATCCATATGTTGCAAGAGCACTTTATAATACTGAATTACGTGCACTTAAAGCTGCACAATGAAAATGTCTTTATAAATAAATTAAGTAAATTTTCAATAAGAAAAGTAATGAAAACGCTAATCCCTTTTAAAATAGAAATATTAAACATTTTAACAATTAATTATTAAATAACTTATATTCTCGGAGCTAAATGTATTTATTAAAACCAAAATAATAAGTAGGCATTTTTGATAAACATATCCTTTTTATTTGAATATACTATAATTCAATTAACTATTCTATAATTTTATTAACGGTGATGTACCTCTATTTGGTTTCAATTCTGTATAGAAGATTTGAAAAACATGCATAATTTGTAAATTGTTTCTGATCTAATTTAACCATACTTTATAATGAATTTTGACTTTATCGCAAATAAGTATATGCCTTTAAATTATTATTATTAACAATATATTAATGTGTATATATTATTAATATAATAATAATCATAATATTTGTAATTATAATAATAGGAATAATAATATTAATTAATATATATAATTATTATTAATAACAATATATTAATATACGAGGTACGTCCAGAAAGTAAGTTCCGTTTCAATTAATCTCCGCTGGAGCGCTGCGATCGCAGTTCCCAAATGCGCGGTAGACGCTCTATATCAAGGAGAAGAAACGTGCGCCATTTTGAGATCGCTGTCAGCCACATACGCTTTGTTGTGCTTGTTTACAATGTCGGAGTTGATTGAAAATCCCGCCGCTTGTGAAATCAGATCTGTGATTCGTTTTCTGAATACTAGGAAAGTGAAACCAATTGAAATTTATCGGCAAATTTGCGAAGTTTACGGACAAAATGCGATGAGTGATTCAATTGTGAGAAGATGGGTCCGACAGTCCAATGATGAACGTAGTGAAGTGCACGATGAAGAACGAAGTGGACGTCCATCTTTGGTTACAGAAGAACTGGTTCACACGATTGATGACAAGATCCAGGAAAATCGTAAGTTTACAATTAGTGCTCTCGCTATGGAATTTCCCCAAAGCTCACGATCACTAATTCATGAAATTGTTACCGAAAAACTGAAATTTCGTAAACTTTGCTCACGTTGGGTACCAAAGATTCTTACTGAGCAACACAAAACAAAACGGATGGGTAGTGCACTTCAGTTTTAACCCGTTATGATGAAGACGGCGAAGAATTTCTGACACAGATAATCACAGGAGATGAGACTTGGGTTTCTTACGACACCTCTGAAAGGAAGCGGCAATCAATGGAACGGAGGCACATTTCATCCCCAGCAAAGGTAAAGCCGAAACAAATCTTGACACCTCGAAAACTGATGTGCACAGTGTTCTGGGACTGGAAAGGCATCTTACTCATTGATGTCTTACCGCGTGGTCAAACAATCAAAGCAGATGTTTATTGCGAGACATTTAGGAAATTGCGCCACGCAATACAGAATAAGCGCCGAGGATTTATGTCAAAAGGTGTTGTTTTTCTTCATGACAACGCGCGACCAAACACTGCAAAAGTGACGAAAAGCCTCCTACAGGTATTTGGCTGGGACGTGTTTGGCCATCCTCCGTACAGCCCTGACCTCGCTCCTAGCGACTTTCATCTGTTCTTACATCTCAAGTCTTTCCTTGGCGGTCAACACTTCAACAATAAGAAGAGCTGAAAGAAAATGTTTCCAACTTTTTGAAGACACAGGTGGCAAACTTCTATGAAAAAGGTATACAAAAACTTGTGCCACGCTATGACAAATGCCTGCAAAATTTCGGCAGTGATGTGGAAAAGTAGTTTAAGAGTTGTAGAATTTTGTGCAATAAATAATTATTCTGAATCTGTGCACAATTTAATTTTATTACCAAACGGAACTTACTTTCTGGACGTACCTCATATATATTATATTATTAATATAATAATATTTATAATGATAATAATAATTATTGTATATAATATATTATATAATTATTATTATTAATATTAACAACACATTATATGTATATTATTAATATAATAATAATTATAATGATGATAGTAATAATAATAATAATAATAATAATAGGCGAGTAGCGTTCCCTCGCAGAGCCAGGTTATTTGATAATTGATATCTGAAATGAAGGAATATCCAAGACAGTTCTGATAAATGTAATTTTTAGTTTCTGAAGTACATACCTAGTAGCCAGACAGAGCACTGTGTTGGACTTAAAATTTGTCGGAAATATACCTTTTCAAAATTACCTGAATAATAAAACAAACAAAAAAGAAACGAAGTTAGAAAAAGATCCGTGTGCTGTGTATGTTGCTGGAATGGTAACTGCTTTATCAACTCCTGTAGGAGATACTCCTTATAACAGCTATTGCACAAATATTACATTTTGAGAGATGGAATTATGTTCCATATTTGGATTGTATAATAAATAATTATAAACTAAGCTTTATTTCATTGCAACGCGTACGAGCTCCTGTGTCTGTGAACAGTGTAACCTGAAAAATTCATTTGAATAACAAATATAATATTTATGTAAGTTAAACATATATCTACAAGATACGAGGATTATTATCTACAAACTTCCCAAGCCCATGGAAACGTTTCGTGGAAAATGTATCCTACTTAATAGCTTTAATGATTTGGATTAGAGTACCACATGTTTGAAATATAAAAAATGAAATCTGTGTAGTATGAAGTCTATCTAGGAGTATAGTTAAGCAAATCAATACTTTGAAATAAAATGGAGTTTTTGGAAAATTCGATTATTTAGGGAGGATAGGCCTTCGTTATTTTTTACTCAGCTCATCCGTTGAAGATAAAATTAATGTGAATTTTTTGTGAATATCCTCTTAAGTCCTCTTCATTTCGAATGACTTATATAATTGATAAACCACACATGAACAATTGCTACTAAAAGCAAAACATGTATGTGTTAAAACATACAATTCATGATAGATAATTTTCGTTCCATTAACAATTCCTGAGATATGTCTTGCTGTTCGTCTAGATTTTCAATACATAGGTACATTTTATAGACCTAAATTTCTATTAATTGCTTTCTCGAGCACGTTGATCTAAACAATGGATTTTCAAAATAACATAGTCACCCTGTTTTAAAATGTTTGACTGTTGCTTTTGCCTTGTATGTATATTATTCTTGTGCCTATATGAAATGCTTATTCCAATTATAAAGTAAGTGGAGTATAAGATTTTTTTAAAGAAATATTTGTAGAATAGTGGGTAGAGAGATTCATGTGAATGTATCATACTTTTAAATAACGATAAAATAATACTGTAAATTTAGTATATTATTGTAGTAAGAAGTATGACTGTCAAACTTTGCAAATTTATATTTAATTTTACACACATTTTAACCACAAAATTTGTAGCTAACCCAAGACAGAAGGAAACCTACACATTTATATGCTTTAAATTTATTATAAGTGTTATATCGGAGTGAAGGGAACATTGAACTGGGTCACTGGGAAGGCGTTGTACATTGTAATGGGGATATTAAAACGCAGCACGGGAATATCGAACTCACGACTTTTGTTAGACCAATATTTGAATATAGTGCTGCATGCTGGGTTCCGTATCCAACATAGAAATAATTAGCACTCCAGAAAGTTAAAAAAGAGCAGCTAAATTCCTAGATAAAGGAGAATCATACTAGGACAGCTCTTCTTGGGAAACTATGGAAAAACGGAGAAAAAAAGTAAGGCTATGTACAATTTTTAGAGCATATAAGGGGAATATTTATGCAAAGGTATAACAAAGCGGTTATTAATCCATTATATTGAGGGCGAAGTGATCACCCACAAAAAATAAAAAATAACGAAAGAAAACTCGTACTGATAGTACACTTTAAATATAACACTATTATTAGTCTGACAGGATATTACCATTATTATTATTATTATTATTATTACTATTTCGACTTTAAATTAATTTTAATTTGTACATTGTACTATTACACGGTCCACATCCTAACGCAGATGCCTCCAAAGCTCTACTCACGAATACAGCCCCTGAATGAGGGGAGGACGGTGTGGGTTATGACGTAACGTTACATTTCATTCACCACTTCCCTGAGACGTAGAGTTGTAGATGGTCTGTCGTTATGAAATGACTTCTCCAAATCATAATAAGAATCTAAGGGAACGTGGATGCAATTTAGGACGAATGGGAGGAATAATTTTTCTGTACTGCTTTTGACGAAAATATAAATTGTCTTATTTGCTACGGGGCATAAATAAGACGTCATTAATTGCAAAAAGCATGTGAGGATTTGAGACAAGTAATGAATCAACTCGTACAAGTACACTGATTATTATATCCAAACATTTATTGTTGCTATTAATACTATTATTATTATTATTATTATTAGTTGTATTACCGTTATCACCATTATCATTAATAAAACTCTGTATGAGTATAATTTAAGAAATTCAAACTTTGCAAACTGCACTTTATACAGTATTATAAATGGAAGCTAAATATTTTCTTAATGATGTAGAAATATGATAATGAATAAAAGTGTATAATTCATAATCGTGCAATCAATTCTAGAAACTAAACAATTTTTCAAAATTGAAAACAGTAAAATTGTATTCACCATCTGGATACCAGATGAAAATCTATGAACGCAGTTAAAAGTAGTCGTATGCGACAATGAGGTATAATGTGCCATAATTCCTCCACCAAATTCACTCTTCACTGTGATCTGTGGCAGGTATTTACAGTGCAACACTGAGAATCTGTCCCCAACCGCCAAACACTCCTAATACCTTTGTATTAATACATTTTTAAATACATTTCCGAAGTCTTTGCAGGGCTCCGGCACTTTATTGCTTTTGGGTTGTTGTTTTTTTTCCCTTTTTTCCCAATTTCCAACATTTCCTTTGTTGACCTATTTATTCACCGTTTTCTTTTACTTACACTTACACAGACATATCGTCATTCACAAACACACAAATACCCATACCCAATGCGGATTATGAACCCACGATCCCCTGCGCCACGAAGCACCAAAGCAGGCACATCTTTGAGATGCTTGCCCTAAGCAGTGAAATAAAACACCTATTGTTAAATTCATGGTTTATAATAAATGTTTTGTTTGTTTACCAGAACAGAAAACATCAACTAACCTTTACTCAAATACATCTTGGTTTTGCTTAGTACAGTATGGGTTTATTTCCTACTTTGATCTTGGTTAACGAACGATTCTTTTACGAAGGAACAGAGGCTCTATAACCCCTTTTTTCGTTTCTTCTAAAGCTATACACCATTCCTTATTTTATGGGCCCTCGCGGAGCAGTAACAGAAGAGCTAGCAGCATTACACGAGATTTTGCTTTGCGTTTGCTCAGTTTATGCCGCTTTTATTTGTTATCCAGCATGCTTTGGGAATATCTGTTTATCTATTAACAAACACATTTTAAATTATAATGACTAGGCCATATTAAGTGCATTTCAGCATTAGAGAAAATAGCTTGATTTGGCACTCACAAGAAATTCTCTATGCCTCCAAATGTTAATGCTTATTATTGTTATTATTATTATCATCATCATCATGTTCTTTTTCTCTTCATGAAGTACGAAAGTTTGCTGTTACGTTCTCAACTTTCCACCCTGTTCTTTATCGACCGACATCTCTTCACCCTTATGGCATATAATCGAATATTTGTTTCGGTAGTCGTTCTTTGTTCATTCTTCTTAGATGGTTTGACCAACGAATTCTGTATTCCTTTATTTTATCTTTAATTGGGAGAAGTTTAATTCATTTCTTATATCGTCATTTATATTTATATATATATATATATATATATATATATATATATATATATATACACATATAAATACAATTTTGTACATCCTTTTACTCTGACAAACTTCATTTCTGCATAACTGTATTCTATCAAGATAATTTTTCTTCAAGGTCCATACTTCACATCCATTGTCTTATAAAATGTTATTTGTGTTTCTTTCCCTGTTTTATTCTTTAGGTTATTGGCATTTGTGCCACACATAGCCTGGAGGTGTTGTTTTTTAATACTCACATTCTTGTAATAATCGTAGGTAATATCTCTGTCTAGATATTTGAAATGACTCACTTGCTCTAAAATAGTAATATTTATTATTATTCCTCAACAAATTATTATTATTATTATTACAACAACTATTACTACTACTACTACTACTACTACTACTACTACTACTACCACTACTACTACTACTACTACTACTACTACTACTACTACTACTACTACTACTACTACTACTACTACTACTACTACTACTACTACTACTACTACTACTACTACTATTATACTGCGTAAGAATCAGTGCAAGAACTATTCGAGAGTTGCTGTTAACTCTTTACATTTAAAATGTTATACATATATTAAACAATATTAAAGCTCTAAGTATAGCATATTTCAGATACAACTGCATCTATAAACTGGTTTATTTCACACTCTTCAGTAAACGTAAAGCAACTCTGAAAACACGAGGATAAATCATTTGAATCCAATGTGAATTTCGCTTCTAAAGGCACACCACTCTCAACCCTTCCCACCGTATCTGAATTACTGATCTCATCTTGTGTAATTATCCGCCTACCTCAATGTTTGCGATTCGAAATGGAAGAAGATCAAACATGAGGGAATAGAAATGTTTACCATTCACTCTAAGTAATAAACGTACCTGCTGTAATCTCCATAAATTAGTTTTCTTTTTTCCTAGTTTGAAGTTTCCCAGCGAAGCAGTTTCTTCTCCAACATAACCATTGTTCGGTATATTTAATTAAAATTATATATTTTGCACGAATTCAGTTATATTGCAGAACGTTTATTTCTAAGTATTTTGAAACAAAGTTATGTGGAACTTGACATTCAGGCTTTACTGAGATAGTGTGATAATACGGGATGGATTCACTTCTGCGGCCAGATCTATACCGGCTTGCTTACTTAAGCTCCAAAAGGAAGGAATGAGGAGAGGGAAGTCCAAGCGCGGTCAGAGTTGGTGGCGGCAGTCACAAGGCAGCAGGGTCCCTAACGTCCACAGACTCTGCATCCCGGCAGACCATGGATAGATGGTGGCAGGAGATAAGCTTGCATGGAGAGAATAGTTCTCTCCTGAAAGTACGTCCGGCGCATAGTTACACACCATTCATCGTCTACCGCGCCTGAAATTCCGAATAATAAAGCTCAAAAATAAAATTCAATTATACATGTGAATTATATCATTGAATGCGTACACACGATAGAATCGTGGCCGAGTGGTTAGGCCGCTCGCCTCTTGCCAAGGCAAAAGGTGTTCAATCCCAGATGACCACATTTGAGATTTATGATTTGGGCGTATTTTTCCGGATTCTCGGCTACCCCGCCATTCATTCCACAAATTGATCCATAATCCCCTTTCTTTTCATCCATTTTAATGCATTCCATAACATCCTCACTCACTCTCAAATCACGCATCGGACTAATCACCCATTGCAGCTTCCCTCCTGATCAAGAGTCTTTCTGCTGTGCTCTCAGAAAGCATCTGACCCAGGCACTGACTTGTAAGTCCTACTTATAAAGAGCTACACATTTTTTCAACTTCAACGTTATGACTGTATGAATGATCGAATGCTTCTTCAGGATTCTACTTGTCCCAACGTGGATAAATAGGAGTTAAGATAATCTAAATTGCTAACTTCAATGTTGGTTGAGTACGTGACATGAACACTTAAATAGTATAAGGAAGGATACAAAGAAACCACGTTTCCAATGAGATGGAGCGTGTTCTTGATGAAAAAATCTGATGTGTTCCATTCACATGACTTTCTCTATATCTCTGTAACAAATTATTGTTAATAAGCTTATCTTTTATTTATTTCATGTTAATCGAGGAAAATTAGCAGAAATAGTCTTATTCCTTGCTTTATTGTAAATACAAGCGAAATAAGGGAGTACCATAGGTTAAAGTGCAAGCCAAAAGCTGGTTGCTATGTGACTGATGTTCCTTTGTTTGTGTGGACAGGAGTTGACAAACTCCTGTATGAGAAAAGTATAACTTTTTCAAAGCTGAAACCAAGAAAAAGGAATATCTCAAAAACGATCAACTACACGAAAAAAATGTATATAACATAAATTGTGTGATTTAACGTGCTCTACATTTTTTGTGTGCTAACTCTTACGGTTTAGTAGTTATGCAAATTTCATCCAGAATAAAGTAGTCTTCAGAGGCTATTCCCAGAAAATTCAAAATATACATTTTATTTGTCGAGTAAATATCGTTAATATATAATATTTTAATCAAAATCGTTAGAGCCATTTTTTAGAAAATCGAAATTTTCGAAAAAATTTCCATGTAAAGGGTAGTTTGGGGTGGGGGGATTTTTCTCAAAATCTTCGTGTCGCATCTATGGAAGATACTAAACTTAAATACCAAGTTTGTTATTTTACCGACTTTCCGTTTTTGAGTTATCGTGTTCACAGACACACGGACACACGGACACACGGACACACTGACACAAGGACACACACACACACACGGACCTTTTTGTGAAAATGCTTTTTTTAGATAAAGGAGACCCTAAAACATACGTACATAGTGTAATAGAGAAAGTATTGCACTCCACCAAAAAATTCGATACCGAGATTTCACCGGAAATATATGTTTTAGGGTCCCTGCATAGAGAAAGTATTGCACTCCACCAAAAAATTCGATACCGAGATTTCATCGGAAATATATGTTTTAGGGTCCCCAATATCCAAAAAAAGTATTTTCACAAAAGGTCCGTGTGTGTGTGTGTGTGTGTGTGTGTGTGTGTGTGTGTGTGTGTGTCCGTGTGTCTGTGTGTCCGTTTGTCCGTGTGTCCGTGAACACGATAACTCAAAAACGAAAAGTCGGTAAAATACCAAACTTGCTATTTAAGTTTAGTATCTTCCAGGGATGCGACACGAAGATTTTGAGAAAAATACCCCCACCCCCAACTACCCTTTACATGGAACTGTTTTCGAAAATTTTGATTTTCTCAAAAATGGCTCTAACGATTTTGATTTAAATTTCGTATATTAAACGTATTTACCTGATAAAGTGTATATCTTGAATTTTCTGGGAATAGCCTCTGAAGAGTAGTTTATTCAGCATGAATTTTACTAAATTTTGAATAACTGCTAAACCGTAAGAGATGGACAAAAACTTACTCCACAAAAAATATAGAGCACATTAAAACCCACAATTTATGTTATATACATTTTTTTCGTGGAGTTCGTCGTTTTTGTGACATTCCTTATTTTTGGTTTCTGCTATGAAAAACGTATACTTTTCTCATACAGGAACTTGTCAACTCCTATCCATATAGACAAAGGAACTTCATTGACATAGCAACCAGCTTTTGACTATCACTGTAACCTACAATTGTCCCTTATTTCGCTTCTACTGACAAGGAAGCGAGTAATTAGACTATTTCTGCTATTTTTTTCTGATTAGCATAAAGTAAATCGAAGTATAAGCTTTTTAAGAATTATTTGTTGCAGGAATATGGCGAAAGGCATGTGAATGGTACACATCAGATTTTTACCTTCTCTAGCCCCATATGTACAATGTACATAGGGATAGAGAAGTACTGCATTCCACCCAAAATTTGATACCGAGATTTCACCGAAAATACATGTTTTAGGTCCGTGTGTGTGTGTGTGTGTGTGTGTGTGTGTGTGTGTGTGTCCGTGTGTCTGTGAACACGATAACTCAAAAACGAAGAGTAGCTAAAATACCAAACTTGGTATTTAAGTTTAGTATCTTCCAGGGATGCAACACGAAGATTTTGAGAAAAATCCCCCCAACCCAAACTACCGTTTACATGGAACTTTTTTCAAAAATTTTGATTTTCTTAAAAATGGTTCTAACGATTTTGATTAAAATTTCATATTTTAAAGACATTTACCTAGCAAATAAAATGTATATCTTGAATTTTCTGGCAATAGCTTTTGAATACCTGTTTACTCTGGATGAATTTTGCTTAATTTTGCATAACAGTAAACCGTAAGAGATAGACAAAAACTTAATATACGAAAAATGTAGGTCTTGTTAAAATACACAAGTTATGTCATATACATTTTTCTCGTGGAGCTTACCGTTTTCGAGGTATTCATTGTTATTAGTTTCAGTTGTGAGGTATTTATACTTTTCTCAGATGGGAGTGTCCGTTTTTCTTTTGTTCTACTCCTGGCCAAGAAAAGAAACGATTTGTGATGACAATCGCATAACGACAGCTTTTAATACATTTGACTATTGGTTTATCCTAGCGCATTCCCTTATTTTCTTCCTACTTATACGGAACTAAATAAGAAGATCATTATACTAATGAGTTCCACGATTAGCAAGGTGCAGAAAGAAGAAGAAGAATCTTATGAATGAAGTTTATAGAAAAGCTAGAGAAAGTCATGTGAGTGTAACACATCAGATTTTTGTTTTAGTATTGCAAAGGCTTTGACTTTGAAAGTTATATTTTCTTTAAGAAAATTGATGGTTTCATTGACAATTACTCAATTGGAATATTCATGTTCTCAGGCGTTCCCGCGTGTCTTAGGTTGCCTAATTTGCTATCACACAACCATCTTACCTTTAGTGAATGTTTGCATCCATGAAAACAATGTTTATTTGTTTATTTATTTGTTTATTTATGCATCCGTCATATAAGGGGTAGGGTCTGTCAAATGGCGGGTAGAGACCAAAACAAAAAAGAAAAGCTACTCAAATTTGCCCTCGAATAACTTTATCGTTTACTTTATCACGATTGTTACGAAGGATTGCCTTGTTACTTTATTTTAATCGTGATAAAATAATTATATATTTCGTGTAGTTACAATGGGGAAACCTTAACAATAGTCAAATGCTTATATCTGGAATCCTATATGTGGACTAGAAGTTCCATACTTCCAACGTGAGAAGCAAGTGGATAGCCACAACACTTTTAAAAAGTACGAAGTATTTCAAAATCAAAAACCATAATAATGGATACTTCGTAAATAGATCATTGTGTGCCTTAAGGAATTAAGAATTGTCTTTATACCGATGTTTGTATCAATTTCGATAGGTTCTTTTAATCGTTGGCCAACTAATGAATAGATATTTGAATAGTTTGATTCTTCTAGGGTGGATGTAATATGCTTTGGACACTACTTCAATGCATTACGCTGATTAAACAACTCATTAGGTCAAATTTTATAGCCAATTTTATCTGCATTAATGTTTTTCTATTTTTCCATATTCAAAATCTATGTTTGAAACTACTTCTAAAAGCAGTTCAAAATGTTTGTAATAGAATGACGGTTGGAATTTTAATATAGGTCATATATTATTTTAAAAATGTGATGTGTTACACTCCTTCTTTAGCTGTTATAGAACAAACTTGTTACACAATATTCTTCTTCTTTCTAAACCATGCTAATCAAATAAGCTTTAGTAAAATACTCCTATTACTTAGTCCCTTTTAAGTAGAAGAGCACTACAGGAATTCACTGTGCCAAGCGGTTGTCAAATGTTTTAAAAGCTGTTTATATGTGATTTTCATTGATTTAGTTCCGTTACTTGGCCAGGGGATTCCTGCATGAGAAAATTATAGGGTATTTAAAAGTGAAGCTAATAACAAGGAATATATCGGAAAGAGTTACCTTCCCAACAAAAAGTAAAGGACATAAATTGTGTGTTTTGAAGAGATTTACATTTATTGTGTGGTAATTTGTGTCTATATTTTAAGGTTTACCAGTTATGCAAAAAGTATTCAGAATGAAGAGGGCTTCAGAGGTTATTCCCAGGAAATTCGAGATATGCATATTTATATCTCATATTAATATCTTTTATGTACGGTATTTAAATCAAAAGCATTAAAGGCATTTTTGAGAACATCACAATCTTCTGAAACGTTTCCACGTAAAGGGTGGTTTAGGGTAGATACGTTTATTGAAAATCTTCGTATCGCAATCTTGGGGGGATACCAAATTAAAATACAAGTTTGGTATTCAACGTACTTTTTGCTTTTGAGTCATATTGTTTATAGACACACACACTGACCTTTTCCAAAATGCCTTGTTTGGGTTCAGAGGGTCTTAAAACATACGTATATTTTGGTGAAATCTTCGTATCGAATTTTGGGTGGAATTAAATACCATCTCTATTTACTAGTATATTTTACATACAAACTAGAGAAATTAAACCAAAATTAGTATAATGATGAGCTATTTTCTGCAGTGTTTCCCACTTTTTAACTATCCATTGTTGGAAACTTTTAACCACAAAATATGTTTCGCATATACTAAGGAATTTAATTTTAAAGCATGGTACTCATCCAATTATGTGTATACATCTTATAATTGTAACTATTTATATCAAATAACTTTATTTGTGTGTAAAAAATGAAAGTAAATATTTAAATACAATTTGGTATGAATACTGATTTTTTTACCAGAAATACCTGTATAAAAGTCTGATGTGTTCCATTCAAAAGAGTTTCTCTGATTTTTACAACACATTTTTCTTACAAAAGATTATTCTTATATTTACATCTTGCTAATTGAAATAAATATTAGCAGAAACGGTCTTATTATTTGCTTCTATGTAAGTAGAAGGGAAGTAAGAAAGGCAATAAGCTAAACTAGACTCAAATCTTTTAAAAGCCGGTCGCTTTGTGAAACAATTAAAATTCAGGTTTATTTGCTTGTCAGGTGTAAAAGAAATGAGAGACGGAAAGAAGGATCACTTCCCGTTTGAGAACTGTTTAAGTAGCTTAAAATTGAAGCCAATAAGACGGAATATAACGGAATATGTCACTTCCACAAAAAAAAAAATATAAGGCATTATTTGTGTGTTTTAACCAGATCTACATTTTTTCTATAGTAGTTTTTTTTCTGTCTCTTACGGATTACCAGTTATACAAAAATCATTTAGAATGTAGAATTTTCAGAAGCTACCCCAGAAAATTCAGGATATAGGTACATTTATTTATCATAAAAAGATCTTAAACGCATGATATTTTAATCTAAATCGTTAGAGCCATTTTTGAAAAAATCAACATATTCGTCAAAAAGGTTAGGTTAGAGTTGGAGGGATTTTCCTGAAAATCGTTGTGTCGAATTCTTGAAATATACTGAACTTAAATACAAGTTTCATATTTTACAGACTTTGCGTTTTTGAGTTCACAGATACACGAACATACACACACAAGATATTTTTCCAAAAATGCTTTTTATAAATATGGGACCTTAAAACGCTTATTTCCTGTGAAATCTAGGTATGGAATTTTAGGTGTATGCAATACCTTCTCTACCTACTATGCACATACTACACAAGTGCTGGAGAAAGTAAAAACCACTCCAATGCAGGGAACACTTGGTGATGGGTTTTACCACCAGGACGGGATATGTGTGTCAGATTTCTTTCTTTTAGAAGGATTGTCTTAATAGAGCTTTGAACTCCCTTCCCCATACAAATATTTAGCGCTTTTTAGTTCCTCCAAATGGTATGAAAATTTTCCTCCGCCTTTAGAAAAGCTGTTGACAGACAGTTGGGATTGCTTAAGTCATTCGACCGGCTAATTACAGTGAAATAACATGGTTTTCAGAATAAATCGCATAACCTGAGTTCTTTTATAAAATAGTTGCTAAGGGTTGTCTTATAGAAAATAATGGATTACGATTAGGATTCACTCAGGGACAGGATCTCTTGTCACTGAGACATAGCACTGCATGGATCTTGGTTCCATTTGCAATTTAGGAGACCTTTGGTAGGGAGGTTGTGTACATAGTTTACATAATACAAAATTAAGTAAATTTAAGTTGTTTTAGATTAAATTAACAAAATTATTTTGTTTAATTTTATAATTTTAGTTATAATTTGGAGAGAGGTTCCGTTTCAGTCCCCCATCGGGCGCCTCCCCAGGTGGGGGATCGAGGAATGCCTCCGAGATATAGGTGGTACAGAGGAAATGAAATACTCGGATGAATCAAATCTGACATAACTGGTAGAAGGGACTCGAATGTCATGGTGTCTGTGCAGCGCTCGTACCGCGGCCAGAGGAAATTCTTACATATTGGACATCTCAAAATTAATTGCCGGATTGTAAAGAAAATCAGAAGTCATTTACAAAGAACTGAACACTCTCGCATTCCATTACAGTCATACAAATAAAACCTTTAGACTATAGAACAATAACAAGACCAGTAAAGAGATGGGAAGAAATATGAGGGATGTTCTAGTAAGCATGAAGAATTGATGACAGTTATAAATATAAATAGAATTTTATTTTATTGGAACGAAAAGTGTATCTTTATTAAAATTTGCATTTGCTATATATTGTATTATATATTATTTAATTCATTTTTTTAATTAAAGCCTTTACATAAACTTGCCGTAAACATATTTATCTAGCTAAACGATTTATGTGTGCAGGGACCCGCAGGGGATAACGATGGGCGCAAACATGGACAGCGTTCTTAACGGTTCCAAACTGAACACCTTCTACAAGGCCGGGCCCAACCCACAAGCCCCGATTTCTGGAGTTCCCCCAAGGGATCCTAGCCTGAAACGCAACAATACGCTAGCCACCGAACATTGTCGCTTATCCAAATCTAGTAATACCTAAATTACACAGCAAGGACCTGATGATCAGGTGTGGCCCTTAAGGATTTACATTGCACTTGGTACTTTTTTTTTTTTTTGGTAGTGTTTAACGTCCGCTTTAACTACTTAGGCACCGCAGGCTGTAACATTGATGGAGCACCGATGGAATGCAATGGCTGGAGAAACCGGAGAACCCGGAGAAAACCCGTCCCAGAGCCGCTTTGTCCACCACAAATCTCACATTTGGTCGCTTGGGATCGAACCCGAGCCATCTAGGTGAGAGGCAAGTGGTCTAACTACTCGGCCCCGGCGCGGCTCTAAATGTGTGATTTCTGAATTTGGCTTAGCTTATATAGCAAAAGAGACCTGATGTCTGCCTTAAGCATTCTAAATTTTCACTGGCTTTCACTTGCCTTCAAAACTTACTTTTAGAGTCACCATGCCATGCGGTTTCATGTATTCTGCTAAGGGGACTCATAGAATAAAGAAAAATACCCTGCTTGCTAAATTTTAAAGACTTTTACCGAGTAAGCACTTGTAACACAAATGGATGCATAAGATACCCACAAACTCTCAAGGTTTTTAAGGACAATACAGGGCGTTCTTTGTTAAATTTTACTGCGCAGTATCTTACAGCTATGTATTGGAAACGATACAGAGGCTATTCCCAAAAAATTGAACATATACATTTTATTTGTTAAATAAATGTCTTTAATATACGATATTTTAATCAAAATCGTTAGAACCATTTTTGAGAAAATCAAAATTTTCGAAAAAAGTTCCATGTAAAGGGTAGTTAGGGGTGGGGAGATTTTCATGAAAATCTTCGTGTCGCATCCTTGGAAGATACCAAACTTAGATACCAAGTTTGGTATTTAACGGTCTTTTCGTTTTTGAACTATGCTGTCCACAGGAATACACGTACACGCACACACACACGGACCTTTTTCCAAAAATGTGTTGTTTTTTTTTGTTTTTTTTTGTATTCAGGGGGGCCCAAAACATGTGTTTCCGGTGAAATATCGGTATCGAATTTTTGGGTGGAATAAAATACCTTCTCTATACACTATGTACATAGTACGTGTGGAGAAAGTAATAATGCAATAATAAACGTTCACACTTTTCTGTTTACCCGATTATACTCCCCCTCCATCCTGTTGATATCACGTGACAAACTCACCCCTACCTCTTGCTTAGTCCATGTTTCGTAACCTTTTGTTAGCTGTATGAAGGTTTGCTCACCGATAATTATGATTAAACTGAATCTAAAATAATTCCCTTTGTTCTCCTTAACCGGATGTAAACTGCTCAGCAGAAGGCAAACTCCGCACCTGGCGTTTCTACAAACGTAAATCATTGTGCTCTGTTTGCACATCCAGCTTCAGTAATCATAGGGAATGCAAACCAAAGTTGCCATCACTCACGCAGTCCGGCAGGTATTACTGTTAGTTTAGCACCTAGATAAATCGAGTTGCTGCAGGCAGTGATTATAATAAAATTGTATTTCTCTTTTGATGTAGTGCATTCAGTTATTAATTTCCAAAACCCATTCGTTTTAATTGCCTTTTCGGATATGTCATCCAACACCGCGGATGGGCGTATAATAAAATGTTGTTTTACACGAATGTTGACACAAAACAAGTATTTGTCCCTGTTGGTAAACGAGAGTTTTTATTCCTTGATGATGGACTATTTTGAAAAACTGTTGTGTTTGTTATTTTGCTAGCCATTGGTTGTCCTTAATTTATCTACCATGTATAACGCACTAATTCGATACAAAGATTTCACCTAAAATATATGATTTGTGAATAAATCCCTCTGCAAAAAATGTTTTTAGTTAAGTTCCGTTTTTTTTCTCTGTTTTTTATGAAGACTACAAATCACGTCCGAAAAGTTGGATGAGTTTTTATTTAAGTTCAGTATCTTTCAAAGATGCGATTAAAACATTTAGAATTCTACATGGTTTCGGTGAAAATCTTATATATTAAAATATATACATGACAAATATAATGTATATCTTGTAAAAATCTGAGAAACTCTTCTTTCTGGTTGGCTTTTATATAGGATTTGATTCTATACAAATACCTTTATAAAGTGATTTAAACTAAATTTCCAAAAATAACAACTTTAAATGAATGAGCTCTAGCCCATGGTAGGTTACTCGGATAAGGCTTTTTTCGAGGTTTTCCCTTATCCTGAGAAGATGAATGTCGAATAACTTAAAGATTGATGGGCCTCGAGATCATTTTGGCTTCATTTCACCAATTTCATTTATCGTTCCATATGATCAAACAGGTTAAATGACGTTAAGCTAAAAAAAAAATGCTGCATGAAAGAAGTATAGAATTGTAAAGTCAGCATATAGTGTCCAATTGTTAAATATTTGGCTGTCCCTATTCCCTTTGTACCCATATAGAAAGAAGTAATAAATACATTTCTGAAAATATCCGCTAGTAATGGTTAGAACATGCGTAATAATTTATCCTTTCTCCGGTCTGTCATGCTAAAAGCTTCGGTAAGACATTCAATTTTACCGCGGGAGCTGAACTCTCTACAGGCGTGCCGCGTTGCGGTATACAGTAGAAAAAATAACAAGGTTGTTGAAGAGTGGCAGTGATTAGGAGTGTCAAGTAGTAACTAGGCAAGTACCAGCAGTTGAATACCATAGTGGGAGAGTTGGAATACTTTGCGGTCTAATGCAGTCCGCTGTGTATACCACAGGTCAGTATCAATTTTTAACATGTACCACACACTCTTTCTTGACAAATCTGTCGATTTATTAAGCATAGTCAATTTTAGAATATTTTGCGGTCTAATGCAAGTCGCTGTGTATTTGGTCAGTATCGATTTGAAACAACATGTACCGCATACTTTTCTTGACAAATCTGTGGATTTATTAACCATAGTCAAATTTACTGACCTTGTTGATTTGCAGTGAATGATTTACTGGGAGTGAAATTTTGATTACAGTCAGTCAAAAAATCGAAAATAATTTTTTATAGCAAATGTTTACGGTAACCTTTTAGTATCATAGAATATCAACGTTTAGCTGTCCCCACTTGCTTTGGGCTGTATAACCACTTAAAGATCCACAATGCACCTGTCTACTATCGTATTATGTTATGAAATTATGTTTTCAAATTTTCAATACGATCTACATGTTAGATACACATTTTTGTTTAAACACAATTAAAAGTTCTCAGGATGTGTAGAAGTATCCAATGTAATAGTCCAAGCGACAAAAGTCTCCTAAAATTAATAGTAATATTTAAAAAACTGTTTATCAGAAAAGGTATTAACTTTGTATAATACAATTTCTAACTTCTTAAAAAGTAATTCAACTAAATTCAGTAATAATAATCATACTTATACAAATAAAGTTACTGAAATATCACTACGTAAAGTACAGGTTCAAAGCTCCATTTAAAAAATTTTAAGACCTGTGGAAATTTTTGATTATGAATTATATTTACACATTAAAATGTGTGAAATAATCTATTTATTGAAAAGAATTTATCCAATTTAAATGGAATTATGTATTGGAATTGAAATAAAAGCAATCTAATCGCAGTAAGATCTTTAGAAAAATCTACACGTAATATAGAAATTTTGACTGCAGTCGGTCATAACCTTGGAAATAGCAAATGATTCTTGGTACCTTAGGGCATCTATAGAGAAGCAACATTTAGCTCTCCTCACTTGCTTCGAGTTCTGAACCATTTAAAGATCGTACAACACACCTATTTCCAACATATATTATTTTATATACCACGTTTATCAATTTGATTTTCATATGTTAAAACTGCGCCACGTGTCTCTGTCTTTATTTAAATACAACTAAAATTTCCCAGAATTTGCAGTAGTATCTGTTTCAATAACAGGCGATAAAATTGTCGTAACACCAATTTTAATTCAATGGAGTTTAGAGTCAATTTTCTAAACTTTTAAACAAATTATCATTCAGTAATAACATTTTTTGAAATACAAGCACATAACATTAAAAAAAATAATAAACTCATTGTTTTCAAATTTTCAGGTACATAACATTTATGAAATAAATTCTTCTTACTAAGTATATTTATCCAATTTGAATTAGATTTGCTATGTATATGAACATAATGGCAAAGTAAACACAGTAAAGTTCTCAGAAAAGTCTATACACAAACATAAACATTTTAAATTTCACTCCTATTTTCCCATATATAATAAAACCGTGGCTCCGCTAGGATTATTGCGCTATGAGGATTTTGTCATTCTTTGTCCCTCTATCTATCTCTATGTCTCTTTCCTCTATCTGTTCTTTTTTATCTTTAGTAATAATTTCTCTTTCTTTACTTAGTCGAGCATTGTCTCCAATCCCATCGCTCTCTCTGTTAAGTTGAATAAGTATATATTTTGAAAACCAGTAAACAAAACATTTTTGACATGCTAATACAACTTAGAATTGAACATAATAAGTAAAACATAAATTTTTTCCTGTTCCTTCAGCTTCTTAGATCAGAACTCTGTACCCCATGGTAGCAAGAGCATTACATAAATATAAGGTAATGAGCCGCTGGAAAAATCGAATGAAACTAAAGTTCTATTGATGGATCTGGTATTTGTGATGACGATTTCAAATGCCTTATTTGGCGCTCCAGCTTGGCATTTTTATTATAGACAAATTTTGCGCTAGCTGCGACGGTTGGTATTTTGCGTCTATGACGAATACTTACCAAATAATTATATATAAACGAGTACTATATAAATAATAAATATTTTATAATGTTCTGAAACATATTTATTCCTCAACTGATACCACAATAGAAAATTAGGAACATAAGTTTATATATGTACACAAACTAACCTTAACTGATTCGAATTTAACCTCCAACTACTAGTCACACTAACTGGAGAATTGTTCTTATAGGTCCTCACGACGCGGTAATCGTACCTAGAGTGACACATGACGTTCTTGCATACCAATAGTTAGTCTTCCGCTAGCAACGAAATCAAGTTTTTTAATTATAAATCCAGTTTTATGGAAACATTTAAGTATAAATACATTATAAAACCATTTATTATTCATATAATATCCATTTGGTAAATATCCTCATACACGCAAAATACCAACCGTTCCAGCGTGCGAACGAATTTGTTTATAATAAAGAAAATCAAGCTTAACCGCCAAATAAAACCTTTGAAATTGTCATAAAAAACACAAGATCAATCAAACACACTTGGTTTCATTCGATTTTCTTAGCGCCCAAGCTCTGCATTAAAACGAAATGTAATATTTTACTAGAATATATCAAACGTGCAGTGGCTCGTGATATTCGTTTCCACTTTAAAATACCCAATGGATTACATCCACTGGAGTGTGTCTATCTACTATAGTTTATTACTTTCTCTACACGTACTATGTACATAGTGTATAGAGAAGGTATTGTATTACACCCAAAAATTCGATACCGAGGTTTCACCGGAAATACATGTTTTGGATCCCTCTGAATCCAAAAAAAAAAAAACATTATTGGAAAAAGGTCCATGTGTGTGTGTGTGTGTGTGTGTGTGTGTGTGTGTGTGTGTGTGTGTGTGTGTGTGTGTCTGTGGACAGCATAGCTCAAAAACGAAGAGACCGTTAAATACCAAACTGGGTATTTAAGTTTGGTATCTTCCAAGGATGCGACACGAGGATTTTCAAGAAAATTCTCCTACCCCCAACTACCCTTTACATGGAACTTTTTTCGAAAATTTTTATTTTCTAAAAAATGGCTCCAACGAATTTGATGAAAATATTGTATATTAAAGATATTTACCTGACAAATAATACGTATATCTTGAATTTTCTGGTAATAGCCTCTGAAGACTACTTTGTTCTGGATGAATTTTGCATAACTGCTAAACCGTAAGAAATGGACAAAACTTACCACACAAAAAATGTAGAGCACATTAACACACACAATTTATGTCATATACATTTTTTTCGAAGAGTTGATCGTTTTTTAGATATTCCTTGTTTTTGGTTTCAGCTTTGAAAAATGTGTAGTTTTCTCATACAGGAATTTGTCAACTCGTGTCCATACATACAAACAAAGGAACTTTAGTCCAGAGCAACCAGCTTTTGACTTCACTTTAACCTATGATACTCCCATATTTCGCTTCTACTTACAAGGAAGTAAGTAATAAGACTATTTCTGTTAATTTTTTCTCGATTAGCATGAAGTAAATAAAAGAATAAGCGGTAATTATAGAGAACTTGGGCCCCTTTAGAAATTAAACAAATTGTGGTTTTACTGTAAGTTTGGTTTATACTTGTTACGTTTTCACAAATTTTTTTATCGGAAAAGCTCCGTAATTTGGACGCTAATTTATTACGTGCGCCTAACGATCCTTTTTTGTGAATACTTATGAAGTATGCTGCTTAGGCGTAGAATATAAATAAAGAAATCTTGTAGTACTTTTGCAATGTAAATATATAATAATACTACACACCAAAGTGCCTAAAACCTGAGTTTCATTGTCGGCGGCAGGCGAACAGTGTTGTGGAATGCAACACCGGCATATGTCGCTAGACGCTGTGCTGATGTATGACGAGCATGTTTCACGCAGATACAGCTGTTCAGTGAATTTTATTATGCAGAACTTCGGCCACTCTAAAATCGAATGAAACTAAGTGCGATTGATTGGCTTTGTATTTATGATGACAATTTCAAAGTCTGTGGATTTAAAATTTAGCGCGAGGTTAGGTTCCAATCCGTTTAGGTTAGTGTGTGTATATGAATTTATGTTTCTAATTTTATATCGTGATAGTACCTCATTATGGATATTTCCAACAACTCCTAACAGCGCAATGGATACAACATTAGTTTTTAAAACCATCTCCCCACCCATAATCCCTCTCTAACCACACCGGTCCCGTTAGAGTGCAAAACTGGCATAAGACTCAGCGGAGAGATTTAGCGGCCCAACTTGTAAATAATTACCGAATAAGCTTATTAACAATAATTTGTTACACAGAAGTAGAGAAAAAATGGAAATGGCGTGTTATTCATGAACGCTCTGTATCTGCTATGGTACTCAGCGTCCCATTCTATATTGGGCGTGAAAGACCGCTTAATTTTGTTCAGAGATCTCTCTATCAGGCTTGAGGTTCTTTTACGTGCCGTAAATCTAAGACAAGGGACCCACGGTTTTACTTCCCTTCCGAAGGAAGCCATGCTAAGGATTTTTACCCCGAAAAAATCCATCGTCCTCCGCCGGGTTTGAACCCGCGGCCTTGGGTATATGAAGTTAGCATGGAAACCATTACACCACGGAGGGCGACTCAGAAGTAGAGAAAGTCATAATGGAACACATAAAAAATTGTTTATTGGTTTCAATAATTGTTCTTATGAAACATCGTTTTACTATTTGCTTCATGTTGTCGAAATAAATATTTGCAAAATTAGTTTCATGAATGCACAAAAGAAATACGGGAAACCGAAGCGTTAATTACATATGTAATGCAGCTTACTTTCTTCATAGCTTCGCGAATAATTGCTGAATAACGACAAAAATTGAAACCAAAAAAGGAAAGATATCAGAAATATCTGAAGCTAAAATAAAAACTACCTGAAGCTAATTCGTTTTTGTCAGGTATGTTCATATGTTATAATAATCTTTCCAAATGACTAGGAATTTACATGTTTTTCCTAGAAATTCAAATGAATATAAAGTTGATAATAACATTTCGTATTTAGGTTACATTTTAAATTATTTGCGAAATTATATCTTCTTACTTAAACTATATTACTAATTCTAATTTATAATTACGTTTTAGTGCCTCTTAGGCACCACATGTTCTTGCCTGTTAGTGAATGTAACCGTTTGGATATCAATCTACAAATTTGGCTATAATATCAAATACAGCTCCTCTGGAAAGTGCATAATGAAAGTGAGCTAAGACGTAATAAGCATCATGAAGGATAATATGAATAGCTGAATTAGCTAAAATTACACATAACAATCTTTACTGACGTAATATCCCATTTGTGCTACCTTATTTATTTCCTCCTATTTCTTATCTCTTCACATTCTGTTAAACAGTGAACAATAATTCTGAACAATAATTCTTTCTCCCCAAATAAAATACAACGTTCTAATTCTTGTCACCCCCAACCCTTCCAAAAATATTGCTCCTGTCCTTATACAAGCTAATATTTCTCTTATTTATCGCGCATAGCTACATACCCTTTCCTGAATATTCTTTATTTAGTTTACGTTATAAACAAAGCAACTTTTTACTATCTTGCTCACGCCATATTCCCTGTTTATTCATGTATTCTCTTCTATTTCTCACTGGCCTCCAGAAACCTTTTTAATTTGCTTTTCCCTTCTTCTATTTCTTCCAGCCCATCCCCTTTATATCAACATTTCCTCTACCTGAACCCAACAGCTTATCTGTTCTTAATTATCTAGAGCTGTTTTTAGCATATTCTAGTGTTAGCTTTTTATACCCTATACAAATACTTCAATACCCTCTCTATTATCGCTCCCTTTCTTCCTGGACTTCGTAATTATACCAATGATACCCCATTTGGTAAGACTCGGCTTAACCGTAAAATCTCTTTACAGTACATTCTGAATCTGTGGTCAACTTTTTACTTTCTCTACACTTTCTATGTGCAAAGTGTATAGAGAAGCTATTGATATGCACACACAAATTCGATACCGAGATTTCACCGGAAATGCTGCTTTAGGGCCCACTGAATAAAAAAAAAGCATTTTTAGAATAAGCTCCGTGTGTGTGTGTGTGTGTGTGTGTGTGTGTGTGTGTGTGTGTGTGTGTGTGTGTGTGTATGTGTGTCTGTGTCTGTAGGCAGTATAGCTCAAAAACGAAAAGTCCGTTAAATAACAAACTTGGTATTTAAGTTCAGTATCTCCCCAGTATGTGACAAAGATTCAATCCTCCCAACCCCAGCTACCCTTAACATGGATACACCTTTCGAAAATTCTGATTTTCTCAAAAATGGTTCAAACGATTTTGATTAAAATGTTTACATGAAAAATAAAATGTATAATTTAAATTTTCTGGGAATAGCCTCTAAAGATCTCTTTTTTCTGGTTGATCTTGTTCTTTCATTTTCCATAACTAGTAAACTGTAAGAGAT
Source organism: Hymenopus coronatus (assembly GCA_030762935.1). Lineage (NCBI taxonomy): Eukaryota > Metazoa > Arthropoda > Insecta > Mantodea > Hymenopodidae > Hymenopus > Hymenopus coronatus. Next base: position 85,348,259 of record CM060896.1, on the reverse strand, counting down.
AGACAAAAATTTACTATACAAAAATATAGACAAAAACTTAATACACAAAATATATAAATCTCAATTTATGTTGCATACATTTGAGATGTTTCTTGTTTTTGGTTTCAGTTTTAAAATACTTATACTTTTCTCATACGGGTATTTGTCAACTCCTGGCCACGCAAATAATCGTATTTCAATCCCACAACCCCATTTTAAAACATTTGACCGCCCGTATACCCTAGAGCATTCGCTAATTTTTCCCTTCTACTTATAAGGAAATAAGTAATGTGACCGTTTCTATTAATGTTTATCTCAATTAGAATGAAGCACATAAAAGAATAAGCTTATTACAATAATTTGTTTTAGAGATGTAAATTCATGTGAATGGAACAAACCAGGTTTTTTATTTTCTATGCATAGTACGTGACATGTGGGTAGAACAGAGAATGTATTGCATTCCACCCAAAAAGTTGCTACCAAGATTTCACCTGTAATACACGTTTTAGGGTTCCCTGAATCCAAAATCCATTTTCAGATAAAGTTCCGCGCGCGCGTGTGCGTGTGCGTGTACGTGCGCGCGCGCGCTCAAAAACGAAAAGTCGGTAAAATATCAAACTTTATATTTAAGTTTAGCATCTTCCAGGGATGCGAGATTTTGAGAAAAACCTCCCCATGATAAACTACCCTTTCATTGAAAAAAAAAAAATAGGCATTTTTTATTTGCTCAAAAATGGCTCTAACGATTTTGATTAAAGTATTGTATATAAAAGATATTTACCTGACAAATATGTTATATCTCTTAAATTTTCTGGGAATAGAATCTGAAGACTACTTTATTCTGGATGAATTTTACGGAATTGTGTATAACTGGCAAACTGTAAAAGATAGACAAAAACGTACTAAACAGAAAATGTAGAGCTCGTTAAAACACACAATTTATGTTATATAATTTTTTGTGGAGTGGATCGTTTTTGAGATATGTATACTTAGTTATTTGGTTTCACCTTTAAAAAACCTATACTTTTCTCACGGGAACCACTTACTGTTTATTTCTGGTAATGCATATAGCAAAGTATACTACATTGCTATATGTAGCTGTCAATAACATACTGAAATATTTTATTATAATTAAAATCGTTTGGAACATTTTAAGAAACATTCATTTCTATAACTGTTCCAAGTAAAGGATAATTTAAGGATGGGGAATATTCTTGAATCACTTCGTATCGCATCTTTGAAGATACTAAGTTAAGGTAGCAAGTTTGGTATTTTTTGAACCTTTTTTTTAGGTATGTTATCAACATACACCCACTCTCACAAACGCTAAGCCGAGGGCTAATTCCGGATTAAAACGCAGGACCTATTTTTTTTCCTGAGTTTCGCTACGGCCTACGCTCACCTCCCACTCTTTCTATAGATGATAATAATAAGTTGCGCGTACTTAACTAATTAACGCCTAACTGCCTAACAGATCCTTTCCATCACACAAAATTGTTAAAACACAATCAGCATAAAACAACCTGCTACAGACATTTATTTTGTCGACGGCTACACTTTTGCGTGTATGGGGTAAAAGAAAGAAAGAAAAGAAAAACAAAGACGTCCTATTCCTATCTGAATATTTAACTGTAATATGATAAGTTGTTATTTTTGCATATGTAAAGTAGAGCATGTGTACTCAATTGAATTGACTGCTTGAACTGTTACTTTTTGTGCAATATATAGTAATCGGAAAAAGAACTGTAACTCATTAAAAAAATTCCAATCCAAGACCACGTAAATACACGATTTGAGACCACAATATAAAATAATTTTTAGAAAAAATTCCGTATGTACCCATTTCTGTTAACAATATAACTTTAAATTGAAAATTTGATTAAATATTACACTTGATATTTTTTTAAAAAGAAACGATTTTCAGAAAAATGACTCTAACGAGTTTCAGATACCATACCTTTAGGACACTTTCATGAAAAAATAATTGTATGTCGAATTTTCTGAGAATAGCCCGTGAGGTACTCTTCATTCGCACAATCTAGTATAATTAGCAAACGCTAAATGACAGATAAAACTTGCTGCATAAAAATGTAGATCACTTTAAAACACAATTTCTTTCCATTAGGTTTTTGTGCCATCAGCCATTTTAGAGTTATTAGTGGTTCGATTTCTCAATGTTTTGTGATTCTTTTGAAATCCATAATTCAGTTTGTTTTTGGAAATTGCAAGGAAATATATGAAAGTTTAAGGACTTTGGTAGCGACATAATAGCAATTTGTAAGCGTAACCTCAGTTTTAATAGTAAAATATTTAAAATATATAAAATAATATATATAAATATTTATATATATAATAGTTTATATAAATATATCTAAAATATATATATAATGGTTTCTAAAAGACAATGCAATCTAATATAATTAAATTTTACTATTTATAGAACAACTTCATCCAATTCAGTAGCCATAATAAAATTATAACTTAGGTTAATAACTGCTAATTTTGTTGCTATTTCAATAAACAAGAAAACTTGCAAAAATGTTAACACGTTTACTTTAAGTGCATTTTAGTACTAAACCATTACAATGAGACACTTCAGACTTTATAACATTTTAAAAATGTGTCATTTGATAGAGTTGGTCAAATATTAAGACATTTAACCAAAAATAACAGTTTTAAAATAAATATAATGATGTAAATGTTATTTTAATTTTTTTAGCTATTATATTTTTTTCGAAACAACTTTCACCAGCTGTTTAGAACAATACATGTAGCATGTGCACAAAAATCAGATCCCTATTATACATTTTTAGAAAAGTGTACCTAAAGAAGGAAATAGGTATGTGAAACTTTTTATAAATTTTCTGGTTCTTTGAAATATTAATAAGTTAACAGATATTAACTACGTTATGCTTTAACTATGGTTTCTGAATAAAAGAAAGTTTTGCAAGTGGTGAAATTTTCTTTACAATAGCGTGTATGTTTTTTAAGAAAACTTAATATACATTTTACTGAGACCCAGTATAGAAATAGCTATGTTTTCTCTACCAAGCTTATAGAACCCAATTCCTAAATATTTTAGTAACACTATCCCGCTGTAACCTTAACAAAACCAGCAGTGTATCTATTTCGCAAAGTTTTATTTCGTTTAAAATGGATGAAAAAAAAATGAACATATTAAGAAAAGCTATATATACATCAATAAATGATACTGGATAGAGAAAATACCAATGTAAGACAACATTTCTGTAAGTAGCAAGTGAAAACGGCATACATATTTTGTAGCAGCAGCAGGATTTATTAAGATTACAATAATACAATATTTGCGTCACATAGTCGTATGAGTTGGATGATCGTACATGCAGCCTAAAAATACTAGAATTTAAAATATTACATACCTATCTATTTTATATATCTTCACAACATTGGAAATATACACACAGCCACATACATACACACGCTCGCGCGTTACAACATAACCATAGAACAATAACAGAATGAACCCTCTGATATCACACACACACACACACACACACACACAATTATACCACGTATTCACACATATATAGATTACTCAAACACCAAAAAAGTCTATACAATATTTACAAAAATATTTTCTCTTAGTGCACGTACTTCCATTAAGTATGTGCCCAGGCTTAGCCAGTTTTGGCTTTTTAGAATCAAATCCCAGAATGCTATCCTTCGTCTGTTTGAAGCTAGAAATACTTCCGGCAAGAATTTTTTCCTAATATCCTCCATCTGCACGCAATCTGCCAAAACATGCGCCCAGTCTTCCTGATACCCGCATAATGGGCAAATCCTCCTAGCTTCAACCTTACGAGTATTCTACCCTCCCAGCTTGAGCCAAGCTATTCCCGACCCTATTCTAAAATCCATGCTTCTTTGTAGCTCCAATGCCTATTTTTTCTACATTTAGATTCTATGTTAAAACAATTCACGTCAAAGTAATGACACCGAACATGAAAATGATTGCAAATTCTACATATTTTGTATATTATGGTGTGTTTTAGGTCATAAAACACATACATCGCCCGTCACTCTCGTTATAAGACGAGATAAGTCGTAACAATGAGAATGATTTATACAGTAACTTCGTTAAGTTTAGGATTTAAAACAATAGTACTTTGTTAATGAGTGGGTACATACCTATTAAACATTCATCTAGTTTGTTATGTTGCTGAAAGTGTAAAAGAATCTAAATTATGTCACAAAAACCTTATTAGCTATATAATACCTATTCTATAACAAACTTTTGTTAAAAACCTTCTACATCTATCCACTTCATGCTAATCAAGGTAAATATAAGCATAAAGGGCCTTACTAGTTATAAGTCCTTATAAATAAGGATAATAAGGAAATACGCAAGGCTAAGGCCATAATCATAGTCTTTAAGAGCTGTCGCTATGTGAAACAAACGAAATTCGGTTCTCTTTGCAAAAGTCAGCCGTAAAATAATACAGAGCTGAAATGAAAAATGACATCCCGATTGAGAAATTTTTAAGTGGTTTAAAATTGAAACGTATAACAAAGAATATCTCGGAAACGATTAAATCTACAAAGAAAAATGTATATGATATAAATTTTGTGTTTTAACTAGATCTGCATTTTTTTGCGCGGTAAAATTTCGTCTCTTTCTTATGGCTCACTAGTTATACAAAACTTATCCAAAATGAAGAGACCTTTAGAAGTATACATAATTATCTTGCCACAATTTACCATTTCTGGTTATTCGTTATATTTACAGATTCTAAATCTGTTACTTACTTTTGCTTAAATAGTTCAGTTATCACGAAGATCTGATTTTTGAAATCTAATTATCAATAAACTCCTTGAAGAATTAAAACTGCTTGTTATTCCTAGAAATTCAAGATATACACTTTATTGCACATGTAAATGTCTTTAATACACAGTATTTTAAAATTGGTGGAGCCATTTTTTAAGAGATCGAACGATTCCTAATAGTCCATATACACGCAGTGTGGGCTGAGGGGAATTTTCTGAAAATCTTATCGTGGCATCTTTGGAAGATAACAAACATAAATATGAGGTTGGTATTTAACCGATCTTTCGTTTTGAACTGTACTATCCACAGACACACTCGTACATTTACAAACACATGCACATGACCTTTTTCTAAAAATATGATTTGTTCCATTTGCATAACTTTCTGCAGCTGTTCCAGAATTATTACGAAAGATTGTTCTTTTATCATGTTAATCGAGATAAACCTTAAAAGAATTTCTTATTATATGCTTCATTGTAAGTAGAAGTGTAATAAGGGAATGCATTATGCTAAACTGATAATTAAATTTTTTAAAGGCTGGTCGCTATATGAAACAATTGAGGTTCCGTTCGGTTTGCTTTGCAACGTCCGTTTGAAGAAAGGAAGTTGAAAGCTAAAACCAATAACAAGCAATATTTAAAAAATGATCAGCTCTACAAGAAATACGTATATGACATAAATGTGTGTTTTAATTAGATTTACATTTTTTTGTGTATTACAGTTTTTGTCTATCTCTTAAGGTTTAACCGTTATGCAAAATTCGTCCAGAACAAAGAGGTCTTCAGGCTATTCCTAAAAAAATCAAAATATACATTTTATTTATAATGTAAATATCACTAATTTATGGCATTTTAATAAAATCGTTAGTCATTTTTTAAAAAAATAAAAACAGTTTATATGCTTATCATACAAAGGGTAGTTTGTGGTGAGGAGTTGTATTGAAATGTTTTGGTTTTGGGGTTATGCTGCTCACACATACTCATGACCTTTACCTAAAAATAATTTATTCAACCTTAGGGGACCTCAAAAATATATTTCCGGTGTTTTTTTTAAGTGTTTCACGTCCGCTTTTACTACTGTGGCGCTGCAGGAGATTACACTCGTTGATACGTGGAATGAAGATTGAGAACCGGTGGAATGCGATGGCGGGCAAACCGGAGAACCCGGAGAAAACCCGCCCCTGCGCCACTTTGTCCACCACAAATCTCACATGCGGTCGCTTGGGATCTAGGTGAAAGGCGAGTGGTCTAACCAATCGGTGCGGCCAATATTTCCGGTGAAACCTCCACTTTGAAATTGTGTGTTCAATACATACCTTCTCTGTCTACTATATACATTACATTTATGTGCTAGAGAAAGTTAAATGCACGACGTTTATTTATTGAGCAGAAATTAAGACAATTCAAATTTGTTTAGATGGGACTGAAAACCCGCGTAATCTGTTAGTTGGCAAATAATATCGTGCTTGAAGTTAGAATGAGCTTATTGTGTGTTAGTCGAAATACAGCTGACAGGATGTACTATCTATTCTTTTCATTTTATCATGTGTTTTTGTTTTCAATGCAAGATTATATTGCGCCATTTCCTCTCCAGTATGTGTTTACAGGCCCTGGCCTAGGTGGCCAGCTGGGAGAACACAAACGCCGTGTTATGAGGCCCCACACTGGGTTTAATGGGTTCCAAGTATTCATATCATACAAGCGTATTAATTTTCTAAGAACCGCGTAATTTCAGAATCTAAAGTAATTTAGTTCATATTATCTCTGATCTTAACAAGACTTGTTTAAGAATTTATCCCACTTCAATATGACCTCTAACTCTTCTTTTCTCAAGGGAAACCAGAGGGATGTAGTACAGTCAGGACAGAAAATATTAAAAGATGAGAGAATATGTGAATCAAATTAAAGGAGAGAATATTGCAATTTTTATACAGTAGTGATACTAATTCTGCACACTCTTTGATTAAATCAATTTACAGATTACAATATTCCATTAAACTATTATTTATGATTATTCTTATCTGATAAATATACTCAGGAAGTGTTAGTAGAATGCAGTGTTGACCTTTTACCACAATTTGAAACTAATTTGGCCCTTAATGGGCAAATTTACTCAACTTTGGGAAATATAGTATTTTATAAATATATACACATATATTCTATTTTATAGTGTATCTAATGTGAAAAAATGGAATTATTACTGTCATATTAAATAAAGGAACTCCAAATTTAGAGAAATCTACTAATTTTAGCATTACGACACCACCACGAACACCATGTTTTTAAGCCTCCTGTTATATGAGACTGGGTACAAAATATAATAAAAAATATACCTGGAAATTATTCCTTTTTCGTTTTATTGCATCCAATATGAAATATAATGAATTATTACTCTGTTATAATAGAGGCTTAAAATTGCGTAAATCTTGTGTATTTAAGATTATGGTATTCGTGGTGTTGAATTTTGAAACCTATAATCTAACAGGTATAGGTAGGTAGGTATCTTTTCAAAATTTGAGCAAATTAGCTCTAGTTTTTGCTAAAAATGCAGTAAGATGTTAACTATAATTCCTGAGTTTAATTTATCAGATACGATTTATTCTCAATAAGAGTTTAACGCAATATTGCAATCTGAAAGTTAATTTAACCAGAAGTGTCCAGAATTACTACTGTACTATAAATATTAGTCTTCCGTGGTATAATAGTTACCTTGATAGCCTCTAAAACTCGGATAGCAAGTTCGACCACAAAAATGTTTAGCATGGCTTCCTTTGGGAGGGAATAAAGCCGGTGGTGCTATGTAATATTTATTTTCACCTTGAAAGAAGAAGGTTTTTGGGTGAATTCCGCCGCTTCGCGGCGAACTCACAAAATAGATATTCAAATCCGATCATAGAAACATTGTAACAATGCTCTATGTCAATTTGAATGTTTCATTATATGATTTTTTTTTTCAAAATTGCATTTGTTACACCTTCTGTAACATCTGGTTAGATTAAGTAGAGAAGAAGTTTTAATTATTAAATTTATATAACAACATTAATTTCAAATTTCATATCAGGGGCTTTGACTTGTGAAACAGCTGCTGTCTTAATAACGTTGTTTTTTCAATGTTGTTCAATTAATACATACATATTCACTCGCACATGTGTACTTCCAGATTCTGTAGGGGGAACATCTATGAACCTGTCCGTAAGTGTGTTTTTGAACAGTATATCTCGACAAAAGGCCGGTTAAATACTAAATTCGTTATTTGAGTTTAGGCTCCTCCAAGTTTTTGACTAGAAAATTTTGAAGAATATCTCCTGCTACCAAATTACCGTTTAAATGATAATGTTTACATTACATTTCCCTTTTCTGACAAATGATTAATGATTTTATCAAAATACTGTATATTTAAGCTATCTTCATGACAAATAAAACATATGTACATTCAATTGAGTATAGCTGGTGAGGTCCTCCTAATTCATAAGACTTTTCTGTAATTGGTAAATTATACAGAATACTGATGCACAAAAAATGTAAATCTCGTTAAAAGGACACAATTTATATCAACACATTTTTGTAGTGTAAACCATTTTCAAGAAATTCTTTGGTATTGGTTCGAACTTTATTATGGTTCGTACATTTCGGAAAATTTTCTTTGTTTATTTACTTTTTGTGTCAATGAAAAGAGCAATTATAGCAATTATATAGCCATCAACAGCATTGAAAAGATGTTATGTTATATCCTCTACTGTATACTAAATTTGTAAATTACTAATAAAGGCTAAATTATCAAGAAGTTGATAAAAGGATAAGATTATTTATGAACAATAGTTTGTACAACAGTTAGTAAAATGCAATTTTTTTTAATTTCTTACGTGATATATTTCTACCACGAAAATTACGGACAGTAATAAATTTCACTTAAAAATTCGATACTAAGACGTCACCGTATATATGATTTGTGGTCCCCTAATACAAAAAAAAGACATTCTTACTTTCTCTGTTACGTATAGGAGATAAGTACAAGTGGTTTATTCCACTCGAAAATTCGATCCCGCGATTTCACCAGAAATAAATAGTTTGAGACCCACTCATTCCAAAACAACTAAAGTCGCTTAAATAATAAACTTGATATTCAAGTTCAGTATCTTAAAAAGATAAGACAAGATGGCTCTTAAGAAATTCGACTCGTTGCTAACTATCCTTTGCATGGAAAATAAAAACAAAATGTTATTTTTTCAAAAATTGCTCTAAGGATTTGTATTAAATTAAGATGTGTCTTGACATTTTAAATACAGACAAAATGTATAACCTCGTTTTATGGGAATATTCTCTTAGGTCCTCTTCACTCTGTATGAGATTTTACATAACTGGTAAACTGAAAAGGAGAAAAACTTGCTATGAAACGTAGTTTTCGTCAAAATATACATTATGTGTGAAATTTATTATTTTTTATGGAGTTAACTACTTCTGCTATATTTAGTTATTTTTTTAAATTTTAAATTGCTTACGTTCTTAAAATGTAATGACGTTTCGTTTTTCTTGTTCATGGTCAAGCATAGAGAGGGGAATTTCAAATCATCACATAGCAACAAACTCTCGAATCATTCGACTATCCCTTAAGCGTAGTTTATTTCCTATATCTTTATATCCATAAGACATGCACTAAAATAATATGATTTATAAAAATGTTTATCTAGATTAATATGATATAAATAGTGAATACGCAATTTTAAGAATAGGTTGGTATAAAATGGAAGTATAACGCAACAGATTTTTATAAAAAAATCTCATGTGTGCCTGTGAAAAAGCGGATTACAAAACATGGTATTTAAAGTCAATGATTTCCGAAGATTTTCAGGAAAATCTCGCCACCCAAAACCATTTACATGGAGGATTTATCCGAATTATTCATTTTCCGAAAAAATGTATCTTAACGATTTTAATTAAAGAATTTTGATAATCATCTAGGAAATGCTTTACTAAACCGAATTAGTAAACTCCTACTGCATAAAGCAACATTTGATACTATAAAGCATGCAGAAGTTATAGACAACTGACCGAAATCTAAATAAATCATAAATACATATCAAAAGGTACTTGCCTAGTGATAAATTTATTTTATCATTAAAGACATGAAATAAATAGAGAATACGAATTTTTAAGAATAGGTTGGTGTAGAAAGATAATTTAACGTACCAAATTGTTATAAAAACCTGTGTGTGTCTGTGAAAAATCGGATTACCAAACGAGTATTTAAAGTCAATGACTTTCGAAAATTTTCAGAAAATTTCTAACGATTTTAATTAAAATACCCTATACCAAATAAATAAAACAATAATAATAATACATTTATTTTGTCACTAAATACAAAGACTATCTCAAAATGTATAGTATAAATGTATATGTACATAGTGTATAGAGAAGGTATTGCACTCCACCAAAAACTTCGATACCGAATTTCACCGGAAATATATGTTTTAAGGTCCCCTGTAACCAAAAAAAGTATTTTATTAAAAAGGTCCGCGCGCGTGTGTGTGGTGTGTGTCAGTGTGTGTGTCAGTGTGTCCGTGTGTCTGTGAACACGATAACTCAAAAACGAAAAGTCGGTAAAATGCCAAACTTGGTATTTCAGTTTAGTATCTTCCAGGGATGCGACACGAAGATTTTGATAAAAATGTCCCAACCCCAAATTACTCTATACATGGAACTTTTTTCGAAAATTTTGATATTCTAAAAAATGGCTCTAATGATTTGGATTAAAATACCGTATATTAAGATATTTACCTGATAAATAAAATGTATATTTTGAATTTTCTGGGAATAGCCTCTGAAGAGGTCAATTTTACAGAATTTTGCATAACTGCTAAACCGTAAGAGATTGACAAAATCTTACCACACAACAAATGTAGAACACTTCAAAAACGCAATTTATGTTATATACATTTTTTCTCGTGTAGTTGATTGTTTTTGAGATATTCCTTGTTTTTGGTTTCAGCTTTAAGAAACATAATTTTCTCATACAGGACTTTGTGAACTCGAGTCCATAGAAACAAAGGATTTTCAGTCACATAGCAACCAGCTTTTGACTATCACTTTAACCTATGGTACTCCCTTATTTCGCTTCTACTTACAAGGAAGCAAGTAATAAGACTATTTCTGCTAATTTTTTCTCAATTAGCAGGAAGTAAATAGAAGCATAAGCTTTTTAACAATACTTGATTGCTGAGTTGTAGAGGAAGTCATGTGAATGGAACCCATCAGATTTTTTAATTTGTGTTGGCAGTTTATTTTAAAATATAACACTATAAGTAAAATGTCTGGATTGTACCTTGAGTAATATTGCCTAAAGATATTTACGTGTAAATAAACTGTATATCTTGAAGTCCTGTAAATTTGGAGGCGGTTTCATATTATGTTTATAACTACTAAAGATTAATGATTAGGATGTTTAGGCATTTGTAAGAGTTAAAATAGGCAGGTAAAAAAGCAACAAAAACATAAAAGAAGACAACAAAAACATAAAAGAAGACAACAAAAATGTGTAAAAAAAAAAAAAAAAAAAAAAAAAAAACCCGCACAAAAAATTTCTAAAAGACATAAATTTAAAAAATCTGATGGGTTCCATTCACATGACTTTCTCTATATATCTACAACAAATTATTGTTAGAGAGCTTATACTTCAATTTACTTCATGATAATCGAGAAAAAATTAGCATAAATAGTCTTATTACCTGCTGCCTTAAAAGTAGAAGCGAAATATGGGAGTACCATAGGTTAAAGTGATGGTCAAAAGCTGGTTGCTGTGTGACTGAAATTCCTTTGTTTGTGTGGACAGGAGTTGACAAATTCCTGTATGAGAAAAGTGTTTTTTAAAGCTGAAACCTAAAACAAGGAATATCTAAAAAAAAAAGAAAAAAAAACGATTAACTCCATGAAAAAAATGTATATAACATAAATTTTGTGGTTTAACGTGCTCTACATTTTTTGTAGTAAGTTTTTATCTATCTCTTGCGGTATAGGAGCTATGCAAAGTTCCGTAAATTTCATCCAGGATAAAGTAGTCTTCCGAGGCTATTCCCAGAAAATTGAAGATATACATTTTATTTGTCAGGTAAATATCTTTAATATACGGTATTTTAGTCAAAATCGTTACAGCCATTTTTAAGAAAATCAAAATTTTCGAAATTTTTTCCATTTAAAGAGTAGTTTGGGGTGGGGGGATTTTTCTCTAAATCTTCGTGTCGCATCCCTTGAAGATACTAAATTTAAATACCGATTTTTCGTTTTTGAGTTATCGTGTTCAGACACACACACACACATACACACACACACACATACACACACACACACACACACACGACCTTTCAGGGAAAATACTTTTTATGGATATAAGGGACAATAAAATATATATTTGCGTTGAAATCTCGGTATCGAATTTTTGGGTGCAGTGAAATACCTTATCTATACACTATGCACATAGTGCGTGTAGAGAAAGTAAAAATGTAAAAAAACGCACAGTACATTTTCTAAAAGGTATTATAAATTTAAAAGGGTATATTGTTATTTCAATGTATAACTTGCGTTTTACTGGTTGTATATTACCACAAGGTATTGTTGTAAATGTTCTTGTGTTAGACGTAATCTTCTATGCGACAAAATATCTTACATTACAGAAAAAGGTCGTTCTTAATCTGTTGGATGTAATAGGCGCATATTTGAAACAACTTATTGCGCACGGATCTCTGTCGGATACAATTGTTGCATCACCTTTTATTATTTTACATATGTGCTAAGACATCAATCACTTGTTTCCACTTTTCACTAATGGCACTTCCCATTTCGACTGGTACAATTTATCGCACAGTTTCTTCCACCAGATTCATTTTTTTTTTTAATAGATTCAGGCAAGTTAGCATAATGAACTGCTATAAAATACGCTGTTACGAACATTCAAGTTATTTAGCAATATTTTCGCTTCCCGACAGGATTCAGAAATAATCTTACTTAACTTTTCGAAGTTGTCGGCGTAGTACAGGGCAGCAGATATCTACGTCCTTCATCTTGTCAAAACGGGCTCTGGAGGCAAAGTGAGCACAGCAGCAAGAGTCTTGAAGAGTTGAATTCGAGATGGCGCTTTTAGAAACTATTCATGGTGTTGGATATCAATTTACCTACATCAGAAAATGAACTGCAAATCTCTGCGTATCCTTGCACTTACGGTTCTTCTGACGTTATCAGAGGCAAGTGGAACCGAATATCTGAGCCTCTTCTCTGGGTTGGGTTGATCTCGGCCGAGTAGTATTTCCCGACATCCAGTAAAGTAATAAAACATTGGCTTAATGTACAAACTCAACATCTTTGGGTGACTTTATTGGTCGTGAAGCAGACCCTATCATTATCTTTCTTGTTCACCATATCTCGAAATGCTCTTAAATACTGGAAGTTGTTTTCTGCAGAGAAACCTAGTGAAAGCTGATAAACGGGACACTAAGACTACAGTTAATCAATTTGGACGAGAAAGGCAACGTATGTGCTTGCAATTCCTTTCTTTTATTAATGGAGCCTTTTTACGCCTTATTACGCCCTTTAAAATCCTTATTAACGTAATAAAATTGGTTTCTAATAATTATTTTTATTCTCTCTCTTTCTCTATGTCTATCTTTGTCCTAATATTGTATCAATAAGACATTCCGTGTTTTGTCAATATAATTAACCATTTGACAAAAGATTAGCCCTAATTTCATATTTAATTGTTATGCACTTGACAGTGAAGTAAGTGTGCACTATTAACTCAAAAGTAAACCCATAATGCCCTTTTATGGCGTTATAAAGCACTGTGCTTTGCATATACTACCACATTTACGTATATCCGTGTATGCGCGCAATTGTTTTACCACGAATAATTGAAATCCGATAAAACCCGGTAGCCAGATATTGTTGATATTGTCCAACAGTGTGAATAATGTTAAACATTTAAATTTGAAGTCTGAAACCAGATTTTATCCAACTAATGGCAGGTTATCCGTTACTGTTTCAACACTGTCGCAAATATAGGATTACTAAATAAATCTGTTTGAGTCTTGCCAATGAATACTTGCACAATTTATATAACTGTTAGTTTTAAACAAAAACTAATCTGCTGTGTTTCATTCACATGACTTTCTCTACCCATTCTGCAAACAAACTATTCTTACAACAGAATATTCTTTTATCTACATCGTGCTAAACTAGAAAAGCATTAGCAGAAATGATCTTGCTACTTCATTCCTTGTAAGCAGAAGTAAAATAAGGGAATGCATTAGGCTAAAGCGATAGTCAAATGTTTTAACCTATGTGAGCAATTGAAACTCAGTTCGCTTTGCAAGGCCAGCATTAAACAAAAGATGATCTCGTTTGATGTTACTTAGTTTAGCTCTGAAACCAGAATAAGAATTATTTTGGAATCGATCAACTCTAGAACAAAAATGTGTACGATATAATTTGTGTGTCTATTTTTTATGGCCTACGGCCTACGGCCAATTCAGAAAAATACATTGAGAATGAACAGATTTCGAATATATTCTTAGAAAATGCAACATTTTTATTTTATTTGGGATGTAAAGATCCATAATATACGGTATTAAAATCAAAACCATTAGAGCCATTATTGAGAACAGTACAATTTATAAAACTTTTCACATGTAGGTAAAGGTTAGTATGGGGTGGGGAGTTTCTTGAAAATCCTCGTGTCGCATCCTTTGAAGATACTGAACTTAAATATCAAGTCTGGTATTTAATGGTCTTTTAGTTTTTGAGCTGTGCTGTCGACAGAGAGAGAGAGAGAGAGAGAGAGAGAGAGAGAGAGAGAGAGAGCCAGGAGCCAGGAGCCAGGAGCAGGAACTAGTCGCCCGAGTGTACTCGGGCGGGGGCAAATCACCACGGTACCTATCCGCTTTTCTTGCGGATTTACCCGTGTGATAAAGTAGATGTAGTCTTATGCAAGCGTTTTTGTCAATGTCAAAGTAATTGGGCAGGGTGTTCCCTCTGTGCAGCCGGCGCGGGCTGGCTTACCTATCTGAGTGGCCACCCACCCAGAGAGGGACCAGGCCCGATGCTGCTTACCTTGGCCAGCCGCTTGCGGGCTGTCAAAGAAAGCAGTGCCGGCTAGCGGGGAGACATGAAGGGATATAGGTACGGGGTGGGGGAAGCCAGTGAGAGAGAGAGAGAGAGAGACTCTCGCACAGAAATACACACAGACATTTTCTAAAAATGCCTCAAAATATATATTTCCGATGTAATCTCTGTATCGAATGTTTGGAAGAAATACAATACTACACCTGTGCACATAGTATGTTTAGAGAAAGTAATATAATCTGCAAGAATCACGTGATTTTCGCTACTAATTACCAGTGCCGGCTACTGTATATGAACATGTGAAGGCCATAGCTTATCTCACCTTATGTAATTTCCTTTCAGTCATTTCGTTTCGCAGTGTCACCACTTGTGGTAACATACCAAATCTGATCTGATATGTTTAAAAATTCTGATATGTTATAATTGCAAGGCAACTAACATGAAGTTAATATAAACCAAAACAAGGATCATCTCGAAAATTAGTTACGAGATCTATGTTTTTTGCGTATTAAGGTTTGCTTATCTCTTACAGTTTGTGGGTTCTGCCAAAGTTATCCAGAATGAAGAGGACTTCAGAGGCTGTTCCCAGAAATAACATTCGTGTACATTTAATTTGACATGAAAGCTTCGTATCTTAAAAAGGTGGCATTTTAATCTATATCATTATCTCCATTTTGGGAAAATAACAATTTTAAGGTAATTGGGAGTGGGTAGTTTTCTTCGTATAACATAATTGGAAAATGTTGAACTGAAATATCAACTTTGTATTGAAGGGACTTTTCGTTTTTGAATTATCTCTTCACTCACTCTCGCGCGCACCTACCCACCCATACACTGTCCCCCCTATAGACGGAGATTTTTCTAAAAATTACTTTTTGGGGGTTCAGGGGACTTCAAAATATGTATTTCCGATGAAATATTGGTATCGAAAGTTAAGCTGAAATGTAATAGATAAATTCCCTACTTGTACGTACGCTGTAGAGATATTGATAATTAATCAACAGCGTTAACACTAAATAATAGATCCTCTTTGACTTCAGAGAGCAGTTATGAAAAATAAAACTACTTCAAACAACCTTCGCTACGTGTAGGTTACTTTCTCTATACGCACTATGTACATACTCCACCCAAAAATTCGATACCAAGTTTCACCGGAAACATATGTTTTACGGTCCCTTGTATCCAAAAAGAGTATTTTCAGAAAAAGATCTGTGTGTATGTGTGTGTGTGTCAGTCTGTGAACACGATAATTCAGAACCGACAAGTCGGTAAATTACCAAACTTGGTATTTAAGTTTAGCATCTTCCAGGAATGCGACACGAAGATTTTGAGAAAAATCCACCCACACCAAACTACTCTTTACATGAAACTTTTTTCGAAAATTTTGATTTTCTCAAAAATGGCTCTAACGATTTTGATTACATTGTCGTATATTAAATATGTTTAAGTGACAAATAAAATGTATATCTTGAATTTTATGGGAATAGCCTCTGAAGAGTACTTTATTCTGGACCAATTTTACAGAATTTTGCATAACTGCTAAACCGTAAGGGATACACAAAAACTTTCCACACAAAAAATCTAGAGCAAATTAAGACACAATTTGTTAT
The DNA here is from genome assembly GCA_030762935.1 of Hymenopus coronatus. Taxonomy (NCBI): domain Eukaryota; kingdom Metazoa; phylum Arthropoda; class Insecta; order Mantodea; family Hymenopodidae; genus Hymenopus; species Hymenopus coronatus. The sequence continues at coordinate 85,331,763 of CM060896.1, read as the reverse complement.
ATTTTTTTTCCTGGAGTTGATCGTTTTTAAGATATTCCTTATTTTTAGTTTCAGCTTTGTAAAACGTATACTTATCTCACACAGGAATTTGTCAACTCGTGTTGTTAGAATGCTACACCACTATCTTTACTTCTGGAACTTTCTTGTCACGTCATCGACAGGTATAAAAGTGGAGTTGACAGACCGCAGTCAGTCAGTTTCGATTGTGAGTGTTTTCAACGTACAGCTACTGTAGAGAGACAGCCGAAGTAACAGAAGCGAGCATCATACGACGAAGGAAACACCAGCTGAAAACTCGAAAACTTTTCACGGTCACTGGATTAAATCCCGCCGTGAAATTCTAAGCAGATTTTATGTATTTGTGGGAGTTGTTGGATAATGTCAATAGTGTTTTATACGAAGCTCAAGTATAGAGACTCTTAATTCACTGCATTTGTCCAGGAGATAGTCTTTTATTCAGGATTGAATAAAGCGAAATATTGCGAATAGAGGGCATTTCTCTAATAATAAAAAATCCAGACAACGCACAAAATTGAGAATCATTCGGATTTCTGTATTAAAAAGTTCACCATTAACCCACCAAGTTTAAAAGCATGTTGATATTATAAGCAGAAGATATATTTTAAAGTAAAAAGACGTATTAATTCAAAACCTCTAAGTTTTAGAGCATTCCGAACTATCGGTTATCATTCGGGAACTGAATTATTATTATTATTATTATTATTATTATTATTATTATTATTATTATTATTATTATTATTTGTATAACTGTAAAACATAATCAATTCTTTAACAAGCAACAATTGACGCCTTGCAATATGCAGCAAACAATGAGAAACATTTATAAATAATTTCAAGTTTTCTGAAACCGTTATAAAAATCGGTTTAACCATGTGCACAACAATATACATTGGTAAGAGCTCGCATGGTTTATTGCAAAAGCCGGATGGTCAATAAGATGGGATGACATCTATAGGCTTAGGATCACAATTGCTTTTGATACAGTGTTACGAAGGGCACATTTGTTAATAATAGCATTTGCAGAATGGATCAGTAAAGGAGCATCGTGTTATTTCGTTGATTTTTTTTTTTTTTTTTTTTTTTTTTTTTTTTAGGGAGAGGCAATCACGAATAAAAAATAAGTAAGATAAGAATGTACCACGTGGTAGATACCTTTTCGTGTGTTTAAAGAGCAGAACTCAACATTGCCTTTCCAAGTTTAAACCAGAAAACTGCTGCTGAAATGATCCACACACCTGCCGATACAATTCAGTTGTCACATATGTATCGTACATAACAATAAGCTGTTTAAATGTAATTTTTTGCCAAGTATTTCTGTGGACTAATAAGAGAATAACATTCCTATGGGAATCAACACAATACACGTATTGTTGAAATACTTCAACTCGCGAAACCAAAGCAACAGTTCAGGCCGCTCAGCCGGCCGAGTGGTTACACCTAGACGGCCCGGGTTCGATCCGAAGTGACCGCATATGAGATTTGTTGTGGACAAAGCGGCGCAGGGACGGATTTTCTCTGGTTTCCCCTGCAATTACATTCCACCGGTGCTCCATCTTCATTCCATCTATCATCAGTGTCTGCGGTGCCAAAGTGGTAAAAGCGGTCTTAACGACTCACAGCTCATAAATGAACTCTTTACACGTCTTGCGCCGTTTTTGCATTGACATAGTACCGAGGTCATTGCCGACAGCCGAAGCGCAGATAAACCGGTTGCGGTCTTGTTATAAAACGAAGGCACGGTATTCAAATATAAATGTTATTTTCGTTGCTGCTTTTATTCTTCCCTACATTTTTATTTTGAAGCTGATAAACATAAGCCTGTATACTATATGAATGTATTATATTTAAGATTTGTTCTCGAGAGGAAATGCTAACATCCAAAAGCATTTGAAACTCTTAGAACACATAATGAAAGGATTATTTCTTACAATAAACGCTCCAGTATTCGAGGCAGTGGAAGTATTGTCTGCAGCACACAAGTTCAATAGCAGGATTTTAGTTTTGAAATATTATGCTTAACAAAAAAGAGCACCCTTTCAGAAGAATAAATAAGTAGTCATGAGAATGGACGGGTGTAGTATATGTATACGAGAGAGAGAGCAAAATAAACATTTTAATGTCTATCATTATAAATAAGTACACTTGCTGAAGATGCCGATAAAAGTTTTTTCATATCAAGAATACTATGTGTTCCATTCACATGACCTTCTCTAACTGTTACGCATATAAAATTTTCTTACAAAAGGTTGCTTTATGTACTATCTATACCATAATAAACATTAGCAGAATTGTCTTATTGCCTGCTTTTTTGTAAGCAGAAGACCATTAAGGGAATGCACAGGCTATTGTGAAATTATTAACAAGCCAGTCACCATGTGTAACAATTTAAATTCAGTTGTCTTAGACTGCTAGGAGTAAAAGAAAACAAGTAAAAACAAAAACATAACAAGAAACGAGAAAAATTTAGTACTTTAAAACTGAAACCAATAAATTGGCTATCTCGAAAACGGTCAACGCTTCGAAAAAATGTATAAGACAAAAACCTGAGTGTTAAAACCAAAATTATTTTTTTCTACGGTAAGCTTTTGTCTCTCTATTAATGTATATCAGTTATACAACAATTTACAAAGGCCATTCAAAATGAGGTCTTTAGACACTATTCCCATCTGTCATGAAAATATCATAAACATATAGCATTTTAATCAAAATCAAAATTTTAGAAAAATGTTGCATGTAAATAGCAGTTGGAGATAGGGCTATTGTTTTCTGAAAATCTTCTTGTCGCATCCTTGGAAGATATCGAACATAAATACCAAATATTTAACAGACCTTTTGTTTTTGAGGTATGCTGCCCACAGACAAACACACGGAAATATTTCTCAACACTTTTTTGGATTCAAGGGATCTCAAAACATATTTCCGATGAAATCTCGCTATCGAATTTTTGGGTGGAATAAAATACTTTCCGTGTCTACTATGTACATTATGCTACAGAAAGTAAAAATGCTTAACATGAAAAATTGTAATTTTTATTTTCTAAGAAACACAAAGGATTCTGATTAAGTGTAGTGAGTGTGTCTGAAATATTGATGTAGAAACAATATAACTAGAATTTTTAGTGAAAACTCTGAAAAACCATTTTAATTTCATATAAATAATGTACATATGACCAAAACTTTGTATAGGAGAATGTGCAATTTCATCAAAATATGCAATTTAATTTTTTGTAGCATTAACATTTCTTGAAATATTCTTGTTTTATGTTCAAGTTGTCCGGGCTGGTGTTTAAACTGGTCACCATTTAGGAAATAGCGCTCTCTCTCTCTCGCTCTCGCTCTCGCTCTCGCTCTCGCTCTCTCTCTCTCTCTCTCTCTCTAAACTCATGATCAGGACACGATTGCTGATGGCCCAAAACTATTTAAAAAGACTATAAAATTACTGTAAAATTTAAAAACAAAATTATATAATACATAATTATCAAGGATGTATTTAATATATTAAAATTACAATTAGTGCAAATAACGTTATAAATGAAATGAAATGTGATACTACCAGAAACGTTAGATATAATAGTAATGTTCATATAGTTTCAAATAAATAAAATATATCTATGTGTGTGTGTTTCATTTTCTGGAAATTAAGTTAAGCAATTACGTTCTGAAAGAATCTCGCATGGCTAGCTATTGTGAGTTCTGTTTTAAGATTATAAATATTCATAATGAAGGAAGAGGACTTCAAAGCCTATGGCAAAAGCAACCTAATAGTACGCAGTTATTAATATAAAAAAGGGAAAGCTGACCAGCTTGATTCCTACTTTGGTCATGAATTCATAATGTCACCCACAAGTAACCCTTTCTAGACTAATCAGTAATAAATTTGGTATTTTTCCAAGAATATGAGGAGTAAAGGATGTTCTCTCAATTGAGTAGTGAAATGTTTTAAGGTTTGTAAAGTTATCCTTGTATAAAATGCCAATGATATAAAATGTGAATTAGTAAATACAAATTAAATACAAAAAATGGCAAATAAAGATGCAAAGCACTAGAAAATTATCAAATAATTACGTTTAATCGAAAAATATTGCCTTAAAATGGGGAATAGTATATGACCAAAAGTATCTAATAAATGTCGAATATTCATTAGCTGATTATATACTCTTTGATGGCTAAATTACAGCAATTTAAACGTGGCATGTTATCAGAGGAGTCCTGCTCATTTGTAATATAAAAAACTGAATTTTGTTTGTACAACTTGCAAGTTTTCATGGAGGTGTAGACGTAAGAGCCATGCCCTATTTTGAGGGACTCAAATATGAACTGAGTTCCATTATCATGTTCAGAAACTAAATGTAACTGAAGAGCCAGCTGCGAATGAGGAAAATTAAGTGAGATTTAAGTATTTTCTTAGTGAAGTGTAATGTAGAATTGAAATGCACTCAAAAACACATTTTGAGAATTGGTAAAAAAAAACAGTTTCGGAGATATTCATAAATGTGTTACTAACATTATGAGAACATGTAAGTAATAGCTACAAGTATGAATGCTTGTACCGTTCTGCGTATTTTGTTAATTTAGAGGTTATGTGTAGCTGACGAAGTTAAAGGTTCATGTGCCTGCGATTCGCAGGGAACCGGATTTTGAGCCTCTTATATATCTTCAAGCTAGACCAATTATTTGATGACGAATTCATAATTGTGCGTTTTTACATGAGTTTAGTTCAAACGAAATGCAGAGCTGAGCTTATTGTTCTTCTCTCTTCTGGTACGAAGTAAATGCAGTTGCATGACAATCGAAACATTGTTTGGTGGTAAAACACTATCAATAATGAGTTTAGTGACATTGTTCCAGTTCAACATATCCAGTTCTTTCCTGTACATTGTTATATAAGTATGTAGAAATATTAAACTCGTATTAGAACGCAGTAAAGTACCTATTTGTGATTGCTCTATGTAAATAGTAAATAGATAATACATTCATAAATCCATATGAATTAAATTATATTCCTATATTTAAAATTACAGCTGTGGTTCTGTACAATTTATTAAGCTTATATTCGTTCCTGGGGATTCAACTCATCGCTGTTTCGAAATTAAAAAACTATCGACCTATCGAAGTCACCTGCTCCGGTTACCAAAGAGAGGAAGAATCAGCACTCATACTTGGATGAATGACGAATTTGTGGAGTATGAGTGTTTAAGTAAGGACTATTGGTTGCCCCTAAGTCAGAATATCTAAACAGTCTGTTTCTAGGTAAATATTTGTGTGGTAATTAAGACTGGGGGGATAATAATTTATAAAATAGTTTATAATCTAAGATGTATCTGTGAAATATTAAGTAATGGAAAAATTGTGCCACCTGAGATTGAAGATATTTTCATAAAAAATAAAATGTGTATCATGCATTTCTCATCATACTCAATGTGTTTTGCTAACTGGAAAGCTATAGCTCTTACTAAAAAAAGGTGTAGAAAATTTTAAAGCACACTATGCATTTTTACTTTCTCTATTTAGACATAATACATAGGTAGAGAAGGTATTGCACCCCACCCAAAAATTCGATAGCGAGATTTCACTGGAAATGCACGCTGCAGGGTCCCATGTAGAAGAAATCATTTTTAAAGAAAGTTTCGTGTGTGTGTGTGTGTGTGTGTGTGAGAGAGAGAGAGAGAGAGAGAGAGAGAGAGAGAGAGAATACGATAACGCAAAAGCGAAAAGCCCTTAAATTCCAAACGTCATATTTAAATATCTTTCAAGGATGCGAAGAAAATCCCTCTCCCCAAACCAAACTACATTTAGATGGAAACAATTAAATTTTATTATAATAGACAAACTAGCTCAATTTAAGTAACAATAAAAAATTAAAATTTATTTCAATGAACTAAAATGTTATTAAAATGAATGAAATCACTGTAGTAAAATAATTAAGTAAAATGCCAGTTAAATAGGTGTATATAATTGAGTTATAAGTAATTATGATTACTATAAAACGTATTTATTTGGGCTGATTTTGAGGTAATTATTTTTTTTTAAATGTTATCACTATAATTAGTTTTGTGATCTATATATAATGATTCCTAATACAGTGATCCCAGAACAAAATTGAGCGATCTTTCACGTCCAGTATAGAATGTGATCTGAAAACCATAGCAGGTAAAAGTGGGGCCATAAATAAAACTCGATATCGTTTCATTCCTGCATATTTTAATTAACTTGAGTTTTAATACCTTAATTGTTTGCATTATTTCGTCGTGTTCTTTTGTATATATTTCACTTGTGCGAGTATCATCATTTTGGATGTTCTATTCAGAATTTTTCTAGATGATTGAGTGGAAGAAAAATGTATAAAGCTTAACTCTGCTTCAATAAATGAATAAACAAATCAATATGTTCCACCCATATAACTTTCTATAGCTGCACCACAAACAAACTTTGCTTATAAGAGATTAATCCTTTATCTTCAATGCTAATGGAAATAAACATTAGCACAATTTCCTTATTACTTGCTCCCGTTTAAGTAGAAGGGAAATAAGGGAATACAAGAGATTATTGCAAAAGTCAAGTCCTTTAAAAGCTATGGCTATTTGAAACAATTGAAATTCGGTTCTCTTTACATGGAGAGGAATAATCCTAGAGGCATGAAACAAATATAGATTCCCGTTTGAGAAATGTTTAAGTAATTTAAAATGAAACTGATAACAATGTTATATAATTAGTATCTTAGAAACGATTAACTCTACAAAAAATATGTATGATATAAATTGTACGTTTTATGAGATTTATAGTTAATTTTGTCTATCTCGTATGGCTCACCAGTTGCCAGTCATCCAGGATGAGATCTTCAGGGCCTATTCCCATAACATTTAAGATATTGATTTTGGTTGTATTGAAAATATTTAAAAATAAAAGTATTTTTAATCAAAATCAAAAGTGTAGAAACTTTTTCCATATGAAGGGTAGTTTTTCGTGTTGCATCCTTGGGAGATACTGATCTTGAATAGATCTTAGTTATTTAACGGACTTTTCGTTTTTGAGACATGCAACATATAGACACAGACACACACATGACTTTTTTGTAAAAAGCTTTTTTCTTATACACGGGTCTCGAAATAAGCAGTTCCGGTGAAAGCTCGGTATCGAAATTTTGGGTGGAATACAATATCTTCTCTATGCACTAAGTATATTTTGGTAGGGAAAGTAAATATTAAATAAAGATGCGCCTATTCGTATTCTACCTACAAGTGTGTGTGTGTGTGTGTGTGTGTGTGTGTGTGTCTGTGTGTGTGTGTTTGGTGTATTTACTTTTCTAAACATTTCTACTGATGCTTACTTCAAATGAAGTAGATAGAGAATAGATTTCTAGAATAGTTTGTTGAATAGACAGAGAAAGTATTTTGACTGCAACATCTCTGAATGCTTTTTCTTTATTTTGCTATACTTCATTGTTGTTTATATGCCAAATTCCAAATCATTGCGGCTCTTTCCCTATTTCTGTTTACAAAAGCACTTTGTAAATGTGCTGGACCGTCAGTGCAGACACGTCTCAAGCTTTTGATTTGCTGCCAGCTAAAGCAAAACGGCATTTTACAGAAAAAAGCACTTTGTTGCCGGCGTTTTCAGCATCACGTCAGCAGAGAAGTTCCAAATCGGTAAAGCCGTCCGGAACCAATCGTGCGCCAATAAATATAGCGGCTCCCTCTGTAAACACAACACGTTCGGTGGAGCAGGAAATGGCTCGAGCCGCGAACGGCGAATTTCCGAGCTGGAGGTAATAAGTTATCTTTGTTCTTGGGTGCTGGTGGATATTTTCAATTACGAGATATTAAGATCTAGCTCTTGCTTGCATTCGTATGCGTCATGGTTGTGGCGCTTTATATCACCTTTCATTAAACATCTGCGGTATTTTTATCGATCTTTAGCTATCAGTGACGATATATGGGGGAGTCTCTTTTTCTAAGCCCTTTTTTGTATCTCTAAGGGAACATTGAATCTCTTCTGCAGCGTTTCTGCTACACATATCAATTTTGAACCATTACCATCGCCATCAAACATCATCAAGACTTGGATTCTGTCATTTTTCAAATGTTGGATAGGCAGAGTCAGACTAAAAAATTCAATTCCATAGCCGGGATTTGAACCACGGATCTCCCGGTCTCTAGTACGATGCTCTAACACCGAGCTAGCATGACAACATGCCGTAACGGCACTAAATTTCTCAACTGACTCGCATGTATTCCGGTAAACCATAAGGTGATATCAATTATTTTTTATTTTTTTGAGAGGATTAGCCCCAAAGGCGACTTAAAATGTCGTAAGTACTTCAAGATGCAGGATTCATAGAATAGCCAACTATTATGGACAATTTTATAATTTAATTGTTCTCTCACAGAAACTATATGTAGAACAGCAGTTGGATAGGTAGAGTCAACAGGAGTTAGATAGGTAGTCAAGAGTCCTACTCACAGTTTGTGTGAGAAAACAATTAAATTATCACTCATCTTTCAAATATTAAATCATGGACATCGCTAATGTGTACAGTATACTACGGAGAGGGATATCTCCACCCCTGCAACCTACATAAATCTTTAGTAGTAACACTCCCCAGCAGGTTTCAGGCGGCAGAAAGACCACAGAAGCGCACATAAGTCCCTAACAAATTCTTGGCTGGAAGACCAATGCCACTTCTGGAGCTACCCAGAGATGACGGTCAATGGCTCGTCGATCAGGCAGCTTTTAGTTTACACGTAGAACACTGCTATATGTAATTATTAGATGCAATCCACATTTCTTTTGAGCAAGCATTTGCACCATCTGCCCGGCTCTGCTATACACCACAAAACTTAAAGGAGCACCTACGAGATGAAAAAGAAGTGGAATGGAAGAGAAATTATGAAAAATAAATCTTACTAGATGAGGAATAACCCAGCATTCGACTACCGACCCGGAGAAACCAACACAAATCGAACAGAACTTTGGACCTCTCGAATGCGAGTTACCGCAGTTCTCGGTTTGCTAATGTGTAGATAAATCCTTATCGTGGGCTCTAGATAGTGATATCATTAGTTCATAGCTTGTTATTTTATCAATTTTGTATTAAAGGGCATTTTTTATATTTTAGATAAGTATTTTAATGTTATATTTAATATACATATGAATAATTAAGAGAATAAAAACAATCGTGTCATGCCTGCATACAACCCGATAAGAACGTTAAACATGTTGGTATTATTAGCTCTCTCAATGTTTCCTCTAAGATGATAACGTTGCATACATAATTTAAAGAAAATTATATTTATTGAAATATGAAAATATATAAAAATATATATAAAATATATAAAAAGACAAAAAATATGGCTTTTTGAGGAAAATAGACGAAATCTAGCAGAATTAGTATGAATTAAAAGAATCTCATAAAAAAAATATTAATCTACTTATCTCTGATAGACATTATGCTTTTTCAATGAAACAGACATTTTACACAATTTTTCAAAACGCACCAAAATAATGGAAAATTAAGGAAATTATAAAACCTTCCTCAGTTCAAAAATACTAAAATGGGGCCACAAAAGACCCACAGATAGTCGTGCTTTATCACTATGAGGCACAACATAAGGTGTGTGTTTGTGTGAGAGAGAGAGAGAGAGAGAGAGGGAAAACACTATATCTCAGAAAAGAAAACTTTGATTAATACCAAACTTGATATTTGACTTCAAAATCCTCCAAGGATGCGACACGAAGATTACAGTAAAAACTCCATAACTGCTCTCTATATGGAAGATTTTTTAAAGCTTTGGTTTGATCGATTTTGATTAAAACACCGCATATATATATATATATATATATATATATATATAAGATATTTACATGGCAAATAAAAGAATATCTTAAATATTCTGGAACTTGCATGCGAAGAACTCTGTTATTAGGAAAGAACTTCCTATAACTGATAAAACATAAAAGTAGACAAAATATAGAGGCATTTAAAATTGTTTGGTTTCATAAGCAATTTCTGAGATACTTTCTGGTTTAATTTTTAATACTTTATCATTGAACTGTTTTAAACTGTTGTCACTTTTCTTTTCTGTCGCGATATTAGAAACAGTCTCGATTTTCTAGGCACTTCGATCAAAATAGTTGAGAAAATACTTTTCAAATAAAAATTCCTCCTGAAGAGTAACTGTGGAAGAGGATTCATTAGGTAATCTTCGTGCCACATTCTTAAATACAACTTAAATATTACACAAAGGAAGAGATGAGGGTTCAGAAGTTACATTAAGGTCTCCAATGAGAATATTCGTTTTTAGATCATCGAAAAATAATAAAGATATCAACTTTGATGCAAATATCCCGTGTTTTAACAATACATTGTATCATTAAATGGAACAACGATGTTTCCTATATGACCCCCATACATATCCATAATATTTTTATATATGCCTCGAATGGAAATATGTGGATAAGTCAAGAAGACGTTGGTGTGACAAATTTGAAACTCGGAGATAGAATAGACCAGAGTCCTAAGCTATAGTTTTTTACAAACACTTTTGCTAATCTTAGTACGCCTCTATTTATATTCTTTGTATTTTTAACTTAAAAATAAAATACCTTCAAATGGAAATTTCCGTATGAGTATGATAGTGTATACAACAAATGAGACATTTCGCAGGGTGCGATCTAAGGGATATATGTTGCAGCTACCACTCACCCTCCCGAGGTGGAATGGCTGAAGTTAAAATAATACAGAGGCTACAGGCTACAGAAAGACGCCCTGCATTTCTTAGCTTGAATATTCCATTAACAAACCAACACCACTTAAAGAGAAGGCCTTGAACACTATGTATGGCGTCACACTTTTGGACTATTAACCGATCCATAAAACCAGTACTGTAAGCGAAAGTTGTTTCTTTATATTAACAGTACTTTCAAGGTATAGTTTTAAAACGTTTAGTATTGGTAGAGAAAAGATCTAATGTGTTCCATTCACATAACTTTCTCTACATTTCTGCAACAAATTCATGTTAAAAAGCTTATGCCTTTCTTTAATTCATGCTAACCGAGAAAAAATTAGCAGGAATAGTCTTATTACTTGCTTCCTTGTAAGTAGAAGTGAAATAAGGGAGTACCATAGTTTAAAGTGATAGTCACAAGCTAGTAGCTACGTGATTGAAGTTGCTTTGTTTGTATGGACAGGAGTTGACAAATTCATGTATGTGAAAAGTATAAGATTTTCAAAGCTGAATCAAAAAAGCGAAACTCCACGAAAATCACGTATATAATTTAAATTGTGTGTGTTAACGTGCTGTACAATTTTTGTATGGTAAGTTTTTGTCCATTACTTACGGTTTTGCAGTTATGCAAAATTCCGTAAAATGCATCCAGAATAAAGTAGTCTTTAGAGGCTATTCGCAGAAAACTCAAGATATACATTTTATTTGTCAGGTAAATATCTTCAGTATACGATATTTTAATTAAAATCGTTAAAGCCATTTTTAAGAAAATAAAAATTTCCGAAAAAAGTTTCATGTAAAGGGTAGTTTAGGGTGGGGGAATTTTTCTCAAAATCTTAGTGTCGCATCCAGGAAGATTTTCGTTCGTTCAGTTATCGCGTTCACAGACACACGGACAACACGCAGACCTTTTATTGAAAATATTTTTTTGGATACCGGGGACCCTAAAACATATATTTCTGGTGAAATCTCGGTAGAGAATTTTTGGGTGAGGTGCAATACCTTCTCTATACACTATGAACATAGTACATGTAGAGAAAGTAAAACCTGGCCTACACAAAATTTTAAATTCCCAGTGCAGCAGATACAGTCATTGGAACTGCCAACAAACATACTAAGAAAGCAGAACACTTCAATATATGCAGACTTATTCTGTTCTGTGTGGCTATTCCACAATAATATATAACAATTCTCATGTTAGCGCAAGACTTATTAGCTAGCGCCCGAGGTCGGATGCTTACCGAGGAGCAGACTGCCTCTTGTATCAGAGAAGAGTAGCCAAGATGACTGATCTACCCGATGCATGGTAATGGGAAGTTGACTGAAAATGAAGGTGAAATTAATAAGAAAATATGTTGGTAGAAGGGATGTCAGTGAACCCGGAGAACCCGCAGAAAATCCGTGCCGACACCACCTTGTCCACCATTAAAATAATAAATAAAATTAAAACAATAAATTCTAATCTTAATAAAGTTATTAATAAATTGATTCCCCTATCGGTCCCCTGCGATCGTGCTGCCTCAGTGAGAGGACAGGGGTCTAAGCGCACAGCTACGACTCTGCCGCTACACTGCCATGAAGTGTAAATATTTATTGGATTCAGAATTTGGATAATTTAATATTTACCCCGAGTTTTTTTTTGTTTTTTTCGTTTTTAAATTCAATGTAATTAAATGAGAGAATTAAATTATTAATTATATCTTTTCATTTTAATGAAAGATTAATTTACCTCATGTGCCTCTGAACGGCCTTCAACCGTGTCAAACAAATTTACATATCAAATGAGATTATTTTAATGCTTATTTCTCTGTAGAATACATTTGTGTTCATTATTCTTTTATTTACAGTTGTTTAATTATAATTATTTTGCCTGTGCACACGCTGAAACCGCAAGTAGGCATTGCAAAGCTCCAATTTACAAGAGAGATATGCGGTCACTGGTGGTCCCTCTGGCCGGCGAACTTTATCTCCTTTCTTTTTCCGTAGCAGCTTTACCATCATCCAGCCTGTGTCAACATTTTGGCTTTTCCGTTCTAATTCCGTAATGAGAAGAGGGGAGATAGTCAAACACGCAGCGCGGGGGCAGTTAACATAGAAAAAGCGTTGTGAAATATTCATGTCCAAACCAGTTTCAATAGAAATATTAACGTGGGTACAGCCGTGTTAGAAAAGTATGCATCCGGTCAGAAAATGTTAACACATGTTATCATCATCATCATCATCATCATCATTAGGGATTAGGCCTTTCGGCTTGTTCCACCTCAGGGTTCTTCACGCAATGTTTTAAAGGACCTCCAATGTTCCTCTTTTCTGTTGAGTTATACCGTTTTGTACCTTTTGCTATTCATTTGACAAACGTTCAACACGATCCCCCCAGCTTAGTCTATAGTATCTAATTAAATTTGAAACAGATTCTACGTTTAGTTCTATTATAATATCAGTACTTCATTTATGAAACAGTGATGAATATCCTACTTCAAACCGGAGAAACTTCCTCTGTAATTATTCAATTTGTTGCGGTATTCGCTACCATGCAACAGCAAAGTTAAAGCCTTTGGCTAAAATTTAATTAACGCTTCTTTACACACATGTTTTAATGTACCTTGTGTAGTTCCACATAAAAGTATGAATCTCGCCAATTTCATTTAGTTTTTCAAGCTTTTCAGCTGGAATGTCTGAAGTTACTCACCCTAAGAAGACGTTATGGCTATTAATTGGGGAAATGTTGAATACTTAAAAAGAAAAACACAAAGAACGATCTTGAAACTAGGAATGACTGTTACATTTTTACTTTCCTTACACGTACGATGTACATAATGTACAGAGAATTTATTGTAATGCACCTAAAAATTTGATACCGAGATCTCACCGGAAATATATGTTTTGGTTCCCCTGAATCCAAACAAAGCATTTTAAGAAAAGAGTTTTGGTATCTTCTAAGGATGCGACACGAAGATTTTCAAGAAAATCCCCCCATACCCAACTATCCTTTACATGAAGCTTTATTCGAGCATTTTGGTTTTCTCAAAAATGGCTCTAACGATTTTGATTAAAATATCGTATATTAAAGATATTTATCTGACAAATACGATGTATATTTGAATTTTCTGGGAATAGCCTCTGAAGACTTCTTTACTCTGTATGAATTTTATGGAATTTTGAATAAATGCTAAACCATAAGAGATGGACAAAAATTTACCATACAAAATATGTAGAGCACGTTAAAACACACAATTTGTCATATATCTTTTTTTGTGGAGTTGGTAGTTTTTGAGATATTCCTTGTTATTTATTTCAGCTTTATAGAATATACTTTTCTAATACAGGAATTTGTCAACTCCTGTCCATACAAGCAAAGAAACTTCAGTCACATTGCAACCAGCTTTTGACTATTACTTTAACCTACGGTACTACCTTATTTTGTTTCTACTTACAAGGAACCAATTAATACTATTCCTGCTAATTTTTTCTCGATTAGTATGAAGTAAATAGAGGCATAGGCTTTTTAACAATAATTTGTTGCAGAGATGTAGAGAAAGTCATGCTAATAGAATAGTCAGATCTGTTCAAAGGGTTAGCCTAAAACTATCTTACCGCTTGTAAAGAAGGGAAACATGCGACGAACTAGAGATACAACTTTGTTTATGACCGCCATGACTAATACAGTTACATTTCTTTATTAGCTACAATAAACAAAAAGGAGATCTAATGTTACTGTCTAAATAATACATCTGACATAATACACTTAAATGTTGCTTATAATTCAGCATTCATGTTTACTTTCTGTATACCGTACATGGTTGGTAGGTAGAGAAAGTATAGCACTCCACCCAAAAACTCGATAACACATGTCAGATAATATACATTTTATGGTCCTTCTATCCAAAAAAAAAACAATTTTTAAAAAAAGGACCGTATGTGCATCCGTATGTCTGAACATAACATAACTCCATGGCACGACGGCTCACGGGGAACCTTGGCCTACCGCCCGGCCGCTGCGTCCCCCATCTCGGTCCACTACAGACGTCATGGTGCAGTATTGGAGGGTGAGACGTGGTCAGCGCCTCGAGCCCCTCCCGGCCGGTTAATGCGGTCCTCACGACCTGGAGCCGCTACTTCTCCATCAAGTAGCTCCTCAATTGGCCCCCCAGGGACCTCATGAGGCTGAGTGCACCGCGGTCCAGGTCTCCCAGCGGGGGAAAAAATCCCCACGCCGGTACTGGGAATCGAACCCAGGTCTCTCGCTTGGTAGGCAGCTGCGCTACCACCGCGCTAAGGAGACGACCCTTGTCTGAACATGATGACTAAAAATGAAATCTTGGTAAAATACCAAACTTGGTATTTTAGTTTAGTATCTTCCAAGGACACGCCACAAAGATTGTGAGAAAAATTTCCCATTAGAAACAACCCTTTACATGAAAAAAACTCCAAACATTTTGATTTCATCAAAAATGGCTAACGATTTGAATTAAAATACCATGCTGAATTAAATGATGAATGAAGTAGTATCTTAAGTTTTCTGGAATTTGCCTCTGGAGACCTGTATATTTTGGATGAATTTTGCATAACTGTTAAAGTGTAAGAGACAACAACTTCTACACAAAAAGTACTCATTTAAACACAGAATTTATATCATATACATTTTTATCGTGGATTTGACCTTTTGCGACTTATTTCTTGTTATTAGTTTCAGTTTTAAAGGGAATTTGCAACAACAACAACAAAAATTGGATTTCTTCTACATTGCATCCAGTTATAAAAGAGTTATCTATCGCTTCAGCCTAATGTTTTCCCTTCATTTCTCTTCTGGTTACAAGAAAGCGAGTAATAGATATGTTATCTCTATTAGAATGAAGTAGATAGAAGAATAAACCTTTTAAAAATAATTTGTTACAGAAATGCACAGTATGTCATGTGCAGCGAAAATATAAATTGTCGTGGCTATATTCTAGCTGTATTTATTCCTTGCTACGCGGGGCGTTCAATAAGTCCCTAGAAAAATATAGAAAAACAAATTACTATTGCTAGATTTATTTTAATTTTTCAACATAGCTCCTTTTACCTCGATAGAGGTTTCCCAGCGTTTCTAAAACTGTTTTAAACCTTCAAAAGTTAGGATTTCGGAATCTGTCTCGGAATTTAACTCATCGTTAGATGTGAATCGTTTTCCACCGAGCCACTTTCTCAAATTTGGAAATAAAAAAGTCACTGGGGGCAAAATCTGGTGAATACGCTGGATGTTGTAATTCGAACCTTAAATCTAAATTTTTTGCCATCGAAAACTGCGTATTTGTGCACCCTTGCATTGTCTTGATGGAAGAGAAATTTTTTTCTTTGTCAGATGAGGGCGTATTTCTTGATTTCTTTGTTCAACTGGTGCTATAACAATGCGTGACACTCTCCAGTTAGCGTTCTTATTTTCTGCAAGTAATCGATGTAGATGATTCCGCGTGCATCCCAAAAACCGAGGGCATCTCCTTGTCTGCAGATTTCACCACCTTCGCCTTTAAAAACCCATTGTTTCGGCTGCACTTTTGTCCCTGGAGTGTAGTAGTGTGTCCTTGTTTCATCTGCAGTTGTGTATTGATGCAGAAAAAAGCAGATTTGCGACGAAAAAATGCCAAACCAGCTTCCGGTCCGATGACACGATTGCGCTTATTCTCTACTGAGAGCAAACGCGGGACCCAGACCTAATTTTTGGTGCAATTCAGAACACAGTTCCTTGTGATATGCTGTGACCTCTACTATTTCGTGAACCTCAGTTCATAGCCATACCCTGGACTTTGTCACTAATTTCGGAGGAAGTCGCTTCTACTGGACGTCCGGAACAATGTTCATCATTTGTGGATGTATAGCCACGTTGAAATTCATTTATCCAATTGTAAATTGTTACAAACGCAGGAGCAGAAGTGCCATAAACTTCATCCAACTGGGTTTTAATCTCTTTCAGTGTTGTCTTTTAAATAGAAGTGTTTAATCTCCGCACAAAACTCGTTTTTTCACCCATCTTTCTAAAGAAGCACAAAATTGTTGATTCAATCGCATCTTGCAACGTGATTTTCAATGAATGGTAGAAACATAATACTAAATACTGCCAAATATAAAATTGATTTATCAAATAATGATAGGTAGTAGGGTTTAAGAGACTCTGCGTTCTCTAAACATAGATGTGACTGTGTCATAGAATGAAACTACCGCGTATTCGTAGATCGGCCGGACAGTTCCGCGGTGGTCTTGGACTGACGCGCCATCCGACAGTTACACTTAAACGACGATAAGGCATGACTACGGAACTGTAGCAACTTACATTACGCTTATCTGCATCGAGACAAATGTTGAAATTGATTACATTCCCTATATTTCCGAAAACAAATCAAAATGTTTAACAATTTTACCTGCAAAATTTCATGTTGACTGATTCTCTCTATTTCTATCTGCTGTTGTCCTACAATTATTGTAACGTGTACGGCTTTTATGCGTACACTTTGCTTTAATGTTTCTCATAAATAAAAATCGCAAAAAGATAGGTCAGGGGAACGAGGTGGCCACAATTCTCGACTAATTATTCTGTCACCGTAAACACCTCCCAATTCATGCATGGAATTCGAAGCAGTACACGATCTTGCTGAAATCAGTCAAAAAATGTTTAATTCCTTCTTAGCTGTGAAAAATTATTTAAAATAGAATTTACATAAACATGTGTATCAACTGTTGGGTCGAAAAATATGGGACCGGTAATTCTACGTGCACCAAACCTCAACTTTTGCAGCGTGTTGATGAACTTCATGAATAATATGGGGATTTTGGGTAGCACAGTAACTATTGTTCTCAGTAGAAGCGTGACCTGCAAAATAAAATCACGCTTAATCACTGAAAAATGTTAAAAGTGGGTCCATTATGAACGGACTGCAAAACCCAATTGTAACAATAAATCCTACTTACATGATCTTGAAGTTGCATAAACTGCTCACCTTGTACAGCTTAAGTTTCTGAAGTTTCGTTGCCACAAAAACTGAACGTCTTGTGCTAACGTCTCATGATCTTTGGGGATGAGTGTACTCTAACTGGGCCCCTACTTCGTGCTTCCCTTGTCAACACACGGCGTTGTTGAACACGTTTCTTCTTTAACAAAACATTCTGTACGCCTGATGTTATTAACAAGATTATGAATAGCTGACCTATTAGGAATACGAACGCCTGCAAACTGATATTGAAGTTCTCTATGACACCTTCTTGCAAAAGAGTATTCTGCATACGCATCATGCAACAAAATACGTTGTTCTAAAGTGTACTCAACTATTTTTAATGGAAAAATTATCACCAAGAGACAATCCAATTTTGCTCTACACATATGCACATACTTCTTCCTCTCACGACAGATCGAATTGAACTGATGCGTCAGCGGTAGCTATAGTGCTACTATGGCGGCATTCGCGCCAAGCCTCATCCAATCCAATGCTGCCGCGGGGCGGTCCGGCGATCTACCAACACACGGTGCATCGGTTCTTATAGCAAAATGTAGAAAACTTAAACTAATGAATTCACTGTTCTATATTCAATAATTATATTCTCAATTCCTTAACTATCAAAAGTTGAGCTAATGTTCTTTATCAACAGCTGTTAATAGTTGAGTTTCAAAACAGAAGGAATTGTAGAAACATTCATGAAAAATTCGTTGCTTTTATGGAAGCTATATGAAACACTGAAACTGAGAGGTAGCTTCATTTGCAGTCAGCTTACACTTAAAACAATGTTCATGCCTTCTTAATAGAATTCAACAGACAATTATAATATATTACCATCCATCTGCTTCAAGGAACATAAAATCTCATTTAGTCTGAGAGAAGACTAAAGACAAAAAACCATATAAGAAAACACTTGATACATTAAAGTGCATGTTGCATATAAAAGGCGCATAGTTAAATAGGATAGACGCCATATCTGAAGAAATAGGCATAAAAAAATTAATATCGCCCGAAAATACATTAATAAATGTCATAGTTGTTCACACACACACACACACACACACACACACACACACAGCTTTTGCGAAAATGCTTTTTTTGGATTCAGAGGAGCCTAAAACATCAATTTTCCGGTGAAATCTTGTAATCGAATTTTTGGGTATGTACATAATACGTGTAGAGCAAGTAAAAAGCATTTTCGGAAAAAGGTACGTGTGTCCATGTGCCTATGAATACGATAACTCAAAAACGAAAAGTCGGTAAAATACCAAACTTGGCATTTAAGTTTGATATCTTCCATTGGTGTGACATGAAGATTTTGAGAAAACTTGCACACCTCCAACTACCTTTTTTATGGAAGTTTTTTCCAAAATTTTGATTTACTTAAAGGCGACTCTAACGATTTTGATTAAACTATCGTATATTAAATATATTTATCTGACAAATAACATGATTTTCTGGGAATAGCCTTTGAAGAGTACTTTATTCTGATGAATTTTACGGAATTTTGAATAGCTGTTAAACCGAACCGTAAGACATGGACAAAAGCTTACTACACGAAAAATGTAGAACACGTTAAAACACACAATTTATGTCGTATACAATTTTTTCGTGGAGTTCATCGTTTTTGAGACGTTCCTTGATTTTGGTTTCTGCTTTGAAAAACTTTTCTCATACGGAATTTATTAACTGCTGTCCATATAAGCAAAGGAACTTCAGTGACCAGCTTTTGACTATCACTTTAATCTATGGTACTCCCTTATTTCAACCTCTTCTTACAAGGAAGCAAGTAATTAGATTATTTCTGCTAATTTTTTCTGATTCGCATGAAGTAAATAGAAGTATAAGCTTTCTAAGAATAATTTGTTGCAGATATGTAGAGAAAGTCATGTGAACGTTACACATCACATTTTTATCTCTTGTTTTAGCTCTTTTAATGAGATCCTTTTTAGCATAGTTGTATCTCAGGTGTTTTAGCTCTTCAGTTTTATGTTAATGGCGCTGATACCCTAGCAATCAATTTTGCTCCCTTAAACCCCATTCATCATCATTCTGGAAAAGATAAGATGAGATGTATAGACATTCGGCATAATATCGTAAATGTACCAACACTACGAAACAAAACTGGCGCAAAAACGTATGTTGATTGAAATTTTACCTATATTGGAATTTTATCACCTTGATCTATTCGTTAAAGTGCATTAAATTGTAATGGTAAAAATCACATTTGAGACAAACTATGCTTATTGAAATTATTCTTCTCAAGATAATCAATCTGAGAAGAGCAATTTAATTTTGCATCCAGAAAATCTTTCATACACATCTCACTTACACTTCCATTCCGTGGGTTAGATATCACATGGCCATAGTGCACACAAACTGTTTTCTTTCTTTATGTTGTGCAAAGTATGCAAAAAATAAGCCATGAGGCTTGTGCATATCCGAGTCTCTGAACTGCAATATAAGCCACGGTGTTGAAGTTCACATAAATCACATGCACGCATGCACAGGCAAACACAAAACGCACGCACGAAGGGGTGGGATCCTGCCACGAAAGCATTTTTCGTCTGCACAAGTTGTACCTTTGAGCCAAGGAAAGAAAAAAGAGCTAAAATTTTTGGTACGGATTTTTTTCTCTCTTTTTGACTTCATCAAGGTGCTGCTAGTACTTTTTTCCTTCCTTTGATATCGAATAAGTGTAGAAAGACCTAAAAGGCTAACAAATAATTACCTGAAATGAAAAACAAAGCTCCCATACAGATACTAGCTTGGGAAGAAACTCTTTCTCATACTCATACTCAACACAACAAAATAAGATATAAGTGATATTACTCTTCAAATTACACCCCGAATTCTCGACATATTTTACACCTTTCTCTGTCAGCAAACCTGTTAACAGCACAATTTTTTGCACTTAAGTATCACTGTATTTAAAATTAATATATTTCTACACAAGTTTTTCTGAAAATTTTTACTGTGCTTGACTTCTTGTTCTGTAAATATGAATGCCAAAGTTCATTAAAATTGGACAAATACCTTGCAAGGTATAAATTAATTCATAAATGTTATGTAATAATAGTGTATAATCAAAATGTCCCACGCACCTCAACATTTGAGATAATTGGTTGGCATGTTCTAAATTGGACTTTGGAACCATACATGACTTTAAACAGGGATATTTAGATAACTTTTATTACTGAATTATATTTTTTTTTAAAAAGTTAGAAAACTCAATCACCAAAATCAATAATTTTTAGTAACAAATATTTTTAAAGTACTATTCATCTTAGAATAATTTTGTTCTTTGTAATACTACATTAGATTCTTGTATACATTCTGAAAATTTTAACTTTGCATTTAAAGAAAACCTGAGACGCGTGAAACATTTTGAATGAATGAACATTTAGTTTTGAGAAAAACGTTCTTTAATGAAATATTATGCAAACAGGTGTATCATACGATCCTTAAATGAGTGTATAGACTGTAGCTAGAGGAAGACAGCTAAATATTTATTCTCTATGAATGCCCAAAGGTCCCAGCACTATTTCAAATAAGAAAGCATTTGTCAATATATATTTCTTTTTTTTTTAACCGATTGCTATCAGAATTTCACTCCCATTGTCCCTTAAAATAAACAGCTGCCTTCCTCCCACAAATATTACCAAAAATTGGAAAATCCAAATTGAAAAATTGAATACCTCAACATTCAATATAGTTAGCAGAGTTTCTATTCCTGCCAATTCCTTAATTTTTTTGCCTTGACGAAGGTAAGAGCATGGTCTACACGACTGTTTGGGTGCATTTCAAAATTGACACGAATTTCAAAAAGAGGATATTTTTACAGAGTCGTATATTTACGGCAGTGTCGGCCAACTTTAAGTTACGGAACAGGTCTTTTCTCACACCTTACAGTTAGGAACAAAATTAGAAGTTTAAGACAGATGAGGCAAGGAGAAAGCTAACTCTACTTTTGGAGAATGACTTAAGTAGTAAGAAAAAATGTGTTATTAGACTGAAAAATTAAATTCCACAGCCTGGATTTGAACCACGGACTTTCCCTTTTCCGTCCGGTTGGTCTAATCTTCTGAGCTAACAGCGTCACATGCCAACACGACAGTAATTTCCCAGAGAAGCACAAGGAGATTTCTAATTCATTTAAAGATAAAATGCCCGAATGGTGAATTAGAATGCGTAATGATTTTAAGTCTAAGTCTTTGTAGATCATAGTAATTATTTTTTCACCAAATTCTAGTGTAGAATAAGGTTGGAAAGATAGAGCTAATGTCATTCTGGCATTTTGCCATGGCAGCTCATGTGGTTAGAGCAACCGAACTGGAACCGTAAGTTCCGTCGCCCAAATCCGAGCTTTGGCGCTGAATATTTCAATGGGGAGAGAATAACCGAAGGAGGATATCTGACCTTTGCCAAGCATTACCACAAAGGTACAGCCTACTTATCAATTCAAATGTGCAATGGTTAACACGAAATAAAAGTATTCTGTGAAATTATAATGGAAATATTATACATAATATTTGAAATTGATTCACTAAGGACTGGGCCTTCTGAAGAAATTTATTTATAATAATTTAGCACCAAAGTTGACTATTCAGATGGTCGTTTACAATACATAATGAGTTTGAGTGTATTTAGACACATAATTGTTCTCGAATACCAAAAATGAACCAATTATTTCGCAGTTTCAAATGTTATAATTTTTCCTGCGTATTTTATATATGGTTCCTAATGAGAATTTTTCTCCCTGTAAATTTCCTTAGCTTGTAATCTCAAATCTTACATTTGGATCAGTTATCCATCTCTTGTTGTTCTTGCTGTCGATGAAACTATGTCCGCTTGTTTATGAGTTGCTTAGTCTGACACGTAGTGTACTTTTCATAAGAATCTAATTTCCCATCCTAGGTTATAGAGGGCCTTTATAAAGGAACAATTAAATATCATAATATTATTATAATTATAATAGTTATTTACAATATTAATTATGTAGTTTTGTTTCTTCTTAGCTGTAAAGGACAAAGCCTACCCTTCTTTCCCTGGAAGACTTTCCAGATTTGGTGTTAAAGCACATGGCTGTGCTTTAATATATTTGTAACTATGTTATCTAAATCTGATCTGCGGGCAATTCAAACAAAAAAAAAAAAAGAAAGAAAAAAAAAAAGGATTGGCACGTATAAACTCGTCTCTGAGGCTGAGCTCCAGTAAATTCATTTGCATTTCTTCTTCAGACTTACTGATGCTTTTTTATGCTGGATATATGAACTTCTGTGGCTATGGAGGCATCTGCCTGTTCACCTACTGGTACTTGCAAGTGGCTCTTCTTCGAGCATAGTCCATATTAGCTTAATTTGTTTATAACTAGAATTAGAGCGCTGTAAATGTATGTCTGGACACTAAATCTTAAAGGTCATTTCAGTGCCGCTCTTCAAGTTTCAACACTCTGAGGGTTCTACCTTAAGTCATGTTTTCAGCTGCTGATCTAGCACTCGTCTTTTTTCTTCAAAAGAATTTAAGTAGAATGCTAACTCCGGCATTGGCATTGCTTGCGGTATGCTTTCTTATATATAGGGTATATACTGTATATACATACACACATATATGTATTAATACTAATATTGTAAAGAGGTTGGAGAAGATGAATTGTTTCATTTGTAGAGCTCCCTCTAATTTCAATGGTCATATTGGGGACTTTGACTTGTGAAACAGCCCAGAACAGTGCAGAACGTTAGGTTTATATTACTAAGCATACATACATTCACACTCACCGTCATACTCCCAGACTCTGTGGGGTAAAAGGAATAAATAAATAAGGAAATATTCCTCGCCCCAGACGGTAATCGGACCC
This sequence comes from Hymenopus coronatus, assembly GCA_030762935.1. Taxonomy (NCBI): domain Eukaryota; kingdom Metazoa; phylum Arthropoda; class Insecta; order Mantodea; family Hymenopodidae; genus Hymenopus; species Hymenopus coronatus. Next base: position 85,308,197 of record CM060896.1, on the reverse strand, counting down.
GGGACATACGGTTGAGAAGCCAGCTCTCTAACCACTCGACCACGTCAGGAAGTCAAGGTGTTTTTGTTTTTGAGTGCAAGTGGTTTTTTTTTTTTAACATCTCGGGAACCACTACCGATTATTTTCCCACTGAAAAGCTCTGTTTTTCCTGAGGATATAACTATAACACACTTTCAACATATTTTAACTTGGCATGTGGGTAGTTAAATCCTGTTTCGTAAAACATAAATATAACGGGATTTATAAATTACTTTTAGTCCAATGGAGTAAACGTCTAGGCATAAATTTGTTTAATAATTATTTATTGGAGCTACAAGTATTTTATCGTATTCAAATTATCGAATTTTCAGTCCAAATTCACTGAAAATCTTGATACACTTATGTTAGAGAATAAGAAAATAAGAGTAACAGCTATTTTCAACAGCTTTCAAGCAAAATCTCCGATACCTTATATTCAAGCTCTAACACAAATAACTCCCTCTTTATATTGTTAACCATAATGTTTTTCTTTCGAAACATATCTTATTGTGTTTATGATGTTACAGAATAAGTATAATTATGAAGGGTTGTGAATGCTAAATCTTTGCTGTCGCGGTAGAAAACAATTATTATGCTGGGCAAAAAATATTTGGAATGCATTATTGCTATGTACGTGTCCACAATATGGTTGGACATGGCCGTTCTTCCCAAGGCTGTATCTGAAGTAGTTTTCTCAAGGTGAATGGTCTCAAGGTCTAAAAATTACACAATTACTTATATCATCCCTAAGCCTATAGCACCACTACATATTTTACGTTTATTTGTATATTATTTATTTGTGATTTTGAATTATAGCGCTAGTATGCATGTAATTAGTGGGCGGGTTCAATTTATTCAGTTTCTTTAAAATATTACAATAAAGTAGTTGCAGTTCCATAATACATTTTGATTTTTTGCACTCTTATTTGTAAACTATATCTTAAACGTTACTATTTGTAAACGTTTAACATATACAGTTATTCTGAACCCAAAGCAATGATTACCTAAGTTTAACTTTACTCTCTCTGGTCAAGTAGTAGGCGATCTAACTTCCTATCCGGGTGTCCAGGATTCGATTCCCGATATATGGATATATGGAGGTGAATATAAATATACATACATACATATATATATATATAATATATATATATATATTTTTTTTTTTAAAGCTCTACACTCTCTCTAGTATTGAAGTGGAAGGGAATATGCATGTGAAACATCTACACATCAAAGTGTAAAACACAGTTTAAAACCACTCCTTAAGACAATTATTTGATAAAATATAAACAAATCATCTCGAGAAGCTTAAAGATAATTGAAGAGATAGAAAGCCAAAATACTTTATGGATAATCTATTAAAAAAGTAAATTGCCAGTTTTCAGTAATACAAATAGCACAGTCCTAAGTGAATAGTAAGATTAAAGATAGATGCATGTATTTAATTAGTTATTCATATAGAATCTCAATGCGCTGGAGGATATGTTAAATTTTTTCTTAATGAGGGACTGTTCTTTACAAATAAATATGGCGACTAAACTCTACATTAAAGGGAAAAATAAATAAAGAAACGCTAGATTAAATTACCATAAACCTAAATAAGCTATGTCAGATACACACTCGTACTGGATACACTCTTAATTTCTTTAATATTATGTATTGATAAATTTCCTATAAAACGAATGTCCTGAAAATTCTTTACATTATAATTTCATTTTGGAGTAAAGTAAAATAGAATTAATTATAAAACATAAACAGTACATAGTAAATAAAATTCTAAAGTTATTATAAATAATTATAAAAATGAGCAGTATTCATTAAAATTAATTAATTTTCATACAGCACATTTGTATTTGATACCCATTGTTTTATTGATAATGATAAATTTAAATGTAAAAATTGCTATTTTTATGTAAGTTATATACTTTGTCATTATAGCAGGCTCTTTGTGTAGGCAGTTACAATAAAAATCTGGCGTGTTGCATTCACATGAGTTTCTCTATCTTTTCTACAAACTATTCTTACAAAAGATCACTCTTCTATATACATCGTGGTAAAACGTGGTAAACTTTAACATATTTGGTCTTGCTACATTGTCCTTTATAAGCAGAAGGGAAATAAGGAAAAAATTGATTGATATGTGAAAATTGAAGTCCGGTTCGCTTTGCATTTTCAGAAAAAGAACATGAAAAAAATTCCCGTTTGAGAAAATATATAGGTTAAAATTTAAGCAAATAACAACTAATATCTCTGAAACGCTCAACTCCGTAACAAAAGTTTAATACTGTGTCAAGAAAGTTCCGGAAATTGGTCAATTAAACACATCTGTATTGCATACTTAATTTTACTTTAACACATTCAAAGTAGACATCTTCCATTATACATTTATTCCAACAATAATCCAATTATCAAACCATTTTTAATACTTTTTTTGGAACCAGTGTTCAATAATTTTCGCCGCGAATTCTCTTTGTCTTCTATCAACTGCAAATAGGTGCCTCGAAGTGGTAACGTGAATTTTGGAATGAGAAAGAAGTCAGCTGGAGTCAGGTCAGGTGGTGTTTTGATGAAATTTGTTGAGTTTTTGGCCAGAAATTCGTTCACTATAATAGTGTTATGAGCTGGTGCGTTATCGTGATGCAGAATCCATGAGCTGTTTTTCCATAAATCTGGTCTTTTTCGCCGTATTTGTTCTCTCGAACGCTACATAATGCTCGGATAATGCTGTTTATTTACCGTCTGACCTCCTGCCAAGAATGCCGAGTACACGACAAAATCATGATAACCGAAAAAAACTGAGAACGTAATCTTCACTTTTGATTTGAGTTTGACGTGCTAATTAAGGGTTTCGGTTCAGTTAGAAGCGCCATTCGGATGCTTGTTGACTGGTTTGCTCTTCTCATGACCAGTTACAGTGCGTTTCATTGCTCGTTCTAGCATGTTTTCGTGATTCTTAGGCGATTGAGTTATTTGCAGAAAATTCAAATCTTTCGGAACTAAGCAAGTGGCAACGCGTGTCATGCCCAAAAAAATCTTGAAAATGGTGCGAATTTATTCGCGAGACACAGAAATTTTAGTTATGTGTTTTAATGAGATTTAAGTCTTTTGTCGGGTAACATTTTGCAAATCTCTTGCGGTGTACCAGTTATGCAAAATTCATCCATAATGAACAGATCTTCGGTATCTATTCCCAGAACATTCATATAAAAGTTTTATATGCGATGTTATCAAAACCGTTAGTTATTTTTGAGAAAAAGAAAATTTTCCAAAAACTTTCAATGCAAAGGGTAGTTCTAGAAAATCTTCGTGCCACATCTTTCAAAGATACTAAACTTAAAATACCAAGTTTGGTATTTAACGGTCTTTTATTTTCTGAGTATGCTGTCCACAGACACACACGGACCTTTTACTAAAAATTATCTTTTGGACGCAGGGGACTTCAAAATATATATTTCCGGTGAAATCTCAGCATCAAAATTTTGAGTGGAATACAATAGTTCCTCTATACACTATGGATATACTACATGTAGAGAAAGTAAAAGTACACATTTTGGTAATCATTTACCTTTTAATGTATAATATATTTTTCAATAGATATATTATTTTTCCCCCAGTTAATTCAAAACAAAGTCAAAAGTCTTAATTATGTGCAAAATATAAGCACATTTATTCTGTATGCATACTAACTTATGGGTTATCAATAATTGAGGGTTTGCTACACTTTTACAATACGTGATATAGATCTGGGTTGCTATGTTTGCTGTTTAGGTACCTAAATAATTCATTTTAAGCGAAAGTATTGCAAAATAGGCAGTTGTTCTTGGCGGTCATGAATCTGTGGAATACTTTAATCACCAAAACTCTTAATTTTGTGTTGGTTTGCAGGCTAGCTCCGTGAATGCAATGGGTAAACGCCTGGCACCAATGATTGTCTCCTCTTTGTTAGTGTGTCGTCTTTCAGTTTATAATATCGGGAACAGAAAGGAATACAGCATTGACTGTTGGTTCACGCATTCCTAAGAGTAGGAAGTATTGAGTTTGCGTCAAAGTTCTGCACTCAAAAATCCAATTTGCAGTGTCATTACTTCGCCAGTGCAAATATATACAAGGTAAAGCTGTCTTTTGAATTGCATTTAATACCAATTAATTACAAAAAGATATCTGTTCATATAGGTTGTAGAGGTATGACTTGGTAACTGTTATAACTGTCCCGGATACAGTGCGACAACATAACATGATCCTTGCCGTCGGTATTGTGCCTATGGCACAGCGAGACGCACTGAGCCGCATAATCACGGTGACACTAATGTGCTGCCGCCCAAGACGGCCATGTGCAATCAGCAAACTTTCGTCACCGCCAAAGCCGCTGCTATGGGCTCCTCACAAACAACGGCGCCCCCGCCACCACCATCACAGGGGGTTTCAGCCCGGAGCACGCCTGATGTAAGGTCTGCTCTATCGGAGTAAATCTAGAAGCTGGAGGACTTGCGCACAGAGCTACTTTGCTTCTCCAGGAAAGTCTACGTTTTTTGAATAGCGACTAACATCTAACAAGTCGTAAAGAGAATGGATTTCTTCTTCAATATCAACAAGCTGAACTATGTCATCCAATCGACTACTGTGGAGGAGCGAGTGTCCTCCAATCGATTTTCGGCGTTCACCAACCTGTACCTCAGTCAGGGTTGCAGGACTACAATTGCAGAGAGCACACACGGCACTACAAGTACCAACGATTTTCTATAGTCCTACTACATTTTTTCACCTGAATTGTCCGGTCTATAAGCAGGACCTCGATCATGATTGCGTCCTGGTCCCTGTTTCTCATCTGGCCTTAGCCGTTAAATCCGCGGTTGGAATGGCAATACCGCTCCACTTTTACAACGAACACATCTTTTTCTTCTTTTTATCCTTCCACTAGACGGGTTTGTAGTGAGTATGGCTAAGGATGGTAACACCCGATATTCCCAGCATGCTCGAGCTTCTCTCTCCACTTGAAAAAATAAGGCGGTTTAAAACTCCGAAGTCAGTTAACATAGAGTTCACAGGCCAGATCAATCAGAGTGCACTTATAAGCTAACAGTATAGCTGAGCGTGTAAGCGATAAATAATGTTTTCGTAGCATTTAGAGATATCATTTGACGGTATTTATCAAAGGACTTGCATATTTCTGTGATGGCAAAAATCAATGTGGATAAACCGGAAATCCGGATGAATGGGCTTCTTGTGTAAATCAGGCTCCAGCTACCTTCCTTTGAGAGGCTATTACCACCGCATTTCTTGCTCCCGTTTGCTTTAAAAATGTTTTTAGATGTTCCTTACGGTTGCACTTACCATGTTGCTGTCTATGTGTTACGGGAAAGAAAAGATAAAAACAAAATCGTAAAGCTGGGGGAGTAGTAAAGAAAAGAAAAAGAACAGTAGAGCTTGAGAGATTTAGCATTCTCATGGCATTCGAAGGGGAGCACAACTGGCAGAGTATGTTTAGTTAATTAAACAGAAGAAGGGAGCAACAGCGATCATTTTGTCCACCGTACTTTTGTGTCAACGCTAGTGGCCCAGATTTCTCATTGAGAAACCACGTTCCGTATTCCTATTCCAGGAAGAAAAAAAACAAACTTCTGTGACGCAGGGAAGAAATGCCTTTTTCTTTTCCTTGTTTTCTTGTTCCTGTCTAACCATTTGTGAAGCTGATTACAAGAGGACAAATAGAGCGTGTTCAGAATCTTAACGCCTAGTCAGATATCTTCTTATTATTATGGAAAAGCAGAAATGATGGGATTGCCTACGACTTTACCTTCCTGCTCCTGTGAGTCAAAGGTATTTCCTTTTTTCTCTTCTATTTTTTAATGAAAAATTCTGACGCGATTTCTAATAATTCTCATTTCACAGGAATGTCAGCCTCGTAATCAAGACCAGTGAAACTGGCTGCCGTTATCAGAATCCCAGGTTCGTTTCCTGCAAATATGTTTGAATTTTATTCTTAGTTCTGACAATTCCGAGCATGATTATATAGGACTATAGCTAAGTCCTCTGGTTTAGAATAGTATCAAAATGACACCGGAGTGCACTATTGGTACTTTCGTTCTTTATCGTTACACAAAATAAGAATATTTAGACTTTATTTCGATTTTAAAACTTAAGTGTTTTTTTCGTAACGGTTTTGGTCATTAAAATATCCCGTGCGATGCAGTTTCATCCAATTATTTTTTGTAATGTTCATGCACAATCTAAAACCTGAAAAAGTTAAAACTATGGTACATCTCATTTTTGTTACTCTTAACACTTTTGATTAATCGTTTTTATAAAACAAAAGATATGAAAAAATATACGAATTTGCAATGATAAAATGTAAAACCTTTTTTAATAAAACTACGAATAAAAACACTTACGCTACAGACAGATGAATAGCACAATAGCTTAAATCGTCCCCATGGCCACGCTCGCTAAGGCGTCTCGCTTTGGTGCTTCGTGGGCAGGGGATCGTGGGTTCGAGTCCCGCCTTGGGCATGGGTGTTATATGTTTGTGCAATGTGTATATGTTTGTGTAAATAAACAGTAAAACCAGTTACCATACAGTAAATTCAGGGGGGAAATGTAAACAGGGGAAACAGCGCCGGAGTCCTGACCAGACTCCAGTACTGTTTTGAAACAAAAAAAAAAAAAAAAAGCAAACAGACACTATCTTCAAATTGCATGATGTGGAACACTTTGTTTAGAACAGTAATATGATGTTCATTTTCGAAACTCGATAATTTAAAACCCAAAGAACATATGGGAAGCAAATAAAAATTTTCAATGCTATGCAAGACAAACTCTTGAATTTGGAATTAAATTTTCAGCTAAATTTAAACGAAAACTTTAGAAAATTACATTTTAATGATACAGCCCATTAAAGTACGATTTAGTATGTTTAAATTTAGCCAGGATCTTCCTCCTTGAGAGGTAATTTCCAGGTTACTCTCCCTCCTCACAACTGGCAAATGTTTGGGAGATAACTTACCCTTTGGTCTGGAACATTCGTTTCCTTCATCAATGTACTCGCCTGTGATGCCTTAAAGATCATTAAACACCCAAAAGACGGCAATAGACATGTCTATCAAAAGTACCACTGTTAATGGTGGCTAAAACCTAGCCTAACTTTATATAATTAAAGAAAATATAGTTCTTGATTTTTACATAACTTTAGCGTCTGTTGTCGTACCGGGGGTTTTGACTTGAGAAAGAGCTGCTGCTGCTGCTGTTCAACTCGATGAACTTTAGGGTTTCCTATCGTTTGGTTTTTAAGTATCATACCGTTGAAAACACAAACATTCTCCCTCATATTCATATTCCCTGTGGGGAATGTAGAAAATTCTGGTTAAAGAACCATTCCCTACCCCAACCGGGAATAGAACCCGGTACAACTGGACTGCGAAGTTATAAATCTGTGCATTCGAACGCAGATGCAATCATAAATTAACTTATTTCTTACAATAAACTTATGACCATACTCATCGCAAATACCTCAAAAGTTTTCCTTTGAAACATAATAGGAAATGTAACAGAATTTATAATATGTGAAGGACACTTTCCATTTCGATCTCGGTTAAAAACGGCAGCTTATATTGAGAGCATGGAATTCTAATGCCAAAAACATGACACATGAAAACTTTTGAGGTATTTGCGTACAGTGATAGGTTACTTCCGGAGGCAACTGTGATAAAAATTTAGAAAGTCTTCGAAATACTTATTGCTGCGACTCCAACTAAATATGATTGAGTATTATACTATGAGTATTATCTTTCCTTTATGCCAATTTGTGACACTCACATTAGCTAGGTGATCCGTGGCTGACCATGTGAATATTACTCGCAGATATTTGCCTTCCAATCCAATAACCTGATGATACACTCAAATGAGTAACTATGAAACATTCGATTAAGTTGGCTTATTCCATACGTATTGTTAGTAATATAGTTCATGCGGAAAATATTTTCGTACAATATTGGAAAGGTAAAATTTGCAATCGAATTTAAAATACAGCTGTCAGCCTTTCCTTCCGTTGTTCTGACACGCCAAGCTGTTATGCTAGTACGACAATAAATTCTCCCATTTGCTCCTATTTTCTCGGTAAAACACCAGACTTTTTAAAATTCATTTTAGATAACATATCTCACTGAAGTTGAATAATCTGTCGCTAAAAGAAATCTTATGTGTTCCATTCACATGACTTTTTCTACAAAACAATTGTTAAAAAAGATTATTCCTTTATCTACATTATAGTAATCGAGATGAACATTAGCAGAAATGATAGTATTAGTTCCTTCTAAGTTCCTTAGTTCTCTACTCGCTTCCTCGCAAGTAGAAGGGAAATGCAGTAACACACAGCGATAGCTAGGCTAAAGCTATAGCCAAATCTTTTAAAAAGCCGGCCGCTAAGTGACACAATACAAATTCGCTTCGTTTTGCACAGCCAGGAGCAAAACAAAAAAGAGAGAAAACAAAATATGCCCTCCTGTTTGAGAAAAGCTTAACTGGTAAAATATTGAAACCTATAACAAGGACTTCTCGGAGGCGGTTATCTCAAAAAAAAATATATATGACATAATTGATTTAATGAGATGTATATTTTTACTTTCTCTAGCACGTATGTACATACAATGTACATAGCAACAAGAAGAGATATGGTATTGCAGCCAAAAATTCGATATCGAGATTTAATCGGTAATTTGTTTTGAGGCCCCCTGAGTCCAAAACAGAATTCTTAGAAAAAGGTCCGTATGAATGAGTGTTTGTGTGTGCGCGTGCACATACGTCTGTGGGCAGCATATCTCAAAAAGGAAAAGACCGTGTACCCAACTAACCCTAATTTTGTTTTTTTTTTCTTCTTCGAAGGGGCGACATGAAGATTTTTAAGAAAATCTCTCATCCCAAACTAGACTTCAAGATGTAAATTTATTGAAAATTTTGTTTTTCTCAAAAATGGCTTAACAGTATTGATTAAAATACCGCATATTAAATATATTGACATCGTAAATAAAAGTTGTATATTTAATTTTCTGAGAATAGCCTCTGAAGTGCTCTTTATTCTGGATGAATTTTGCTTAGATGTTAAACCGTAAGAAATACATAAATCTGCTACGCAAAAATGTAACTATTGTTAAAAACATTTATGTTACACATGTTTTTTCTTTTAGGGTTGATTAAGATATTCATTGTTATTGGTTTCAATTTAAAACTACGTAGAAAACAGGAAGCCTCCTTTCGTTTCGTCTCAAAACGAACCGAACTTCTCTGCTTCACGTTGGCATCAGCGTTTAGAAGTTTAGTGTATCGCTTTTGCATAGTATATTCCCTTATTTCCTTCTACTCACAAAGGATTAAGTAATAAGACTAGCTTTGTTAAAGTTTATCTTGATTAGTATGAAGTAAATAAAAGAAAAATATTTTGTAGGAATAGTTTATATGTGGAATAGTTAGAAAAAGTCATATGAATGGAACACACTAGATGTTTTGAGATTTTCTGTATCTCTTAGGGTTTGATATGTAATTTAACATTTAAAACTAGACTAAAACACTGTTCAGACCAATGGACCCCAACTCTTTCTTAACTGGCCTCCGCTTCTCTCTCCTAGGTGACTTATCTGTTGCAGTTTTCTTCAGTCATTCATTGGGCATTGTAGTAATGTGGTTACCCCTTTCAGTCCTATATTTATCCATTCATTAATGAATGGTATTTCACACCAGCTCCTTACTATCTCGTTCACAATTTGTTTTTTTGCGTTTTATTTACTTTTCTTTGAATGTCTGTCAATGTAGTTTCATTTATTTGTTTTCTACTTTCTCTACACGTACTATGTGCATAGTGTATACAGAAGGTATCGTAAAGCACCAAAAAATTTGATACCGAAATTTCACCGTAAATACATGTTTTGAGACCCCTGAATAAAAAAAAAAGCATTTTAGAAACATGTCCGTGTGTGTGTGGCTGAGGGCAGCATAGCTCAAAAACGAAAAGACCGTTAAAAACCAAACTTGGTACTTAGATTTAGTATCTTCCAAGGATGCGAAACGAAGATTTTCAAGAAAATCACCCAACCCCCATCTACTTTTTACATGGAACTGTTTTCGAAAATTTTGATTTTCTCAACAATAGCTCTAAAGATTGATTAAAATGTCATATATTAAAGATATTTACACGACAAATAAAATGTATATCCCGAATTTTCTGGGAATAGCCTCTGAAGTCTACTTTATTCTGGATGAAGTTTACGGAATTTCGCATAACTGCTAAACCGTAAGAGATGGACAAAAACTTACCACACATAAAATGCAGAGCACGTTAAAACACACAATTTATGTTATATACATTTTTTTCTGGAGTTCATCGTTTTTAAGACATTCCTTGTTTTTGTTTCAGCTTTGAAAACTTTTCTCCTACAGGAATTTGTCAACTCGTAACCATACAAATAAAGGAACTTCAGTCACATAGCAACTAGCTTTTGACTGTTGCTCTAACTTATGGAACTGCCTTATTTTGCTTTTACTTACAAGAAAGCAAGGTATTTCTGCTATTTTTTCTCAATTAGCATGAAGTAAATCGAAGCTTAAGCTTTTTAATAATAATTTGTTGCAGAGATGTAGCGAAAGTCATTTGAATGGAACACATCAGATTTGTTTAGTTTCCGATATCTTTCTAAAGCACATTCCTTAAGAGTGAGTTGAACCATGGTTTCATATATCCTTGTTACTCTATCAAAGTAGAGAAGCTATTAATTTCATCCCTTCAGAATTCTATACCGAGATTTCACATGAAATGCATGCTTAGAGGACCACAGAATACAGAAAAAGGATTTTTAAAAATCTGATGTGTTACACTCACATGACTTTCTCTAGCTATTCTACACACTTCTTAAATAAGATATTCTGCTTTCTGCACCTTGTTAATCGAGGTATTTAGCACAATGTTCTTATTACTTAGTTCCTTATAAGTAGGAAGAAAATAAGGGAATATACTAGGCTAAATCGATAGTCAAATGTTTTAAAAGCTGCCGTTATGCGATTGTTATCACAAATCGCTTCTTTTCTTGGCCAGAAGTAGAACAAAAGAAAAACGGACCCTCCCGTCTGAAAAAAGTTTAAGTACTTCACAACAGAAGCTAATAACAATGAATTCCTCGAAAACGGTAAGATCAACGAAAAAAATGTATATGGCGTAAATTGTGTATTTTAACAAGCCCTACATTTTTTGTATAGTAAGCTTTTGTCTATCTGTTACGGTTTATTAGTTATGCCAAACTAAACAAAATTCATTCAGAATAAACAGGTCTTTAGAAGCTATTCCCAGAAAATTCAAGATATACATTTTTTTTGCAAAGTAATTATCTTTAATATACAGCATTTTAATCAAAATCGTTAGAGCAAGTTTTAAGAAAATCACAGACACACGGACACATGGGACACACACGGACCTTTTTCTGGAAATGCTTTTTTTGGATTCAGGGGGTCCTAAAACATATATTTCCGGTGAAATCTCGACATCGAATTTTTGGGTGGAATGCAGTACTTCTCTATCCCTATGTACATTGTACATATGGGGCAAGAGAAAGTAAAAAAGTTTGATGTGTACCATTCACATGACTTTCTCCATATCCCTGCAATAAATAATTCTTAAAAAGCTTATACTTCTATTTACTTTATGCTAATCAGAAAAAATTAGCAGAAATAGTCTTATTACTCGCTTCCTTGTAAGTAGAAGCGAAATAAGGGACAACCGTAGGTTAAAGTGATAGTCAAAAGCTGGTTTCTATTTCAATGAAGTTCCTTTGTTTATATGGATAGGAGTTGACAAGTTCCTGTATGAGAAAAGTATACGTTTTTCATAGCAGAAACCAAAAATAACGGAATGTCACAAAAACGACGAACTCCACGAAAAAAATGTATATTACATAAATTGTGTGTTTTAAAGTGCTCTACATTTTTTGTGAAGTAAGTTTTTGTCCATCTCTTACGGTTTAGCAGTCATTCAAAATTTAGTAAAATTGATCCAGAATAAACTACTCTTTAGAGGCTATTTCCAGTAAATTCAAGATATACATTTCATTTGTCAGGTAAATATGTTTAATATCCGAAATATTAATCAAAATCGTTAGAGCCATTTTTGAGAAAATCAAAATTTTTGAAAAAAGTTCCATGTAAAGGGTAGTTGGGGGTGGGGGGATTTTTCTCAAAATCTTCGTGTCGCATCCCTGGAAGTTACTAAACTTAAATACCAAGTTTGGTATTTTACCGACTTTTCGTTTTTGAGTTATCGTGTTCACAGACACACACACACACACACACACACACACACACACACACACACACACGGACCTGTTAGTGAAAATGCTTTTTTTGGATATTGGGGACACTAAAACATATATTTCCGGTGAAATCTCGGTATCGAATTTTTGGTGGAGTGCAATACTTTCTCTATACACTATGTACATAGTGCGTATGGAGAAAGTAAAAAAGGTCCGTGTGTATGTGTGTCAGTGTCTGTGCCCTTGGACAGCATATCTCAAACAGAAATTAGGTTAAACACCGAACTCAGAATTTAAGTTTATTTTGCTGCTGCTGCTGCTGCTACGACTACGACTACCACCACGACCAATTATTATTAAGTTATGTTTTTAAGAGCTTACATGAAGACTTTCAGGAAAATTCTCTGACAGTAAACTTTCCTTTACATGGTAGATTATTCGAAACTCTCAATTTTTTTCAAAAATGGTTCTAACGATTTTGATTGATATAACGTATATTATAGATATATACATGACAAATAAAATGTATAGGTTTAATTTATTGAGAATAGCCTCCGAAGTTCTTTTCAGAGCTAGACAACAACTTTCTGCAAAAAAACATGTAGATCTCGTTAAAACACATAGTTTATGTCGTATATATTTGTGGTGGAGTTAACTATATCCCAGATATTCCTGGTTATTGGTTTCCATTTTAGAATCTTATAAGTTTCTCAAACGGTAAATCAACATTCTCTTTAATCCCGCCATACAAACACAACTGAGTTTCAATGTCGTTTCAATGTAACATGCTATTTCTATTTTGTATTTTCCATTGTATATCGTATTTCACCTCTAAATTTACTAATATGTAAGTTCATCCATCAACTTTTCAATTTATAGTATAATTGTGTTCACTTTATATTAATATGACATATATCGCCGTATTAATGTGTGTATATATGTGAATATATATGTGTGAATATGGATGTATATGTATAATATTGTGACATTCCCGTCCATATTTGTGACCACTCTCGCGTTCGCATTGGTATGCAGCATTGGAGCTCTGGAATGTGTGATATCGCAGTTAGAGACCTTAAAAAACAAGACCTGGCGTAAATAAGACCAGGAAGTGCACCGCGGCTGTAGCTGGAACCTTGTAGAACGCCACTCTCCGTCCTTCTCGAATGTTTGGCTTCTAGAAGCTTCCAGGAAGTTCTACTGCATCATGTTTTACGCTATAAAGGGAGGGAGGACTACAGTGCGTTGTGTTGAGAAATATAGAGTCGTGAGCGATTGGGAAGTTAGCGCGCAGTGGTGCGCGAGCTATGGATGACGTGCAGCCATAAAATGTCTATTCGTCGAGTGTATTATTTGCAGCAGTAAATTCAAAACGTTATTTGTAACTACATTTTGAGTCAAAAGAGACATTGTATCATTAAGTTAATCTGACACTGATTTTTTTTTTTTTTCCTGAATGCTCTAATTATAACTGAAAGCCGTACGTCACCTACCAACAGAATGCCCTTGCTACATATATGAAACACACATTTGCAGATCTATGAAGACCAACTGTTTTTTCTACAATTTTACTTAATCTAGCATCCCTACAAGATCCTCTTCCTCTATGAAAACCATCAGTTGCTGGAGAGAACGTTTAGCGTCTTGGGTTCTTAAATGTTTTAACAAATCAAAGTGGTTTTAATGGCAGAGCAATATAATTACCAAATCCGGATTACGTATGGAATTTGAAAACCCTTGTTTTCATTTTAATGCATACTTCTTAAGTTTTCATAAATAGTTAAATTCCTTTTACAGCTCACATTGAAATTTTTCTATTTTCAAATCTGTACGTAACTAACGAGTAATCACATGTAAACATCATGTGAACTTAATTAATAATTACGAATAAGAAGTTTCCCTTCTTCTATTTGGAATTTCTCACCACACACAAAGTAGCACCAATAGCACTATATTTCACTTGTTTTAATTGTATAAAACTCTTTAAAACATCATTAACATGCGTTTTATTTATCGATGTACACAGCATCACAGCAGTGTAAACATGATGCGAAATGGCATGATATGATTGTTGCAGTCAGCCGGCAGCTAATATCTTCGTTCGTTTATTACCCATGCTATCGCTTGTAATCTCCGCCTCTTTCCTCTGCGCAACTTGACTGCTCACGTCTATTTGCTAGGATAACATTTCAAGGCCACAAGCCATAAGTCACGTGACGTTTAGGTTGGCTGTTGACCTTCTGTAATGAACCATTTCGCTTCTTTATCTTATTTTAACAATGGATTTGACGGCAATAACAAAATTCCCAACGCCCGTCGCGCTATCAGAAGACTGTATTTGCTTAGGATGGTCTAGTGCTTTGTTTTCATCTAAGTTAAAAACACATATTTACTAAATGACGGCGTTCCCTTTTGATTATGTTTTTCCTTACATTTGTATGTATAGCATAGACGACTCTGAGCATAGTTCTTAGCATATACTCCACATGGCAATAAGGAGGGTGTTCTCGAAAGTCAGGAAGTTAATGAGGTAATTAGGTATGGTCATAAGAAACCAGTGCTATCTCTAACGCATTAGTATCAAAACAAATGATAGCTTCGTTCTCTGATAACAGAACGACAAAGTGCTGAAATTATTTGCTAAGTTCGGGAGGGAGCATCTCTTTCGTGGTCTAAATCGTTTTCCAGTCTCATGACTACAATAAAACTCCGCCCTAGATGAGGAGCTGCATTCTTTGACCGGGTTTATTTGCTAGCTTTTTATGCAGATCGCATTCCCTCAGGGACGGCAAGGAGAAAGAAGTTTATACGCTTTGCCCTCGAGGTAGCTAGGATTAAAGTTGGCAAAGGCATACAAATCGTCGGGGCCTCATTATTTCCGTTGCTACCGCATCCAGATAAGACCTATAACGCTCTCTCTCCCTTGCGTAAGAGGTAATGGGTTCAGAAAAGAGCGGGATTGCCTACCACACATAATTACCTACCTGCGCACACACTTGTTCATGATGTCAGGCAATTAGTGATGGTGCAGTGCTACTGTATTTTCTTCGCAATGAGAGTATATTGAGTGGAAACAACAAAGTGAAAAACAGCTGGTACAAGTGGTAGCGTTTTAATATCGCGCGCCGAGCTTTCCAGATTGCTTTCCCGATATATGTGGTCATTATCACTGTGCTTCTTCCATCAAGAGTCGCTGCTCTAAGGCATGATCCCGGCAAGGGCAAGCGAGCACTGAAAGAGAAAAAAAGAATCGCTGATCATTCTAGGAGAAGAACGTTTTATAGCCTTGTATAGGGTATTTACAAAATGAACGGCATAATGTACGGTTTTTTCTACCTTGGTACCAATGCGCTAATTACTTTTGGACGTAAAATGACCCTATTTAATGTGATATAAAAATAGTGAAAAATAAAAAAGGTGTTTTCATAATAAAATTATGTTAATTCTAAACTTTTTTCACTTGACGCGCTTTAACTACAAATTAAGTGAAGGGCTGCGCGGTGGGCGAGTGGTTAGATCATTCACCTCTCAATTAAGTGACCAGTGTTCAATCCCAAGCGATCGCTTATGGTATTTGGTTTTCTCAGTGTTCTCCGCTTTCCCCCGCCATCACATTCCACCGGTACTCCATCTTCATTCCATGTATTATCAGTGCCATTGCCTTCGTGTTATATAAATACTACAAAATGGGTATTCGCATGCTTATTAATAGGCACTCCCAAGTTTAAACCTTATTTTCTCGAAAACTTTTTCAACACTTTTCTATATCCAAAATACTTCACACAATGAAATTGTTTGCTAATTTGTTTCTAAATTGTTATACTACCTCTCAAATGTACATCAGAGGTGAATGGTTTATACACATTAAGACGAATGATAGTTCCATCTAGAAGAACGTGAGTGCAATAACAAATACTGAAAATTACTAATACTAGGTATAGAAAACAGTTTTTGAGATGCATTTTTATTTACACTGTATTGTCTCTCGCTTACGTGTTTGACTTATTATATTTATTTCCTGTTTCGTGGGTAACATTTATTTGTTCTATATTTCCTTTCTGTTTCATGCTTTACGTCTACTATTATTACTTTTATTAGGTTTTCTTATTGTTTCTGGGATATTATTTAGTTTTATTTTAATTAGCTGTTTCGCGCTTTTTTTTTTTTTTTGCACTTACTATTTTGCGCTTTTCTGCTATAAGCTTCTGACGAAAAAACGTCTGAGGAGTATTCTGCGTGGGGGGGGGTGACAATACCAGTGTTGTACCGTCAATGGATTTGGGTGATGTACGTATTTACATACCATAGTGGTTTACCTTTGTTTATAATCTTCTACTGTATCAGTCGATATATCCTTGTCGAGAAGTGTGCTTTGAACATCGGTTTTTTCATTATTTATAAATATATATATATATATATATATAAGTAAGCGTTGGATAGCATAGCATTTAGGTTAGGTAGAAAAAACTGAACAACTTGCACATTTCATAAGAGTTATCTGCGTTTTGGGGGAAACAATGTCTTGTATTTCGTAACCACGTTGAGAGCGCTAATCTAAAAGAAAATTTCACTGAACACTAGGTTCACTAGATAAATATTGAGAATAAATATGGCCACCCTGCATCGAAATAGCTCGCTCATTGGCTTTGCAATGATAGCAGGCGTCATTCCTTTTTCCTTATTTTATGTTTGAAGTGTGGAAAGTGTGAACGTTCTTGCAAGTGCATTGGAGATTCAGACAGAGCATATTTGTGCAATGATCTTGTATGACTTCAAATGTGGCTTAAATGAAACGAGGTCACTTGAGGGTTTGAAGTGACTTTTGGGGACTGTTCTCCGTCATGTGTCACTTTGTTCCGCTGCTTTAGAGAATTCAAGAAGATAATCTCTTAAACAGAAAGAGAAACATTAGTGGCCGCGAAAAACGTCTCCACTGTGAAAACAATGATCAGGTAGATCCAAGACTAACCTACCTAGACATTAAGCTAGTATTAGCTATTAATTCGCTGAGTGTTTCAACCATAATCCTTCATGAACAAAGTTTAAACAAACAAAAATGTTCAATATGAATGCACCATGACTTATTTGAAGCACAAAGGCTCCATAGGATGAAATGGTGCCAAGAAATTCTGCAACGATATAACTGTGGAAACTCAGGCTGGTATTATTACGGGTAACAAAACACGAAATATCAGTTTGACCCAGAAACAAAACGTCAGTCCTCCATTTGGCTGTTCCCAGATGAATAACTGCCTGTTAAGATCAAAAGAGAAAGGAGTGACTGAACGAAAATGGTTGCATCTTTCACTCCACAAGTGGTCACCTGGCAATAGTGTGCTCCAAAATCAGAAAATTGCTAAACTGGAAACTGTTTCAAAAGATCCAGCAAATGCGTCAAAACACAGGACATGTGGCATTTTGTTGCATTATAAATATGCACCAGTTCACACCTAATTTAACAATGGAGTTTCTGCATGGAACTAGGCAAATTTATTGCCTCATCCACCGTAAAGTCGCGATCTGGCACTATAAGATTTCTTTGTTTCCCACGGTGAAGAACGACTTCAAGGTAACGATTCTCTAGTCCTGAAAAAACTGTTAAAAATAAGAAGAGGAGCTAGTCATATGTGGCATGGATTTTTCCAGAAGTGGTTCCAGAGGATGGAACGCTGTATACGTGTCAGGATGAATACTTTGAGAAGCTGGAACAAACAAAAGGTTTCTCTGACTATTCATAGTGAACTAGTGACCTTCGTAATTAAATTTGATATGCGTCTCCCTAAAATCACCTGGAGAAGCCCTCTTATTGTCATGTTACCTAGCTTTATATACAGAACACTTAATTTATACTTCAGAGTGGTCAGGACCAAACAAAAAACAAAAAAAACAAAAAACAAAACAAAAAAACAAAAAAAAACAGAAAGTAGGTTAATGAAACTTATTTATTTCTCTGGTATTAGAGTGGAAGCAGCAGTTGTCAAAGCTACATTGACAACCTGTCGACCTATTAAAGAACTATTCATTAATTTCACGGGATTTATGCAGAACTGAGATAGAAGAGCTAATTCATTTCTGCAACATACTTTGAATACCTCGATTGTTTGATTAAAGGATTTGATATATTCAACTTTCGCTCGCACTCCATTTTTAAACATTAGACTCCGAAGTGCATACCTTAGCTCATATTCCATGTCACTCCCTGGACGATAATGCATTTCAGCTTTCTGTAATGTCATCAATAGATCTGCTATCTGCATTACGTGGTTCGTAAAGCAAGTATCCTAGCGTGCATTCAGCATTGCTAGCATAATAGCATGCGAGTTCTAAGAGCCTGATAAAGCTTGTTGAAATATATAAAGTAGAGACGCACTCTTCTTCAGTTAACGCTTATAGTGGTTAATGTCAACACATATACCGCAACATTCTCTAGAATGGAACACAGTGTTACCGTTGCATCTTTCGCATATCTATCGCACACTTCCGGTGTTTATATTAGTTTTTTCAGCTTAACAGATAGCACCTAACATTGCGTATTGACAGCGCAAAAAACATAAAAAATAAGCAAACAAGTATGTCTTTTAACGATATCTACATTTTTGTGCAGTAAGCTCTTACGGTTTACTAGTTATGTAACATTCAGATAAGTTAAAGAGGTCGTCAGAGGTTACTCTCAGTAAATTCAAGATATACATTTTATTTGTCACTTAAATATCTTTAATTTACGATATTTTAATCAAAATCGTTAGAGCTATTTTTCAAAAAAACAAAATGTTCAAAATAGCTCCATATAAAGTGTAGTTTTAGATTGTCTTGTGTGGCATCCTTGGAAGATAATAAACCTAAACACCAAATTTGGTATCTAACAGTGTTTCGGTTTTGAACTGTGCTCTCTGCCCACCCCCCACACAGAAACACATACACACATGTTCACACACGCACACACAGGCACACACGGGCCTTTTTCTGAAATGTTGTTGTTTTTTTTTTATTCAGGAGATCTCGACATAGACTTGTTGAATGGAATACAATACCTTATCTACCTTACTATATGTAGAAAAAGTAATAATCGTATTATAACTCCTAAACACACACCTTCCTACAGTCTGGTAAATTTTGATTCTGATTACATCTTGGAAAATACTGATCTTAAGTACCAAGTTTGGTATTTAACGGTATTTTTGTTTTGGGGCTATACTTTCCACGGACACACACGGACCTAATCTAAAAATGTTATTTTTGGATCCAGGGGTCTCAAAACATGTATATCTGGTAAAATATTTGTAGTTTTGGGAAGAATACAATACTTTCTCTATATGCTATTTACATAGTAAGTGTAGAGAAAGTAATAACTGTTCCAGAAGACTTAAGTACAGTGAATCAACTATAACCTTAATTCAGTGATGTGCGTTTTGCATGCTAGGAATAAAAACATAAAAAGAAATGTCCATGGCGCATTAACAAAATTTGCATACCTGTTATTAACACCATTTTATAATATTTCAATGCAGGACGTTGTTTGCGGTTCATGAACTGAGGGTCTGGGATGGTGATTTTAAGTCAGTTCTATCCACGTCTTCATCTCTCACTAGTTCATGTGGAGTTCCCCAAAGCTCACGTGGTTCGGAATCCACAGATTAAAAATCTGATGTGTTCCATTCACAAGACTTTCTCTATATCTCTGTAAATTATTATTATAAGCTATCTTTTATTTATTTCATGCTAATCGAGAAAAATTGGCAGAAATAGTCTTATTTCTTGCTTTACTGTGAGTAAAAGCGAAATAAGGGAATATCATAGGTTAAAGTGAAAGCCAAAGCTGGTTGCTATGTGACTGATGTTCCTTTGTTTGTATGTACAGGAGTTGACAAATTCCTGTATGAGAAAAGTATAAGCTTTTCAAAGCTGAAACCAAGAAAAAGGAATATCTCATAAACGATCAACTCCAAGAAAAAAACGTATATAACATAAATTGAGTGTTTTAACGTGCTCTACATTTCTTGTGGGTTAAGTTTTTGTCCATCTCTTACGGTTTAGTAGTTATGAAAAATTCATCCAGAATAAAGTCCAGTAGTTTTCAGAGGCTATTCCCAGAAAATTCAAAATATACATTTTATTTGTCAGGTAAATAACGTTAATATACGATATTTTACTCAAAATCCGCAGAGCCATTTTCTAGAAAATCAAAATTTTCGAAAAAAGTTGCATGTAAAGGGTAGTTTGGGATGGGGGGATTTTTCTCAAAATCTTCGTGTCGCATCCCTGGAAGATATTAAACTTAAATACCAAGTTTGGTATTTTACCGACTTTTCATTTTTGAGTTATCGTGTTCACAGACACACACGGACCTTTTTCTGAAAATACTTTTTTTGGATACAGGGGACTCTAAAACATATATTTCCGGTGAAATTTCGGTATCGAATTTTTTAGTAGAGTGCAATACATTCTCTATACACTATGTACATAGTGAGTATAGAGAAAGTAAAAAACTACTTTGGGAAGTGAATTAAGTTTACTCGTGCCCATTTTGCACCTGGTGATGATGGAGCCTTTGCTCTAGAAGTCGGGAGTCGAACCGGTGCTTTCTCGTTCGATCAGTTGTTTTCTGTGCTATAAACAAGGGTTAGCGATTTTATTTTTATGGCTAAAATACTCACTTAGCGTGATCGATGTTCGTAATACCATATTGCTAGTCTACTGTTATACAATAATCCCGCTGTATAGGTTACTGTTGCATTTTGTTTTCTGACGCGATTCCAAAGACATTTTCTAACATCAGTTGGTGAGCATACGATCTCTGATCAAGTTACCGTTTTCACTTTCTCTATACGAACTATGTACATAGCGTATAGAGAAGGTATTGCACTCCACCCAAAAATTAGATACCGAGATTTCTCCGGAAATATATGTTTTAGGGTCCCCAATATCCAAAAAAAGCATTTTCACAAAAAGGTCCGTGTGTGTGTCCGTGTGTCTGTGAACACGATAACTAAAGAACGATAAGTCGGTAAAATACCAAACTTGGTATATAAGTTTAGTATCTTCCAGGGATGCGAGATTTTGAGAAAAATCCTCCCACCCCAAACTACCCTTTACATGGAACTTTTTTCGAAAATTTCAATTTTCTCAAAAATGGCTGTAACGATTTAGATTAAAATATCGTATATTAAATACATTTACCTGACAAATAAAATTATATCTTGAATTTTCTGGGAATAGCCTCTGAAGAGTAGTTTATTCTGGATGAATCTTACGGAATTTTGAATAACCGCTAAACCGTAAGAGATGGACAAAAACTTACTGCACAAAACTGTAGAGCACGTTAAAACACACAATTTATGTTATATTCATTTTTTTGGTGGAGTTCGTCGTTTTTGAGACATTCCTTATTTTTGGTTTCTGCTATGAAAAACTTATATTTTTCTCATACAGGAACTTGTCAACTCCTATCCATATAAACAAAGGAACTTCATTGACATAGCAACCAGCTTTTGACTTCACTTTAACCTATAGTACTCCCTTATTTCACTTCTACTTACAAGGAAGCAAGTAATAAGACTATTTCTGCTATTTTTTTTTTCTGATTAGCATAAAGTAAACAGAAGTATAAGCTTTTAAGAATAATTTGTTGCAGGGATATAGAGAAAGTCATGTGAATGGTACACATCAGATTTTTTTAAGATATGACGCGGAGTAAAATGTATGAACAGTTATTTCTAAGAATAATCTTTACTTTATTTGCAATGAACATTTATATCTCTTTCTTATTTTATGAATTATTTTTATCAACAACTTAAAATTAATTGTTACATCTATTCGTTTACCTACACACAACTACAATATGGACAGAAGAGAAAGAATGCCCAAAAGATGTTGTTCTTATGATTTCTCTCCTGTAGTATTTAGTGGGATTCCTCCTACCACATCTTTTCAGCTTCCGTCTATCCGACGCTATACAGCATCCGGAAGTCCTTAATCTCTCTACGTGCAAAAAAGTGAAGATTTTGTTTATCGCCCCTTGTGTTTTACATGTTGCTATGGCAGCAAAGTAATTTCCAGCCATGAATTTTACCTGAAATTCTACTCAGAATCAAGCTACGAAAATAAAATGGGACTTAAGTTTTACCTTTGTTTTATATTTCATTACTTTTTATGCTGTTAATTTAAATCTTGTCAACATCCAGTGCATAAAATGGGGTTCCATTTTTTATTTTAGTTTTTATGGCTTTCCTTTAGTCCATATTTAGCTGTTTCTTTCTATATCAATAAATGTAGCATTTCCTTGTACAAGAATATGCTTAAAGCACGTATTCATGAAGTAAATGAAGTATTTTAATTCATTGTTATTTTTGTGACGTCACACCTAGTGTACTTCAGCATTTAATCCTCCATTCACCACATACACATTTGATTTATAACATTTTATCTCTTTTAATGCTTTTTCTGGGAAAAAACTTGATAATTATAAATTAGAATTATTTTAAATTAAACAGCTGAGATTATGTAGAGCTACAAGTTTCTTTTTTTGTTGCCATCCTCACAAGCATCATTACACCGATCCCTGAATGCCTTCACCTCATTGTTTGGTGGAATGAGGTAGCCCCTGAAGGTTGCCCAGATCAAAAGGGAAGTGTTGAAACCACATATTCGTTGTTCTTCATAATACTCGTTTTTCTTTAGGTATTATTAAAAGTGCGCAAGAAAAGGGAACATTCTTCTTTGAAAAACTTTAAAAGGCATCATCTAATACTAGTTAAAACACACCATTTGTCATATGCGTCTTTTTTTTTCTTGTAATTGTTTTAAATGTTAAACTATTTAGATTATCTATGTACCTGATATCTCTCTTCATTTACTCCTGGCATGCAAAGAAGACCGAATTTCAATTGTTTCACATAGCGACCAGCTTTTGGAGGATATTACTATCGCATTATCCTAGTGTATTCACTTAATTACTTTCTCTATATGTACTACGTACGTAGTGTATAGAGAAGGTATTGTATTGCACCCAAAAATTGGATACCGAGATTTCACCGGAAATATGTTTTTTGAAACCTCCTGAATAAAAAAAAAAAAAAGCTCATCTAATCCATTCACATGACTTTCTCTATATCTCTGCAACAAATTTTTGTTAAAAAGTTTGTTTCTATTTACTTATTGCTAAGTTAGAAAAAGTTGACAGAAATAGTCTCATTACTTACTTCCCTGTAAGTAGAAGCGAAATAAGGGAGTAACATAGGTTAAAGTGATAGCAAAAGATGGTTGCTATGTGACTGAAGTTTCTTGGTTTGTGTGGACCCGAGTTGACAAATTCCTGTACGAGTTTTTTAAGGCTGAAACAAAAAACAAGGAATATCTAAAAAACGATCAATTCACGAAAAAAATGTGTATAACATAAATTGTGTTTTAATGTGCTCTACATTTTTTGTAGGGTAAGTTTTTGTCTATCTCTTACGGTTTACCAGTTACACAAAATTCCGTAAAAGTCATCCAGAATTAAGTAGTCTTCAGAGGCTCTTCCCAGAAACTTCAAGATATACATATTATTTTCCCATATATTTTTCCATGTGAAGGGTATTTGGGGGTGAGGGGATTTTCTTGAAAATCTTCGTGTCGCATCCTTGGAAGATAGTGAACTTAAATACCAAGTTTGGTATTTAACGGTCTTTTCGTTTTTGACCTATGCTGCCTACAGGCACACACAAACATACACACACAGACACACACACGGACATTTTTCTAAAAATTGTTTTTTTTGGATTCAGGTGGTCTCAAAACATGTATTTTCGGTGAAATCTCGGTAACGAATTTTTGGGTACAAATTTACCCTCTGTATACACTATGTACATAGTACGTATAGAGAAAATAAAAAGCATTTTTAGAAGAATGTCTGTGCGTGGGGGGTAGCATAGCTCAAAAACGAAAAGTTTATTAAATAACAAACTTAGTATTTAAGCTTGGTATATTCCAAGGACGCAAAACGTAGATTTTCAAAAACACCTGCACTCCAACTACCCTTGACATGGAAAAAGTTTCGAAAATTTTGATTTTCTCAAAAATATTTCTAACAATTTTGATTAAACTGTTGTATATTAAAGATATTTACATGAAAAATAACGTATATCTTGAATATTCGGGAAATAGGCTCAGAGAACATCTTTATTCTGGATGAATTTCGCGGAATTTTGCATAACTGGTAAACCATAAGAGATAGACAATTTTTATTTAATAGAAAATCGTAAAGCTCGTTAAAACACACAATTTATATTAAATACATTTTTTACATTGGGGATATTCCTTTTTATTGGTTTTAGCTATATATATAATATATTTCTCATATAGAAATTTGTCCACTCCTGTCCATACAAACAAATGAACTTCAATCTCATAGTAACTAACTTTTCACCATCACTTTTGCCTAAGGTACTCCTTATTTCCCTTTTACTTAAGTGGAAGCCTATAATAAGACGATTTCTGCTACTTTTTTTCTCGACTAGCATGAAGTAAATAGAAGAATAAGCTTTTCAATAAAATCTGTTGTAGAGAGTAGAGAAAGTTATGTGAATGGAACACATACGATAAGGTATTTCTGCTAAGGCTTACTTCGATTATCTTGTAGATAAAAGAACAATATTTTATAACAATAGCTTTTTGCAAAGCAGGTAGAGAAAGTCGTGTGAGTGGAAAACATTAGAATCTTTTTAACTTCTCTACAGTATTATGCATATATTGATATCCCAAATTATTCAAACACTTGAATAATGGGGTTTCACCGGAGATAAATATTTTGAGGACCCCATATAAAAAGGGAATTTTTTCTTTGCGCGCGCGTTTTTGTGTGTGAAAAGCATAGCTAAAAAACAAAAAGACCGTTAGATTCTAAATTTCATATTTAACTTTAGTATCTTCCAAAGAGGTGACACACATGTTCAAGAAAATCTCCTCACTTGAAATTACCCTTTACAGTGAACATTTTAAAAACCTTTTGTTTCCTAAAAATGGCTCTAGCGGTTTCGATTAAAGTACTGTATATTAAAGATATTACATTTGTATTTCTTATTTTTCATTTTAAAATACCACCTATATTTTTCTGTTCTGCTACTGAATATGGAGAATTTGTTGTACTCGAGATATCACCTGCTAATTTTAATGCTAAGAGGTTTAGGATTTTGGTAGCATTAAAGGAACAACCATCTATATCTCTATCGTTTTCATTATAGAAGGTGATTCAAAAATACTTCTACAAATATTGCGGAGTGGTTCCTTACATCGAAACAAGAAAAAAATTTCATATAACCAAATGTTCCAAAAACCCTACATTTTCTATTGATATAGATTCAATGTTATTATAAAGTAATACATTATTATGTTTTTATCGTAGTTAGCTAGATAGGTGTACAACACAAACATCACTCAAAACAAATGCTCGAAAAGGTCTCTTGCGTCTAGACAAATATGCACTCTCCGTAGCATGGAATGTCAAACACTTCCTGTCGGTGTCGTATGGTTTCAAAGGCTTCCATGACAGGCTTAAATGTTTCTTGTATGCTGCATAAACCAATTGTTTAAGGTGCCCCCAAAGATAAAAATATAACGGTTTGAAATCGGAGGAACGTGCGAGCGATGGGACTGGTGCTTCTCTACCTGCCCGTCTCTCATGATAGATACATCTCCAACAATGAGACTAAAATGTGCTGGAGCCCCATCGTGCATAAACCACATGTTCTTATTTGCAGGGCATATCTTGTAGTAAGTCTAGGAGTGGGTTCTGTAAGAAGTCCCTGTAATCGGCAATTGTAAGTCATGCTGGGAGAATGAATTTCACAAAATGACAAATTATATGTGTAAACAGGCAGCCATGACAATACAACGCAAACTCTGCCTTTTATGAATGAGTGCACATATAAATTAAATTGTTGGGTTAGACCCAGAAAGCTGTTGAACAAAAACTTTAATAGATTTGTAACGCGGAAAATAAGTGTTTTAGAGCATATGTTTATATGAACCTATTTTCTTGTTGCAATGTAAAAAATCCATTCCCAAATATTGTAAAAGTACTTTTGAATCATCCTGTATATAGATGATTCTAGTAATAATTTATATAAAAATTGGATATGATTTCCTGTAATTTTAGTTTTCCTGTATCTAATGCTCATTTGTTTTAATTTTTCAGAATGGCAGAAGTGGACCGACCGGATACCTGAAGCCTATTAGTAATCGTAAACAGTTGCAGTGATCACACTTTCCACGGTAAGACAATTTATGTTTTCGCTGTTAGTGGCTGAATTAAACCCATTTATGGAGCAAATTAAAACTCTGTTCGTTAGCTTGGTATTGGAAAATCTACCTTGCATAGCATCATACCTTTGTAGTGAAATTAATTCATTGCGTATAACAATGTGAATTTTATTTTTTTATTTTTATATTTTTATTTTTAATCTTTTTAAGTTTTAAAATTAATGTTTCTGATGGAAATGGACCCCTCCTCCGGCTGCATTGCATTTTGAGTTGGACTCTGTACGTAACTATTTGATTTCTAATTCTTCGTTCTCTTGATTTATGGTTTTTTTGCCTAGGTAGATGTTATACATTCACATTGTATATTCCTCCTGCTTTTCTCAGATTGTTCATGCACTCGTAGTCGCACCATAAGCCTAATAAGCACTTAACAATAAGAATTCATTGATTATAATAACCAAATAAAATAATGCTGAGGAATATAAATCATGAGCAAATTATTAATTCAAAGTGTGTATCCAGCTGCAACTAATCTATGTAATACTCCAAATTGCATATGCTTCTATTAGGACATTTCTGTAGCTATTGCAATGTAATTGTTCGAATACCCTTCATTGTTGCCATATAAATTCTTTCTGGTTGATCATGAGTTTGTTTCTCAATTAACTCGACATTGTGTTATTGTAATATTGATGTACAGAGCGGTCATATTACATTTTAGCCAGGAGATCACAGAAGTGGTGTACACAGCCGTTGTGTCAGATTCCCAGATCCTTCACTCCGCAACTCCGTAATGTTTGTGTACTTTAATAATTTAATTTCCTAATGGAAAAATAATACATTTACAGTAGTTACGTGAATTATATGATTTAATTAATTCCTGCACCAACATATTACAGCTATGTTAATCTTCTGAAATACGTGCTTCTTGAGAAATACGTATAACATAGGAATTTTCTTTGAGTGTGTTTTGTATCTACAACTCTTTTTCGTTTACGAATTCTAGCTCTTAATGAACCCATTTTTCTAACTCTTTCGTGAAAAGCAACAATTTTAGGTAAATCCGATATGTATTAGTGAATTAAATCATTAATAATAATTAAAAATCATAATTAAAATTACAAAGTATATCCTCACGAGGGTCGCGAATGCATATGCAGTAAAATGAACCACATCGTTTCGTTTGTTTCTGCCTCTATTGTTCGAAAAATAATCCGAAGTCGCTGAATCAGCCTAGATATTAGGTCCCTCGCTGTACAGGCCGAAACTTTAGCTGAGCGTTCATTATTATAAGGTAAATTTTCTGTGCCCCCCAGAGGAAGATTTATTGAAATACAAATCATCCAGTTAAATTGTTTTACATACATATTAGGTGAAGCATTTTCATAGTGAATAGAGAAGGTATTGCTCTCAAAACTTCGATACCGAGATTCACCAAAAATATATATTTTAATATCCCCTGAATAAAAAAAAAATCATTGTAAAATAAAAAGTGTCCGTCTGTGTGTCTGTCAGTGTGAGTGTATGTGTGTGCCTGTGGGCAGCATAGTTCAAAAACGAAAAGTCCCTAAAATACCAAACTTGATATTTAAGTTCAGTAACACCCAAGGATGTGACACGAAGATTTTGAAGAAAATCTCACCACTCCCAACTATCCAACTATCTATTATATGGAAATATTTTCAAAAATTTTGATTTTCTCCAAAATGGCTCTAACGACTTTGATTAAAATATTGTATATTAAATATACTTAAAAGACAAATAAAATGTAGATCTTGGAGTTTCTGGATATATGGATATAGCCCCTGAAATTTTATTCTGGATGAAGTTTGCGGAATTTTGCATAACTGGTAAACCGTAAAATATAGACAAAAACTTAGTTAACAAAAATTTAGATATCGTTAAAGCACACATTAATGTTACATATCTTTTTGTGAATATGATCGTTTTTGAAATATTTCTTGCTATTGGTTTCAGTTTTAAAGTACTTATACTTTTCTCATATGGGAACTTGTCAACACTTGGCCACGCAAAGATACGAATTTTAAACCATTCCCTTATTTCCTTTCTACTTCTAAGGAATTAAGTAATAAAACCGTTTCAGCTAATATTTATCTCGATTAGCATGAAATAGAGGAATAAGCTTATTAACATGAATTTGTTACAGAAATGTAGAGAAAGCCATGTGAGTGAACACACAAGATTTTTGCTTTCAGATATGTTTTCATATGGAATGTCGTATAGTCATATGAAGTATAAAATATCCGAGTTGAGTTCTAGCTATATATTACTTGTTAACGGATAACCTTTACAAGTAAAAAAAAAAAAAAAAAGCTGATGTGTTCCATTCACCTGAATTCCTCTAGCTATTCTACAAAATTATTTAACAAATATATTAATATTTTTATTACGTGCCATTCAGATAAGCATTAGCAGTGTGCTCTTATTTCTTAGTTCCTTAAGAGTAGAAAGGAAGTAAGGGAATACACTATGCTAAAGCGATAGTCAAACGTTTCAAAAGCTGCCACTATGCAACTGCCATCGAAATTCGCTTCTTTACATGGCCAGGAGTAAAACAAAAGAAAAACAGTTGACTTCCTGTCTGAGAAAAGTATAAGGTTTTTAATTGATATTAATAACAAGGAATATCATGGAAACGGTGAGTTTCACAACAAAAATGTAAGGAGATAAACTGGGTGTTTTGACGAGATTTACATTTCCTGTGCAGTAGTTTTTTTTTATCTCTTACGGTTTACCTGTTATGCAAAAGTGATTCAGAATAAAGAGGACTTGAGAGGATATTCTCAGGAAATTTAAGATAGGTATACATTTTACCTGTAATGTAAATATATATAATATGCAGTATTTTAATCAAAATCGTTAAGAGCTATTTTTGAGGGGGGGGGAAACCTTCGAAAAGTGTTACATGTAAACAGTATTTGGCATGAGGATTTTCCTTAAAATCTTCGTGTCGCATTCTTGGAAAATACTGAACGTAAATAGCAAGTTTTGTATTTAACAGATTTTCGTTTGTAAGTTATGCTGTGCACTCACAAATACACACGCGAACTATTTCTAAAAAGCTTTTTCTTAATCGGGGGTCCTCAAGACACGTATTTCGGATGAAATCTCGGTATATAATTTTAATTGAATACAATACCTTCTGTATCTATCATATGTTATCTGTATTTACATCCATATACATATTTATACACCTGTTAGAGAAAATAAGAACCAAGTGAGGAGTTGACACTTTTTCATAGCCTTTTTCGAAATAAAAATCTTATTTTTTCAATGAAATTCAATGCAAAATTTCACCACTACTGTAAGCAACAGGAAGAAGTTAACTCAAGTTATTAAATTCAGCACATCAATTTTTCAGTTGACTTTACCATAAAAACAATAAAACTTCAACAACGATAAACATTTCATTACCAATAAAGCATTTTTAATATTTTTGAGACAATAACTAAAACACAAAATTAAATCTTTTAAATTCGAGATAAACAAAATTTATAAGTTATTTAAATCGAATGTGAAAAATCGATTTAAGGTTGCGTTATCAACAGCGAAACCAGTAAATGAGTAATATCAGTATTTACATACACACTATGACATAGTTTAACTATATTTGTTCCCAGGGAATAAAGTCTTAATAATTGAAAGTCGCCATTGAGAGTATCTCAAAAGTGAGACGCTCAGTGGTCTTCCTGAGCAAAACTCGCTTTATTTAGGGAATTTAGTGTCATACCCGTATGTATTCATGGTAGCGGAAAGTGAGTATCAGTGTTCCAATCTCGTCAATACTTTTAATTTTTCAACTAGCTCTAACATAAAAACGCACACAGTTTCTCAAACGAAACTACTGTTAGCTCTCTTCCACTCTGCCGACATTTAATTTGTACCATTTACTATGCTGAACACCTAGGGCCGAAAGAATATTTTTGGATGGAATAGCCTGCATCGCTAAGACCATGAAATCGCTCGTGTCCCACTCTTGTCGCCTCTCACTTATATTTTATAGCAGAGCTATTTACTTTTAGAAAGTGCAAATCTCCCAGTCAATGATGCTCTGAATTTTATTGAGATTATTTCCAGAAAAGAACTTTTTGGACCAGTAGCAGCTGCATATTGAAGCTGCCGAAGATTATTCAGCATGAAGACATTTTGAATACATGAAAGTCGTAATTTAGTATTTCAAGAGAGGTATACAAGAAAATAACTCCTAAATCTGCTGTATTAGTATTTCCATTATGAGAACTTCTCGCAACAATGTATTAGGTGGCTGCCTCTGCGGTCGATGGTCAGAGGTTCCGGGCTCGACTAGCGGCTGGAGCGGGACATCTTTCTTTATCAGAATAATTCCTTATCTTCGGTAGTGTCTGGAAGTACGAATTTCTGAGTGAATATGTGCATCTAAGAAACTCCACAGTTCAGCGAGCAAGCACCAACAATTGTTTCGCAAATCAAAAGCCCCCGATATTACCATAGAAATTAAAGGGTATATGCAAATGAAATAAAAAATGAGAAAAATGTGTCATTGATACTACAAAAATGTTTACGACATAATCAATTCTTGCCCGCCTAGGTAGCGTGCCTGCCTCACATTCAAGAGAATTGCGAGTTCGAATCTCGCTTAGAGTGAGTTACTCGGACAAGGATTTTTTCGGGGGCTTGCCTTATCCTTAGAAGACGAATGTCGAGTAACTTTAAGATACATGGACCCCCAACATCATTGAGCATCATGTCACCGATATCAGTTTGACCAGCCAGGTTAAAGCACCTTAAGCATAAAAAAAGTCAATTCTCCTCTGTGAAAAACGTTAGTAAATAAATCGTACAAAACTAAGAAAATCGTAACGTTACTAGCTTGTGTCATTTATAGCTGTGTGACGTCCGCATAATATTCCATTTCGAAGGCGAAAGTTTGGAATGTTTTCTTAAATGGAACTTCTATTTTTTCACACAAAACCACGAAGTAAAACCAATTCAGCAACTATCCGGTTGTGTTTAATTAAGCAAAGAAGGACTTAAAGCAGAGATTCACAGCTGCATTATAAAACAATCTTCACATATCAAATGTTACCGTTTGATAACGGGGCTTTATCCTCAAGTGATATGCAGAAAGCCAAACATTTGCACAGTGCTATTTGTTGAATGGGAACATGCCTCTCGTATAATACTCGTACATGAATGGATTAGAGGGTAGTTTTGGTCTGCATTCAATCGCACAAATGCCCAATGATCCGGTAGGGGGAAAATACTGCTCTCTTTATTTTAACCAAAAAGCCAGCAACCAACAAAACATACCGCTTTGCTTATCGACCCGTATGTGAAACGGATATCCTTCCAATAGTCTTCTACACAGGAATAAATGCGCTTGAAACTCATACAAACTCATACAGTAAACGCATGAAAACACAATCGTTTATATTAAATACTACTCGCAGAAATTTATGCCACATAGAGAGGAAAAAATAAACAAGGTACAACAAAACTAAGTGTAGAGTAGTGTTTCAACATGTTATATGGTTGTTCTTAACAGTTTTAGAGATCATTTGTGAAGCAAAAACACGAAAACAAAACTCTAATGCGATCCATTCCCTTGACTTACTCTAGTTATTCTGTAAGCTATTCTTAAAAATGATTATTCTTCTGTCTACTTATTATTACCATAAAGGGTCTTTTAATCTATTTCTTTATAGGTACAAGGCAATAAGGAATAAACTGGGCTAAGGCGATAGTAAAAGCAGTCTCAATGCGATGACATTAAAATTCGGTTCTCTTTGTATTGCCAGCAGTTCAATAAAAAAACAAATGACTAATCATGTTTCAGAAAAATATAAATATTTTAAAATTGAAACCAACAACAAGAAATGCCTCAGAAATAGCCACTCAAAACAATCTGATGTGTTGCACACACATGACCTTCTCTACTCATCTACAAACATCTTACAAAATATTCTTCTTCTTTCTACACCAAGCTCATCAGGATTGAATTAGCAGAATGTACTTATTACTCTGTTTTCCTATCAGTAGAAAGGAACTAAAGGAAGGAATTATGCTAAAGTGATAGTCAAATGTTTTAAAAGGTGTCGTTATGAGATTATTGTAATTCGCTTCTTTGTTTCGCTAGGAGTAAATCAAAAGAAACAAGGACAATTTCCTGTCTGAGAAAAGTATAAGCATTTTAAAATTAAAATAATTAACAAGGAATATCTTGGAAACGTCAACCGCTACAAAAAATATGTATATCTGGCATATAAATTTTTTGAATTAGTTCGGCTTTGTCTGTTTCTTACAGATTACCAGCTGTGGTAAATACAGCAAAATTTATTCATGATTAACGGGCCTTCATAAGCTGTTCCCAGAGCATTCAAGATATGCGTTTTATTTATCATGTAAATATCTTTAATATGCGGTATTTTAATCAAAATAGTAATAGGTGTTATTGAGAAGATCAATATATTCTAAATATTTTACGTGTAAAGGGTATTATGGGTGGGGGGATTTTCTTGAATGTCTTCGTGTCGCATTCTTGGGAGATACTGAACTTGGTATTTAACAGACTTTTCAATGTTGAGTTACTCTGTCCGCATATCCACACTGACCATTTTCTAAAAATGACTTTGGTTTTAATCCAGAGAGCATTAAAACAGAGACTTCTGGTGAACTGTCGGTATCGAATTTTTGGGTGAAATATGTTGTACATATTCGATAGAGAAGGTAATATGAAGTGTTGAATTCATATGACTTTTCTGTTCTCTCTGTGAATTAGATATTCTAAGAGAAGTTTATTCCTTTATCTAGTTATCTTTAATCCAGATAAACTATCATTACACATTCCCTTGCAGATATAAGAAGAATACATAAGACTAAGGCGATACTGAGTGTTTTAAAAAGCGTATCGATATGAAATGCCTTTGGGATACCATGCATTTTACACGTTTGCATGAATAACGAATAAAGATTTACAACTTCTATGGTCACCAATCCTTTCGCAGCATTTCTCCATTCATAACGTTTCTATGCCTTCTGTTTTGAATTCCTCATAATTTCTGCCATTCTGAATTTACTCCACGTACGGTATTCTTGTTCTTTCTTTACTGTTATCTTCAAATATACCTTCTATTATAATTTTCAAAATACGCACGTGGCTTTATAAATTCCCTATTCTTTTATTCTTCTTTTTCTTATTGGGTTCAAAACTTATTTTTGCTTTTGCCCCCTCATAAACCTTCTCAATAATAATTTTATCACCATTTTCAAATGCTTCTCTTTTTCTTTCTGAGTTTAGTATTGACAAACTTTCCCATTTATACTCCATAAATAAGTTTTCAACACATGTAAACAATTTTTCTAATTTATAGGCTAATAATATTGGATGTAAATAATTTTTATTTTTCTTACTGAAGGCAAGTTTTTCTTGACGTATTATATTAATAATTCATTCTTCACTTCCACGTATTTATTTTTACTATCTAAGTGCTGGAATGCTTCAGCTTCATCTAATCATTTTCCATTTAACGTAATCAATCGTTTTTATTTGCTTTTACTAGTTGTCATGCAAAGCTAAATATTTCAACCAAATAGCAAACAGTTTTAAAAATGTCTAACTATTGTTTCAGTCTAGTGTAACCCCTTATTTCCCTTCTACTTAATGTCTGTTAATGTTTATTTCAATTAGGATGAAGTAGATGGTAGAATACGTTTTTTTTTTTTTAGAACGGTTTGTAGCAGAATAGGGCAATAAATTCATTGAATGGAAACACATATATTTACTTTCTCTACACGCACTATGCACTTACTATATAGAGAAGCTATTGTATTCCAATCTAAAATTCAATACCGAGATTTCACCGGAAATACCTGCCTTAAGGCCCCCTTATTGAAAAAAAAATAGAAACATTTCTGTGTGTTTGTGGGGGGGGGGCAGCATAGCTCAAAAAACGAAAAGTCTGTTAAATAGCAAACTTGGTATTTAAGTTGAGTATCTTCCAAGGATGCGAGTGGAACATTTTCAAGAAAATCCCACCTCCACAATTACCCTTTACATGGAACATTTTTCGACAATGTTTATTTCTTAAAAAAATGTTCTAATGATTTTGATTAAAATACCTTATCTTTAATATATTTTTATGACATACGAACTGTATATCTTGATTTTTTTGGAAATAGCCTCTGAAGATCCTTTCATTCTGGATGACTTTTGTATAACTGGAGAATCATAAGAGATAGATAAAAACTTACTACACAAAAATTCAAATTAGAACTCACAATTAATGCTATATACATCTTTTTGAAGAGTTAACCGTTTTCGAGGTATTCCAGATTATTGAACTTAAACTTTTCTCAAACGGGAAGACATGTTTGTTTCCATTTCCTGTTTGTTTACTCCTAGAAAGCAAAGAGAATGGAATTGCCATTGTTACGCATAGCGACGGGCTTTTAGCGACTTAACTATCACTTTAGCCTGTGATTTCCTTTATCTCCCTTCGGCATACAACTGAGCAAGTAATAAGATTAATTCAGATTATGTTTATCTTAATTAGCGTGATGCAGATAAAAGATTAATATTTTTCTATAAAAGGGTTTTCTGCGGAACAGCTAGAGAAAAGCCATTTGAGTGGAACATCAGTTTTTTAAAGAATAGTTCGTAGAAGACTGAATAGAGATATTTTTGTTCATGCAAAACACTACTTTTAGTTTTACTTTTCTCCCCGTACTAGATACATGGTAATAGAGAAGGTATTGTAATCCACTCAAAAATTCAATTCCGAAATTTCACAGAAATGTTTTTTAGAGCGCCTGAAACTAAAGAAAAACCATATTTAGAAAAACCTTCATATGCCTGTGTGTGTCAACAAATACAATGCAAAATCGTGAAGTCCATTAAATACCAAATTTAGTATTAAAATTCAAAAAGTTTCAAGAATGTGACAAGATTTTTCGGAAATCTCCCCATTCTGAAGCAGCTTTTACATGCAAAAATGTCATACACGTGTGTGTGTGTGTGTGTGTGTGTGTGTGTGTGTGTGTGTGTGTGTGTCTGTGTCTGTTTGTCTGTTTGTCTGTCTGAAAAGCACAGCTCAAAAACTAAAAGCCAGTAATTAGCGAATTTGATATTTAATTTCAGCATCTTTCGCGTTTACTACACGAACTTTTAAAGAAAACATCCCCACCATAAGCTATCCTTTACATTAACATTTTTCAAAAATGGCTCTAACTATTTTGAATAAAATAGCACATGTCTAAGATGTTTTTATGATGATTGAAACCTTTATCATGAATTTTGTGGAACAAGCTCCTGAAGTCCTTTTTATTCGGGGCGGTTTCATTCCCAAGCGACCGCATGTGAGATTTGTGGTGGACAAAGCGGCGCTGGGGCGGGTTTTCTCCGGGTACTCCGGTTTCCCCCGCCATCGCATTCCACCGGTGCTCCATCATTCATGTATCATCAGTGTCACCGCCTGCGATGCCATTAGTAGTTAAAGCGGGCGTTAAACACTACAAAAAAAAAAATAAAAAATCGGGGCGGTTTTTGAATAGCTGGTACACCTTAAGAGTGTCTCCTTCCGTGGTATATTGGTTACCATATTTGGATTCAAACTCGGCAGTGGACGATGGCTTTTTTTGGGTGTAAAAATCCTTAGTATGGCTTCCTTAGGACGGGTTATAAAGCCGTTAGTTCCGTGTTGTAAAAGAACCTCAACCTTGATAAAAGAAAATGTCTCTGAGCAAACTTAAGCGGTCTTTCACGCCCAGTACAGAATGAGACTTTGAGAGCCACATCTACTAAAAAAACTTCTATAAATAAAACTCCATTTACCTTACAAAATATTACAACAGAAAATTGCAGATCTCGTTAGAGCACATAATTTCTATCGGATACTATTTATTATTATTGTTATTTTTGTTGTTCTTTTTGTTGTTATTTTTATTATTATTATTATTTTGTAACTAACCATTTACGAGTTCATTTCTTTTATTTGTGTAAATTTTCCAAGTATTTTTCCTTTTCTCAAAAGGAAGTCGTCCCTTGTTTTTCTTTTGTTTTACTCCTGGCCTTGTAAAGAGAATCTAATTTTAATATCATCGCATTGCAACCAGTTTTTATAAGATTGACTATTGTTTAACGTCCTGCATCCTCTAACTTTCTTTCTACTTACAATAACACTATTTTTAATACTATAGACAGACAGTCAGATAGATTTTTTATTCACAAAAATAATTACAAAAATGCAAAGGTTTCGACAGGTAACAATTATATCCAACGTATATGTACATTACACAAATGGAAACTTTCAAGTAGAAAATTACCAAAAACAGATATAGGGCTAAAAGAATGAAGTAGTTACAAACTCATCTACACTGTAAAACATGATTTAATAGACAGTGTTTTACTTTATGTTCGAGTTGTTTTCGATTTAATAATCTCCAACTGTAAACAAACCTGTGTGTGCTATACTCTGAAGGCAGATTTTACCATTTTGGTGATGCAGATGTAAGATTCAAGATTCTCTGGCATTGTAGGAGTGGTAATCAGAATTATTATTAAAATATAATCGATTTGTATGCATGAAAAACGTCTCTAATAAGTAAGTGAAAGATAATGGTAGTATAAAGAATTACATGAACACTGGTTTTGTAGATGCACTTATAGGGATCTGTTTCCAGAATTTTGATAATACGCTCTTGTAATATGAGTACCTCCATTGATCTAACTGTAGATCCACAAAGAGTATGCCGTAACACAGTACTGACTAAATGCATCCAAAGTAAACCGTCTCTGGGATCGCATTGCATAGCATAATATGCTAAGTTGTGTAATTGTGAAATTTATGAGTCTTCCAACATACGTTAGCATCAACACATACTCCTAAAAATTTCGATTATTTATTTCAATTAGCATGAAGTAGATACAAGAAAATGTTTTGTAAGAATAGCTTGGCCTCCCACCCTTAAGTTCGGCTTCGATACCGGGTGACTGCATGTGGGATTTGTAGTGAGCAAATCGACGCATCGGGGCGGGTTTCCCCAGGCTTCTGAAGTTTCTCTCAGCATCGGTGCTCCATCCTCATCCCATGTATTATCGGTGTCATCGCCTGCGACACCAATGTATAAAAGCGGGCGTTAAACACTATAAAAATAGTTTTCTTCTTTTTCCACATTTCAGGGATTAGACAATAATACCTATTGCGTATTCACAATCATGCTTTCATTGCCATCTCTTCCTTGGACGTCCTACATCTCTTCCCTCTTGACTGATAGGTATTTATTCTCCTTTTCTCCATGCGGCACAAATGGCTTTTCCAGTTTTCTTTATATTTTTCTATTTTATCACGTATATTGTAAATTTCAGTTCTCTCCTTAATTCCTCATTTCTCAAATTCAATTTACGGAGGACCTCATTTCTGCTGATTGTATTTTTTTTTTATCTCCTTGAGTATGATTCATGATTCACCACCAAACATCAGTACTGGAGCCGCCATTATCTTATAAAACTTCCATTTTGTTTGTTTTTTTATTTTATTTTGCAGTGTCCTGTTTATTGTTCAACATGATTGAAATTTATTAACCTTTTCCTCTATATTTCTATCAACATTCCAGCTTATATTACATCCTAAGTACTCAAATTGCAAGAACTTGTTTTCATATTGGATTTTCTATTTTAGAACGTATTGGAAATTTTCTACTTTTGTTGTGGAAGAGGTGAATGTTGAATGGAATACTTCAGAGGTTTTGATGTAAGTATTGTGTTGTCCTTTGTATGTACTTTAATTGTTATTTCCATGAAGCTCTGCTGCTCTATTGTTACTGGGGCCTCCAATTAGAAATGTCATCCATTTTCTTAACATATATTTTGTGGTGGACACTTTTTGAATGCGAAATTCATGAAAATCACCTCCCGCTTGGCTAATTCCGCACGAGTGGATGTAACGAAGCTGTACGCCGTAATCCAATTTCAACAAGCGCAACTGACAAGCCTCAAATGTAATTTTTCAACACAGTGCTCAATATTGTTCTGTCCGCAGGGTACGTGTGTATGCAGATGGGAAACATTGCTACGCTCGTCGACATGTCCTGGGTTCGGGGAAATCGCTAATCCAACTTTTTTTTCTTCCCCCTCGCATACAAAGTATATAGGAAATCGGGGTGCTTGTTTGCAAAGCGTAGAACAAAACAAAAATAATAAAAGGATTTTATAATATGAATCAGGGTCAATACCACAGGGGGAACAAGTAATGTATATACCCCGGGAGGCATCAAAATGCTGACGAAATTATATTTTAAACCTATGTTTCTCCTGGAACAACTGTCAGTAACAATTTAATGCGAGTGCAATACATTATGTATAGTTCGAGCTGAAAGTCATGCTTAACACGATAAATCGTCGGCCAGCCATGCCAAATAACACTTAGGCCGGTTTTACAATGTGCAGTTAAGCAACAATAACTATTAACCGATAGTTATAATTACGGGCACAAATGTTACCTTTTTTTTTTTTTTTTACCTTAATGTCCTTTAAAAAGGTTGATCACATCGAACGATGAATGGAATTGGTGAAATTATGCTACAAATGTCAAAAATTTTGATCTCTCTAAACAAAAAAATCTAATCCAAGTAACGCACCCTAAGCGAGATTCGAACTAACCACCTCTTGACTGTGTGTAAGACATGATACCCCAAAAATTACCAAGGCTGGGGGGTTAACTTTTACTTCCGGTTACTTATTGTTGCAAATTTTCAATCTGTTGATAAATTTTTCCGTCCTAATATTTACTATTGATTGTCAAAATTTTAAACACTTTCTGTAATTTTTTATTGTGTTCTTTTTGTCGAAAAAATAGGAAATAACGGTCAATAGTTGTAGAGGAAAGGCGAAATATTATAGAGAGTAAGACACCAGACGTTGATATGCGGGAGCGGTAAAATAAAACGAAAACTAGACCTTACATTTCAAAATATTTCAAAATTTTTCTTTAGGTAACTGGATTTTAATGAGTGCTATCAAATATGCCAAAACTTTAGGGAAGTTCGCAATACCAAAAAAAAATATTTTTTGTTTTTATTTTGTTTTGTTTTTTTTGTGTTTTGTTAATGTCATCAACAGTTTCTGGAAGCTTAATGTAGCCCTTGGCAATCTTGCAATAGCAATGGTTACTTTCTTCACTATTTGTGACGCTGTTGGTGTACTAATGACTATAAAATCATCAATTGCAATCAATATGCCTTCAAAAGGATAAAATCGCAGGGACTAGAAACTGATTCATTGCTGATGCTGCATTATTTATGGGTAAAAATATAATTTTGGCGCAGAATTTAACCTTAAAGCAATCTAGGCAACTAAAAATAAAACTGTGATACACTAAAATAGTTTTGAAAATTATAAAATAATATTGTTTGCCATGTAAAAACCAAAGAAATTTATGTGAAGAAATTGCAATGTGACGTCATCGCTTTACGATACACACGAACACTGCTTAAAATGGCGGGCTTAATGAAAGTGACATAACCAAGAATATGTAATTAATATAACTCGTCATTATTATGTATAAAGTAGCTAAGAATTAGTATTAATGAAAGTATATTAATCATATACAACCTAAACACACATATAATATGGGAGAAGAAGAACAGAAGAAATTACGATAGGCCGGATGCTGTAATTTAAGAATGTAACATAGGAGAAGCACACATTTTAACAAATAACTAATTTAGAAATGTTCATAATTATACGAACATTATTATGTAAATTATTTAAATGTATTAATTTTAATGACTTGAATCATATAAAATGTATTTTGTATATGTATTTCACGAAAAAGGAACAAGGGAATCTGTCGTCCCCATGTGATGTGCAGATTACAATACTTAAAACAATGATCTTCAATGTAAAACTTGAAGATTTCACGGCGAATGTTATTCATTATGGTTTCACGGGTGATCAGCCGTGAAGCCATAATGAATGATCTTCAACTTTGTTAGAAGTGAAGATTTTATGAAGTTCCGGTACACAGTCTCTGAATAGTGAAGACGTAGCCACAGACGCTAAGAGTTCATCTCAGAAATCGAGATTAATATTATAGTAATTGTGTAAAATCATGTATTATATTAACTATCATCAATAATTTATGCAAGTACATACAATAAAACAGATACTAGGCACAATTTCAGTAAAATAAATCAGTTCAACCGTCGCCTTGGTAAGCCGCGTTGTTACAACAATTTCCACGAATAAAAGTTTTAAATTCATTCTCACGTAAAAGATCCTACCAAGCAAGCAT
This sequence comes from Hymenopus coronatus, assembly GCA_030762935.1. NCBI lineage: Eukaryota > Metazoa > Arthropoda > Insecta > Mantodea > Hymenopodidae > Hymenopus > Hymenopus coronatus. The sequence continues at coordinate 85,267,378 of CM060896.1, read as the reverse complement.
GGGGATTGAGATTCTTATACTCACCGTCAATACAGCTAGCAATTACTTGAAGTGAGCCCGGGCTATGAAAAACAAACAACTTCACCACAGAAAAGAAGCTTAAAACCGTTTCAACAACTGGTTCGGTGCTAAACAGAAATTCCAGTTCCGCCAGCTGTAAGCGTGACCAACATTACAGATGCAGCGGAACATTAAAACTTATGAAACACGTCTCAGCACATCGAGGATCCAGTAAAACGATGGAGTCCCAGAGACGTACAGCAGCCCAGCCAACTCCGAGAATACAAGCTCTACCGACAGCGAAGGTGAGGAAACAGTAAACGAAGGTTCCGCAACAATTTATAGTTTACATCTGTAACCGCATATTTATAAATTTATGAAATTATACTCTCCATAATGTGTGTGTGTGTGTGTGTGTGTGTGGGGGGGGGGGTGTGGGTGTGGGTGTGGGTGTGGGTGTGGGTGTGGGTGTGCGTGGGTGTGTGTGTGTGTTACGGAAGGGTATTCCACACTGCAGCCGTGGGCTTATTGTACATCAAACCCTGGAGAAAGGATGAAATGTGTATAATTTCAGAGGGTGACCTACATCCAGATAGGGTCCTAATAGTTCACAAGTTTCATGTCCAAGCGGGGAGCGCCAGGAGCCCGCCACTCCGTCCCGAATTCGTAGACAACCACGAGCGCCATTCCACCGCTGAGAGCTGTATTTCCTCTACGAAATGATATCACAGCCGCAATCCTCGTCGACATTAACAACGCTCAAGAAGACCGGCTGGGATGAAATGGAGATGAAAGGGCAGGAAGATCAGAGGAATGGAGAATATTCTCAAGCATTCACCAGGTTACCCTGAAAACCTCGGAATGGGTCGAAGAGATCGGCCACCGTGTGCGGATCCCACAACCTTCCGAATGCCAATCCCAGACGAAACGCCTGAGCCACCCAGCTCGATTAATATAGAAAATACTAATGAGCTTAAATAATTTCTCAGATATAGTTTTACTTTCTCCTCACGTACTGTGTACATAATGTATAGAGAAGGTATTGCACTCCACCCAAAAATTCGATACCAAGATTTCATCGGAAATATATGTTTTGGGGTCCACTGTATAAAAAAAAAAAAAGCATTTTCACAAAAAGGTGTGTGTGTGTGGGGGGAAAGTCGGTAAAATACCAAACTTTGTATTTAGCTTTAGTATCTTCCAGGAATGCGTCACGAAGATTTTGAGAAAAATCTCCCCACTCCCAACTACCCTTTACATGGAACTTTTTTCGAAAATTTTGATTTTCTCAAAAATGGCTCTAACGCTTTTGATTAAAATATCGTATATTAAAGATATTTTACCTGACATATAAAATATAAATCTTGAATTTTCTGGGAATAACCTCTGAAGACTACTTTATTCTGGATGAATTTTGCGGAATTTTGCATAACTGCTAAACTTTAAGAGATAGACGAAACCTATGGCACTCCCTTTTTTCGCTTCTACTTACAAGGAAGCAGGTAATAACACTATTTGTGTTCATTTTTTTCTCGATTAGCATGAAGTAAATAGAAACATAAACTTTTTAACAATATTCTTTTGCAGAGATGTAGAGAAAGTCATGTGAATGGAACACATCAGATTTTTTTCTAATGGTTTAATTACGCACGTAATTTGTTTCCTTTCACGTGCAAGTTTCCTCATCGCATTAAAATTAGTGGATTACAAAACATGGCCCTGGAATATTTCTTTCAAGATTCTTTTACGTGCAAACAAAGATTACACGTGGCCTTACTTTTTTTCCGAAGGAAGCTATGTTATAACTTTTTGCGTCGGAAAAAAAATCCATCACCCTACGCGGGATTTGGATACGCAATCTTTGGAATTAGAAGCTAGAATTGTAGCTATTACACCACTGTTCTCAACATAAAAATAACCTCTCTCGAAATGATTTGCAAGGTTTTTCACGATCTAAAAACTAAATTAAACTTGAACGCTGACTCGAGTCAATCAAATTGGTAGACAAAGATAGAAGCGTTGACTAATTTAAAGGGTATCGCAGATGACAATTATTTATGCCCTAACTTCGGGCTTACAATCTGTGACAGGTGACAAATGGCAGGATAGTACATCCAAATCAGATATTGCCACTAGAGCTGAAAATTTTATTTTCAGATTGCTGCCTGAAGGTTTCGGTCAATATGTCACTAGAAGTATCATTTGTACCGATCACGTGAATTCCCCTTATTTAGTTTTGCAGCTCGCAATATGATATTTCCATTTACGTCAATTTCGATAGCTGCAACTTCCAGTCCTGTTGTAATGGAGGTAAAGCTTAACTATTAGCTACAGAGTGAGAACGGATTAAATCCAATTCATGGCATAACATTTAAGATCCGTACCTGAAGTACTATTTAATGACAAATGAATAAACAGATTCATTAAAAATCTAATGTGATTGATTCACATGAATTTCTCTACATCTTGGCAACAAATTATTGTTACAAAGCTTATTTTTACGTACTTCATGTTAATGGAGATAAACATTAGCAGAAATGGTTTTATTACTTACTTTTTTGTAAGTAAAAGCTAAATAAGGGAATAAAATACCCTAGAGCAATTGCATTTTTTTTTAAATTGGTTGCTATGTGATTGAAATCCGTTTCTTTGCATTGCCAGGAGTTAAAAAAAATCCCGTATGAGGAAAGTTAAATGGTCCCTCCAAGAAGTACATAAATTGTGTGTTTTAACGAGTTCTACACGTTTTGTCTATCAATTACAGTTTACCGGTTAGGCAATATTCAGCAAAATTCATCCAGAATGAAGAGCACTTCAGCAGTTATTTCCAGAAAATTCAAAACATAAATTTAATTTGTTATATAAATATCTTAAATATATTGCATTGTAATTAAAATCCTTAGTTATTTTCGAGAATACAAAAATTGTCAAAATTTGTGCATATAAAGGGTAATTTGAAGTTGAAAGATTATCCTCAAAATCTTCGTGTCGCTATCTTGAAAGATACTTAACTTAAATAACAAGTTTGGTATTGAACCGACTTTTTGTTTTTGAGTTATCGTGTTCATGGACACACGCACTCACACACACACGGGCCTTTTCTTAAAAATCTGACGTAGAAAAAATCATGTGAATGGAACACATCTCTGTAACAAATTATTGTTAATAAGCTTAAAGTCAATTGTTTTAAGACGTGGTTGCTCTAGGATTGAAATCGGCTATGAGAAAATTTCCAAATATTTCAAAACTGAAACCAATAACAAGGAATATCTCGAAAACTCTACAAAAAAAATGTATATGATATAATTTTTGCTTTTTGTGCAGTAAGCTTTTTCAATCTCTTGCGGTTTACCAGTTATGCAAAATTCAGAAAAAATCATCCAGAATAAACAGGTCTTTAGAAAATAGGTGTAAAATGTTATTTATAGACGTTCTTTAACTACTGTGGTTCTCAGTGTCCCATTCTAAATTGGGCGTGAAATACCGCTGAATTTTGCTCAGAGGCCTCTCTATCAGGCTTGAGGTTCTTTTATGTGCCGTAAATCTACGACACGGGACCAACGGCTTTACTTCTCTTCCAAAGGAAGCCATGCGAAGGATTTTTACGCCCGAAAAAATACATCTGTTACCATAAAATTCCAGATACACATTTTATTTGTCATGTAAGTATTTTAAAGAGATTATAATCAAAATCGTTACAGCTATTTTTGAGAAAACTAAAGTTGTCGAATGCTTTTCCATGCTGGGGAGGGGAGGAGTTTCTTGATAATCTTGTGTCGCATCGTTGGAAGATATTGAAGTTAAATATCAAGTTTGATATTAAACGGACTTTTCATTTGGAACTATGCTGTCCACACGCACACACACACGCGCGCGCGGACGTTTATCTAAAAAATGTTGTTTTTGTATTTAAGTTGTCCCTAAGCATGTATTTCCGGCGAAATCTCGATATCGAATTTTTGGTTCAGTACAATACCTTCTCTATACACTATGTATACCCATGGACACAAAAAATGAGTGATCTACATGTGTCGATCGAAGAGCTTTGTGTATCTTCATCAAAGCTGAGTTAACAATGCACACGAAAAAAACTGAACAACGGTCTGTGACTGACAGCGAAATGCCTAACTTATGAGCACTGAAGATAGGTAACAAAACAACGTTCAGGTATCCGAGAGGTGAAGAAGGATTTGATTTCACTCGTAAGATCCAAGGTTCAAATCTTGCACTGATTGTCATTTTTTTATGTTTGTTAATTTTATGACTTGATATCTAGAATAAAATATTGCATTAATATAACTTTGAAAATGCACACAAAAACACAATTCTACTTATACTGGTGTTAAATAACTATAAAGAATAAGTGAATAAACTATTATATTTTAAAACTAAAACATAAAAAATAATAAATTAATATTGGTTGTCTAATCCCCAGCAAGTATAAATTCCCTCAGTCTTTAGAAATAGTAAAAATGAAATACCTGCAGTGATGTGGGAGAGAGCAGCAAGAACCCAGGCTTCTTGAATTTGTGCCATTTTTAGCCCTTCGTCCACCTACAGGTAAATAGGGGCTTAGCTCCCTTTTTACTTCAACCCACACATTCTCACTGTTTGCGTTTTGATATCCTTCCTGTCTCAAAAACCAATTTGAAACCTTTCGAGATATACTGACAGGATGACTATCCTGTACAAATTCAACAATTTCATCAAGATATCTCATACTCAGGGGAATCAAAATACTATCGATAATTACCGTGTACTACACATCGTTCAGTGTATCGTCAAGCTGCCATAAAACACCTACACCATCTCATCATAGACGATACAGATACTGACCATGATGGAACATTGTGAAGCCAATTATTTTGCTTCTATCAAAGAGACCCTTTTGGACAATAAACAATCACCTTCACCTTACGTGTGGAAGAAAATGTTATCTCGTCCGAGAACTTCACATTATTCCAGTTGCGAATGCCATTTTCATGTTTGATCGGTTTGTGAAGATTGTGGTGATTATTGCATAAAAAAAAAAATCCTACCTCCAAAAAATAAATTTTGCCTCAAAATTTGATTCTTAATATCGTTTCAAAACATTAGTTTTCTTAACAAAGCTTTTAGTATATTTACTTTCTGTATTCGTACTACGTACATAATGTATAAAGGAGGTATTTTAATGCACCCAAAAATTTGATATAGAGATTCCACCGGAAATAAATGTTTTGAGTCTCCCTGGTTCCATAAAAAAGCATTTTTAGAAACATGTTTGTGTGTGTGGGTGGGTGGGTCACATAGCTCGAAAACGAAAATCGGTTAAATATAAAACTTGGTATTTAAATTGAGTATCTTCCTAGGATGTGACACGAAGATTTTCAAGAAAATCCGTCCCCCCAAATTACCCTTTATATGTAATATTTTTTCGAAAATATTGATTTTCTCAAAAATAGCTTTAACGATTTTGATTAAAATGCCTTATATTTAAAATACTTTTATGACAAATGAAATTTATATCTTGAATTTCCTGGGAACCTCTGAAAACCTCTTCATTTTGGAATCAAATTCAATATCTAAAAAGTATGAATATTTATAACTTCAGTATCGTTGATGTACAATAATTTCAAGTATAAAGACTTGTATAACTAGCAAACCATAAGAGATAGACAAAACTTACTACACAAAATGTGTAGATCTCATTAAGATACACAATGAATGTTAATACAATTTTTTGTAGAGTTAACCGTTTTCGACATATTCCGTATTATTGGTATCTCTTTTAAGGCATTTAAACTTTTCACGAAGGAAAAACAACTTTCTTTTCGTTTCTTGTTTGTTTAGTCCTGGCAAGAAAAGAGAATGTAATTTCAATTGTTTCACATAGCGACCGGCTTTTACAAGACTTGACTATCGTTGTGCATTTTCTTATTTCCCTTCTACTTACCAGGAAGCTAGCATAAGACTAATTCTGCTTATGTTTATCTTGATTAGTATGGTGTAGTTAAAATATTAAACTTTTGAATAAAAGTTTTGTTTGCGGAACAACTAGAGAAAGTTATGTGACTGGAACACATCTGATTTTTTTTCATACCATACAGAGTACATTTTTTTCACTGAGCAAGAACTGTTTGTGCCTGATGCGTTTGCATACCATTCTGTGCACCATATTTCGTGTGCAGTATATTGCCGATCGGTAGAATAAATCCTGAAAGAAGCATCGTAATCACTAAGATATCATCATTAACTGTACCCAATATCGTGTAATAAACAGGCATTATTAAAATGAATATGAGTTGATTAAGAGAAGGGTAAAAAATGTTTGCTACATGTGAGAAGCCAACCTGCGACCCTAAATAGAGGAGTAACCTACGTTTTGCCACAGCGCTACAGTGAACACACATGGAAGGTGGCAGGTTTAATAATGCCGTACAGTGCATCATGTTTTGTGTTTATATTTTTAGTTAATATTGATAGTTTGTTGCTAAAGAAGCTTAAGTTATGTATTTGATTATACATATATGCTTTACTAATATTAAAATGTGGTACTTTTGACTATTTGTTGGTTCCGCTATACATCTCTATCGCGGATTTTGTACACAAGATGCTGTGCCTAAAACGTGTATTTCAGAGAAATCTCGGTATCTAATTTTTGAATTGACTGCAACATCTTCTCTACCTACGCACCATGTCCTTGGTACAGAAAATAAAAATTGTTTACAAATCCTACAATGCGTAAAGACTTCATATTAGCTCAAGTAAATAGGGGTGATATTACTAACTGTTACAGAAATCAATAATGCTTTCCGGCTTTCTGGTTTACTGCTATAATTACAAATAAACATGCACTTTATTTGTGGATCGCGAAATGATGTTTAGACATACGGCTAAATATAAACGCACAGTTTATACCATTTAAGCTACTCAGCGGAAGCATCAGGTATACAGTTTTATTGATTAGAAAGAATAGGAAACGATTTAAACCTTGGAAATCCTCCAAAAATACCCATTATGTCCAAATTTATAATTATAATTTAATAATATAATTATATGTTTACCATGAAGGATTAAACGGAAATCCAAATTGAGGGCTCTGAATTGGGAGACAAGAACATATATAGTGCCAGAAGAAAACAACTCTAGTTGATGGAACTGAATGTGGGATGGTTTTTATACAGAATGTTATGGTATTTGACAAATGAACTTTAATAGTTGTGTTAGTTCAGCACTTCCATATACCACACTATGATCTCGAGTTCAAGGTTGCTTTTTAATATATTCATATTGATAACTAGCCAAACCACTGCTAAAACATTCTGGACTGTTGCTACTTTAAAGAAATTGTTGGCATTGTTCACCCACTCTTCTATAACAGTATGTACATAACAGGTATTTAAAATGTGTAAGAAACGCGAGAAATTAAAACTGGATTAATTGCAAAATTACTCCATTCATCAGTTAGAAAAGCAAATCTTTAACCACTTTTCTACGATTTCCATCAGGACCAACCGATTAACAGCCAGCATAACTGCGCTATAGTACAGTGATATGTTAGCTTTCTATTAGATAGTATGATTCTCATGTAAAAGTGAAAGTGGCTCTTCCTGGCGGAACAATTTTCTAAATAAAGCAAAGCTCGTTAACTTTGAAATTACACAATGGAGGATATTTTTACGAAGGTTTAAGGGACATTTTAGAGTAAAACTTACTAATGTCTTCACTTTGATTCTTGTTTGTACTTGTTTATACGACTTTTCAACTGAAATACACTACGTAGCTTCAAAGTTATCGTCAAAGACCATCGCGTCTAACGAGCTCCTGTACCATCTCCACCCTAAAAAGTTGTTGGTTGAATTCTGTAAAACACTGTAAAACCTAATAACAAAATAAATAAAAAGAATCTTATGCGTTACACTACATGACTTTCTCTAGCTGCACTACAAACTTCTTACAAAAGATTATTCTTCTTTCTAAACCATGATAATCTAGATATACATTAGCAGAAGGTCCTTATTACTTAGTTCCTTATAAGAAGAAGGAAACTAAAGGAATGCACTATACTAAAGTGATAGTCAAATGTTTTAAAAGCTGCCGTGCGGTTGTGATTACGAATACTTCTTTGCTTGGCCAGGAGTAGAACGAAAGAAAAACGGACACTTCCTCTCTGAAAAAGTACTTTACAATTTGAAACAAATAACATGGAATATCTCGGAATTACCTATACAAAAAAACTTAGAGAATAAAAATGGTTTGCTTTGACGATATCTACATTTTTTGTGAAGTAATTTTTTTCTGTTTCTTACGGTTTAGCAGTTAAGAAAAGTTCGGCAAAATTCATCCATTTTATTTAGTATATAAATATTTTTAATATAGGAGATTTAATCAAAATCGTTATAGCCATTTTTTAAAAATTAACATTTTCGAAAATGTTTCTATGTATATGGTAGTTTGTAGTTGGAAGATACCAAACCTAAATACCAAGTTTGATATTTAACCGTATTTTCTTTTTTGAGTTATGTTGTTCACAGACACACACACCCACACACAGAAAGACACACACACACGAACCTTCTTCTAAAGATGCTTTTTTCGGACTCAGGGGGCCTCAAAACATATATTTCCGGTGAAATCTGGGTATATAATTTTTTGTTCGAATACAATATCTTCTTTATACACTATGTACACAGTACGTTCTTGAGAAAGTTAAAAGCTCTTGCGTTTGTGTCTTAGAGAATGTAAATATCACACCACTCAAACTTGAGTAGACGTTATGTCAGGATTCACAAGTATGTATTTCGTTTATAAATGAGTCATCATACTTTCAGAGAATCTCTCTCTGCTTGCTCATTTCCTAAGAGTAAGTCTGCCTATTGCTTCTCGTTAGGGTTTAAGGGATTAACACAAAATTTAAACGATTAATACTAACATCATCCCTTTCTACTTGAGACTTGTAAAACAGTGGTTCTTTATAAGCCTCGGTTTTACAATGTGCAGTTAAATAAAATTAACTATTAACCCATAATTATATTTATGGTCGTTATCATTTTCTGGTTAAGATTTAATTCCTGTTAATGACTTCATGTAAATTTATAAGCTATTGCTTTTCAAACGGTTTGCAATTTTAAATTTTCAAAATAAACAAACTGTTAGTCCTGAAGGAACTAAAATACAAAAATATGTAAATATATATAGATTTCTTAAATAAATCACCTCTTAAATTATATTCCTTTCTTTCCAAAATGAAATGCAATTCAATTTATAGGCCAAAATTGCGCTTTCTTATTATATAAGTTCCTATGTTATATTTTACCAAATATTTAAACGTTTAAATCATCTCTGACACACCTTTCTCTTTGAGCTAATTCTCGGCATTGTTATTTACTTTCTAATTCCAAGAAATGGTATAGTGCATGTTCAAATTTGTAAAGATAGTAAATCTAATTAACTGAATTTTTAGGCTAATGGGTAATGAACTGACTTCCCAGAATACCTAATTACTTCGTGATTATGACTTCAAACTGATTGCTTTACCCCAATACTTAGCTTGACTGTTTGACTATTATATAGTAATAGAATTTAATCACTAATAAGTCACTTTCTGCACATAGAATACGAAATATAAACAAATTAAGTAAATATTTCCATGAACCAATCACCACTATCACAGATACTTATCTATAAGGACATGTAATTTTAAAATTTGTCCTCCCCTATAGAAATTTTCTGTGCATGAACTTATTCGTTTTTCCTATTTAGCGAAAATGATAGTAAAATATTAAATAAAATCTCTATCATTCAGACAAAATGTGTTACTAAGTACCAAATTATGAGCTAAAGTGAACGATATTAATTATTATTGTGGTGGGGACTTATTCCCGTTTTATATGGTGAAATATGAAACAAAACGTATCGTTTGCTCTATTATTAAAATAAAATGTTTTATTAAACATTAATTATTTATGAATAATAATAAAGATTAGAATATAGACACTTTGAAAGCTGTAAATACTTTTTTACTCGTGTTGCATGTTTTTCCTCTGGACGGCCAGAAAACATACTTGAGGATACTGATAATGAACCTAGTTTTTTCAATGTAAACCTAAAACTCATGCGTAATAGTCCGTTGAAATACGAATAAAATATATGTATTTTCATATAGAAAGAAAGAGTTTAACTAGTATGATTGGGATCTTAACTCATTTTCCCAAAACCAACTTCTTCCTTTCCTATTTACTGATTCAATTGTAACCCTAGTGTTTAAAATAAAATTAATCTTGCTTTTAATATATGCACATGTATGAAGTTATTTATTGCAATTATTTCTCTATTTTGCCATTCGTTCATATAAAATGATCACTGATTTAATGCCACAGTATTTCTTATTCAAATTGAAATTTCATTATTTTGATGTTTATTGCACCTACTTGCATCATAGCTAGAAATCTATATCGTCAGAGTAACAGGTAGCATATCTTAACCTAGATATATTGTAACAACTAGGTACATAACAGAGCATTAACTTGTCAATGATTACTTTTAGGCAATAGCCTAAAAAGTAACTACGTAATTAAAACCGTTAACGATTGACGATTTGTTGCTATCCTATTTGCTGTGTTCTAATGCATAATAAATTTAATGAGTAACATTTGTAAGATCACATTTACCAATTGCGATTTATATTAAATCCTGTTTTACAAAATATTCATGTAGAACTCACTTTTAGCTCGTTATTTGTGTTTATCCTGGTAAATATTCACGACGTAGTCTCTATTCGGTAATACCACAGGATATTTATTTTTAAGCCTTACAATTAAGTTTTTTAAAAGGCATCTATAATTATATCGCAGCCATGATATATGATATTACAGGAGAAAAAAGATTAGTATCTGAACTTAAAAAAAATTTACTTAAAATATAGAGAACATAACAAAATAAAACAGTAAATATTCCAGTGTGTTCGTGGTCCGACCGAAATATTTGTCTAATACAAGTTACCTATGTCCATCGAGTCAATCATATTATGATGATAGAATAAAAATATCCAGGAATGATGGCATTTTGTGCATGCTTTATACCAAGATGTAATGCAGCATCATTTAGCAGTTAGGTTTTCTGTACCACTTTTAGCAGAGTTTCTTATAATTCTGAGCCATTGTCTCTCTGGGGGTGAAAAATTTCAGATGCCTGAGATAAGCAGCTGGAGACACACCTCTCTTATACCTTCTCCCTTGAGCATTTTTGAGAATGATGCTCTCGGTACTCTTTTTATAGTCTCGCCTCTTGCACATCGAAAGTAGATTATTTTGGAGAAAACAAGGAAAAGCTTGCAGGTTCTGTTTACTCCTTCCAAGACAAGGCATTGAACTACATTTAGAAAACGAAATTTACTGTTAGAAATCAAATTAAAAAAATATTAGAAATTAAAACGAAACAAAAATAGTTACGTTTTTGCCATAATACTGCAATAATTTAAGATTGTACAACAGAGTATAAACAAGCGATGAATTTAGAGTTCTTAGTAATCCATTGTTGCCAACTTGAAACATATGGATTATGGACATTTCAATTCTGATGTTCTTGTCAGATGAGCTATGATACTTAAGACTAACCTGCTAGATCGGAATTCTTTTTCTAACATACTCCTTCAGGAAATGAGTTTGATAATACACAAACACAGAAACACTCAGCTCTAAATATCTATACCCATAGCGGGATTCGATCAAGCTACCTTTTCGCGGCTGAACTTCAACGCCACGTCGTAGAAGACTCTTCCCATATTGCCTACTTCAAACTCAACTTTGAAAATAAAGCTTTATTAATATAAAATCATAGTGATGGAGTTCGATGCAAAATAATGAGCTATGAAAAGTTTTAATTATATTTTGGCCATAAAATATGACATTTACTTTCGGAATTGTACATTAGTCTTGTAAATTAGAAATTGTCTTGGCCTTTTCCCTCTTTAGTTATTGATTGTTCATCTTGTTACAGAGACAAGGAAAACATATCTATTATTCTAAACTAAGCTTACTATTTTTATAGAAACATTTTATTTATTTATTTTTTTACGTTTTGCGGTGTGTGGAATTAAATCGCGTGACTGTAGAAGCATATTCATATTTGATGAGCATCTTCCAATTCTTTCATGTTTTTTATTTTCTTTTAAACTTAGCAACATATCAGACTATTCATATATCTATTCTATTTGGGCAGTTTCTAAACGGTTGTAGAAAATCCAAGCAACTCTTTCAGTAAATGCGTCAGGATAACTCCACATGTCCTTTCTAGCAGTCAGACACAATACAGCTGACAAGTATTTGAGTGGCATTTTCTCTCTCTGACGTCACGTGAGTTATTTAGGGATCTATTCTTACTGTGTATAAATTTTAGTTTCGTGAACCGGTGACATTTCCCTTAACTTTAAAGGGTTTATGTGATAAAAATCTATAAACTATTTGCAATTTTTGAATTTCATTTGCTATTTTATTACTAAGAATGAAAGAAAGTCTACAAAGCCTACTTTGATTAACTAATGAAGTGAATTTGCTCTAAATCCTTAAAGTATAAGATGTTTTGGCTTTAAATTATACATTCTATAATTTTGGGGGTTTTCATTATTTGATAAATAATTTTCCATAATGTAATATTTATTAGATAGAGAAGATGTTGTATTTCGCCCAAAATTCGATAATCATATTTGACCGAAAATAGGTATATATTTTGAGGCCCCCTGAATAAAAAAAAAGCACTTCTAGAAAAGTGTGCGTGAGTGTGAGAGAAAGAGAGAGAGAGAGAGATAGGGAGAGAGAGAGCAGCATTAACTGAAAATGAAAAGTGTATAATTCCCAAAGTTGTTATTTCATTTCAGTATCTTCCAAAGATACTACACAAAGATATTTTACAAATTATTTTGAGATTGCATACCCCAACGACTATTTACAATGTCGTAGGTACTGAAGTCCTGGGCTTCATATTTTAACCAATTACTAGGTCAATTATTGTGAATTAATTGATGTTCTTCCACACTAGCCGTTCTGGGACAAGATTTGGTAAGGTTAAGCCAGATTGAAACTTCAAATTCTCCTTGTTTCCATCCAGTTGCTCTAACCACTGAGCTACCATGGAAAATTTTGAGACCTCCTTGGTAACTAGTGACTAAAACAACTGGACGGAAACCAGGAGAACCGTGGTTCAAATCCTGAATTTTTCATTCTAGCTCTACCTTCCTAACTGGTAATTTTTAGGCCATAGATAAAAAAAAATACTACACAGAATATATAAATCTTCTTAAAATTCACACCTTATTAGCTTTAGTTTTTGCAGCATAGGTCACTTCAAGATATCCGTTATTAATGGTTCAAATTGTTCCATATTTTGTGCTTTTGAAATTCAGTTATTTCTAGCAGTTGCTTGGAAACGGTATGACATTTTAAGGACAATATTCACTAATGAATGATATAGGGTAAATAAAGTCATGTGAATGTAATACATTAGAATTTTTAAACTAATGAAGTGAAACTGCTCTTTAAACCATAGGCTATTTTGAGTGAATTATATATTCCATACGAGTTTTCATTGTATTTTAATTAGCGGTAAAAGTTTCTTATTTTGACAAGTTTCTTCGTGTTTATGCTTATCACAGCTCTTCAATTTTGTTTTCGGCCCGCGCACTCCTGCGATTGGTGATATGAAGTTGCCTTTGAACTCATCTCTGAAATATATATTCCTCTGCTGTGGTCCGCATTTCTACGTGCCTTTGCTTTCGAAAATGTGGCAACGTAGAAAGAAAAATATCAGTTTCAGAGATAGGAATCGCGATGAGAAACAACAGAAAACAAAAACAAAAGGTTTTCCCGTAAACATGTCATACGTAGAACCGGCATACATAAACAACTGGTCCAAACGTATGGAAGCGAAACGGCTGCTCTTTTAGCAAAACAATAAAATATATTCGTTAGAAGCACTATCGGGCTATAAGGCATGTATCAAGTACTTTAATTCATTATATGAAGGCGATGTTTTCCACTTCCAGGTTTTAAATTCGTTTTAGATTAAAGCTGGGTAATATAAAGCGGCGAATCCAAGCATCTTCAAATAGAATTGAGTAGATTAAAAATAATATCCTATACATCTTATAGAAACTTAAAGGGCTTATACAAGGTCACAAATTAATAATAATAATAACAACAATAATAATAATAATAATCTAAGTCTACCTATCCAACTCCTGTCCTAAACACGGTTTATGTGAAAAAACAATTAAACCATAATAGTTCACCATAATAGTTGGCTATACTATGAATCCTGGGACTTAAATAAGTGGCCATTGGGGTTGTCATCTCAAAATAATTTGAGAACACCTTGTGGTTTACCGGGAAACTTGAGAGTCAATTGAGAAATTCATGTTGCTATGGTAGCTCAGAGGAAGAGCAACCGGCTAGAGACAGAGAGATCCGTGGCTCAATCCAGGCTATGATTTCGAATTTTCCAGTCTGACTCTACCTATCTAATAATAATAATAATGAATAATGATAATAACAAGAATGGCTGGAATTAATAAAACTGAAGCAAAACCAATAAAGGACTTAAACAACGATATAGCCTGTCTCCAATCACATTTAATGTGTTTATAGATGATTTGATCAAGGACTGGAGACAGGAAGTAAATCTCAGTATTGAAATATGGCAATATCCTTATGTATGCAAATGATGTAGAGACATTGGAAGAAAATATGGATGAGCTGCTAAAAGTACAGTATAAACTATATATTAAGGAAAATATAATGTAACCTTTGCCTCTGAATAAAGAAAACTAAAATAATGACTCATTATGGGAAATGCCCCATCCTCTCAAAATTAATACTCCTCTTCAGCAGGTCTTCAGCTTCAAATGTTTAGGACGTGACGCAAACTTATTTATCGACAAGGATACAGAAAATAAAACTAAGAAATATCAATATGCGGAATGATAAACAAAGCATTTCAGAGCATAATACGGAAGGAAACAAAATTAAAGTAATGTATAAACATAGCTAAAATTTTTTTTGCGATATGAAAGTAAGTCAAGGATGCTTCAAAATCATGATACAAATAGAATTGAAACAGCTGAAATTATATTTTTTTAGGAAAGTTGAGGGTGTTACCGGGTAACATCTATAGCTACATATATATTTTGTGATTAAAATCTCCAATTGCAAAAATTTAAACCAATTTTCTCAATCTCTGAGACAAAATCTCGAACGTAGAACATTTTGATTAAGCGATGCATTTATATATTAACGTTTGTAAAATTATGTATTACTCTTAAAATTGTTCAGAAAGTATTCGTTACATCTGAAAGAAATTTGGTATATATTAACTAAATAGAAATATAATCACAGAAACATTTCAGAAATATCCATCAAAATGTAGAACTTGCAAAATTCATTGTGTCGCTTAAAGGAAGGTATATGTCGCCATATCAAAGTGTCCCTTTGTGACATTTGGAGAAGAGTAATGAAGGAAGAAACTGTCCGTGCGGAGTAATGAATGGAGTCTTGAACGTTTTCAAGTCGAACGTATTGGCCGCCGCCCAAGCCCTCTCAAAAGCCTCATACCCCCAAACATTCCCTGAAAAGAAACCTGCTTCAAGTCCATTCAGCAGAGGCAGGTCCATAGTTTTCCAACAGATCAGGAAAAAAAAAAAAAAAAAACAGTCATTTGGATCTTACACACTGAAACTACTGATGAAGGAAATTATTGGTATAGCATATAGCAAGTAGTGGACAAGAAATTCGTTGTAGAATATAAACTACCCTAGCATTCGACTGTTGAATCGAAAAAACCACCACAATTCATAGACTTTGAGGGTTTTTATGGATCAAATCCAGGACTTTCTCATGCGTTGCCGTGGAGGCATTCCTCTCGGAGTGCTATGTTACATTCACAGCTTTCTTTTGTATGTTGCATTTTCCGTAAAATGCTTCTCATTCTCAATCTGAATGGATATAGTATTCCCGTTACACCCGGCATACAAAACCTTGTCACACAAAAATATCTGATGAAAACACAAACTATTTCAATGTATATTTTTTTTTTTAATGTTCTAAATTTTCCCTGATAGACATTCATTGTTAATTTTGAAACCATATTTCCAATTCTTTATCAAAAATAGCTTTTGTTTCTCGCGATATCAAAAATAGATTATGGAATTTCAAGGTTAGAATGCAGCAACCTATTGTTTAAACTCATGTGTCTTAATGTGCTCTACATTTGTTGAGTGGTAAGTTTTTGTCCATCTCTTACGGTTTAGCAGTTATGCAAAATTATGTAAAATTGGCCCAGAATAAAGTAGTCTTCAGAGGCTATTCCCAGAAAATTCAAAATATACATTTTATTTGTCAGGTAAATATCTTTAATATACGATATTTTAATCAAAATCGTTTGAGCCATTTTTTAGAAAATCAAAATTTTCGAAAAAAGTTCTATGTAAAGAGTAGTTTGGGATGGGGGATTTTTCTCAAAATCTTCGTGTCGCATCCCTGGGAGATACTAAACCCAAATACCAAGTTTGATATTTTGCCGACTTTTCGTTTTCGAGTTATCGTGTTCACAGACACACGGACACACACACACATGGACCTTTTTCTGAAAATACATTTTTTGGATACAGGGGACCTTAAACATATATTTCCAGTGAAATATCGTATCGAATTTTTTGGTGGAGTGTAATACCTTCTCCATTCACTATGTACATAGTACGTATAGAGAAAGTAAAAATCTGATGTATTACATTCACATGACTTTCTCTATATCTCTGCAATAAATTATTCTTAAAAAGCCTATACTTCTATTTACTTCATGCTAATCAGTAAAAAAATAGCAGAAATAGCATTATTACTTGCTTCCTTGTAAGTAGAAGCGAAATAAGGGAGTACCATAGGTTAAAGTGGTTACTATGTCACTGAATTTCGTTTGTTTGTATGGACAGCAGTTGTCAAATTCCAGTATGAGAAACGTATGTTGTTCATAGCAGAAACCATAAATAAGGAATTTCTCCAAAACGACTAACAACATGATAAAAATGTATATTACATAAAGTGTGTGTTTTAACGTGCTCTAGATTTTTTGTGTAGAAGTTGTTGTCCATCTCTTACGGTTTTGCAGTTATTCAAAATTCAGTAAAATTCCTCCAGAATAAACTACTCTTCAGAGGCTATTCCCAGAAAATTCATTGTATTTGTTAGGTAAATATCTTTAATATACGAAATTTCAATCAAAATCGTTAGTCATTTTTGAGAAAATCAAAGTTTTCGAAAAAAGTTCCATGTAAAGGGTAGTTGCGGGTGGGGGGATTTTTCTCAAAATCTTCGTGTCGCATCTCTAGAAGATACTAAACTTAAATACCAAGTTTGGTATTTCACCTACTTTTCGTTTTTGAGTTTTCGTGTTCACAGACACACGGACCTTTTTCCAAAAATGCTTTTTAGATAAAGGGGACCCTAAAACATATTTCCGGTGAAATCACGGTCTCGAATTTTTGGGTGGAGTGCAATACCTTCTTTATACACTATGTACATAGTGCGTATAGAGAAAGAAAAATTAGCAGAATTGCTTCCTTGTAGGTAGAAGTGAAATAAGGGAGTCAAAAGCTGGTTGCTTTGATTGTACGGATAGGAGTTGATAAATTCCTGTATGAGAAAAGTATAAGTTTTTAAAGGCTGAAACCAAAAACAAGGAATATCTGAAAAACGATCAACTCCACGAAAAAATTGTATTTAACATAAATTGTGTGTTTTAATGTGCCCTACATGTTTTGTTGGCAAGTTTTTGTCTATCTATTACGGTTTACCAGCTACACAAAATTCCGTAAAATTCATCGAGAATAAAGTAGTCTTCAGAGACTATTCCCATAAAATTCAATATATCATATTATTCGTCAGGTAAATATCTTTAATATACGATATTTTAATCAAAATCGTTAGAGCCAATTGATAGAAAATCAACATTTTCGAACATTTTTCCATGTAAAGGGTGGTTGTGGGTTGGGGGATTTTCTTGAAAAATTTCATGTCTCATCCTTGGAAGATAGTGAACTTAAATACCAAGTCTGGTATTTAGCGGTCTTTTCGTTTTTGAGCTATGCTGCCCACAAACACACACATACACACAGACAGATACACAAACACGGACATTTTTCTAAAAATGCTTGTTTTGGATTCAGGTGGTCTCAAAACATTCATTTCCGGTGAAACCTCGGTATCGAGTTTTTCGGTACAATGCAATACCTTCTCTGTACACTCTGTACATAGTACGTATAGAGAAAGTAAAAAGTCCTGGAGACGAAATCAGTAAGTTTTAAGCCATGAAGATTGCAGAACCCAGATATTTTCACCTAATCTACTCTCTCTCTCTCTCTCTCTCTCTCTCTCTTTCTCTGTCTCTCTCTCTCTGTTGTTTAAGAACTATGCGTGTCTACCCGCCCTTCAGAAAGACAAACTCAACAGCACAACCGTTACCTCGAAGACTTGTATTTGCACGTGGTGAAAGTTTCTCTTAACAATGCTTTAAAGAGGACTTTCGATTGTTTCTACTTTCTCTAGGCGTATGATCATACAAAGTACACAGTAGCTATAAAAAGTATTGTAATCCACCAAAAAATTTGATGTCAAGATTTCACCGGATATGTATGTATTTAAATCCCCTGAGTCCGAAAAGGCATTTCAGAAAATGGTCCGCACCTGTGTGTTTGTGTGTGGACAGCACAGCTCCAAAACTAAAAGTCCGTTAAGTACCACACTTGATAATTAAGTTTAGTATCTATCAAGGATGCAATACGAAGATTTTCAAGAAATTTCTCCCTCCCCCCAACTACCTTTTACATGGAAAAAGTTTGATTTTCTCAAAAATGACTAACGATTTTGATTAAAATACTCTATGTATAAGCTATTTTAAGACAAACAAAATGCATATCTTGAATTTTCTGTGAATAGCCTCTTCATCATGGATGACTTTTATATAACTGGCCAACTGTAAGGGATACACAAAAACTTTCTACTCAAAAAACTAAACATATTATTTATATCATACACACTTTTGTTGTTATAGAGTTATCCGTTTTCGAGATATTCCGGACTATTGTCTTCAATTTTAAGCCACTTAAACTTTTCTCAAACCGGAAGAACGCTTTTTACTGGTTTTATATTTGTTTACTCCTGGCAAACGAGGAGATTGGAATTTCAGTTGATCTACATAGCGACGGTTTTTAAGTGATGAGACTATCGCTTTAGCCTGTGCATTTTCTAATTTCCCTTCTACTTACAAAAAAAATCTAGTACATATTAAGACTAATTCTGATGTTGTTTATCTTGATTAGCAGATGTAGATAACAGACTAATGTTTTGAATAAAATGCTTGTTTGTCGAAGAGCTAGAGGACATAATGTGCATGGAAAACATTCGATTCTTACTTTCTCTATACGTACTATGTACATAGTGTATAGAGAAGGTATTGTAGTGCACCCAAAAGCTCGATATCGAAATTTCACTGGAAATGTGTTTTGGGATTCCTGGTATTCTAAAAACACATTTTTAGAAAAGGTTCGTGTATTTCTGTTTCAATAAAGGTATAGATTGTTTGGGTTAGTAAGTAATTTAAATTATTGCAAAGTTTATTTAATTTTTCATGGACTTCGTGTGATTATCGGAACTACATTTTTTGGTATTTGAATATTTAATAGGAATTGCATAGCTCAAAAACTAAAGCACCTAAAATACCAAACTTGGCATTTGAGTTTAATATCTTCCAAGGATACGACATGAAGATTTTCAAGAAAATCTCTTCTACCCCATCTATCTTTAATATGGAAAAAATTTAAAAAATTGCAATTATTTTTTTTAAATACCGTAAGGTATTTACATGACAAATAAAATGTATATCTTGAATGTTCTGGGAATAGATTCTGAATAGTTGTTCATTCTGGATGAATTTTGCTTAAATTTGCGTAACTGGTAGCTCGTAAGAAATAGACAAAACTTACTGCTTAAAAATGTAGATCTCTATGAAACACACAATTTATGTTAAATACATTTTTATTGTAGAGTTGATCTTTTGGAAGATATTCCATGTTATTAGTTTAAATTTTTAGGCATTTAAAAATTTCTCAAACTGTAGGTAACCTTTCATTCATGTCTCTTCTGTTGCTTTTTTTTTCTGGCAAGCAAAGAAAACGGAATTTAAATTGTGTTCACATAGCGACTGGCTTTTAAAGGAATTGACTATTACTTGACCCTATTGTATTGCCTCACTTCCCTTCTGCTTAAGAAGCGAGTATAGACCAATTTTGGCAATGTTTATTTTGACTAGCATGGCTTAGATAAAAGAATAATATTTTGTAGCAAATTTTGTTTGTAGAACAGCAACAGAAAGTCATGTGAATGGAACATATCAGATTTCTTGGTGACATTGCCGAGCATGCGCAGAAGCATTAAGTGTTGTGAGCTCCTATTTGCGAAGCGTAGCAACAGGAAGAGAATTTCCCCGCTTGCTTTCCTTTGGATTAGCGAGCGATCCGTTAGGGACGAAATAGCATTAGAACAAGCCTTACCATGATATCGAAACATGGGATTCTGATAATAGGTCATCTTTTAATTGTTACATCATTAGATTTGTAAATACATATAAATCCTGCCCCGTAGCACAGACGATACAGCACCTGCGTGGTGGCTGAGAACTTTTTTCTGCCTAAGATGATTTCCTATCACCCCCAAAGTGCGTACGAAGAATATGAATATGTGTGTGTATGTGTGCCCAATGAACAAAATAAAAAGAAATAAACTCAATGACAACAGAATTTGAAATAATATAATTCTCACTGATACTTAATATGTTCCAAGGGAAAAATTCTACCATACGAAAGATAAAAGAGAAAGGTTATGAAAACGCAGTTGTCTTTACTTTCTCTAGCACTTACTTTATAGCCAGAGAAGATATTATTTTCCACCAAAATATTCGATATCGTGATAACCATGAAAAACAAGTTTCGAGGTTCCTCAAATACATAAGACATTTTTAGTAAAAGGCCCCTCATGTGTGTGTGTGTGTGTGTGTGTGTGTGTGTGTGTGTGTCAGTGTGTACCAAAAGCATAACTCAAAAACGAAAGTATGTTCAATTACGAATTTCAGATATTTCAAAGATTGCGACATGAATTTTCTGGAAAATCTTCCCAACCCAAATTACCCTTTAAATGGAAGATTTTTGAAATGTTATATTTACTCAAAAAGCTCTTAAAATTGAATTAAAACACGATATATAAAATATTTACTTCACAGATGTAATGTGCCTTTAATTTTTTGGGAATAGTGTTCATTCTGGATAATTTTTAAAATAACTGGTAAACCGTAAGCGCTGGATAAAGGCATACTACAAAAAAACATCGGATATAGTTAAAACACACAATTTTTTATCAATACTTTAATTTTTCGCAAATGGGAAGTCACCCTTCGTTTCCCTTTTCCTCTTCTTTTAACCTGATCCTCGTAAATAGAGCGGAATTTCAGTGCCATCACATAACATCAGTTCTTAAAACATTTGACTATTGCTTTAGCCCAATGTATTCCTTTACTTTCATTGTACCTACAATACAGGGAGAGTTCGAATGACAAACTTTCAGGATTGATATCTGACTTGAAAGGGAGCGCAACAGTGCATGTCCAGAAATATGAAAGTCATGTTTTGGTCACTTATCATTTGCAATTTTAGAGCATTTTTCGATTTTACGTCTTTTTCTTCCCTTTTGCGTATATATTGACCATTTTGCTGCGCAGATAAGTTTATATCACTGGCATTTTATATAAGAATTAATTTTCAAACATTGAGCTGAAAAATAAGAGTACATTTTTACATCCTTCACATTCTTGCAAATAAATTCCCATTTCTTTTTACTAGCCTTGAAAATGTTTTTTGTGGATAAAGGGATGGCTATTATCATAGATGCACCTATCAGTACATGGATCAGTAGAGCAAACAAGATCACGTATTTCGTTATCAATTTAATAACCGCGCCCCGCGCGGGTGACTTAAGCTGTTTCATCTGTGGCTCGCATGCGGGAGATCGCGAGTTCAATGCCTGTTGCCGGCCTACGTGACCCATACTTTTTCGGGAATTTCCCCAGGCCGCCAGGCAAGCTGTATAAGTTCATTACATCCCCCGAATTTTCGGGTCTTCAATTTCCTGTTTCCAGCATTTACCATTATCGATGAAAAATTACCTTGTGATTAACATTCCTGCTGACACGTGGCCGTCTCGGTGCGTCATTGCCATATTTACTCGCTCTCCGTCTGCAGCGGCACACCCTCCACTGCTTCCTCTAAAATGCCTTCTTCTCTACATGCATTTCTATCACACTTCTAGTATGTTGAGCTACTTTTCCCCGTTTCTCACTAGTTACCTCATCTATTCCTTTCAACATTGAGTCCTGTGCTTCATAAACGAAAAATGTTTGTTATTTCGCTAAAGTAACCTCAATTTGTTTATCGCAACTGTAAGACATTTTCAAATCACAGTTGTCACTCGTGGTAGTTCTAGGATCAGAACAAGATCAATGTCGCCCGCCTAGGTAGTGTAGTGGTAACGTGACTGCCTCACATTCAACAGTTCAGGAATTCGAATCTTGCTTAGGGTGAGTTACCCAGATAAGGTATTTATCTGGGTTTTTCCTTATTGAGTAGACGAGTGTCGAGTAACTTTAAGCTCCATGTATTCAGAGATCATTTGATCATAATTTCACTATTATTATCCATTATCCGAAATGAATGGACCAGGTTAAAAAACGATAACCTACTACAAAAAAGAACAATGTACGCGATATATAAAAAGTAGTAACAATTATAAATTTAAATTTTTATAAAATCACTAACACAACGGAACTTTACACAGAACGAAAACAATCAGATTGCAAACAATTGATCAGTCATGCATGAGAACCTCGCGTAAATTTCCACTGAACCACGTAGGTGTTGCAACGCTGATAACATCACGTCTCTGACGGTTACGCATTCTTATTCTGAATGGTCAGCAACCTGACGAGCTCCTGCCAGCAGACGACACACCCTAGAAGTGTCAATTAAAAGGAAAGTTCTCAACGACCTTTGTCATGTCTTTCAGCGTTGAAGGACAAGCGGATGGTGTTCGGCGGGTTGCGCCTGAATAGTGTCTTGCGCACTGTAAAGGTTTATCCTGGCTTTATATATATATACCCTACTTTTTATTTACTTATTTGTTTACTTTGATTACTGTATGATTACTAAATTTCTGTTTTACTTTTTGTACATTCATACACAAACATATAACACCCATGCCCAAGGCGGGACTCGAACCCACGATCCCCTGCGCTGCGAAACACCAAAGCGAGACACTTTGGCGAGCGCGGCCATGGGGACCGGCAAGCTTCGTCGTCGGTTCACTCGATTACTCTTTGCACCAATCTTTTGGGTTTTCTTTAAAGTTAAAACACACGCATTCACCCACTGTCATACTTCGAGTCTTTACAGTGGATTAGGAATAACACTGGCTAGAGAAAAGTTCCCACCCCTCAGCCAGAAATGAATCCGGGACCACTCGGAAAACAGGTAAGATCTCTAGCTTCTGAACTATGAGACACATACCTACAATGAAGGTTTCTTTAAAGTTTATCTGGATTAACAAGAAATAGAAACAGAAGATCCCGTGTCGGATTCCCGACTAGAGGCTGGGAATGACTATTTAGCCGTGATTATTTCCTATTAGCTCCTTGTAAGGTAATAAATGTTTGAATGTGTGTGTGTGTGTGAATCAAATGAAACCTAATTAAAAGTAGTACCAACCTAAAAATTAACACCGAACGTTATTGCCTATAAGAAATTGTTAAAAAGGTAAACAGCCACCGGTATAACCTTATATGGGCTATGGAATTGATCGTAAAATGATTAATTCAAAAGTCTAACTAAATTAAAGATTAAAATGCGTTGATAAATAAATACTAAGGAATTGCATATGTATATAGTAATTTAAATAATATACTTCATTCCGTAGTATATAGTAATGACATAGATATAAAATATATGCTTAATCAAAATGACGGAAAGGAACAGTACATTTATATAGCATCATATCAGGAAAAGGCGAAGAAAAAGTCACAAATAAATCTAAAACAAATATATAACATTTGTGATCACTTGAAGATAGTGTTTACACTATTTTACAACAAATTTTTAAGACAGGAACGGAAAGTATTACCAGTATAAAACATCGAATTAAAAAATACATCCATAAGCATAGATAACTATAAACAAATCCATAAGCGTGTATATTTGTGTATGTGCGTGCGTTAGGGAAGCTAAACAATGTGAATAACAGAAAAAGGACAGGCACGCAAATAGGCAATAGTGATAATCCGTCGTCAAAGGAGGAGAATCGACAGAAGTAAAGATAGACTTTATGGTACCTTTGAACGAAGGAGAGTTCAAAGAATTGTATATGATCATTAATGTAAGAAAGAAACAGTGTAAGTTAAATTGTGCAAGATGATGCGGAAATGCCTTGTAAAACTTCACAATTTAGAAAAAATAAGCTCGCATTGAGAAAACTTCATAAAATGCGTTGTGTAGTACTGAACCAGATCTACCGCGAGGCAGAATAGTACAAATCGGTTTCCAATATGTAGATAATAATAAATAGCACTGCAATTAAAAAAAATATGGTGTGTTCCATTCACAGGACTTTCTCTACTTCTCTGCAATATATCATTGTTAAAATGCTTATGCTTCTATTTACTTCATGGTAATCGAGAAAAAATTAACAGAAATAATCTTATTACTTGCTTGTAAGTAGAAGCAAAATAAGGGAATACCATAGGTAAAAGTGATAGTCAAAAGCTGCTATGTGAACATTTGATAAATTCCTGTATGAGAAATGTGTAAGTTTTTCAAAGCTGATAACAAAAACAAGGAATATCTCAAAAACGACAAACCCCACGAAAAAAATGTATACAACATAAATTGTGTGTTTTAACATGCTTTACATTTTTTTGTGTGGTAGGTTTTTGTCTCTCTTATGGTTTAGCAGTATGCAACATTCCGTAAAATGCATCCAAAATAAGGTAGTCTTGAGAGACTACTTCCAGAAAATTCAAGATATACATTTTATTAGTGAGGTAAATAAATATCTTTAATATGCGATATTTTAATCAAAATCGTTAGCCATTTTTGAGAAAATCAACATTTTCGAAACAAGTTCTATGTAAAGGGTAGTTATGGATGGGGGAATTTTCTTGAAAGCTACAAAACTTAAATACCAAGTTTGGTATTCAAGGGTCTTTTCGTTTTTGAACTCTGCTGTCTACAGATAGACAGACACACACGGACTTTATTCCAAAACTGCTTTTGTTTTGGATTCATGGGGACCCAAAACGTGTATTTGCGGTGAAATCTTGGTATAGAATGGAATACAATACCTTCTCTATACAGTATGTACATAGTACGCGTAGAGAACGTAATAAATCCACGCCTAGTGGCGTGTTCAACAATTCAGACTAAATTACCCAACAAAGCATTAGAAATCGTTTTAGAGACCTTTTATGTTAACAATAAATTTGATCACTACATGTCATACCAAGTGCAGATATATGGAAGATTAAAATAAAAGCTTACTCTTGACAGTTTGTTAGTGAGGAAATTAAATTTTGTCAAACACAAATATAGGTTTCCATAGAATTTATTTGTTTTTCACACAAGCCCTGTGTAGGACAGAAGTTGGATAGGTAGAGACAGACTGAAAAATTCAATTTCAGCTATGGCATTAAAATTTTCAGTCTGATTCTACCTGTCCAAATGTATAGAAATTTAGAATTTTGAAGGAAAGAAAGTTTATTTATTAACGACATTTCATATAGAGTCTCAAAATAAAGAAGGGAAAATATTGAGCACAATCTTATTGAGGCCCGCCTCTATCATTTGATTATGGGTTTCTACCTCACATTCAAGAGGTTCCGAGTTGATTAGGGTGAGTTACATTAAGTCTAAATTCAATTTAATAAATATAAAACAGAAATAAATTATGAGTAATAAGTTTAATGTTATTCTATTTTCTAAATTTTCGTATAAAGATAGTATTTTTCCGGGGTTTTCCCGTATCCTGAGAAGACAATGTTGGGTAACGCTAAGGTCTCTGGACTCCTTGCTAAATTGAGCTTCATTTCACGTATTACATTCATTCTCCGACCGATATGACCTTTCAAGTTAAACTGGATACATTAAATGTAGAAAAAATTAGTTTAGCCGATTTTAGTATATAATATTCTGTTAAAGTCCTTTCAGTAGAACACCCAGAAAAACTCTGAAAATAAGTAAATCCGAATCTCGGCTGTGAAAGCCAACAATTTTAAACGATGTTTTAGATGTTTTAAAGCGGCATATAAATGGAGCTGAAGTAGATAGTAGTAGTTTGCAAACGAGCGAGTTGAAAAATCACATGATGTTTAAAATTATTATTATTATTATTATTATTATATAATTATAGGCATATTTAGGACATCAAAATGTCGGCCCTGTGCCCTGTGCGTCAAGTTTTGCCAGCTCCCATTAGCGGAGGAACAGCAAGAGAAATTCCCCGCTTGCTTTACTTTGGATTAGCGAGCGATCCGGCTAATACCTTGAGACGAAACAACATTAGAACAAGCATTATTACTACTGCTACCACCGCCGCTACCGATGACGACACATGGAGAATTATTACAAAGCTCTCGGCTGTCAGTTTTGCTACTGCTTCTTGGCACATATTAATAACAAGCTGTGGAATGTCTTCCACAAACTTTGTGGAAAAGCTGGAGGGGAGGGTTAACGGTGTGGGGGGCTGTCTTGTCAGCCATCTTCTACATTTGCACCGCGCTCCGCATGATTTGAGGGAAAGAACCTGCATAACCTTTGCTTCAGCTCAGGTGATGTCAGAATGCTTCATATTTTAAACCTTACTTTTTCAATCTGATGGATAACGGGAGGCAGACTTATTGTTTTGCTTGTGTCCCGTTAACCGAGATAAACTTTGCAGTAGCGGCAGTGTTGCCAAATTTGTGATTTTCTCTCTAAATTTAGGCGGAATCAACTGCGCTAAAGGAATACTTGGAGGGATAAGAGCTTCAGGGGATAATGCACGGTGAGGCGTAGCAATTGATTCTACAATGATTACGATAGCAATAATGTTAAGAAATCAGAAAATAAATATGGTTTGTAAACACAAGAAATAGTTAGAAGCAAACGAGAACAAGTGAAATACAATTGTTTACAGTAAATGGGGTTTTTCGTGGCAGCTGGGCCCACAGTCAAACAACGCGAATTCGTCTGGCATGGAAAGCGTAAGAGATGTGAAGATGTGTCCCTTTCGACCCCATTATTCTCTTTAAACAGCCACGCTAAGTCAAAAAAAAAAAAAAAACAAAAAAAAAAAAACGGTTCATTCAGTGCAGTGGTGGCTTACATGTGCAATATGACTAAACGGCGAGTGTTTAATCGGGACTGGAAGTACTGGAAGACAAGTACTTTTATGTTCAAGAACAACCGCCACTGTTGTTCACGTAACCTCTCCGTTTCTCTGCCAGGTGGAAGGAAAAAGGAAGGGACGATTTTAGGGGTAGAGTATTTCACACCGCGGGATAGTCAGTTACCCCGCCAGTAGCAGAACGTTGAAAAGTCGACACAAAGAGGAGTTCAATGCTCCTACGCGCACTGTTTAAGAGAAATTTACAAAGTGACCAATGGCAAATGAAATATCGGTCTCGTAGTCACGTAGTGAAGCGAGACATCCCAAATAAGCAGAGATAATATTTTGAAAAATCTCGTAATTGGAAGGTTTGCCATTACACTCGTAGCTGGAACATCAAGTAAAATTATTAAAATGAATAGTAAAACGTAGTTGTTAATATCCAAATCTTATATAATATTAAGATAAATTATGATGGAGTATCAAATTACGCAGCTAGATATAGGGACTTGTACTTGTTAAACGTCAGTAAGGCAATGCATGTGTGATGAGGTACAAATAACGCAAAAGGTGATGGGGAAATAAGGGGTTTAAAGGGAAAATAAAAACAAACCATTGATGTTATATACCATCCCTGGGAGAAAAAATCTATTTAAACCTGAGCTAAAATCCAAACCAGAACCCATCCTAAGAAAGTCTATGCTGCTAAACTGTCGAATGTCGCCTCCTGCTGAAAAGACCATGTCAAGGGAGAAGTTAGCTATCTGAGGACTTTTTAGGGGTTTCACTCTACATAAAAATTATATATGCTAACTAGCAATGAAATAACTTTTCTTCGTTTAATTTCCACCATTACGATAGATAAACTTCGCGACTCTCAAAACCGAACGCCGACTAGATGACCATGATTTAATAAGTAATATCGGCTAGTACCAGCAAAATTCAGTGATGTTTGTGAAAGGTTAGTATGAAGAGTTTTGTGCTAAGTCTTAAGTGTATATGATATTCCGAGAGAAAAGAATGTATGTCCTGAAACGCTCAAACATGAGAACTATATTCTTTTGCTGGAATATCTATTTATTTATGACTCATTTGTTTTGTTTTTTATTGTTCAATTTACATAGCCCCTTTAACATCTGTCGGGGGCTTCGGAATTGAAACAGCTCGTTGTCTATAGGTTTATATAATTTTATTTTCCTCAAACACTCGCACACATTCACTCTCACATACATACTTCCAGACTCTGTGGGGGATAGAGAGTAATTCTGGCTAAAGAAAAATTCCCCACCCCTGCAGGGAATCGAACCCAGGAACTCTGGCGGAGAAGTCAGCTCGCTGACCACTCGACCACGTCATTTTTTTGTATAAATGCTTCGTATTATAATATTTTGATAGCGCATGATTACTACTTTGCGTTTAGTAGATAATTAATGCAAAAAATACTAAATCATGTTTTTATTTGGAATGATGCACTATTTTAATGTAAAACTTTATCGGTGTAATAAATACTGATTAATGCTCTCAATGTGTTAAACGCACCTTAGATTGGTTCGGCCCTGATCCATCCATATGATTCAGAATATAAGGTTTTTTAACATAGAGGAATGAAATCCAAATATGAGCTCAAATGATCTCATAGTCCGTGGAGTTTAAAATTACACGACATTCGTCTTATCAGGATAAGGGAAAACCCAGAAAAAAACCTTAACCAGGTAACTATCCCTACGTGAGAATTGAACTTGCACTCTCTTGAATGTGAGGCAAATACGCTTCCCCTACACTTACAAAATGGGCGTAGACCATTTTGCAAATATTGTCATACCACGCTTAACCTCATAAAAAGGACCTGCCAAATCGTGCAAAAACTAAAAGTCTAATGAGTAATATTCACACGATTTCCTGAATCTATCTGCTACAAACTATTTTTTAAAAAAACGCATTCTTCTCTCTCTCTCTCTCTCTCTCTCTCTCTCTCTCTCTCTCTCTCTCTCTCTCTCTCTCTCTAAGCTAATGGAGATAAACATTTTCAGAAATGGTGTTATTACACACTTCCATATAAGTAGTAGGAAAGTAAGGGAATATCCTAGGTTAAACGATAGTAAAATCCTCTAAAACCTGGCGTCTGTGTGATGACATTGCAATTTCATTCTCTTTATAGGGCCAGAGTAAAACAAAAGAAAAATAAATACTGACTTCCCATTTGAGAAAATTATTTTATTGTGAAATTTAAACTAATAATAAGGAATATCTCGAACTGGCTAACTAAAAATGCGTGTTTTAACGAAAGCTACAACTTTATATGGTAAGATTTCATCCATCTCATTCGATTTGCCGATTATGCAGAATGAAGAGGACTTTAGGGGATATTTCCAAAAAAATTCGAGATAGACATATCACTTGTCATAAAAATATTTTAAACATTATTAAAGCCGTTTTTGAGAAAATCGAACATTTCGAAAATTTGCCATGTAAAGAATAGCTTAGGGTAGAAAATTTTGTTAAAAAACTTGCTTGGAAGATGCTGAGCTTAAGTATCAAGTTAGGTATTTTTGGAATTTTGGAGTTTTACAATGCTTTCCCCATTTGGTATACGTATTTCGCATTTTCTACAATGCGAAGACTGCTCAACCTTTCGTTGAACCTAAGGTTTTAATTTTTTTTTTTTTTTTTTTTTTTGTGTTTCTATGAATTATAGCACTTTGAGCATTTATATCGAATTTTAATAGATAAAACTTCCATATTTAATTTAAATTTCGCACTTTATCGCTTTCAAGGTGTATTAAAAACCAGTCACAGATCGTAAAACATTAAAACACAATTAGCAAAAACCTTTATGGACATTTTGCGTTACATCTCTAGTAATAGATAATGTAGAACACCCCCTCCCACAAACTTTGTAGCACTTTGTATTTAGAACTTGGTTTCTGTAACCAGCTTCAAAGTGTTTTTTCTGATCATAAGTGTAGCAGCAGAGGTAGCATTGTTTTAGAGAAAAAAAAACAACTGTTTTGTAATCCACATATAACTCGTATATATTTACTTAAGTCACATGGGATGGACCAGGCAGTTTCGTCTGTGGCACGCATTTAGAGATAACGGGATCACTTCCTGTGGACAGCCTCCTTGACCCACTGATTTTTGGGGGGTTTCCCCCTATCACCAGGCGATTGCTGGACAAATTTCTTTCATCCCCTGAATTTCTTGTCCCTTCATGGCGTTTCCATTGTTCATGTCATTCATCCTTCATCCCGTTGGTTTCATCCAGGTTAGAAAATGTTGGCGATGGTGCTCGGTGCGGTGTGGCAGATAAAAAGGATGCTAAAAGTGGCTCTCTCCTCTCTCTCTCCCTTTCGTCTGTGGCACGCATTTAGAGATAACGGGATCACTTCCTGTGGACAACCTACTTGACCCACTGATTTTTGGGGGGTTTCCCCCGATTACCAGGCGATTGCTGGACAAATTTCTTTCATCCCCTGAATTTCTTGTCCCTTCATGGCGTTTCCATTGTTCATGTCATTCATCCTTCATCCCGTTGGTTTCATCCAGGTTAGAAAATGTTGGCGATGGTGCTCGGTGCGGTGTGGCAGATAAAAAGGATGCTAAAAGTGGCTCTCTTCTCCCTCAATTTCGGTTGGTTGCCGCGACGATGGCCGCTTCTGCCGGGGGCGTTGGATTCTATACGGGGCGGAGGCTCCGGTCTGCCTGTTCAAACGTTGGGTTGTTTCAATCTGGAAACTGTAGGTATATTGTTGTACCGTGGTTCCTGGTATCATCATTATGTTGTGTAATATAGTATTCATAATAAATATTTGCCTAGAAGTTTTATAATATCAAAATGAATAAGCAAATAAGTGTATTTTCCTGTTTGAATCTCTGTATATCAGAAAGGTAGTGCGCCAAGGCAGAATGGACTGAAGCGCGGTGCCTTGCTTCCCGGCCATGTAATGCCGATTTCAAGTACCCGATGTAGAACCCGTGCCCACATCGTGAGGAAAGTGAGGAGCTGCGATATTCAGCGGTCCTTACCAAGATGGCCGACATTCCGGCTCGGGGATGCGTGATGCTGGTCACATTATCTCCCCGTATCAGTTGATCATCCGCCTCTGCCGCGCTTAAGTGAGGCCAGTTGGGTAGCGGCCCCAGCTCGTAAGAGCTGTAGCGACACAGAAATACTGTTATTAGCATAGTAGGAAGGTTACCCTAGCCGGAAATATGCTCTGCTTTCTTTAGCAATTGTTTTATTCCTGTATAATTTATTTGTGGGTAGAACTTTGGGTCATTAATTTTACGTATTCAGTCCGATATTTGCATCCTGACAGAGAGAAATCGCAAAACCCCAAATAAATTGTTGGCCGGTGTGTGTATTTGAAACCAGAATATCAAAAATGTCTAGAAGTCTTTTAAAATAAAATAAAAACATGGAGGATCCATAAAAATAATATTCCTAGATTTTCAAGCACCATAGAAATTGAATGACTTTTTTGCTTGGAAATCTAATATACAGCAAAGAATATTTCAGAAACGTATAAAACATAGCCATTTTATATTCACAAAAAATTCAAGATGCATATTTTGTGATAGCCAGTTCTCAAAAATATTAAATATTAGAAGCATTTTTAAAAAAGTTCGAAGTAAACGAATTGTGTTGCATCCTTATGTTGCATTTGCCCTTCACCTAAAACGTGTTTTTGTATTCAAAGCTAAACGAGGGACGAAATAGATAATAGAGATTATTTTTTTGGTCCAGGGTGGTTAATAAATATTAATAATCTTAAGTAGGCACTACAATTAAAGCCATAATTAGTTATGATGTACTTATATAATTGTATTAATTGGTGCATTATAAATTTCAGTAAACAATTATTAGTGAAAATGGTTAAAGTCAATATTTTCTATACTTTAACATGACAATATAATGTTTTTGTGCTTCTACTCTACATAATAAGTAAGTGTGGTTAAACAACTGTGCTTTTATTTTCTGTGAGTTATTAAATTAGTAAAAACTACTTAACTAATATTAACCTTTCTGTACATATTTCTATGGAAATTAAATTTAAATTCCTTCAACAGTAGTTGCACTTCAAGGCAGAAAGAAAATGCAGACATAATATTTCATTGTATAATTTTACTCTGGCCATGTATATTTTAAAAAAATGCGAGTCTCTTAAAAACATGCATTACGTCCGTAATGAGCTTTTAAATACTGCGCAGATTAAAAATTGTATTTTATAATCCATGAAGTGGAATTGTTAAGAGCTGTGACGTGTGCATAGTATGTAGCTTAACATTTCAATCTCATTTTGCTTCCGGCCTTAGCTGAGCTAATACATACCAACTGCAGAGATACCAAACACAGTACACATTTTAAATACATATTTACCTCATTGTGGCTAGGCTAAAACCTATTACCAGGAACTTATGCTTGGCTGGCTCACAATGTTTAATGTAAAGGTTTAGTCCTCTGGAGGCAAATAAGTCCTTGTCAAATAATCAGTATTTGCTATTGTTTGTTTCCCATCTGAGTGCCATTAGCTGTATACACTAGATAGATCAAATTCTGCTTATGAAAAATGAAGTCATTTTCATGACGTTCCTTTGGTATAAAGCTACATACAAGTAGAAAATGCATTTCGGTGAAGCAAAGGCAAAACTTCCACAGTATGAGCAAACTGCACAGAATGAACAGAATAAAAACACCGCTTCTTTGTACCCGTTCTTCTGTGAATTCCTCTTGAGACAGCTAAACAAAAAGAAGTTAAGTTCCGGTAATGCCTAAGTCACTATTGCATTTTTACTTTCTCTACACTTACTATGTACATAGTGTGTAGAGCAGGTATTGTATTGCACCAAAAAATTCGATACCGAGATTTCGCCGGAAATACATGTTTTGAGGTCCCTTGATTCCAAAAAAATAGAAAAATGTCCGTGAGTGTCCGAATATATGTCTGTATCTTTGGCAGCATAGCTCAAAAATCTAAACACATTTACATACCAAACTTGGTATTTAAGTTTCGTATCTTCAAAGGATGTGACACAAAGAATGTCAAGAAAATCCACCCACCCCAAACTACCCTTTACATGGCATTTTTTCGAAATGTTGATTTTATCCAAAATGGCTCTATTTTGATTAAAATATCGTATGTTTAAAATATTTTTATGACAAACGAAATGTATATATGGATTTTCTGGGAATAGCCTATAAAGACCTCTTTATTCTGAATGAAATTTGCTGAATCTTGCGTAAATTATAAAGCGAAGAGATGAACAAAACTACTACACTAAAAATGTAGATCACGTTGAAACACACAATTTATGTCGTATACGTTTTTCTCGTGGAGTTGACCATTTTTGAGATATTCCTTGTTATTGGTTTCAGCTTTAAATACTTAAGTTTTAAGCGGGAATATGTCAACTCCTGTCCATACAAACATACTTCAATCACATAGCAACCAGCTTATAAAATGTTTGACTATCGAATTGGCCTATGGTGCTGCTAATTTTTTCTCGATTAGCATTAAGTAAATAGAATATCTTTTTAACAATTATCTGTTGCAGAGATGCAGAGCAAGTAGTGTGAATGGAACACTTCAGATGTTTTCAAACTAACACACGAAATAATTATTTTCTTCATTCCTAGTGTGATACCCGTAATTGTCTCTGTTTTAAACCCTATACAAATTAGAGAAATCCCAGCACACCATTTGCTAAGGAAATTATTGGGTTTAAAGTTTAAAAAGGAATAGTTTCCTAGCAAGAGAAACATTCTGATGGGTTACATTCACATTACTTTTTCTACCCTCTACTGTTTAAAAATGGTTATACAAACTATTCTTTGAAAGATTCATAAAACATTAAAATCGTCTAGCCCTCCAGCCCGAAATATTTTAAGGCCATGAAAGTGATCGTACTCAAATTCTTTGGTAGACTTATTTTTTTGTATAGTTAGTTTTGATCTAAGTTAATATTTGCGTAAGTAGCTATATTAGAGAACTCGTTATAGATACAAACAGAATAATGGTAGTCACATTTTTAAGAGCTGCACGGTAAATGCTGGCTTTAAACTCCATATTTTCCATTCAATCGCAAAAAATAATTGAAAATCGATATTTCTTCATAATGACAAAATACTGATAATTTCAATTTCTTTTAATTTTTTTTTTTTTTTTCACACAAGCCATATGTAGAACACAAGTTGAATAGGAAGAGTCAGACTGAAAAATTCAATGCTATAGTTGGGATTTGAACGAGTCCCCGGGCCGGTTGCACTAACCACGGAGCTATCATGGCTACATGCCAGCATAGCATTATATTCCCCAACTGAATCATGTTTCCCGGTAAACCATAAGGCCATTTCAAATTATTTTGAGATGACATACTGCAAGTGCCTTACAATATCGTAAGTACTTTAAGTCCCAGTATTTATACATAGTTTTAACCAACTGTACATATTCATTGGGGTATGTCATCTCAAAATAATTTGAGATCACCATTAGGTTTACCAGGATATATAGGCAGTTGGGGAATTTAATGCTGTGCAGGCATGTTGCCATGGTAGCTCAATGGTTAGAGCAACTGGCTAGAGACCGCGAAATCCCGGCTATGGCATTGCATTTTTCAGTCTGACTCCACGTATCCAATTTAAATAATTTATAACCTATCTCGGAAACAATTTGTCACAATTTAGTTGAGATATGTTATTTGTAACAAATTGCCTGTATTAAAGAGAAGTATATTATTTATGTAGTGTATTTATTGTCACTGAACGTTTACCATGTATATAAGATCGAAGGAAATTTTTCCTGAATGAAGTGTATTTTTCAGGCTATACACACAAATTCCACCGATGCGTTTCATTAAGTCATTTAATATCTTTAATATTGGTATTTAATCAAAATCCTTTCAGCTATGTAAGAGAAAACAAAAGCTTTCGAAATACGTTCTACGTAAAGAGAAGTTATGGGATATTTTTGAACTTCTTAGTGTTGCATCTTTGGAAAACACTGAACTTAAATGGTAATCTTCCATATCGTTTAGCTGTACTGTTCACTCACCCGCACACACGAGCTTCCAAATGCTAATCTGTATTCAGAGGTCCTTAAAGTATGTGTTTCCGGTGAAATTATATTAAAATTTTAATATAATGCAATACTTTCCCTAATACTAAACTTGTGTAGTAAAGAAAGTAAAGCTTTTCATCATAGCATGGCTGCCATGTTTACATTAATTTAATTTAAAACATACCTTGAGATTCCTAAAGTTGTGATAGTTAAGTCATCTACAATTTCATCTCCGCTTCTCCAAGTTATGTAGCACAGAGATATAATTCATTAATTTAACACTGAGATGCACCTGACTCCACTGTTAAATTATACGGTCATATGATATGCGTTATGCTTAACTCTTTTGCCTCTGTCGTCAGATTAAAGAAAGAAAGAAAACAAATGAAGAGTTCCATGCGCAGCACAGGGAAGCACATGCTCAGGCTTATGTTTGTACATACTGCTGTAACGCTCTTAGCGCTATTTCAGCCAATTCAAAGCTATAGAAGATATTTAGGATCTCAGTTGGTCGAAACAAACTATTATGTAATCTTAAATTCTCATTACATAAACCTAACAGCATGTATTATAAGCATCTTAAAATCCAGTTTTGGCAACAAACTGAGGTTGGTAACGGTGCATCAGATGATGGTTCTGCTTGCGGTGTACACAACTGACAATCGATAGTAGTATAATACCGCGAATAAGTGCTTGTGGGGACGAGTTGTCTAGCTTGAATATTTTAAGGTAACCACGAACATGAGTGTGTGTGTTAACCTAGATATTATTTGCAAAAATAACAAGAACTTCCATATTAAATAACGCTGAATTTCCCAAGGTAAGATATTTTAATTTTAGGAAATCTTATTTTAAGGGAAATTATTGAAGGTATAGAAAACAAGATTCTCGCAGTGTTCTACTACGCAGAACAAATGTATGTTATTCATTTTGTCATTAAACTGAGAGTTTATCTCATGATGTCGTATTTCCTTAGAAAAAGTTTGTTATTTATTTCAATACAAGATCCGGATTTGGTACGTTTGTTATTCTACCATTACAACCGCTTTTAGTTGACTGATCTGCTAAAAACCTTCAGGGCACTAAGTCGTAAATTATAGCCGAGGGATCTGGGAAGTTAAAATCGCAATGATCTTAAGAAGTAAAAACACAGCAATCTAGCTGATTTCAGTTATGGACAGATTAATATTTTCAACACTTTTAAATCCGGATTACCTGTGGAAGTTTTACCAAAGTTCGTTTGGTTTAACCGATCAGTCTACCAGGTGCTATAAGAAATTTGCCCCCCCCCCAATTTGTCTACTTACTCCGTTCTTATGAAACAGTTTACACGATTTATTAGTAATGTTAACATTGTTTTTGTTTCTTTTTTTTTTTTTTGGTAACAACAAAACAAAATGTTTTTACGTATAAATCAAACGCTTTTTAGTATTACTAGAAAATAATCTAGTCACTGTAATAGTTATTTGATGAATAGTTCTTTAATGTTAGCAGTATGCTGCGATGTTTATTTTACAGTATATTGAACATGCAGTGTTTGCAAGATAATATATACTTTCGAGATTATTGTGATAGCTTTGAACTATATAAATTGCTGGAATTACACATTACTTCAGTCTTAATTTAATCTATTATATAAACTCTGAGGTTAGATCTTGGCATTTGATTGCTTCAAATAAACAGCTAATACATGAAAACATTTCAGGACAAAAAATGCAGTTTTAAAGTATTGTAAAAAATATGCATTTCATTTGTTAATGGGATACAATTTGCTCATACATTTGAACATGGCTTTTAAACAGCTATTTGCCATAAAGCTGAAATTGAAGTGATGTATAATATGAATAGTTTTCATTGTTTCATGCTACCTATATTTCTCTTACAAAACAAAATTCTGAAGCACTAAATGTGTAGATTACATGAGTTAAAATATGA
This sequence comes from Hymenopus coronatus, assembly GCA_030762935.1. NCBI lineage: Eukaryota > Metazoa > Arthropoda > Insecta > Mantodea > Hymenopodidae > Hymenopus > Hymenopus coronatus. Next base: position 85,229,907 of record CM060896.1, on the reverse strand, counting down.
CGTTTTATAAAGTATAATAAATTAAAAGAACTAAATCATTAATTTTGTTATCAAGTCTGTAAGTAGATTAATATTTGCATTACATGCATTAAAGTATACTATTTATTGTCATTTGACCGTAACCCTATAAACCTCAGAAAAGATCCAAAATGCATTTTGTCACATCAATTATTCAATCGAGTGGATCTGATCTTAAAACCAGAATCTCCTGTCCATCCGCTATTAAATATGTCTCAATATTATTTATAGCTAAATAAGAATTTGGTCTAGTGGTATTAATAATTCATCATTCTAACAATTAGAGCAATAGCTACACAAAACTGTGACATAGGCATTTAATTATTCATTTACAATTACTTTTCCTGTAAATATCAGAGTGTACATTTCATTTTCCTCCTGTGCTTGTGACTTCATATTTACATAAACTCGTTTTATTTTCCGCTGTTACAAATATGATCCCAAACATTATGGCAGTCAGACATAAACATAGTAAAATAATAGAATAACAAAGGCCAAGGTGCTGAAGAAACCAAACAGAATTATGAGAATGGATTTGTGCAAAACAGGAATCCATAGCTTTCTTTTCATTAAAGTAAATGAAAGTAGCAGTTTTAATGTCATGGTATATTAAATCATTGTATAGTATTCAGTTCTGAATAACTATACCTTATATATACTAAAATAAAAATCCCCTTCACCAAATTATTCATTGTTTCTATTCCAATATTTTATTTTGAACTTAAAATCCAATGTAAAGAAATTTTTGTGTAGGCATTAATTTCAAGTGCCGTATTTGGGCAAACCTTCAAGTATTATTGAATGTTTCAATTCCACAAATATGTAACCGCAAATGTTCTACAATAATTTTTAATAACTGCATAGCAATTTCAAATATATAGCATAAAATTTCTTGCTAAGGGCATTGTAAATAGTGAAAAACGCTTAAAATGTTGATCAAAATTAAATTGTTATATAAACATTACTTTTCATATATCAAAATTAAATAGTAATTTGAAAACTTAAAACTGAATATTTTAAGAACAATAGTGTAGCTTGAAGATGCAAGTTACAAGCTTACGCATATTTTAATATTTAGTACTTTTTCCCAAATTCCAGTGGTCTTTGCTTTATAAATGCATTGCAGATGTTGTTTATTTTATTAATTCTTTGCTTCTTTCGAGCTTTTTAGTCCAAGTTAATTCAATTTTTAATTCTACGATACAAACCTATTAATAAACAATGCATCCATGTTATGGCCCCGTCAAAGACACTGTCGTTTAATTACCTCTAGACCTTAAAGCCTTCAGATGCAACAGTGAAGAGAGGTAACGTGACTGTTCTAGCATGGAGAAGCTGGCGTTAGGTTGCTGCAGATTCAGCGAGAAGCTCTGGTGCCGTTTCTCAGAATAACGTGCCTTGAGAATTCTTGTCAGGCGTATTGACATCTTAGCGAGAGGCAATGTGTTACCGGGAGCCCATTTCATGTGGATTTACGTAGAGGGGATAAATAATATCGCCCAAGCATGTGTTATTATGTAGCAGTAGCCGCGCATTCTTTTGTTATATTTATGTATGTTTGGTCCCGTGGTTGGCATGTTGCCATCTTGTCTTTTCTTTTTTGTTTAGGTCAGAGCATAAGAAATCAGGAGATAACATTAATGATATTTTATTTGCTTTTCTTGGTGTTGTGACTAAATAAGGGCACAGTTATTGGAAAAGAAGCTATAATTAATAGTTATAAAAACAGTTCGATTTATTATATAATATTATACATAGAGAAATATTTATTTTGAAGAATAAAACTCGCGCAATGCATTTTGATATACCAGCAATTGACTGTCACCAAATTTGTTTTCCTTACACAATTCTCCACGTAGTAGCAGTAACGGTAATGATGCAAAGAATAACAAGAAGTTGATGATGCAATAGAAGTGCAATTGCGAAATTTGTCCTTGAATTTGAAAAAGATATGCGAGTTTTTATTACGCATTGTCGATTGTTATATCGGAATTGTGTTGTCACTGTTGCTAACTTTATGTTGTATATACACATAACACCAATAGGTACAATATTATTGTTTTGGCATAGCTTTCTGGTAGACAACAATGAAGATAACGGTGTTGGATTCTTTTTCAGTTTCTAAGAAAACTTCTGAAGTCTTCAGTGTTGATTGCAGCTTCATTTTGACCTTTTAATATATTAAGTCACAATAGGAAAAAGTATATGTCTAGAAAGATAAATCCAAATATACGAATCTCTTATCGGACCTTCGAAAATGAAAGCTTTCACAAAAAAATAAGTTTTTATAGACACACAGACACACACACACACACGGACTTTTTCCAAAACTGCTTTTTTGGGATTCAGGGGGACCCAAAACATGTATTTTCGGTGAAATTTCGGTATCGAATTTTTAGGTGCATTACAATATCTTCTCTATACACTATGTACTAGAGGAAGTAAAAATATCTTGTAAATGGGAAACTACATACAAAAAAAAATGTTTTTATATAAATTTTGTGTTTACCGAGATCTATAGTTTTAGTTTAGTAATTCTTTGTTTATATGTTACAGTTTACTAGTTAGGCAAATGTCATCCAGAATAAGAGAACTTCAGAGGCTATTTCCAGAACATTGAATATATTCATATCATTTGTCATGAAAACATTTAAACATATGGTATAATCCAAATCGGTAGAACCAGTTTTGAGAAAATAAAAATATGTGTACAGCACTTCACTCTTCTAACCGTAACAGTACCAAATTTGGTATCTTCCAAGGATGCGATACAAAAATTTTCGAGAAAATTCCCCCACCAGAAACTACCCTTTACATGCAAATCTTTTGAAAATATTTGGTTGTTTTTCTCAAAAATAGCTCAAACGATTTTGATTGAACTACTGAATGTTCATAGATATTACATTGAAATAAAACTGTCTGGAATTCTCTGGGAATGTCTTTTGAAGACCAGTTCATTCTAGAAGAACTATGCTGAATTTTGCATAACTAGTAAACAATAAAATATAGACAAAAATTTAATACACAAAAAATTATATGTTGTTAAAACATAATTTATGTCATATGCATATTTGTTGTAGGGTTAACCCTTTCCAGATATCATTGTTACTCGTTTGAAATTTAAACTTTTTAAACTTTTCTCCAACGCGGTTACCTTCCCTCTCTCGCTTTTGTTTAGTGTTGGCCTAGCAAAGCGAAACGAACTTCAAGTGCTCACATAACGACCAGCTTTTAAAGCATATGATTATCTCTTTAGCCATATTTCCCTTCTATTTACAAGCAATGAAGATATAAAACCATTTCTGCTAATACGTATCTCGATTAGCATGATATATATAAAATAATCATTTTGTTAGAATAGTTTATTTGTAGAGTGGATAGAGAAAGTCGCTTGAATGCAACATATCAGCTGTTTTTAAAGGTTTAGTTTTATCTTATGAAAAGAAATCCCAATCAAAGTAAAATCACTTTCAATATATTGTCCCCCACCCCACACACACACATACACACACACACTCACACTCACACTCACACTCACACTCACTCACACTCACACACACTCACACATGCGCATACCTCTACATATACACACACACACATATATATATGTGTGTATGTGTGGACGGCGGGAGGAAAGGATGTTCATAATTATTAAATTATATGTTATCAAAATTAAATGTGTGTGGAAATAGCAGCATACTTTCCGATATGTTCAGTGGTAAGCTGTAGTTGTATTTTCCTAAATAAATCTCTATTCATAGGTTATCAACCTATGTATTTTTAATGAAAATTCAATATAATATTTTTGACGGAATACAATACCTTCTGTATCTTCTATGTGCATTCATACATAGTAATTGGTAGAGAAAGTAAAAATATCAACTGTTGCTAATCAGCATTGATTTTAATGCATCCTCCTTTTAATTCATGACTGTTTCAATTATATCTAATTGTAAGCTTAACAACAATAAATTAACGCATCCTAGCCGACGTCGCATAATCTACTATAAGCGATTTAAATGAGCGTCCTTTGTTTATTTCATTCGAAAGAAAGTTGCCTCGTTTTTTATTCTGTCTTCTGCGGAATTCTTACTGCTCCGTATGCGTTCACAGCTCGCTTAACTCTGATTTCAATCACCCGAAGTCTTGGATCGTCTTTTTATAGCTTCTCAGATGGCTTGGAAAATTCTTGATGTTGCCATTCCACTCAATGGGACCTTTTTCAACATTGTGTTCTTATTTAAGGTAGCTTTTATATCTAGCTCATATAGTGACTATTGCCTGTGAGCTTTTTGGTGCACATGATTCAAAATGTACCTCACAGAGCCTTTTTAATGTAATTCGTTACTGCTGAATTAATCAGGAAACTTGAGAGCTTTCGGAAACGACCGAGAATCTTGTGTTCGATTCCTGAGACCAGCCACTCTGACCATAGTTTTCCTAGTTTTCCCTGGTAGGTATAAGAAATGCCAGGGTGATTGCTCTTCTACCATTAGGTTTCTTTTCCTAATCTATCATGCTACAGATAAACTTATGACAGTGCAATGTTCGTCGGTATAGGATAAACAGTCCAAATGCTTGCTCATGAATAGTTCTGAGAAAGTACATCTAGTACTACGGAATTAAAGTATTTATAAGGGTGAAATATGCATTGGAAATGGCCAGAGAAGAAGCACGTCGATAAATGCAAAAGTAGATTTTACCACGAGTTGGCAATCGATCTAAGTGGATGAGTACCGTTAAGAGCAGGACAATGACCCTAAGGGTTGGAGGTCCCCCTGCTCGAGGGTGGATAAAACAAAAGCGAATACACACGGATTTCTCGCTGGTCGAGCGACGCAACTGCACTTGCTATGGAAGACTCGTTGGGTTAAGATGTGACATTTGATTCCGCGGTGGAAACGATCCGGGTTCATATGGCCGCGATACAAACAAGTGTCTATTTAGTACACCAGAATACGGTCACGAGTAATAAGAGATCATAGGCGCGGTCGCTTAAAGAGGGGGGACATTTAGGAGCAATGCGTGTGTGTTCGACGGCAGAAAATGTCCCAAAAATGAATAAACAAGTTCAATAACAATTATGAACTCAAAGGAAACTACTTGTGTCTTAGCATACCTGAGAAAGATTACATGCAGACACATCCTGAGCTAGACACTCAAATCTCCACACCATTCCATAACCTCCTAAACCTTAACGCGGAATACAAACCTGGCCTATAGCCTTCTGCGTTTTTTTTCATCTAATTTGTTCCTTCTGCGGGTGTTAGAACAAAAGATTATCCTCGGAACGAGATGCAAAGTGTCCCGTTTGTTATCTGGTCCTAGGCAGCCATAGTGTTCCAAGTGTTATGTCATATTCTGAGGAATGAAAATCAGCATGTTATTGGACAGGCCAAGGTACGCAAGGCTGGATACATCTACCGAATTTCTTGTTCGCATCACTTACCTATTTCAGGGTTGAAGGATCATGTGACGGTGTTCGGCAGGTTGCGGCTGGGCGTTGGCTTACGCTCTGGGGAGGTTTATTCGTAGTATGTTTGCTGATCTCTTTATCGAGACCATCTTCGAGTTAGGGCCCTTTCGGGGATTCTCACAGTCTTGCGACTTGTGGGTTATACCCGGTTAAATCTGGAAACCCAGTCATATATGGTCGCCCTTCGGTACTAACTCACATACTTCTCTCTCACATCCCCCCATCCCTAGAGTCACGTAAGTCACAAAAGGCCCTGGGTCTACATGAGGTGCTCTGTATCTGGGGACCTCCGTCCGTGAGTCAATCCAATCCCCTTTCTGATATGATAACAATATCGTTTCTCTCATTTTAGAACAACTATCCCACTTCCTTAACTAAGATGTTATTTTTTTAATGTGAGAAAGACATTAAGAAGAAGGTTAATAGACGTCGAGCTGCCTGTAGAACAATTCGAAGACCCCAAGGAAGAAAAGCAAGAAAAGAAACGCAAATGAAATTCTGTAAGGTTATGGCTGTGCCTTTTCTTCTTTAGCGTTCCGATTCATGGATAATAAAAAGAATGTTTGTGCATACAGGAAGCAGATATGAAGTTCAGGAGATATTGAAGGAGATCCACTAAAATATATGAAATAAGGAAAGTAACAATATTTATGATGAATTATACGACTGAGCAAATAGAATGAAATAGAAGGATCATGTTGACAGAATTGCTTACTCCTCGTTATTTCTGATTATTTTTATTATTAGTTATGTATTTAATATATTATTCAATTTGCTTCGGCTAGTTGGGTTCGTCGCCCTCCGTGGTGTAATGGTTACCATGCTAACTTCATATGCATAAGGTCGCAGGTTCAAACCCGGCGGAGGACGATGGAATTTTTCGGGAGTAAAAATCATTAACATGGCTTCCTTCGGAAGGGAAGTAAAGCCGTTGGTCCCGTGTCGTAGATTTGCGGCACGTAAAAGAACCTCAAGCCTAATAGAGAGGTCTCTGAGCAAAATTAATCTGTCTTTCATGCCCAGTATAGAATGGGACGGTGAGAACCACAGCAGTTAAATAACGTCCATAAATAACACTCCATTTACCATTTCTAGTTGGGTTCCTCGGTTGAGCTAGTGTCATACCAGGTCGTGAATGGTAAAAGGAGCTATTTTAGAGATAACAGATTTGTAACTTTTAGTTTATGCAACTTATTTAAACCTTTACCAAAAATTTTCATAACTTATGTACACGTTATATTTCTATGCAATCATAGCTGAAACTGTAATAAAACACGTTCACTTACAAGTAAAACTTAAAGTTCGCGTATCACGTTTGTTAAGTAAGTAATATTTATGACCGACGTTCTGTGGAACACAACCGAATGTACTGCTACCTAAAATCGAACTGCGTGAGAAATGCGTCTCTGTAGAACATATCGAACACCCATGTTCTGCTTAAGCCAAAAAAATTGTGTTCTCATTGCCTTGTTTTTCCCGCTGCCAGTACGTTTCTTTTTAGGGATCAATAGAAACTATCCTACTATTTAACGTAGCCTGCTAACTTTCCAGTACCTCTCACAATCTCACCCTCAACCTTACGTTGTATTTTTTTAGCTCAAGGACATTCTTTTATACATTTCACCCCAGCTACCTGGCTATTGTCCACAAAAACCTTGCTAACGTTGTCTCTTTTATGACCCATGTACAGTATCAGCTATGCTTACAACTAAGCTAATGCTAACATTCTCTAACAATATAAACTCATTTCTATAGTACATATATTTATATTATCTTGCTTATTAATTATTTACATCTTCTTGCATTCAGTAGTACTTCCTCGGAATTATTGCCCGATTTGAAATAGGTATTTGGATATGCCTTATAAGACGTGGATGAACGATAAATATAATGAATATAACACCTAACCCTTGAAAGGAGGAGAAGAAGTCGTCTATGTATGCAGTTTAACAAAACATCTGTACGTATAATGAATTCTGTATCCATACCATTTAGTATCTTTGCCCTGCTAGGAACTTACGCTATTAATTGTTTGCTTCACTGTAACTAAATTTGTATACTCTGTTAACATGTCAGTTACATTAATTTTGTATCTTCTCAGAAAACGCAAATCCCAAATCCACTGGAATTAAATACAGGCGCTTACAAATATTCACTTTTTATTAAGTCAAGCATAAAAATAACCCGTATAACGTTTCATGCTTTGCCTTATATACGGTAAATTGGTTTAGGAAATGCTTCAACAACCAGCGTGGCCTCCAGCATACAAACATCTGCCGCTGTCGTGTTCACCATCTTCAAAGGATTTCATCACAGAAGACTTATATTCCAGCCGCATTAAAGAACTGGATTTTATACGTAGCCAGTAATTTTTCCTTCAGTGCTTCTGTTTTAGTTGCATAAAGGGAAGGCAATGGGGACCCGTGATTGCTTGCTTGCCATTCTCTGGAAAATATCATTTTTACTGCATACCGCGAGCATAGTTGGTAGAGAAGTTATTACATACAACCCAAAAAATCGATATCGAGATTTAACCAGAAATACACACTTTGAGCAACCCTGTTTTGAAAAGCTGTTTTAGGAGCAGATCCATCTGTGTTTGGTGTACAACTTAAACAAAAACTCTGATGTGTTCCATTCACATGACTTTCTCTAAATCGCTGTAACAAATTATTATTATTGGATAGGTAGAGACGGGCTGAAAAATGTCATAGCCGGGATTCGAACCACGGATCTCACGATCTCTAGCCCGTAGCTCTGCCACTGCGCTACTATGGTAACATGCGGGCTTAACAATGAATTTCTAACCGACTCGCAAGGTGATGTCAACATTAATGGCGACTTACAATGTCGTAAGTACTTTAGACCCAGGATTCATAATATAGCCAACTATTATGGTCAATTTGTATTAGAATAATTGGTTTTTCACATAAGCAGTTGAGAAAGCGGCTAGAGACCGGAAGATGTGGTTCAAAGCCCGGCTATTCATTGAATTTTTCAATCTGACTCTACCTATCCAACTCCTGTCCTACACACGGCTTGTGTGAAAAACATTTTTTTCTGTCTACTTTGATAATCGAGATAAACATTAGCAAAACTGTTCTTAATTACTTCCTTCCTTGCAAGTAGAAGGAAAATGAGGGAATACATGGCTAAAACCATTGTCAAATCCTTTAAAAGGTGGTTGCCATGTGGTTAAAATGCGTTTCCATGCAGGGCCAGGTGTTTACAACCCTCCGTGTGAGAAATTTTATGTTGAATTTCAAACATACAAGGAATATCTCAGAAATTGTCAACGCAGCGAAAAAATAACGTATATGTCAGAAATTGTGTGTTTTAACGGGATCTAAATTTTTTGTTTAGTAAGTTTATGCCTATCTCTTACGGTTTTTTACCAGTTACGCAAAATTCATTTAGAATAACAGAAAATTCAAGATATACACTTTATTTGTCGTATACATATCTTTAATATACGGTGTTTTAATCAAAATCGTTAGATCCATTTTTGAGAAAATCAAAATTTTCAAATTTTTGCCACGTAAGCGGTAGTTTGGGTGGGGGGATTTTTCTCAAAATCTCCGTGGCTCATCCCTGGAAGATGATAAACTTAAATACTAAGTTTGGTATTTTACCGACTTTTCGTTTTTGAGTTATCGTGCTCACAGCCCCACACACACCCACACACACACACACACACACACACACACACACATACACACGGTATTTTTTTACAATTTTTTTTTTTGATACAGTGAACCTAAAACATATATTTCCGGCGAAATCTCAGTATCGAATTTTTGGGTGGAGTGCAATACCTTCTCTAAACACTATGTACATAGTACGTGTATAGAAAGTAACACCGAAAATTTAATAAATACCAAACCTAGTATTTAAGTGCAGTATTTTCCGAAGATGCTGTAGGAAGATTTTTAGAAAAATCCTCCAACCCCAAATTACCCTTTACATGAAACATTGCATTTTTAGAAATTATTTATTTCGAGAAAAGTGACTCACAAGGATGTTCATTGTTCATATACATTATGTATATTCAAATATTAATACATGCATATGTATTAATATACTTTAAGGGGAGCCGAAATACCCTTATCTTACCAATGTTAAAGTTTGATCCATTATCTCAGCAACTATTTAAGATAATGAGCTAAATTTTTCAAGGTATATTCAGCAATACCTTTACTGTTCTTTGATGAAAAATGAAATATTTCTGTTCATTGGAAGGGTATAACGATGATTTCTAATTTTTTAAAAATAACTCATGCAATTTTTGGTTAAAATAAAGCCCATTTAGGTGCAAAGTGCAAAGCAATGTCTCAGCCCTTAGACAATTTTACTTCTTCAGAAATTCCTTTCAAACATAACATTACAAAAAATGTCACTTAACTTTCCAAACACAACTTCGCAGCATTTCTAAACTCTCACATGAAGGCAAATATGAGCGGGATGCCAATGTAGCGAATACTGAAGTAAAAGTTTCCCTTTATATTAAAAAAGATATCTTCTCTAACACTAATATTTACAAACCTATTGATCTTTCACTAAGTGAGTGTGCTAGAATGCGCAAAAAGCTGCTACTGAGGACTATTTTCAAGAATATTTTTCAACTATTTACAATAACCGAACCTCTGTGAAAGCTATATCAAAATGAGCGGGAGATTTAAAATATACATATGCAATTAAAACATGAAAATGAAAAAAATTATGAAAAGCCTATTTCGACTCCCCTGAAAAATATTTACTTGGCATATAATATGCACTTCATTAATTTTATGGGAATATTCTGTGATGTTTCTTTTATTTGAAACACATTTTTATAATCTTTTACAACTGATTAAAATTAAACGAAAGATGACACGTACTCAGAAAAAAACATATATGCCTCTTTAAAAAATCTGATATGTTCCATTCACATAAATTTCCCTAACTGTTCCGCATCAAAACTGTTCTTAGAAAAGATTTTATTACCTTTATCTGCGTCATGGTAATCGAGATAAACATTAGCAGAATTGGTCTTATTACTTGCTTCCTTGTAAGTAGAAGAAAAATAAAAGAATACATTAGGCTAAAAAGATAGTCACATGTTTTAAAAGCTGATCGCTATGTGAAACAATTGAGGTTGGGCTCGCTTTGCATGGACTAGATTGAGAAAGTTGGGTAGTTTAAAATTTAAACAAATAACAAAGAGTATCTAAGAAAGTATCAACTCTACAAGAAAAAAAGTTAATGACATGACTGACGTGTTTTAAGAAGATCTACATTCTTTGTGTAATAAGGTTTGTCTATTTTCTACGATTGAATCATTATGCAAAACTCTTCCAGAATAAAGAGGTCTTCAAAGGCTTTTCCCAGAAAATTAAAAATATACATTTTATTTGAAGTTAAAATGTCTTTAATATATGTCTTTTAATCCAACTCGTTTGACCTATTTTTGAGAAAAACTAAATTTTAAAAACATTTCCATGTAAAGTGTAGCTTGTAGTGCGGGATTTTTTAAAATATTCATGTCGCGTACTTTAAACATACTAAACATAAATACCAAGTTCAGTATTTAACGGTCTTTACCTTTTAAAGCTGTACTGTCCACCGACACACATAGGTGCGCACGAACCTTTTTCTGAAAACTCTTTTTTTTCGGACTCAGGAATCTCAAACCATATATTGCCATGAAAATTCGACATCCTATTTTTGGGCGGAATGCAATACCTTCTATAGCTATTATGTAAATTGTATGTACATAGGGTGCTAGAGAAATTTAAGCTCATTTAATTCAAATAGCGATTTTCCTACATCAGCCGTTATTAATGGTTCGATTTGTTCAATACTTTATCAATGTATTAAATTCCTACTCCAGAGTTTTTAGTTCAACCCGTGGAGAACCTCCTTGCTTGTGGAGAGAACCAAAGTTTATTCCCAGCTGTTGTAAGTCATTTTCTCTTACGAAGACAATTCACTTTACTCCACAGAATAAGAAAGTATAAATATATACGTGTATGTTTGTGCATGTGTGTGTGCTAAACTCGATAACAAAAACAAAAAAAAAATCTGATGTCTTACACCCAAATGACTTCTAGTACGTCTACAAACGAACTTCTTACAAAAGATTATTCTTCTATCTACACAATACTAATCGAGATAAGCATTAGTAGCTGTTCTTATCACTTAATTCCTTATAAGTACAATAGAACTAAAAGATGCGACATGATAGTCAAATGTTTTAAAAGTGGTTGTTATGCGATTGTCATTGCAAATCGCTTCTTTGGTTGGTCAGGAGTAGAACAAAAGAAAAACGGAAACTTCCTGTGTGAAAAAAGCATAAGCACTTTACAATTGAAATTAATAACAAAGACAATCTCGAAAACGGTGAACTCCACGAAAAAATGTATGACATAAATTGTGAATTTTAACATCTACATTTTTTGTGCAGGAAGTTTTTGTCTATCTCTTACGGTTTACTAGTTATGCAAAATTCAGCAAAATTCATCCAGAATAAACAGGTCTTCAGAAGCTGTTCCCAGAAAATTCAAGTTGTGTATTTCATTTGTGATGGAAATGACTTTAATATGCGGTATTTAATCAAAATCGTTAGTCATTTTTAAGAAAATCAAAATTTTCGAAAATATTTCCACTCACACACACACACACACTCGGCCACTCTCCGAGGTGAAACTCCAAGCCTGATAAATAGGCCATTGAGCAAAGAACACTGAGAACTACAGTAATTAAAGCTCATTCATAAATAAAACTCCATTTCCATTTTGCACACACCCACACACATGAACTTTTTTCTAATTTTTTTTTTTTTTGTACTCAAGGAACCTCAAAATATATTTCGGGCGTTATCTCGACATCGAGTTTTTGGTTGGAATATACTACCTTCACTGCACATATGTAAAAATGTAAATTTCGCGCTATTTATGGACGCTCTTTAGCTACTTTGGCTCTCAGCGTCCCATTCTAAATTGGGTGTGAAAGACCGCTTAATTTTGATCAGAGGCCTCTCTATCAGGCTTGAGGTTCTTTTACGTGCCATAAATCTACGACACGGGACCAACGGCTTTATTTCCCTTCCGAAGGAAGCCATGCTAAGGATTTTTACACCCGAAAAAGTCCATCGTCCTCCGCCGGGTTTGAACCCGCGACCTTGGGTATATGAAGTTAGCATGGTTAACCACTACACCATGGAGGGTGACTACGCATATGTAAATAGACTTACGTGTAGAGAAAGTAAAGCTAGCTTTCAGATGAATCTAGGTATCGAATGTTTGGGTGAAATATAGTACTTTCTTTATTTGCAATAGGTAATTGGTAGAGAGAGTAATACGGCTCGGAAAATACTACTGTTTTACTAAATCGACATTGGATTTTGCATCAACATCGCTGCAGCATCAATTTGGCTCTCTCTTTTTAACTGGATGTACCTTATCTAATTTAGCTCAGTCACGAAGTAAGTCTCTTAATGCATTTAGTGTCCAGGAACGAGCATGGGGATCCGTCTGTACGGTGGAATCCCTCTGGAGAGATCGAAACTGATGATCGTAACTCAAGGACTTGCCGAAGGGCTTGGGAATATCAAGTCCTAAGCTCCTTCCGGCTATGGTTATACATAAACTTCCATTAACGCTGTCTGTATGGAGTTTCTGTGGTTTAGACGGTGCATCTTATCAACTGAGAGACTGCCAAAGGAACAAATGAAGGTATAAATATAGTTTGAATAAGCCCACTCACTCTGTAATATGGTGGGCATTGTAAATCTCGAATCAAGATTGAATTAATTTTACTTAAGCTCTGTGGTACTCCTGAATGCCATGTATCTGTTGCATGTGAAAATTGTGTTTTATTTATGTGTGTGTGTGTGTGTGTGTGTGTGTGTGTGTTTTTTAACTTACAATATGCTTAAAACTGTTACTTTAAGCTACATAAATATTTTTATTTTGTCTACACGTACTATGTACAATATACAGAGAAGGTATTGCGTTCCACCTAAAAATTGTATACCAAATTTCACCGGAAATACACGTTTTAGGTCCCCTGTATCCAAAAAGAGTATTTTAAGGAAAAAGTCCGCGCGTATGTATATGTATGTGTCCGTGTGTCTGTGAACACGAAAACTCAAAAACGAAAAGACAGTAAAGTACCAAATTTGGTATTTAAGTTTAGTGTCTTCCAAGGATGCGACACGATGATTTTGAAGAAAATCCCCTTACCCCAAAATACCCTTTACAAAGAAAAAGTTTAGAAATTTTGGATTTCCTTAAAAATTGCTCAAATGTATTTGATTAAAATACAATATATTAAAGATATTTCACGGAAATGTTCACATTGTATTCTTCAAAAATGCTGAACTTAAATATCAAGCTTGGTATTTAACTGACTTTGAAGTTTCTGAGCTAACCTGTATACAAACATGCGCGCGCACACACACACACACACACACACCAACACACGAGCTCACACATATACAGACGCACTTTTTTCTATTTTTTTCAGGTTGATATCGAAATTTTCTTACAAGTATAAAGTTTAAGAGTCAATAAAGATCACGTATAAAAACAAAACATTTGATGTGTTTCATTCACATATCTTCTCTTGCTTCTGCAAACAAACTAATCTTACGAAAGAGTATTGTTTTATCTATATCTTGCTAATAGTGATAAGCATTAGCAAAATAGGTTTTGCTACTGGAGTCCTTGATGCAGAAGGGAAATATGGGAATACGTTAGACTAAAGCGATAGTCAAATCTTTTAAAAGCTATCACTGAGCTAACAATTGAGGTTCGTTTCGCTTTGCAAGGCCAGCAGTAAACAAGAGGAATGAAGTGGCATTTGAGAAAAGTTTCGTAGTTTAAAATTTAAACAATAGCAAGGAATATATTGGAAACGGTTATTTCTACAAAAAAAAAAATATATATGACATAATTTGTGTGTTTAAAGAGATCTACATTTTTATGCAGTACATATTTGTCTATTACTTACGATTTACTAGCTATGTAAGATACAAAAAAGGCATACAGAATAAACAGGGCTTTAGAAGGTATTTTTATTTGTGGCGTAATATCCTTAATATACGGCATTTTAATTAAAATTTTTAGAGTAATTTTTTCATTTTTGAGAAAAGTTTTCAAAATTTGTTCTATGTATAGGGTAGTTTGTGGTTGGGGGATTTTATTGAAAATCTTCGTGTTGCATTCTTGCGTAAGATAAATACCAAGTCTTGTGTCACACGGTATTTTCGTCACACACACACAAACCTGTTTCTAAAAATGCTTTTTGCGGACTCAGGGAACCACAAAACATGTATTTCCGACGAAATCTCGACATTGAAGTTTTAGGTGGAATACAATACCGTCTCTAACTACTATGTACATGTACATATGGGATAGGGAAGGTAACAATTGGAAATACACCATCCTGAAAATTTAAGTCAGCCATGCTTTAAATATGAAAAGAGGTGAACTTCTCTGAATTTCACCCCACCTTAAAAGTCATTTACAATTTTCTTTCAATATTGTAATAAAATATATTATACATCCATCTACCTCCGTCGTATTGAGGTAGTGTAAACTCCTCATATTCAAGATATACTGAGTTCGAATCCAAAATAGATTGGGTTACAGAGTGAGGGAACTTTCAGCACTTTTTCTTATTCTGAAAAGATGAATATCAATTAACTTTAAGTTCTAGGATTCATTTGAGCATCATTTCAATAATTTGTTTTAATGTCCAATACGACCTCATAAAAGTATTAAAACTATTTTACTTAAAATATTGTAAACTTCATATTATCATAGTATACTACCAATTGAAAATGTATGACATATTTTTTCTTCTTGATTAAATTAACTACGCAGAAAAATAGGATTTTGGAATAAATAAGAGAGTATAATAACATGTCTTTCGCAACAGATTTTTCAAGCACTCCATAGGATTTACAGATATGTCGGGTAGAAATAATTTCAGCAGATCTCTGATCTCCTTATTACGGGTATTCGTATTATAAAATCGCCAAAAATTATTATGTCGTTCATAATTAGTGGGTATTAGATACGCCTGCATTTCAGACTGGACGCAATGCTTTTATGTTTTGAAAGGAGCTTCTGGAATACATTTTCCCCTTTTATGGCAGTATTTGTTATTTAACTAAAACAATGTAGTTCAAAATGAGGTAGCAGGTGGGGCCTTTTATCAGGGATAATCCTGCTACAGAAAGTAATGGCCTGGCTTTTGCGAACTCCGCTTGCACCTGTCTCTAGGGATGGACTTGGCAAGGGCCATTTCACACCGGCCGAGTTGCGCGGGGGGGGGGGGATAGATGGAGCCCTCTGTGGCGAAGACGAACCCTGGATACAAAACCGATGTTATCATGGGGAGCAAAGGTCTAAAGCCTTCTTAGTGAATAAGCCGCCAGAAGCACGGGAATTAAGAAAATTACTAACCGTGATTCCTTTGAGTCTCCAATATAAGGATTTATTTCCTACTGAGAATTTGCCCTGATGCGAAATTATATATATATATAGGACAAAAGTTCATTATTTTTTTCATATCTAGCTTTTATTTATTACATATCAATGTATATCCTACAGGATTGGTGTGACGTTCCTCATAGCTTTTTAATTACAATTTGGGCCACTTGCTTCCTCTATGGTTTAGTAGAAATTGAGAAAATATTGTGTTAATCAAAAAATTACATATCTAGTTCTAACTAAAATACACAGAATATAGTTTTTAGTAAATGTTGGGTATTCTTGAGTTTTAATGAACAACATAACTTATACATTATAAATGCAAGTTCTGCGTCTTTCAGGGATGCGAAGATTTTCAAGAAACTCCCTCCATTTCAAACTACATAAAACATGTTTGTAATTTTTTTTTTAAAAATTTGCTATAGTTAATATCTTAAACATAACTGTGTGACAAATAAAATTGTAAACGGTATATTCTGGACAAAAATAATTTACCATTGTTTGGGGGCTTAAAAGTACTTTTGGACATTTCTAAGTCGCCATTGTGGTATGTCATCTCAAAATAATTTGACTTCTTCATGTGGATTTACGAGGAAAATGCGTGTCATTTGGGGAATTTAATGACAGTACAGCATAGCTCAGTTATCGAGAGATCCGTGATTCAAACCTCGGCTGTGGCATTGCGTTTTTCAGTCCGATTCTGAAACTAGCTTGTAAAGTTCTCTTCTTTCTGAATTACTTTATATACCTTGTAAACTGTAAGAGAGATACAAAAAGTAAAAGAATTATATATATACACACGCAATTTACGTCGAATAAGTATTGTGTGGCAATAACTATTTTAGTGATCCTGTATTATTGTTTTGAATTATCAAATATTTTACAACTTTGTTACAGCAAAGCTGCTATTCATTTTCTTCCTCTGACTCTGCAAAGTGAATGAATTGCAATCACATATTTGATAGCGAACGGCCCTAAAAATATGTGACTCTCCCTAAGCCTAAACCATTCCTTTATTCCCTTACAATAAATCCCATAGCTCTGCAGTCCGTATGGGACTTCGGCCAGTCAACCCGATTGCCACCTTCACAAAGGTGGGCGTTAACCAAACCGATAGAGTAGGCGAGGTGATCAGCGTCGCTTCCCCCAGATGGAAAGTTTATTTTCTTGGACAGGACCGCTGCCTATCGCAGATTCTCACTTTCATGGCGATGTTGAGTGTGCTGATCCTAATTGTAATTATAGAAATTCTTGAAAAAATTAATTTTCTGACAATCCTGTGCAAGTCGCGCAAAGAGGGTTGGGCTGACTTCCCTCCAGTTTGACTGGTTAGGCTTACCGGCCATACCACCTTTTACCATTTGATCTCAGACGAGTAGTAAAGTTTCGCATGTTACTGTCCATGCCACTATTGTTTTGAGTTGTATATAAAGTATACCATTGCTTGGATAGGTAGAGTCAGACTGAAAACATTCAATACCAAAGCCAGTATATGAACCAAGGATCTAGACGGTTGCTCTACCACTGAGCTACCAGGACAACATGCCGGCATAGCCTCGAATTTCTCTACTGACTCGCATGTTTCCCGGTAAACCACAAGGTGACCTCGAATTATTTTGAGATGATAACCCCCATGGCGACTTACAATGTTGCAAGTACTTCAAGTCCCAGGATTCATTGTATAGCCAACTATTATGGTCAATTTGTCATAATTTTGTTTTCCCACAGAAACTGTGTGTAGGACAGGAGTTGGATAGGTAGACTCAGGTATTGCTTGCTCCTTTTACACGAATAGAACATGTACGTTAACTCAAAGAAACGCAAAATCCAAAACGAAAATACGGAAATAAATTTGGAAAAATTACTATTTATACATTAATGAAAATGCGAAAACCTGCATGTTTCACATGCATAAATATATTTTTATACCACAAGAGTATAATGCAAAACTTGTTTACCAGCGAAGTCAGTGAGCAGGTCGCGCTCATTGGGGGAGGTTTTAACATGACCTGTTAAATTTTGCAAATCTTTTAACGCAGAACGGAGCAGTTGTCATCCGGTATAAGCATTCCGTGACAGATTTTGACAAGTTTGTTATCATACATTCTTAGTATCACAAAGAAAATATAATATATTATCGAAGTCAAACGACTTATGAATGTTGCTTATAAAAATGCCTTAACACTATACGCATATGACATATACATTTATATGTATGTATATATGAATGAATGAATAAGTGTATGTATTAACATAGCAATATCATACATAGAATTTCAACAGTCGCACGGGTCCACAGACCGTACGTGCTTTTGTAATACACATTACAAGCAATATTAAAACGACACCAACAAAGAATTACAAGAGTAAACACGAAAATAAAAAGACAAAGGAAATACATAGTCAAAAGCAATATTAAACAACAATAAAGAATTAAGAGTGAATCCGAAAATAGAAATACAAAGATATTCAAATTTAGCAATTTAAATTTACAGCAGAGTACACCTTCATAAATGCACCCTCTTATAATAGATAATTACACTTAAAAGACATATATACACATAATATATACAACCCTAGCACAACAGTGACCTAAATATGACATAATATATATGTATGTAGAACATTGTAGTCACTTTTGTTTAGTGGATCTTATACCCCCCCCCCCCTTCTCTACTGGCAGCCTCCTCAGATCTCAGCTGTCTAGCCTATAACCCGTCCATGTTTTCCGTGCCTGCCAGTAGCGTCCAACATGCTTCTAGCCCTACATTCGCAGTGGTAAAAAATCGCGGCAAATATTTTTCCCGCCATTCCTCCGTACCCCTACATCTTGCCAAGATGTGAGTCCACGACTCTTCCTCCTCGCAAATGGGACAGATTCGCGTACCATTCTCGTCAGACATTTTCGTGCTCCTCCATGCTCCTAGTCTAATCCATGCGAGCCCCTCTCTAATGAGAATGGTACCTGTTTTGATGTATTGCTCCATACCCCACTCCGATTTCAGCCCAGACTGTACTTCTAATGACACCTTCTCTGTGCATTGCGCAATTATTTGCTGTCTGTCAATATCACAGAGGCGGTTCTTAATTTGTCACCAAATACTTCGCCTGTTTTCCTGCCCCGCCATCCAAATGTCTCCCATCCCAATGTTTTCCAACCCCGTTCTTTAATTTTGATGCCCACGTCGAATTACCTTCCATTCGCAACTGTTCACGGTAGCAGACTGCCCTAATTAGAGATTTGTTTCCATGAAAGATTCCCATCCAATATTTAACTGCTCTGATTTTGCACTCTATCGTTTCACAATGTGCCCCGAATTCCCTCATTATTCCGCAGTTTGCCGTACCCCTCCCTACACCCAGAATTCCTTTCAAAAATTGGTCCTCACTTGATCCAGATTCCCTGTTTGTTCCCACCCCCATATTTCTCCTCCGTATGTCGTGGATCTAACTGTCGCTCCGTATACAGTTTCCATTAAGGTTATGGATATATTCGGTATTCTGTAGCGTATCCGGAGAGCTTTCGCCGCTTTCACCCTTGCCTTGTGTTTCGTAATGTCAATGTGTTTTGTCCATTTTCCGTTCATTGTAAACGTGAGTCCTAAGTACACAAAAGATTTATCATTGTCCAGTATCTGTCCTGCATATGTCAAAGTCTCCTCCCTGCTATAAACACAACCCTTTTTGAAAGTCATTGCCTTAGTCTTATTCACATTAACTATAAGTAGTCATTCATCGCAATAATTCTTAAGTTTGTCCAGTCCTCGTTGCAATCCGTTTACTGTCGTAGAGCACAGTACTAAATCGTCTGCATATAAAAGTGTTGGGATCTGCAAATCCGCTACTACTGGTGCTTGAATATTCTGTGCTATCATTGTATCAGTAATATCATCCACAAAGAGATTAAATAGCAAGGGAGATAAAATACAATCCTGCCTCACTCCCCTATAGCTTCGGCAGCTCTCGGACACTCTGTTTCTGTCGTACTTCACACAGAATTCGACATTTTGATACTTTGCCTGCAATGCTCTAACCATTTTACTTGATAACCCCTTTCTGCCTAGTTTGTACCATAATGCATTTCGATTGATAGAGTCAAATGCCTTCTTAAAGTCCACAAAAGCACAATGAAGCTTTCCCCGCTTAACTAACAGTTGCTTCGTCCTTAAAGTGTCTTAATATAAAAGCGGCATCTATGGTACTGTGTCCTTCTCTGAAACCCATTTGAAATTTTGAAAGTTTGCCAAATTTAGATTCCCAGTCCTTTATCCGGCTATATAACACTCTACAATAAATTTTCTCCATAATTGGCAACAGAGTAACCCCCCTTATAGTTATCCGGATTTCCAATAGTTCCCTTCCCTTTATATATGGGATGAATAATGCCCATTCTCCAACAGGTAGGGTAATTCACCTCAATAAACAATCTGTTACATATCTGGAGCATACTCCTACCAAACTCATTAAAATTAGCTGCGGCTTTAAAAACTTCCGGGGGCAGCACATGCAACCCTGGAGCTTTGCCTTCCTTCAGACTCCTCAGCGCCTGTGCTATTTCTCGTGCTGATATTTCTTCGTCCAGTATTGGGATCTCAAGATTTCCCAAAATTTGCACTTCCTTTATAAAAATTCCTTCCCTTTCACCTTTCCCGAATATTCCCCTAAAATGCATTGCCCATTTTCTGGGAGAAATTTCGTTGGGCGCATGACGGTTGCCTCTTAAATGTTTTACTACTTGCCACATCTCAGCGTTATCCCCCCGTGTTAGAATATTACTAATTTTCTGAGTAATTTTGTCTTGCCATGTAGTTCTCTTTTCCCGTAAGAGCTGTTTATACTCCCTTCGCCTTTTTGTAAACATTTTCCTAATGTCATCTCCCCCCTCCCTTCTGAATTTTTACAGAGCCTCCTCTGCTTGTTTCTTTACAGCTCTGCATTGCTGGTCATACCAACCATTGAATCGTTTTAACTTACCATGAATTTGGACTTTCATTGTCCCCGCAGCCGTTGCTATTATATGCGTTAGTTCCTCCGCTGTGCCAGCGTTCCTTTCCCCCAATCTTCTTCCTAATTTATCAACAAATACTTCTTTTTCTACCGGTTTCCATATGAATTTACTAATGAATCTCCCTTCGTCCCCCTGCCCCTCTTCAGGTGCATGCGCCACACATGGCCGTCTCTTTATTCAGTTTCAGGACAACCGGACAGTGATGTGACTCGATACGATCCCCCACCCAAAAATTTCTAATTCTGCCAATTAAACCCTGACTTATTAAAATAAAATCTATTACACTACCCGCATTTTCATTTATGAAAGCGAGTTCTCCCTCTCGATCCTCACCGTACTTGCCATTCATTATTTCTAAAGAGAAGGCATCGCAGAAAGCAAGTAATTGTCTGCCTTCCCCATTAATAAAACTATCCTTGCTCTTTCGTTGACCTTCGCGGAATTCCTCCCCCCATTGATGACCCCCCATTAGAGAAATATTCTCCCTTCCTAACCTCGCATTAAAATCTCCTAAGAGAATTAATTCAGCTCATGGAAACTTTTCCTGTAACTGCACTAACGTTTCGGTTAAGCCACTGAAGAAATTCCTGTTTGCATACTTGTACGTTACTGACTGGTTGTATAATCGTATAACTATTATTTGTACTCCCCCCTGTGCCAAAGATACAGCAATCACTCCTTCCAAACTGATTTCTAATTTAGTTATCTCAGCTTCCAGCTCAGACCTGAATGAAGCTGATACCCCTCCTGGCCACCTTCCCCTCCTTCCCCATGTCTCCCTTCCGCTACTAAAACTGTGTAAATTAGCAAGTGTTACATTTTCTCCGTTTTTCAACCAAGTTTCTGTTAAACAATATATATATGTATATATATGTGTATATATATGTATATATATATATGTATATATATAGAAAGTAAGTTCCGTTTAAATTTATCTCCGCTGCAGCGTTGCGATCGCAGTTCCGCACATGCGCGGTAGACGCTCTGTATCAAGGAGAAGAAACGTGCGCCATTTTGAGATCGCTGTCAGCCATATACGCTTTGTTGTGCTTGTTTACAATGTCGGTGTTGATTGAAAATCCCGCCGCTTGTGAAATCAGATGTGTGATTCGTTTTCTGTATGCTAGGAAAATGAGACCAATTGAAATGTATCGGCAAATTTGCGAAGTTTACGGACAAAATGCGATGAGTGATTCAATGGTGAGACAATTCAATGAAGGACGTAGTGAAATGCACGATGAAGAACGAAGTGGGCGTCCAACTTTGGTTACAGAAGAACTGGTCCACGCATTTGATGACAAGATCCACAAAAACCGCAAGTTTCAATTAGTGCTTTCGCTATGGAATTTCCCCAAAGCTCACGATCACTAATTCCAGGGGCGGCTCGTCCTTACGTGCTGAAGAGCTGCAGCACGCTACTTTTTTTTCTTCTAAATTACATAACAGACATGCTGAAGGACCATGTAACAAACATAACACATTATGGTAGTAATAAGAAAGGCAGCACTGCCAATGATGAACTCTCGAAGCAAGGTAAACACGCAAGTTTAGCTAATGGAATGCATCCACGTGCTCAAAGCGATCAAGCACGGTAGGTGAATATTGCGCTTGCGTAGAACCTTCCCCTCTTACCCCCCCTGATGGTCGCTGTCCCATCGTTTTCGCACTGCTACGTGCTGCGTTTGGCTAAAGCACGGAATCAATGAAATCGCTACGAGTGTTAGTTCTTTTCCTTATAATCGTTTTGGCAGCAGACGAAACAGCCCTGCCACACTCACCTAAGTGCCACACTAAACATCAGAATTTAGTGAAATTAATTAAAGCGTATTACAACGTTTTATTTTAGTTATAATAACTAATTATATCTTTGTGATACAAACTGAGCCATAAAAGGACTATTATCTCCATACCTTATTCACATTGGAACGTACAGAATATTGTTTGTTATATTGTTTGTTAACATTGGTAATCATAAGTTCATATTGGCGCAATGTGTTACTTCCGCAAATGTGAAATCTAACAGGCCCACGTGTATCACATTGAAACAAAGTGTTCTGTTGTGTAAATGTTATTCAGTGTCAGTTTTCAGTTTATTTCCAACTGTGATCGCACTTTATTATATTTCAGTATCATTCAGTGTAGGTTTGTGTTACTTTCGTAGGTAAGAAAACTTTAGTCATACATAATGAATATAGTTGATGAGCTGTTAAAAACTCCCTTTTCAAGGCGATCGTTAGATGAAAAGATCAGGATAAAAAATTTAGGGCGACCTACTCCTGATCTAAAAATTGAACAGAAAGCAAAAGGAAGTAAAAATTCTATTTACACAAGAAAGTTTAACACAAATATATATGACAACAGTGACTGGATCTGTGGTTGTGAAATCAGAAACGCGCTCTTTTGCTTTCCTTGCCTCTTGTTTGGAAGTACAGATTCGTGGTCTACGACTGGTGTTAAAGATCTAGGTCATGTTAATGAATATATAAAAAAACATTCAAATAGCAAGAAGCATATGAAAAACTCGCTTGACTTCTCAATGCTTGGATGTGTAAATATTGCAACGCAGCTAAGCAGGGCATATCAAGATGCTACACAAAAACATAATGAACAGGTTGAGAAAAATAGATACATATTATCCAGGATAATAGACTGCATCAAATTTTGTGGGGCCTTTGAGCTTGCTTTGCGTGGACATGATGAGACGGAAACGTCAGATAATCCCGGCGTGTTTTTAGGCCTTATAAATCTATTGGGCAGTATAGACAGTGCGATGAAAGAGCATACCGAAAGCAATAAGGTGTTCAAAGGATTATCTAAGACCATCCAGAATGAACTACTTGATTGCATGTTGGAAGTGTGCCACGAAGAAATTGAAAGAGAAATGAAGGAGGCAGCCTATGTTGCTATCATGGCAGACGAAACCACTGATATCACTGAAAAAATTCAGTTGGCATTAATTTTTAGATATGAAAGGAACGGCTTTATTTATGAACGGTTTTGGGGATTTTTTAATCCATCTGATCAGACTGCTAATTCTATTGCCGGTTGTATTTTGAAAGAAGTGGACACCCTTTTTAAGGATGATCGCCATAAAATCATCGCCCAGACTTATGACGGTGCGTCTGTAATGAGCGGCAACACAGGAGGCGTGCAGATCAAGGTGAAAGAACACTATCCTCTCGCACAGTATTACATTGTTACGCCCATCAATTAAATCTGGTTATGGAGAAAGCAGCTTCTCAAAATCAGTCCGCCAGAATATTCTTCTGCAGTCTCTCAGCTTTTCCAGCATTTTTTTCAAGATCTCCACAGCGTTTAGCAGCATTGGAAGCAACTGTTGCTCGAAGAGTTCCTCGAGGATCTGCAACAAGATGGAATTTCAAGTCTAGGACTGTTAACACCGTATATGAACGCAGAGAATCTCTGATCGATTGTTTTGACGAATTAGAACAATCTTTATCAAATAGGACAGTGCAAGAAGCTCGTGGCCTGCGGCATAATTTGGAGGATGGAGAATTTAATTTCTGGCTTGCTTTTTTTCAGAAAATAATGCCACATGTAGACATTTTGTATAATCAGCTACAAGCAAGACAGATGGATGCAGTGAAGGCAAAAAATGCAGTCCAATCTTTTGCCAAAGCAATTGATGCCGTGCGAAGTAGAACGGATGATATAGCACACCAGATTCAGACATCTAACGTCCACGTTACAAAAAGACGTTGTAGGGAAACTAACTTAGGAGTAGATGCCAAGGAAGTATGTGACCGAATAATATCGGAGGTACACAGCCGCTTTGAGTCCACAGAACATCTTGATGCTGCAAAACTATTGGATGCAAAAAACTTTGAATTATTTTCTCAAGTTTTTCCTGAAACAGAACTCGGCATTGTCTGTGATCGATACAAAGATATCGACAAAAACAAGCTCCGAACCGAACTTAGCATTTTATATGAGCATCCGGAATTCAGGAAAGTAGAAGGTGCTCTTCCACTCTTGCAGTTGACACTAAAAAATAATCTGCAAAAAACTTTTAGTGAAGTGACAAAGGTTTTAAGAATTGTTGTGACTATTCCCATGT
The DNA here is from genome assembly GCA_030762935.1 of Hymenopus coronatus. Classification (NCBI taxonomy): domain Eukaryota; kingdom Metazoa; phylum Arthropoda; class Insecta; order Mantodea; family Hymenopodidae; genus Hymenopus; species Hymenopus coronatus. Next base: position 85,204,849 of record CM060896.1, on the reverse strand, counting down.
CAACTGCGGAACCAGAACGATGTTTCTCCTCTTTGAAGAGGATAAAAACCTTTCTGAGGAACACCATGTGTCAGGATCGCCTTACCTCTCTGGCCATGCTATCCATAGAGAAGAAATTCGTTACAAATATCAGGGATTTCAACGTCAGAGTGATGGACAAATTTTGCATGAAGAAACATCGGCGTATGGACTTCATTTTTCGAAACTAGGTGAGTTGCATGCATTTTTTTTCCCCCGTGCAGCACGCTACTTGTTTTAGGCACGAGCCGCCACTGAATAATTCATGAAATTGGTACCGAAAAACTGAAATTTCGTCAACTTTGCTCACGTTGGGTACCAAAGATTCTTATTGAGCAACACAAAACAAAACGGATGGGTAGTGCACTTCAGTTTTTAACCCGTTATGATGAAGACGGCGAAGAATTTTTGACACAGATAGTCACAGGAGATGAGAGTTGGGTTTCTTACGACACCCCTGAAAGTAAGCGGCAATCAATGGAATAGAGGCACACTTTATCCCCAGCAAAGGTTAAGCCGAAACAAATCTTGACACCTCGAAAAATGATGTGCACAGTGTTCTGGGACTGGAAAGGCATCTTACTCATTGATTTCTTACCGCGTGGTCAAACAATCAAAGCAGATGTTTATTGCGAGACACTTAGAAATTGCGCCACGCAATACAGAATAAGCGCCGAAGATTGCTGTCAAAAGGTGTTGTTTTTCTTCACGACAACGCACGACCACACACTGCAAATATGACGAAAAACCTCCTACAGGAATTTGGCTGGGACATGTTTGACCATTCTCCGTACAGCCCTGACCTCGCTCCTAGCGACTTTCATCTGTTCTTACATCTCAAGTCTTTCCTTGGCGGTCAACACTTCAACAATGACAAAGAGTTGAAAGAAAATGTTTCCAACTTTTTGAAGACACAGGCGGCAAACTTCTATGAAGAAGGTATACAAAAACTTGTGCCACGCTATGACAAATGCGTGTTGTAGAGTTGTAGAATTTTGTGCAATAAATAACTATTCTGTATCTGTACACAATTTAATTTTATTAACAAACGGAACTAACTTTCTGGACGTACCTCGTATATATACGTTTATTTGAATAAATAAATGACATATGAACACCTTCTAGATGCTATTTAATTGCCGTAAAACTTGATTCTTTTATTCAGTTCAAATTAATCATGTTTGTTTAGATATTTTTAAGTGATGCAGATTTGATCCTATATATAATCATTGAAATAAACACAAAGAAAACAAAACTGAAATGTATATTTTACAGTAGCCTCTAAAGTGGTCTTCATTCTGAATCACGTCAGCATAAATGGTAAGTCATATAAGATAAACAAAGTTTACTACACAAATAATCTGATGTGTTCAATTCACATGTCTTTCTCTACATCTCTGTAACAAGTTATTGTTAATAAGCTTACTCTTCTATCCATTTCATGCTAACTGAGATAAACACTAGCAGAAATGGTCTTATTATTTAATTCCTTAAACCCAAAAATAAAGGAAAGCAATAGGCTAAACCTACAGTCACATGTTTTAAAATGTGGTTGTTATGAGATTCAAATCCGTTCTTTGCGTGGCCATGAGGTTACAAGTTCCCTTATGTGAAAAATTTAAGGAAATTGAAAACTGAAACCAATAACAAGAGATATCTCGAAAACGGCCAACTCCAGGAAAAAAAATTATATGACATAGATTATGTTTTAGGGGCTTCTAGAATTTTTGTGTAGTAAGATTTTGTCTATCCCTTACGGCTTACTAGTTATGCAAAATTCACAAAAATTCATCCCAGAATAAAAAGGTTTTTAGAGGCTATTCCCAGAAAATTCAAGATATACATTTTATTTGGCATGTAAATATCTTAAAGATAAGAGATTTTAATCAAAATAAATTCAGCCATTTTTTTTAGAAAATAAACATTTTCGAAGTTCTTTTCCATGCAAAGAGTAGTTAGGGGTTGGTGGACTTTCCTGAAAATCTTCGCGTTGTATCCTTGTAATATACCGAAATTAAATATTAAGTTTGTATTTAACGGGCTCTTCGTTTTTGAGCTATGCTGCCTACAGACACACGCGCGCGCGCACTTGACCCGTACCTAAAAACGCATTTTTTGGATTCAGTGTGCCCCAAAACAGGTACTTCCGGTGAAATCTCGGTATAGAATTTTTGAGTGCAATACAATGCCTTCTCTATACACCATATACATAGTACTTTTAGAGAAAATAATGATATATCTTTACATAATTCAGCTATTGTTCTTGCCGAGTATAATAACAGTTTAACATACACATGACCATTAAAGAACGCACTTAATTGAACTTTCTACTTAGCAAAATGCAAACATCGCGTTGGGAATATTTTGAAGAAAGATAAGCCTCTAATATAAACTACTTTTTCCTTACACCAAAAGGGTTCAGCAACCATCTCTGTATTCTAATGTTTTAATGTTTTTAAATTTACTCGATTGGGAAATCGAAAAAAGCATTACATACTTTTTTTACTTTTTCGTCGCGTATGTACATTGTACATAGTTGGTATAGAAAATATTGTATTCCACCCAAAAATTGTATACCAAAATTCCACCGGAATTACATATTTTAAGAACTCCTAAATACAAAAAAAAGAAGACATTTTTACAAAAAAGTTCTTTTGTGTGTATGGACATTATAACTCAACTTATTATTTAAGTTCAGTATCTTCATGGACGAGACACGAAAATTTTCAGGAAAATTCCCCAATATCCAACTACCCTTTACTAAAGATTTTTCGAAAATTTTGATTTTATCAAAATTGGCCTAACGAATTTAATTGAAATGCCATATGTTAAATACATCTTCTTGAGAAACGAAATGTGTGTGTGTATGAAATTTCTGGAATTAGCCTCTGAAGGCCTCTTTATTTTGGATGATGTTTATATTACTGGTAAAACATAAAACACAAACAAAAATTTACTTTATTAAAACTCATAATTTATCTGATGTATAGTATTGTCTAGTGCTAATCCTTTCCGACATATTCCTTGTTATTGCTTTCATTTTTGAACTATCTAAACTTTTGTCAAACTGGTAGTCATTTTTGTTTTGTAGCTCTTGTTTTACTACCTGCGGTCAAAGATAATACAGAGTCAGTTGTTTCACATATTAATCAGCTTTTAAAATATCTATCGCTTTAGCCTAGTACATCCTCTTATCTCCTTTTCACTTACAAGAAAGCAAGTAATAAGACAATTTCTGTTTATGTATATTTTGATTAGCATGATGTAGATAAAAGAATAGTCTTTTGTAAGAATAGTTTGTAGAACATGTAGAGAAATTCATGTGAGTGGAACATATGAGCTTTCTTCTTTTTTTCTTTATTGACCAATGTGACGCCTATGTGTGATTCATATTATCTGAATATTATTTCCAACATCAGAGCTGATTTTCATGCGTCAAAATCGGCCAACATTTCATACTCTTCACGTATCGTATGCGAACCGTAACTTCACGCATGGTTTAGATGTTTGATGCATCCATGCTGCAAGAATCTGTTTACGGAAATAACATTTATTTACACCATGTTTCATGAATTCTTTAAATTAGAGGTCATGATTTATAAAACAAAAAGTTGTGGTAACACTGATATAATCTGGTAGATTATCGAGCGAGATAAGATAGCACATTTTTATTTTTTGACCGATTACAGTCAAAATTTCATTCACATTTTCCTTTATATGTTGTTTCGTTTGATGATTGGAATTGTGCATGCTAGCAGCATTTTGGCAAATCTACACACCCTACGTGGAGTTGAAACCTGCAAAGCAGATGCACTACCATGGTTATAGGAGTAACGACAATGGAGAATCACTAAAGTCGGGGAGATCCATAGTGATCACTGACAGTTACCTTACTTCTTGGTTGCTCTGTCACCCTGTTGCCAAGTCGTTCTGTCCACGGCTGCAGCGCCAAACCTCTCAGTCGCTGGGCAGGGGCTCTTTGCCTAAATCATCTTCATTGTTACATCTTGCAACAAGGATGTCATCATTGCTTAAGTAGCATGAATTTATTGGCAAAAGGCAGACACGCCTCTTTTCAACTGAGACAGTGGCAGGCTGTCAGGGATCACTATGGATCTCCACGAGTTTAAATTATGTAACTAATGCCTTCCGTTACCTCTCACACGACTTCTGAAATGGGAGCTGAGTCCCACTCCACGTGGAACTGAAGTGCAACTGTCTCATAACAGGCACGATAACATTGATTGCAAGAGAATGATCATTGGACAAACACTAATAGGGTCGCTGGTGTCACCTCCTACCCTCTTAGTATAATAGCGACTTCTAAAATGGAGGCTGAGTTAATACGGTTTTTGCACAACTTGTCTGTTTCTTTCGTATGGCGGGTATGAGAGACCCGCAGCAAGATATTTTCTTGGAAGGGACCATATTGCGTCCAAGCCTGCCGCCCATATCTGTTTGTGCCCTGTGCCTTCGCTTAACACAACCCCGAGGCTGTGTAGATGAGTAGGCCTCATATGTGCTGCTATGTAAAAATCCTCTTCCACTCATCTGTTTTACTCTAGCTTATAATCTGAATGTAATGTCGGTATAGGACAGGGTACATCAGTACTGTTCACATTAAAAGAGAAATAGGGAAGGTGCAGTAAGTCATTCCACTCCGTGTGAAGCATTGGCGCATTCCGCTATGCAACGTAATGGAATGTTTATAAATTACAAGGCCTTCTCCATGTGCATGTAGTGTTGTGTTTCTTCACATCGTTAATACGTTTTACTTTGCATTTGCAGAAGCATTTTTATAGAAAATGTCTGTTTTGTTCCGCATAGCTCAGAAACGAAAGGCTAATAAGGGTGATGTACAGAGTCTTAATATTTCAACAAATTACCGTCGCTTACTCTACTGGGATGTTGGTTTTTAATATAATTTATTTGAGCAGTTTTTCTCTCAAATGCATGTCGAGCCAAACATGGCCATTAAATATGATAAAATAATTCAATTTGGATAATGTATAACTATATATACAATGATTTAAATAACCCTCTTTCTCATTTCTTTCAAATATTTTAAATTTGTACAATATTGTAAGAGTGCGTAATTCAATTAGCAGTACATGTGAAGCTTTTGAAAATTATATGAAAATTAGAGTTTCCACGTTTCGAAGCTGACTGTCTGTTTGCGTGTTTAAAACAACGCACACGACACCAACCACTGTACCTATATATTACATTATATATGCGACTTGCTAATGTTTTCCCACCTTGGATTCGGGAAAATCGACATTCAGACCCTATTATCTCGCAAAAATTGTCTTTGGTTACGGTTGGGCTAACTGTTCCTGGAATATTTTTGAATATTTATGACTATTATTAACTCACAGCTAGGTACAATTGCGCTACGGCTGTAAATAATCTAGAAGAAGGAGTAGCTGTCAAGAATCTGTGTAATAATGTATGGCAGTGGAAAAATATTATTTTGTGTAACGCTTATAATATTGAAACATTTATTCCACGTTCATTATTCCAATAACGAATAGGCATCAACACCTTACTACCAGCAGACTTCTTAACTTCTATTAATTCTAATTGCTAATAATCTACAATACCTCGATAACCGTAAATGACGGAGAGAAATATATAATTTTCTACATGCAGAAAGAACAAACGATTACAACCTTAGCTGTGTAGGCGTTTTTCAATATGTTTCAATTTATTGGTTTTACTATTCTTTTACTGCTGGAATTTTTAGCCTGTTTATCTGTGCTATGTACATGATTTCGCAAGAATTAGTAGAGTAACGTAGTTATATAAATCTGACGTCACTATTTCCTAGATTTCTGAAATTATAACAGATCAGGAGCTAATAAGGTGTTTCAGTAAAGAGGTTGCTTTGACGAAGCTTACTTTTGCCAGATAAAAGCACATTTGCGCTGCAATATGCTATAGCAAAATATGCATTCTACTACATAGATGTAAAGTAAGCTTTGTTAAACACCCTATGTTCCATTCATTTAATTTTCTCTAGCTTTTCCTAATACAAACTATTCTTATAAGGGTTTATTATACCTACGCTCTGCTAATCGAGACAAAAATTAGCAGAATTTGTCACTTTACTTCTTCCTTTGTAGCTATAAGGGAAACAAGGGAATACACTAGGCTAAAACGTAGTCAAATCTTGGTAGGAATACAATATCTTCTCTAGCTGCTACGTACATAGTATGCACATACGTGTTACACAAAATAAAACACATACACATACACCAAAAGGTAGAAAAATCAGGGTAATTACCAGTAAATTTAAAAGTAATTAAGTGAAAAAGCTTGAACAAGTTTTGTATGTGTATGTTTGGGTAAGAAAGAACAAATTATATTTTCTGTCGGTTATTTTTTTCCTTAAGAATTCTTTAAAGCGGATGGGAACGGTTGCTGGGATCATGGTATGAGCAAAAATATAATTCAGTGTGGATAAGCTGCAGATAACAATAACAAAATATCGCTTATTGTTCAGTTGACTTGCATAAAACTGTCACGGACCAAACACGAAAATATATCCTAGTTCCGTACCCGTGCCATTCACCTCATACCATGGTTTCCTGTTTAGTCTGAGATGGCTTTCAGAAGGTAGTGGTTTCAATCCTCGCGGCCGGCCTCTATGACCAATGTTTTTTTTTTTTTTTTCAGCAGTCTTCCGGGTCACTAGACGAATACTGGCGGCGGTATTGCCTTTCCGTGGTGGTGAATGTGCTTAGAAATATGGCAGTGGGGTAGCGTTAGATTCGTCTGTAGGTCCGGGGGGGGGGGATGGATTCCTAGCGCTCCCTGCGTCGAGATGAACTATGTTAGAGACCCTCTACGGTGGCTCTTTCTCCGCAATCTGCTTTCGGCTTCCCGTTGATATAGCTTGATCATACCTATCCTCCTGGGTCTGACGCACAATAAGCCTATATAGCTGCAGCGTGAACCTCTTACGGGATTACACACACACACACACACACACACACACACACACACACAAACACACACACACACCATGAAATATTGAGATCCGAAATGCGTATCTCACATTTTCCTTCCACTTAACTAGAGCTAGACAGAGAACTGAACCCCAAATGGTTACAGTTTAGTAGGTGAGGCTAAAAATGTATGAAAATTTTCTAACGCTTACGGCAGAAATTTATTTGCTACGATTTCTTGTTGCGACAGAAACTTGTATGCTATGGTGTGATGTAGTATGCTTATTTGGCACTGTCTAAATTGGATCATTTTCTAAAGTAAAAATTTCTCTTTGTCAACTGATGTTTCTCAAATTCACAATTTGTTTTATGTAGGCGGTGGTTTGATGACTTTCAATAATTGAAATTTTATATATGCAATGATAAATTATAAAACATACCGTTTAGCTTCCAATGAAATGTTTATATTCATTAATTCGTTCGAATCAGTGTCTGCCCATAAAATCTGATGTGTGCAGGTTTTTTGTTCGGTTTGATTGGTCTGTCTGCAACTGGAACGTTTACGGTTAGTCGAGTTTCCGCAACTAGGATGTATAGCTACTACATTCCACAGAGTATCGCCGTCTGAGCACTGGCCACAATTTTGCTGCCTATCAGCTGAGTGAACAACTTGCAGCCTTGTGGAGTCATGTCGAAAAGTAAAGGAATACTTTGTTTCCCTTCAGTTTCTGCGTAGTCTGGCCACTTAATTGCAGAGACTTCATTCCATCAGAGTAATGTCCTTCCTTCGGTTCGGTTTTGTTCAATTATGACGAGATCATGTGATGAAACTGTGGTGAGCAAGACAGCGTCTCAGGGCGCCGCACTGCTTGCATTTGCACAGTATGACGTAATATACTATTCCCAGTACTCCACTACAACTCTTTGATAACATACCTATTCTTGCACAGGCCTAATAAAATGTATGGAGTGTGTAGAATTGAATTTATGTAAACTTGTCTTACCTCACACGCACGCATGTTTTGAAAGTTTACTTCTATCAACATTTTATCCTTCAGGCAAGTGATAAAGTTTTAATTTCTTTTCCAAACGATTGGAACAGTTTACTGCAATACAAACAGGACTCCAATAAAAATTAAATCCAATCACATTTGAATACACATGCTCACTATATCTCTGGCGCAAATAAGGCGGATTTGGTGGCGTAAAAGACGACGGTACTCTTCCAATACAGTGACCATTCTGATGTTCGTTCCAGTTGATCCTTTCGCAACTACTAGATATGGAGTCAGATTGCCAGGTAAGCTTTAATCAGCAAAGGTTCATCATAAGAAATAAAATCGGGCAAAAAACACATATCCTTAACTCACTTTTTAAAGGATTGGGCAATGTTTTTCAAGCTTTTATTTTGCCCTCCTTTCCCCCCTTTATATGGAAGCACTGCTTAAATATTGGGATTTATTTTAATCTCGCAGAGCCCGAAGCTGTAATCGTATGATTGTGTTAAACATAGAGATTGTCTCTTTTTATCCCTTCTTTAATTGTCATTCCTCTTTTCCCACTCTCACTCGCTGTCCTTGCATCGCACCCTCCTCGTGTCTCACCACTCTGTAGAATTTCGATGTAGTGGGGTATTTTAACATTTTAATAAAGCTGCGTTTTCAGGGTTTAAATAAAAATTTTGAAATAAGTAAGTTTTAACAGTATATAAATATGCGCCTCTTGAATATATGTGCAATGTGATCGGAACTACATAAACTGATTCTCGTGCTTCAATATGAGACGAAACATGGCCTCTATATTAAATGAATGTTAGTTGATTAAGTATTAATAGAAATATGTGTTAAGGGTATGTAAATAAGTTGAGAAGATTTTGTGTTAGTTTATATGTTATTGAGTGTTGAAGTTAAGAATTGGCTGAATGAATCGCGCAGATTGTCGGCAGGTAGGCGCCCGGTCTTTTGTATTTCAGTGAGGGTAAAATTGGAAGCATCTTTGTTTAAATTAAGTCCCGTTACTGCAGGGTGAGCTAAAATCTCGCAAGCAGATGAACTTGTGCAAAGTAACGGTAAATGGTCACCTGTGAAACTGAACTGAGGAATCGTGTGATGGGGATAAAGTGACGCCAAAAAAGCGCGAAAAATCCACCAATCCCGCAAAAATCAACGGTGAAAGACAGGTATAATCAGGGCAGTAGGCACTTTTTCTGGAAGACATCGGCGGAACGGGAACGTGCGCGTAAAGTGTACGGCTTAAGTTTATATTCTTGTAAGTTCTGAAATCATTAAGTGCGGTGGACAGGTAACTAGTGAGCAGCGCGCGATTATATATTGGTCTTGATAATCTCGAAATTACCATCGGAACAAGTTTAAATAAATACTTAGGCAAAGTTACAAAAGTGGCGCAACCGCGGGGCCTTTTGAAACCCCGAAGTAACAAAGGTCAGCCGTTGGGAAAATCAAACAAGCCAGTTCGTAGCTGCAATCTGGGCTTATGAGAAACTCTGTGATGTGAAAGCAAATAGAGAAAACTAAGTGCTGTGCTTCTCATTCCACCTATGAAATCTCTGCTAATATCCTTACCGAGATACGAGCTCATGCTCTACTGATTCCGTAATCTCAGAAACTATTCTAGCCTTCTGCAGGAAGCGGGATTCGAACCTGAGACCAGCCGAGGGCGAGGAAGAACAACGCTGCATACCGGGCACAAATCTGTTGGACATTGTGGGACCAGTTTCAAATGGTAGTAAAGAATCAATTAATTAATTTTTTAAATATTAAGTTAATGAACTTATTTAAATATCCGGGTCCTTCGGTTTCCACCGCCATTCATTCCACCAATTGCTCCATCGTCACTTTTGCAATAACAAACATAACAACTATAACAAAAATAATCAAAATTAAAGCCATTGAAATTAATATTGATAAATCCCTTAGCATTTACTACTTATGATCATTTACCAATTTATAGATTCTAAATCTGTTACACTTACTACTGCTAAAATAGTTAAATTAATAAAATGCAATATTAATAACATTTCATATCATTCACTTCCTCATGTTCCCGCCTGACTATGGGCCAACTCCTCGTAACAGGTTCTCCATTCTGTGGTTTTGTGCCGAAGGCTCCCCGACATGCTTCTGAACCCTAGACATTGGCTTGTAAGTCCTAGGGGGAGGGGTTTCCGTCCTACAATTACGGGGAGAGTAAGCCGATTATGATGACGACTGATGTAAATAGCAACACTCTTATGCCTGTAATTTTTGGCGTGAAACATTGGGACTACGATGTACAATGTTTTTATTTGTACTCTTGAGCTGCTTAACTAAATTAGAAAAAATATTGAGTTCTTCCGAAGGTACGTTAACAATATATTAGCAAAAATATACGCTTTATATGTTCTCAATCGAATCAAATGCCATTTATAGAAATACAGAGTGGTCCAAAAAATGTATACATTGTTTAACAGTCCATAACTTGCCATCTAATGGGCGGAAACATCTCATTTTTGGTAGCGTAATAGTTTGTAGTTTCGGCAATCGCCACACAAGCGGAGTGTGATACGTAAGCATTCTTTTGTTGTTAGTTATTTGAGTTAACATGGCTGGCGCAAGGCTCACATTCGATGAACGGAAGTCAGTTTTGAAGTGGTACATTAGGTACGAAACATTAGTGAGGTTCAACGCTAGTAGCGAAATGAGTATCAAACAGAACCACCGACACGTTTAACAATAGTGCGTATTTGAGATAAGTTTGAAGTCGAAGGCTGTGTTACAGATGTACAAAAAAAAAAAAAAAAAACAAAAAAAAAACAACGATCTGGGCGACCTGTAGCAGCAATACGTCCAGCGAAAGGTTTTACTTCCAACAACATGGTGCACCAGCACACTATCATAATCTCGATGAAAATCTACCTACACGATGGATAGACCAAGACTGAACACGTTGCAGTCGGTAGTTCGTGCTGCAGTTTGGCGGCATCGTCTGTGTATGGATGTTAATGGTGACCATTTCGAACACCTACTGTGATATCTGTAAGCTACACTTTCATAAAAAATGAGACATTTCTGCCAATTAACTTGCAAGTTATAGACCGTTAAACAGTGTATACATTTTTGGACCACTGTGTAGTTCATACGCACACATATGTGTATGAATGACATAACTCAAAATGAAATGTAAATAAAAAACTTCAAACCGGTTCTGGACTTCCAAGGAGGGGACATGAAGTTCGTTTATTAAAATAGAAAATCATTTGAATATTTACATAGTAAGCTAAATCTTTATTTTAAAATTTCCTCGAGTACTTGTGTGTTCTATCTTCAGAATTTACACAACGAAAGAAAGAAAAATATTAAAGACTGCCTCCGTGGTCAAGTGGTCAGCGAGCTGACTTCTCACCCGGGGGTCCCGGGTTCGATTCCCGGCTGGGGCGGGGAATTTTTCTTTAGCCCTATCCCCCACAGAGTCTGGAAGTTTGTATGTGAGTGATAATGTGTGCGTGTTTGAGTAAAACAAAAAGATCTAAACCAACGTAAAAAAGCACCTACAGAAAACGACTTGTTTCAAGTGGAAAGCTCCCGATATGACCTTAGATGTTAAAGGGGGCTGTATAAATGAATCAGTTAAAAAAATATATTAAATATATTTGCGATTAAAATATTGCTAACAGAATTATGTGACATATCCCTTTTTTTTTGACATAAACTTTTAAATGCTATATACTTTTTTTGAATCTGTAAATACATTTCTATCATTTCTAGTTTCCATTCAAAGATTGGAATTTCAACACCAGCGTATAGCGACCCGCTTTTTAAAGTTCTGACCAGCGCTTAAATTTCCTATATTCCGATTTTACTTTAAAAAATGTATTATGAAACATTTTGTGCGTATATATGTTGATTAATTAATATGTGGATAGAAGAAATAGGTTTTGCTAGAATAGTTGATAGCAGATTGAGTAGAGAAAAGCACCATATTAGTTTTTTTTCTAGTCTATTAGAATTCCTTTTCTGTCAACGTAATAAACAACTTAAATCCTGTTTTTAGTAGGATTTTTTTACATAATGGGTACTACCTACCCAATATATGGATCTTTTTGGGCATTCTTGAATAAAACGTCAATACATACATGTCCTACGCACGCATACACACAATACAAAACATAATTAAAATACAAATTTTGATATTTGAAACTTCAATAGGACTCATTCAGTTTTATGACATTTTATAACTTCAGGAAATCAAATAATAGAAAATACCAATTATTCAGTAGAAAGCAAAAATTACCACAAAAGTTTGGTTTCCTTTTTAATATGCAGAATTATGTTTGTACAAACTTGCTAACAATGAATACCAACGCAGTGTCGATAGCCCAAATAAAAGCTTATCTGCAATCTCAGCCGTTTCCGGGAAAAGACGAAGATAGAAGACATGTTAAAGATGATAGAATGATTCCGCTATCATTCTGCGCTGTTATAAAAAAGAAAACGAAAACCTAAATTAAAAGTATATAATCCTCGGAGGATACGGGTTATTACGGGTATATGAAAGTTGAATAGGAATTGGTATATTAATTAATGTATTTTGGCTAAAGAATTAGGCAAATATTTTGCTTATTTGTTTACTAAAAACATACTTTCTAGAAAATATTTAAGAAAGTAATGTTATGCTCATTTACCAAAGAACCCTTTTTACTAGGAAAGGGAATTAAAAAAGTAAGCTGAAGTAGTAAACAGAATAGAACATGTAAGTTATAAAAGCGGTTTAAAGCGAAAATGCAGTTATCATTAGCTTGTATTCACATTGAGAAAATAAAGTAATACAAGAATAGTAGTAGTGGTGGTGGTGGTGGTGGTGGTGGTGGTGGTGATAGTAGTAGAAGACAGATTTCAAATCCTTATAGATATGCAGTGTAATATAGTTGCAGAGGATTAATATGTATATAATATATTAATGTAATACACGATAGATGTGTATTGATACCTAACCCAAAAATAGTACAGCTCTCTAACTTTCAGAACAAAACTTAAGTAGTCACCGAAGTGCTCAAGAATACGATAATAATCGCTTTCCTGATTGGAATACATCACAATGAGCTTCTATAGTTTGAAGTTAATGTGTCTGCCTCACATTCAAGAAGTCCGGACTTTGAGTCTCGTTTAGTGTTGGTTGGCCGGAAAATTTGAGCTTACATCCGCTCAGGAACAGCAGAGATGAAGGAACCTTAGTGAACAATGGACTGTCACAGATGACAAGAGACGTTCAGAGTTGTATAATAGTTCCATTTTTGAACCTCTATTGGGACCGGGGAAAATTCAGGATATCCATTTGATTCTTAAAAAACTACCTTTAAAATGCGCCATTTTTGAAAGAATTAAAACTTTTGGAAAAATTATCCATACTAAGAGCCATTTACAGTGGAGATATTGCTTCAGAATTTTCGTGTTCGATCCTTATAAGATGCTGAACTTAAATGCCAGTTTTGAAACTCACACGGAGCATTTTCTGAAAATCTTGTTTGGATTCATCAAATCGGCATCAAATTTTTGGGTGGTACTCAATGCCTTATCTACCTACTATGTTCATGCATAGTACGCGGTAGGAAAAGTAATTAAACCTTGCTTGGCTCTTCAGCTACACGCTACGTGTAAGTTCTGCTCTTTAAGCGGATTCATATGACAGTTGCAATCCACATATGTAGCATTAGCTCATTTTTCAAAGAAAACACAATAGCAGATCGTGTCATAGCATGAAGACGATCTAATTAGTGAATTCTGACTTGACATTCGTGAACCACAACCTTAGGCTGCTTATACAGTTCCTCAAAGACAAATGAGATCAGAGCAGAGATGACTCACAATTATGTAAACAGTCTTTACCAAGTCTCTGAGAACTGCGGTCGTTGCCCAAGGACGTAATCCATCTAAATTAGAACCAATCGTGTACATCAAGTCATGCTATCCCTTTAACAGCTCAGCAGTGAAATACGAGGGGGGAATCTAATGATGGTGTTGCAGTTACTAATAGCTAGATTCATCTATCTCGATTGTATGTATGAGCAAATGGTTGGTCTGCATTTAGATGATACTCTTATTAGATGATATTACAGTGACTTCGTCTATAGCTACAGCGAATACTCAGGAAATAAACTGTGTATAGAGAAGGTATTGTATTCCACCCAAAAATTCGATTCCGAGATTTCAACGGAAATACCTGTTTTGTTAACCCCTGAATCCAAAAAAATCTGATGTGCTCCATTCACATGAATTTCTACATCTTTACATTGTTAAAAAGCTTTTGCTTCTATTTACCTCATACTACTTGAAAAAAATTAACAGAAATAGTCTTATTACTTGCTTCCTTGTAAGTAGAAGCAAAATAAGGGATATAAATAGGATAAAGTGATAGTCAAAAGCTGGTTGCTATATAACTGAATTTTCTTTGCTTGTATGGACAGGAGTTGACAAATTCCTGTTTGAGAAAAGTATGTTTTTTAAATCTGAAACCAATAACAAAGAGTATCTCAGAATAGATCAACTCCACGAAAAATAATGAATATACAATAAATTGTATGTTTAACGAGATCTTCATTTTCTGTTAAGTTAGCTTTTATCTATCTCTCACGGTTTACCAGCTATGCAAATTTTCGTAAAATTCATTCAGTATAAAGTAGTCTTCAGAGGCTATTCCCAGAAAGTTTCTATTTGTTAGGTTAATATATTTAGTATACAATATTTTAATCAAAAGCATTAGATCCATTTTTGAGAAAATCAAAATTTTCGAAAAATGTTGCATATAAAGGGTAGTTGGGGTGGGGGATTTTCTTGAAAATCTTCTTGTCGCATCCTTGGAAGATACCATACTTAAATATCAATTATGATTTTTAACGGTCTTTCAAGCTATACTGTCCACAGATATACACACCCACGGACCTTTTTCTTAAAATTCTTTTTTTTTTTAATTCAGGGGGACCCAAAACATGCATTTCCGGTGAAATCTTGGTATCGAATTTTTTAGTGCATTATAATATACACTATGTACATAGTACGTGTAGAGAAAATAATAAAGTATTTCTAGATAAAGGTCCGTGTGCGTCTGTGGACAGCATAGCTCAAAAACGAAAAGTCCATTAAATACCAATCTTGGTATTTAAGTTAAGTATCTTCCAAGGATTCGACACGAAACTTTTCAAGAAAACTGCCCCACACCAACTACTCTTTACTTTAGCATGGACAAAATTTAGACAATTTTGATTTCCTCATTAATGGCTCTAAAGATTTTGATTAAACATCGTATATTAAAGATATTTACATGAAAAATGAAATATATATCTTGAATTTTCTGGGAACAGCTTCTAAAGACATATTTATTCTGAATGAATTTTGCTGAATTTTGCATAACCGGGAAACCATAAGAAAGACAAAATCTTTCTTAGCAAAAAATGTAGAGCTCGTTATAACACACAATCTATGTCATTTTTTTTTTTTTTTGTGGAGTTTACTGGTTTCTAAATATTTCTTTTTGTTTGTTTCATTTGTAAAATACTTATAATTTTCTCATACGGGAATTTGTCAACTCCAGACCATATAAAGGAACTTCAATCCTATAGCAACCAACTTTTAAATTATTTGAGAACCGCTTTAGCGTAGCACACTAAGCCCGAGGCTGAGGTGAGCCCTAAGAAATGACTGGAATCTGTATCGTGAATGAATAACTAGATCACTATAATCTATGGTATTCCCTTATTTCTCATCTACTTATAAAAAAGCAAGTAATAACATTTCTACTAATTTTTCTCAATTAAACAGAAGAATAAGCTTTATAACAATAATTTATTGCGGAGAGGTGGAGAAGGTCGTGTGAGTGGAACACACAATATCTTTACTTTCTCTAACCCGTACACAATCTACGTACATAGTACATAGAGAAGGTATAGTATTCCAACCAAATATTCGATACCGAGATTTCACCTTAAATATAAGTTTTGAGGATCCTTGAGTACGAAAAAAGAAAATTTGTAGAAAAATGTCACCGCGTGTATGTGTGTGTCTGTGGACAGTATAATACGAAATAGTCGAAATACGAAAAGTCGGTTAAATACCAAACTTGGTTTTTAAGTTCAGTATCCTTCAAGCATGCAACAGGAGGACTTTCAATAAAATTTCCCCATCCCTAACTATCTTTAAATGGAACATTTTTCGAAAATTTGTATTTTCTAAAAAATAACAGCGATTTTGATTAAAATACTGTATATTAAAAGATTTTAACACCACAAAAAGACTTTTATTTTGAATTTTCTGGGAAAAGCCAATGAAGAGCTCCTTACTTTGAGATTTGTAGAACTTTTCATAACGGTTAAACAGTAAAAGATAGAGAAAAGCTTATTGCACAAAAAAGTATATCACGCTAAAGTACATAATTTCTATTACATATGTTTTTCTTGTAGAGTATGAGTTTTCCTTTTATTTATGGACGCTTTTCATTGACCCATGCATACTGGGCGTGAAAGACCGTTTAATTTTGTTCAGAGGCCTCTTTTATCATGCTTGAGGTTCCTTTATTACCAAGCTAACTTCATATACCCAAGGTCGCGGGTTCAAACCCGGCGGAGGACGATGGATTTTTTCGGGCGTAAAAAATCCTTAGCATGGCTTCCTTCGGAAGGGAAGTAAAGCTGTGGGTCCCGTGTCGTAGATTTACGGCACGAAAAATAACCTCAAGCCTGATAAGAGAGGCCTCTGAGCAAAATTAAGCTATCCTTCACGCCCAATATACAGGGTGTTTCAAAAATACGGGGCATAATTTCAGGTATGTATTTCCCACATGAAGACAATCGGAATAGTTAATGACAACATGTGTCCGGAAATGCTTCATTTCCGAGTTATGGCCTTTACAATATTGAAAGTCCCACCTGTAGACAATCAAAATAGTTCATGTCCGGAAATGCTTCGTTTCCGAGTTATGGCCTTCACAACATTGGAATTCACTGGAACGTTTTTCTTTCCGCAGGTCTTTGCCGTCAAAGGAGACATTAGGAGGGCGCTCTGATGGTTCATTCTGAGGAAGGTTACATTCAGTGTTCTTTAGGCGTTAAGACTGTGCGACATGTATTCAAATCAAGAGCTGGCAGAGATACACTTCATGTACGGTAAGGCGGACGGCAATGCTGCGCTGGCTCGTCGTTTGTACCAGGAGAGGTACCCACAGCGACAATGTCCAGATCGGAAGACATTTGTACGCCTCCATTCCCGTCAGTGCGAGTATGGAACATTCACCTCTCCTGGTTTGGGAAGGGGACGACCAAGATCTGCAACTCCAGAAGTGCAGGAGGAGATTCTGGAGGCTGTGGACAGGACTCCTCCTATCAGCACACGACGGTTAGCGTTGCAAGTCAATGTTCCTCATACGACTGTCTGGAGACTGTTGAACGAGTATCAATTGTATCCTTATCATTTGCAACGTGTACAGGCCCTGTCACCAGCAGATTACCCTGCGCGAGTTAGGTTCTGTCAGTGGTTCTTGCAGCAGTGCGGTGTAAATCCGAACTTTTCTGCCGTCGTATTATTTACAGATGAAGCACAGTTCACAAGAGATGGCATAACAAAATTCCACAATCAGCATGTATGGTCGCATGAAAACCCACGTGCAACTGTTGTATCTCATCACTAGGTGGGGTTCTCCCTCAACATGTGGGCCGGTATCATTGGTGATCGATTAGTTGGACCCCATGTACTTGTAAACAGACTTACGTGGCAGGCGTACACAAACTTCCTGGAAAACACCATACCTGACGTTTTCGAAGACACTCCACTGATGAATCATCAACACATTCACTTCTTGCATGATGGCGCTCCTGCACACTTCAGTCTTACGGCTCGCCGGTACTTGGATCGAAGGTTTCCTGATCGATGGATAGGTAGAGGTGGGCCAATTGTTTGGCCTCCACGCTCACCTGAGCTGAACCCTCTCGATTTCTACTTGCGGGGCCATTTAAAATCATTGGTTTATTCGTCTCCGGTGCCGGATTTGGAATCCCTTCGGAATCGAATTGTGGCAAGTTGTGAGGACATACACAATACTCCTGGAGTTTGGGATCGTGTTCGCAGGTCAATGAGACATCGATGTGAGGTCTGTATTCAAGCAGGAGGTGGACATTTTGAACATCTTCTGTAATGACAACAACCTGCGGAAAGAAAAACGTTCCAGTGAATTTCAATGTTGTGAAGGCCATAACTCGGAAATGAAGCATTTCCGGACACATGTTATAATGAACAAATTTGATTGTCTACATGTGAGAAATACATACCTGAAATTATGCCCCGTATTTTTGAAACATCCTGTAGAATGGGACGCTGAGAACCAAAGCAGTTAAAGAGTGTCCATAAATAACAGGCCATTTTTCCATTTGAGGTTGCTTTGAGTGCCGTACATCTAAGACACGGGACCAACCCCTTTACTTCCCTTCCGAAGGAAACCATGTTAAGGATTTTTACGCCCGAACAAAGTCATCGTCCTCTGCCGGGTTTGAAACCGCGACCTTAGGTATATGAAATTAACATGGTAACTATTGCAGCACGCAGGGCGGCTTTCTCGTAGAGCTGACCGTCTTCGAGATATTCCTTGTTATTCAGGAAGGCCAATTATACTAATGTTTATTTCGATTAGCATGACCTAGATAGAAGAATAATCTTTGGTAAGAAAAATTTGTTTGTGGAACAGCTAGAGAAAGTTATATGAATGAAACACTTCACTAGTAATATGCATAGAAACTTAATGAAATTGTTGAATGGGCTTTTAAAATAGGTGTTTGTTAAAAGTTATATGTTACTTCTCCTCAAATTATTGCATAAGCGTTGCTGCCTATGGTGCGAGAGGATACGGATTCTATTCCTAAATGCCCTGGAGATACCCCCTCCCCACCTGGGAGGCTGATACTGAATACACTCAATCTCCGGAGGTCTTAGGGGACCGTTTGAGAGCTACTTGGTCAGGAATATGCCATGCTGCCCCATTACTACATTATCCGTTATATTCTGTATACACAGAGGTAGAGTATACAGCGATCGTGCGGTAAAGCTTGGCACACTAGAGCTTTAGTGTTGCTTAAGGTAGAGGAAGAATTGCATTATCTATGTTTGTCTCTCTCCTGTATGAGAAAATGAAACATTTTCAAGCTGCTATTACAGATAATTACTGCATAAAAAGCTACTAATGTGTGTTATAATAATTACTAATACTAAATGGCTGTATATTCCTAACCAATATGTTTTACTTTAGAAAATGTATGTATATATGTATGTATTTCACATATGTAATGTTCACAATATTCACCTTCAATCTTCTTAGTGTTCTATTTTAGTGAGATAGTGTGGTACATTACCCAAAAATCTGATATGTTGCATTCACATGACTTTCTCTACATCTCTACAACTTATTGTTCAAAAGCTTATGCTTCTATTTATTTCATTTTAATCGAGAAAATATTACTTGCTTCCTTGAAAGTAGAAGCAAAATAAGGGAGTACGTGAGCTAAAGAAATAGTTAAAAGCTGGTTGCTAAATGACTGAACTACTTCTGTTTGTATGGACAGGAGATGACAAATTCCTGTATGAGAAAAGTATAAGTTTTTCAAAGCTGAAACTAAAAACATCTGTACATCTTCGGTGTGGTAAGTTTTTGCCCATCTCTTACGGTTTAGCAGTTATACAACATTCCGTAAAATTCATCCAGAATAAAGTATAAATAGAAAATTCAAAATATACATGTTATTTATCAGGTAAATTTCTTTTAATGTACAATATATTAATCAAAATCGTTAGAGCCATTTTTAAGAAAATCAAAATTTTCGAAAAAGTTTCATGTAAAAGGTAGTTGGGATGGGAAGATTTTCTTGAAAATCTCCGTGTCGCATCCTTGGGAGATAACAAACTTAAATACCAAGTTTGGTATTTTACGGTCTTTTCGTTTTTTAGTTATGCTGTTCCATAGACGCACACACAGATACACATACACACGCACATACACGGACCTTTTTCCAAAAATGTTTTTTGGGATTCAGGGGAGGCCCAAAACATGTACTTCCGGTGAAATTTCGGTATGAATTTTTGGGTGCATTACAATACCATCTCTATACACTATGTACATAGTACGTGTAGAGAAAGTAAAAAGAATAAGGTAATCCCTCTCTTGCCTACTGAGGCAACATTCATATCCTAACCAAAAAGCTGCCGACATTTTGTGAATTTTATGTCATTTTTTAAATATATGATGTTCAAATATTTCATTCCGAAGTTGAAATTCCTGGGTGCAATGTTGATTATTCCTTGTGCTTTGTCATGTATTAGTATTTTGATTTTCTCTATACGATTTTTGTTTTGTAAGCAAGTATCATAGTTGCGTGTTGATTTTCTTGGTTGTGAAGCCAGTTATAAAAAAGAAGCTTTTCAGAACTATGTAAAAGGTCATTTGGAGGTCATTAGCGAGAATACACGTACATTAAGGTATTCGCCAAAATATTTGCAGCGGCATCGTTGAGTAATTTCCGCTCATTTTTATTAAAAACTGAAAGCATGTTTTTCCGAGGAATCAGATTTTCCCGTTGGAACTTGTAAAAGAAGCTAAGAGTGGCGAGAGAAAGAACATTCGCCTTCGAACAAAGCACATAACTGCATCGAGCGATTGCAGTTTCGTATACGAATTGCACGAAATAATTGTGAATAAACTACAATGCCACAAAGATAATACTAGTGATGGATTATTTAAGAAATCGCCAGGTAGTCTGGATCTATATGGCCCAACAAACAGCACAAATTCTGTGGCAAGGCAAAAAAGGTCTCTTCGCTAGTGGTTCCCATTATGGATTTTGAAAGTATCAATGCAATGATTGTGTACAAGATGGACAACCATAACTGTCAATATTCAAGACGGCAGTTCGTGAAGAATCTCTGCCTCTATCAAACCATTCATGGTCAGGTATACAAGATATGAAAAGCAGAATTTTTCAAGTTCTTCAAAGACCTGTGGTTGTAGACATTCCTGGAACTTCAGATTACTCAGTTGTGACTTCAAAACTCAAGAAGTGGTTCTTATGCCATATTCAAAGCAATGGAAAACATCATTTGTGAGTAATAATTGCAGCGAGTCATATTTCCCTTAGCACAGTGCTAAATCCTGCCAAGCGTATGCAGTTAATTAAAAAATGAATTTATAAATAATTGAGAACACCTCAATATGTTTTTAACGTGGTCATTTCATATAATTACAACTTCCTATTAAATGGAAAACAAACTATTTCTAAAGATTGTAAATAAAATCATGGCAAATTTTCCATCTCAATTTTTTGTTACTGCAAGCTATTGATACAATAATACTCTATTGGTTGAAAAAGTACATAACAGGGCTGAAATAAAATGCGTTTATTATATCACAGTACTATTTCATTATACAATATTCCACATTTAGAAAACTACTGAGGGTGAATGTGACCCCAATATATAGTTCCAGTGACAGCTTTAGAGGTGTGCAGAACGTGAAATCAAAATAATAATAATAATAATAATAATAATAATAATAATTAATAATAATTAAAATTATCAACATTTTAAACAGATAGCTTATATTAAATATTTTGAGATTGATATGATGGAACATGTTCAGAAAGCAAATTGGTTATTGAAGTATAAGACATCTGTATTTTTATAATGCATGTATAAAATTTTCAATACCGATTTTTTTACGATTGTCTAATAAAATAGATTTTTAAATTCTGTCATTATAAAAGAATCGTTTAGTTAACTGTTACAAAAAGCGCCAATATTTGTTGGACTGAAAATATTCATTCCAGATACCTTAAGCTGTTGTCTGCCGTACATGAAGGTTAACACTGCACGACCTCTGAATGGGAGATTACCCTTCAAAACCTGCCAGGTCCCTCCAGCCTGACTTGAGGTTTTTTTTCCCCCCCTCTTTTTTCGTCCAGGTCTTCCGAGTACTCGTAATTAGAGAATTACAGAGAGATGCGATACATTAAGGGCAAGAACATTTTCATTCTAAATTTCCTTCAGAATTATCCCTTCATGTCCTATATTATAATGTTATGCGTAATAGAATGACAGACGCCGCAGTAATGCGTGTGACTTGCAGTCGGAAGGTGCCGGTTTGGATTGCTGGAGTAGTTTCACTCATTCCCCGTATTTCTTCCTACTCCATATCGTTCCATTAATAATTTCATTTATCCTTTATATATTTGGTCTGCTTCAGCGTTGGAAGTATCGGCAATGGTGTTAAAGATGCTCTCTGCGGAACTTTCTCCGTCCCTCGGCCTCTGGATAGTTGCCAGGTTATACAGACCGCCCCATGGGGGAGTGGACCTCTAGATGGGGAGGGATTCCCCGGGATGCCTTTTCGACTGCCGGGGCGTCTCAATCTGGAAATTGTAGGGACCCTGTCATTATTTTCCATCTTTCCTAGTCCCGGCCGCCCAATGTCTCCTCTCACTTCAGCCTTCCTTTCCACGCCGTGGGTCACAATTATCATTTCGTCACAGGATTGGTGCTCAGTCCCCTCCCAAAACATCTCATCTCTATAGTAAAAGTAGGCATTAAACAGTACAGGGCATACTTTAAAGTTATATGTGATTATTTCTTTTTTGGGAATTAAATAGCCGAATCTACGTGTACACGCAAACTTTGTGCCTCTTTACTATCTCTACATGCACTATGCACATAGTGTACACAGAAGGTATTGTATTGCACCCACAAATTTGATACTGAGATTTCATCAGAAATGCATGTTTTGGGCACCCCTGTTTCCAAAAAAAGGCCTTTACGTATTTACGTTTGGTACCTTCCAAGGATGAGACACGACAATTTTCAAGAAAATCCCCTCACCTCTAACATTTACATGGAACTTTTTTCAAAAAATTTGATTTTCTCTAAAATGACTGAACGTTTTTGATTAAAATATCGTATATTAAAGATATTTACCTGACAAATAAAATGTATATCTTGAATTTTCTGGGAATAGCCTCTGAAGACTACTTATAATGAACTTTGCGGAATTTTGCATAACTGCTAAACCGTAAGAGATAGACAAAAGCTTAGTACACAGAAAACGTAGAGGACGTTAAAACACACAATTTATATTATATACATTTTTTCGTGAATTTGATCGTTTTTAAGATATTTGTTTTTAGTTTCAGCTTTGAAAAACTTATACTTTTTTCATACAGGAATTTGTCGACTTCTATCCGTGCAGACAAAGCAACCTCAGTCACGTAGCAACTACCTTTTGACCATCAGTTTAACCTTATTTCGCAAGTAAGAAAACTATTTCTGCTAATTTTTTCTCGATTAGCATGAAGTACATAGAAGCATAAGCTTTTTAGCAATAAGTTGTTGCAGAAATGTAGAGAAAGTCATATGAATGCAACACATCATCTTTTTTATGGTGATTAATTTATTATTTAAAATGTTCATCTTTGTATATATTTTTTTCAAAAGTATTATAGATTTCAGACCTCATTTAGTGAATTTCTTCTTCACTTCATTCTTAACCCCCTGTGCCAAGTCCTTTGCATCAGAAGGGGTTTTGAATTGCTGTGCACACCCTATCAAGCGTTCTACTTAGTGGCGGAACACTGCTGTGCGCTATTATGAGATGCATTCCTCATATACAAAACATACTAAACAATAAAAGGATATAAATACATGTTTGGAATTTTAAATAATGCATAAAACTCAACTTGGAAATTCGTAATTGTAATCTACAAATATATATATATATATGGAAATGCACCTTATCTAAAATGCTAAAGTTTGTGTATATAAATATTTTATGTATTGCATTCATATGACACTCTACCTGTTCTACATAAAAGGTTTTTTCAAAGGGTTATTTCTTTTTCCACGTAATGCTAGGTGTGATAACCATTAGCAAAGTGGCCTTATTATATACTTAGTTCCTTATAAATAGAAGAGGACTAAGGTAATATAATATGCTAAAGCGATAGTCAAATATTTTAAAAGATATCGCTATGCAATTGTTTCGGAAAAAATATAAGTAATTTAAAATTGAAACCAACAACAAGAAATATAACAATTACCTCTAAAACAAAACTGTAAATGACATAAATTGTTGTTTTTTTTTTGTTGCTTTTTTTTTGCGACCATTTTGGAGAAAATAACAATTTTCAAGGTAAAGGATAGTTCGTGTCGGGGGATTTTCCTGAAAATCTTCGTTCCGAATCTTTGGAAGATAAATTTCAATCCAAGTTTAGTATTTAGCATGGTTTTAGTTTTTTCTTTGCTCTGTCCACAGATATACACTCACACGTACCACACTGACCTTCTTCTAAAAATGCTTTTTTGGTTTGAGGTGGTCTCGAAACATATTCCCGGTGAAATCACTGAATCAAATTTTTGTGTGGAATACAATACTTTCTCTACCTACATTATTAATATGTGTTAGATAAAATAATAAATTAGTTTACTTACCGTAAAATGTTCTTATTTATTCACTATAACTGGTGACGCTTTTAATAACACTGAGAGTCACTGGTTTAATTAATGAAATCTTAATCTATATTCTCTCTATATGCATGTAAAGATTATTAGATTTTGAGTTGTAAATTGAATTGCAATTCATTTTGGAAAAAAATTATAGTAGTTAATATTCAACCACTATGATTAATTGATGAAAAGGATAGAATTTTCCGAATGGAAATTTGATTAAATCCTCCGGGATAGTTCTCCAGTACACAACTAATAAGTGATCATATGAAGCAACATGACATTTATGTCATGCAAAGACTTTAAATATTTAGTATTTTTTGTTCATATTTCCTGCAAGGTTTTAAGGGACATTGTGTTTATTTCCATTGATAAGAGATGTGGAATATTTTGAATTGCAAATTCTTATTGTATGAATAATGATGAACAAAATGACATTTTTTTGTCATTTAAGACATATCTTGTTTAAATAAATATTAATTGCTGTAGCAGAGGTAACTGCGTAACTCCACACTGCTCCATTTCACAAATGTGCCATACATAAGCAAATTGTTGGCAGATCCATCTTCAAAAGTTTCTGGTTTCCTGGATCTACCCATAGATGTTTAGGATTATATTTCATTATTTGTCTTTTGGCGATTGGAAGTATTACCTGTCTGAAGAATGAATGCAGATGGCTACGAGTGGAAGCTTGCGTAAACACAAACAGATAAGCGGTATTACGGCATCAGCCCCGGTGTATACCTTGTATAGCATTACAATAATGGAATTGCAGTTGAGTCTCTTACAGTGGACGGGTTCGAATCAAGTCAAAATGCAAACACCGCCTCGTGTAGTCATACTCTGTAACGTAAAAGTTAGTTCGTGTGTATTTAATTTTATTAATTTTTTTTTATAATTTTACTATTAAGATTCTCTCTTCTCAGGTTAGTGGTATACGAGGCGCATTCTGGATTTTAGTTTCAACTACTATCAATAAATATTGTTATTCTTTCTGAATTTATTGAAAATCTTGCTGATACATAAACATACACAGAATCAAGTTATAACACTTCTTTTTCACAAGAATCATATAGTACTCCCTTCTTGTTTCGTTGTTAAGCACAAACAACCCTCCTTTTTCTTTACAGCTATTATAAATACTAAATATGTGTTGCCATGCGTTCATTCTAAGGCCGTGTAGCGTCTGTTTTAGCAATGCACATACGTACAAGTCTTTCCCTCTCTTTCTATCATTATTGCGTTTGTTGGTCAAGTCTCCAGCCAACACATTATTAACTCTTTTGTTTAAACTTTTTTGCATTAGAATGAACACACATCTTACAAATATATCAATAACACAAATAAAACAATCCAGCAATAACAATTTACACCAAAAATTAACAGTTAAATGTACGCTTTAATTTATTTAGCAAAGTTAACAATAATAAAATTATAAAATAAAAACCTTATATTATGTTATAGCTTGTGGCCTTAATATTGTCACAACACTCACTAAGTAGAAAATTAATATTCATTAGTGGTAAAGAAAACACAAAGTTTAACCTGTTGTGGGTCGTTTATTCCTATTTTCTTACGCTGTGCTGATGTTTTGATTGTCAAACTGTGCTGCACTGCAATTCAGCCTTTTCTGACCGCTCTAAACCGTACGATGCTACACCAACGACCTCCCCGAACAAACATCATTCTTTCGTCAGACAAGAAGTAGGTATGAATGAAACCGCCGTAGATAGGTCATCATGATGTGAAGGTATGGTCAAGTAGTGCATTTATTTATATTATGAGATGCTTATTGCTGTTTTCTGGTCGATTCTGTTTGTACTCTTTATTCAATTGAATTAACCGTCCATTATGTTCATTAAGTTCCACACGTTTCTTCTAATAATTCTTTCAATGTTTTTTTTTTTTTTTTATACGGGCTTTAAAAACAACTGGTTAACTGCGTCTGAGTTCAAGCGTTCCACTTCCACAGCCCCGAGGTATCCGCTTGGCTGCCGTCTGGGTAGCTAGAATTTTTCTTCCATTAAAATCATCGCCTACCCTCCATAGTTAGAAGGTATGATTTTAAAAATAAATGTGGGTGTATTTCACTTCAAAGGTAAGTAAAACCCAAAATAAACCAATGGGTTATTTATTGAGACAAAATCCTCATAAGACTAAAACTACTACTACCTCCCTGATCAAGTTGTTAGCGAGCGACTTCCCATGCTGAGATCCCGGCTGGGGCAGAAAATGCTTCTTTAACTAGAATCATTCCCTATCCCCCACATAATCGGAAGTATGTATGCGAAAGTGAATATATGTGTTTGGAGAAAATAAAATTACTAAAAACCCAACATTAAAAAGTCTACAGCCAGCGATTTACTTCTAAAGCAAAGCCCTCGATGTGAAACGGAGAAAACAAAAAGAGATAGCTCTTTTTGCCTCTTACTCTGGGCTTTCAACAAAATCCATTGCTCCCGATAAAAAGAAACACGTTCTGGATATTTGTCCTTATATCTGTAGGTTTCAATAAAAACGAGCCTAAGGCTACGATTTATGCATGACAATATTTTCGCACTCTCATAAGCTTGGAGGTTGTATTTTTCTTATGCAATGCCTGCATAAGAGACTTTGTAAAGGTTCCGTGTTCGGTAGCCCATCAAATACCCAACAATCGTACTCGCTTTGATCTAACATTAATTGGTGCACTTAGACTTGTCTAACTGTAGTTAATTTATTCCAAACAACACTGTTAAGAAAGGATTTGTGCTTCACTTCAGTCCCTCTTTGTGAACATGTCTACCATTTCTGCCAATTTAGTTGTCCTGCATGTCCGGGGATCCAGGCAAGAGTCAGTGTGCAACTAGCGAGAGATACCTTTGTTTTACCTCTCTCAATAGCGCGATCCTCCTCACCATCTCCGCATAAGCAAGAGGAGTAAAAATGAAGGTTGTTTAGTCAGTTTATACGGTTTTAACTTGAAATAGCCCCGTTGACTTCTGGAATTCTTTCAACGCAAGAAGGAATTCCTGTACACGCCAAATACCGGGCAGAGGGCCACATGCGCACATAAAGCATAAACAATTGAAAAATTTAGGTTCCATATATATATATATATATGTTATAAAAAATGAATCGCCGAAATGTTTGTACGCGTATCACTTCCGAACGACTGCGTCAAATTCAACAATTTGTTTTGTTCGTTATTGTTACAACAAGGTTTGCAGAAAATAATTTTTTTAAAAATCTTATTTGTTCCATTCACATGACTTTCTCTACCTTTCTGCAACAAATTATTGTTAAAAAGCTTATGCTTCTTTTTACTTCATGCTAATCGAGAAAAAAATAATAGAAATATCTTATTACTTTCTTCCTTGTAAGTAAAAGCGAAATAAGGGAGTAGCATAGGTTAAAGTGACAGTCAAAAGCTGGTTGCAATGTGACTGAAGTTCCTTTGTATGTATGGATAGGAGCTGACAAATTCCTGCATGAGAAATGTATACTTTTTTTAAAGCTGAAACCAATAACAAGGAATATCTCAAAAACGATCAACTCCACGAAAAAAATGTATGTAACATAAATTGTGTGTTTTAATGTGCTCTACATTTTCTATGTTGTAAGTTTTTGTCTATCTCTTACGATAAAGTTATACAAAATTCCGTAAAATTCACTCAAAATAAAGTAGTCTTCAGTGGCTATTCCCAGAAAATTCAAAATATACATTTTATTTGTCAGATAAATATCTTTAATATACGATATTTTAATCAAAATCGTTAGCCATTTTTTTAGAAAATCAAACTTTTCGAAAAAAGATCCATGTAAGGGATAGTTTGGGGTGGGGGATTTTTTTTTCAAAACCTTCGAGTCGCATCACTGGAAGATACTAAACTTAAATACCAAGTTTGGTATTTTACTGACTTTTCGTTTTTGAGTTATCGTGTTCACGGACACACACACATGGACCTTTTTCTGAAAATAATTCTTTTGGATACAGGGGACCCTAAAACATATATTTCCGGTGAAATCTCGGTATCGAATTTTTTGGTGGAGTGCAATACCTACTCTATACACTATGTACATAGTATATATGGAGAAGGTATAAATAGAACGGAAAAGTATTTAAAATCTCATAATATGAATAAAAACCGTGCCAAGCGAACGCATTTCAGTTGATAGCCACCAGATGGTCACAGATTCTAAATCTGTTGCACTCCATTCTGCCAAAATAGTTAAATCAATAAAATTCAATTTTAATAAAATTATTTCAAATATCTGGTCCTCTCGTACTAAGATATTTAACACTTTTAAAGATAGAAACCAACCAGTGGTATCATTATTATTTGTTGCTAAATAGTCTTGGTACTGCTATATTTTTCCTTCCCCATTCAATGTTAAGGTAATGCACCAGTTTATCGACACAATGACGCAACGCAGCAGAGGAATTCAAATACATTTTTATATATTAACTGTACTTTCCTCAGTTCTGTCGTTTAAAATAAAAAAGGAAAGAAGTTTTCCTATTGATGAACACATAGAGTAACTACATATTTTTTTTCCAACAGATAGCTAACTATTTTCCCTCCCCATCCAATGTTAAGGCAACGCAACAGTTTGTCGAGATGACACAACGCAGCAGTGAAATTCAAATACATTTTTGTGTATTAACTGTCCTTTCCTTATTCCTATCGTTTAAAATAAAGACGCTTTCATGGCGATGAACACCTGAAATACGTACTTATTAATTGCCACCAGATGCCGTAGTACCTACTGCTGTATTTTTCTTCTTCAATGCTAATGGAATGCACCTGTTTATGGAGACAATGACGCAAGTTAAATCTGAAAATCAAATATATTTCTTATGTATTAATTATCGTTCCCTTGCTCACATTGTTTAAATATATATTATATGTATATTTTTGCTGTACTTTTTTTAAAATAAACAAGTTATAAACAATGTTCATAACCATTAACCCTTCTTGGAATCTGAAAAATAACGGTATCCGTTTTAGGTTTAACTTCCTATTGCAGATGTTGGTTATGTGATACATGAGCTAGCTAAAGAACATGAAAATACCCGCGTCACCATCACACTACAATTGCCCTGCAGAAGTAAAATCTTGGGTTAAATGGAGAAATTTAATAGACAAAGCTATCATCAAATAAAAGCTTATCAATTGCACAACCAGACCTACTTGCTCTTTAGTTACGTCATTGTTAGCCTTATTCTTTTTTTTTTTTTGTATTGTTTAACGCCCGCTTTAACTACTTATGGTACAGCAGGCAGTGACAATGATGATACATGAATGAAGATGGAGCACCGGTGGAATGCGATGGCGGGGAAACCGGAGAACCCGGAGAAAACCCACCCCAACGCCGCTTTGTCCACCACTTGGGATCGAACCCGGGCAATCTAGGTGAGAGGCGAGTGGTCTAACCACTCAGCCGCGACACTGCCTTAGAAATTGCTGTTTTGACATAGAAGAAAATAAAGAAAGGGGTGGAAAACATTAGGAGTAAAGGAAAGAAAGTAATTCGGAAGAAGCATGGATGTTATTTTGTGACTTTCTTCTGTAGTTCATTATCTATACCTGCACACTATGGATGCGCTGCCATTGCTGTTTTTATGCCAACGACATCTTGGTTGCCCACGCTGTTAACTGTATATATCATCCTTATCATCACACTTCCTTATGGATGCTCTGACTTCGTCCTTTTCGCAATACCAACTATATATGCTACATTGCGCTTTTCAGATGCAAAGGTATTATTAGATATTGACACTGGGACAATTTCTGTTGACACTTCCACTGCCCTCATTTCGTTTCCATCAAATCTTTGTCACTTCACAACTTCAAAGGAAGAATTAATATCGAAAGTGTTTCCAAATATTGGTGCAAATTACAAAAACTATGCTTGGTTGAGCGAACTAGCCATTTTAACAGCAACTTGTAGATGTAGAAGATTCGAATGTAAAAATTCAGGTTAAAATTGATGGACAAATGCATTCATTTAAGTTGAGCAATTCCATTGCCAATCCAAATGAAGTCAATTATCTAACTAAGTTCATTGGATTTGCCAGGATTTCCGTCACACAATTTGTAGCTCAAGGTTGACTCGGTGATAATTATCCTACGCAATATCAATCAGCCGACATTATGCAGCGGAACAAAATTCACTATTAAAACATTTTTGATTTAAATTATTATAACATATGAAAGTTCAAAGGCGAGAATATTCTTATTCCAAGAATATTACTAATGTCAACCGACTTTCCGATTGAATTTAAGCGCGCTTTGCATTCGCAATGACAATAAATCCCAAGATCAGTCGATAGAAGTGTAATATACCATGAATTGTGTTTTTCCATGTTGTACGTTGCTTGCTCGAGAGTCGGCAAACTATCGGTGCTATTTTTTTCTCTCTGGAAGGAAAATTATACATTACATGGCATTACAATAAAGTATTGTAAGTTATTTAATTGTAGTTTTATTTCATTGCATGGGCGTACTGTAAACGGAAGATTTTGTCTGAGATGCGAATCCGGGGCGGGCAGCTAGTTTGCAAATAATTTATGTAATAGGAGTTAAATAGGGTACGATTGATGAATTACAACATCTTTTATTTGTTATAAAATGCCATTGTTTTTGCTAAAATAGAATTAAATATAAAAGTAGAATTAAAGGACATGCAAATTGTTTTTGTTGCTTTCTCTACACGTCCTATGCACATAGTGACTTTTCATCGGGAATATTATATGTTTTAAGACCCCCTGAATAAAAAAAAAAAAACATTTTTACAAAAATGACTGTGGTGTGTGTGTGTGTGTGTGTGTGTGTGTGTGTGTGTACGCGCGCGCAGCATTGCTCAAATTAAAAAAAGCCATTAAATATCAAACTTGGTATTTAAGTTCAGTATCTTCCATTTTTACCCTGGATGAATTTTGTGGAGTTTTGCATAACTGCTAAACCGTAAGAGATAGACACAAATGTGTATACTTAACTAAAAATGTAGATCTCCTTAAAACACACAATTTCTATTATATACATTATTTTCGCGGAGTTGAGCAATGTTGAGATATTCCTTTTATGGTTTAATTTATTAAAATCTTATATTCTTCTCACACAGGAATATGCCATTTCTGGCCACACAAAAATACTTCAATTCCATAGCAACCACATTTTAAAACATTTCCCTTCTACTTACAAGTAAACGAGTAATAAGATCATTTCTGCTAAGTTTTTCTCAATTAGCATGAAGTAAATAGAAGAATGAGCTTTTTAACAATACTTACTGCACAGATGTAGAGTAAGTTATGTGAATGGAACACATCAGATTTTGTCCCTTTGTAGTTCTAAAGGTGGCATTTATTTTCTTTTCCCCTACCGACGTTCAACTTTTGGACAAGGAACCTTTTTAAGCAATTAATACTTTTGTTATTCTTAAAGAAAGGTTTATTTTAAAACGGTGTTCCTCTTCAAGAGCTTAAACACGATTCGACATGACATGACCAAAACAGAAGAGAAATAAGAGAGAGAGAGAGAGAGAGAGAGAGAGAGAGAGTACAGATAGAAGGGGAATTATGTTACCAATATACCTAATTAGTTTATGCCATAATGAACTTAGTATCTTGTGCTAATATACTTTATAATCTTAAGGTCAACATATTGATTTAGCCTATCCTGGTTTTTGTAAGCAGTTATATTGTTTGTGGTTCAGCAAAAAACAAAAAATAGGAATCTTAACATCCATCGGGAAAAAATCTATTATTACAAGTTTCCGACTGGTTAATGTAATTCTCATAGCTTTTTAATAATTTATCTGTTGTACTACAATATAGAATTTTCGCATGTGCAGCCGTTACATTCTTTTTATAAACGGTTGTTAAAAAGTATTTCGGTATTGTGAACATATGGCAGTTCCTTGCAGATCGTAACGTTTCTCATGGATAAAACAAAACAAGAATAATCGCCGTTTACGAGCATCAAAAACGGATTTACGTTTTTCAAGGTTTTAAGGCAGGGGTGGAGTTGTTTTTCTTATGTAGTTCTTCCTTATCGTGGGAGACGTGCTGCTAGCGCGTGTTAACTGTGGGGGCCACTTCTGGAAAACACGTACCTTGCTCACGTCTACTCCATTCTGCAACATCTGGTGCAAAGATAGAAGAAAAGGGACCAGCGGGAAGAAATCTTAGTAAATCAAATCTTGCCGCACTGGCACTGGGCGCCGACGTCATCACGTGCCCAAGAAAACAAATCGCAACGCCACATCGAACTTCTCTCGACACCATGACAGCTCACGAGCTCGCAAGCTCTAGCAAACAACTGAAAATAGCTTCTATACGTGAATCGTCAGGCAACTGTCTAGCGTTGTGCTAAGTTTCCCCCAAGTATAAACAAGAAGAAGAAAACAGGGGCGTTCTCTTGAAAATTGTTTTTAATACTAAATAAAAGTGTCCTATCTTGATCTTCGTTTAAGGTTTAGGCATATCTTATCTGGTGATACCATCTACCTTGGTCATCTTGGTTTATGATATAGGGTTCGTTGAGGTACTCCTTATAGCATTCGATGCAAAGTTTAACCCGTTTTTACTTTTTCTACACGTACTATGTACATAGTGTATAGAGAAGATATTACATTCCATCCAAAAATTCGATACCGAGATTTTACCGGAAATAAATGTTTTAGAGTCCCTATATACAAAAAAAGCATTTCTGGAAAAGGTCCGCACGTGTGTGTGCATCTATGTCCGTGTGTTTGTGTATCTGTGAATACAACACAAAATCAAAAAGTCGGTAAAATACCAAACTTTGTATTTAAGTTTAGCATCATCCAGGGATGTGACACGAAGATTTTCAGAAAAATTCCCTCACCCCAAACTACCATTTACATGGAAAGAATTTCGAAAATTTTGATTTTCTCAAAAATGGCTCTACCGATTTTCATTAAAATGTATATTTAAAATATTTATATGGCAAATAAAATGTATATTTTGAGCTCGTATTGAACGCGTCACAATAAACGATGCAAATAAATAAACACAAAAATTAAATAAATCTATATATTTCTATAATTTAAAACTAAAACCAATAATAATATTATTGAACGAATGAATGTTGTGGAGAAGGGACTTTTGAAATGTAAAATCAAGAAAAACCAAGCTAGTATGCTAAAAGTAACTGCAAATATTCATGTTTGGCAGATGTGCTAGATAAGGCGCTTAAGTGCATTCCTGAGCTGATGGTTATTGCTCCAGAAGTGAGGAGTAGATGCAGTTAGGAAAGAGGGGTTTTGCCTTGAGGCCATTGAGTGTCAAGCGATATCCGGGACAATATAAATCAGAAAAAATAATTTAGGCAAATGAGAAACTTGTGCTATAACAAGAAATTCAAAAAAAGATGTTGAGAGTGGGGGGTGACTTCCAAGATGTCAGACTCTGTTCTCCAACAGGGAGAACAGTTTGTGGGACTTAAAAAAAGGCCTAACGCCAAACAGTATAACAATGTCTCGCACGGCGATACAGGAAAGGAAGCTCAGGGCCGTGAACGAAGTTTCGTTATGAAACAACTTCCAATGAGAAACTTATAAGTGTGTCTCTCTTTGGTTTGGGCTGTAGGTGGAAACTATTTAAATAAAATCAGTGTTTTGGTGAAGAAGTGAATGGTGAGTTTTACTCAGTACCCAGGAACACAATCCACAGGAAAGCCGTCGATGAAGTTACATCGTGCCCTGAGAACGCAGTCCACAAGAACTTTATGCTCTCGTGGACCTACAGTAGGAGTAGAAATTACCATAAGGTACATGATTATCGGATTCCTTTTGAATTCCTTTCACTCCAAACAGGCACAATTTTGAATTTTCTGGGAATAGCCTCTAAAGACCTCTTTATTCTGAATGAATTTTGCTCAATTTTTCGTAACTGGTAAACCACAAGAGATAAACAGAAACTTATTACATCAAAATGTACTAAGTGCAAAATGTATTAAACCACGCAATTTATGTCATATAAGTTTTTTTATGTGGAATTGACCATTTCTGAGTAATTCCTCTCAAACGGAAAGTTGTAAACTCCTGGGTCTGTATAGAACCGTCTTTCAACCACGTGGCAACCAGCTTTTAAAAGATTTGACATTCATTTAACCTCGTGTATTCCCTTATTTTCCTTCTACTTACAAGGAAGCAAGTGATTAAGAAAATTTCTCCTAGTGTTTATCTCAATTATAATAAAATAGATAGAAGGATATGCTTTTTAACAATAATTTATTACAGCGATGTAGAGAAAGTCATGTGAATGGAACACATAGGATTTTTAAGTTTTCTACCACCTACACAGTAGGCAGAGAGGTTATTGTATTCCTCCCAAAAATTATACCAGAAATATATGTTTTGAGATTTCCCCAATAAAAAAAAAAAATTTAGATAAATGTCCACGAGTGTGTTTCTGTGTGTGTGTTTATCCACATAAATCAAAAAGGAAATGCCAATTAAATACCATACTTGGTGCTTAAGATTATTTAAAGGATGTCTGGAAGCTTTCGAAAAATATGCCCCACAAACTATCCTTTACGTTGACAAAATTTTCGTTGTTATTTTATCAAACTTTTTATGCCGGTAAGCGTGGCCGATGTAGGAGAATAGATGTTTTTAAAAAATAATTTGCATAAGAGTAGATGAACATTAAATTAAATGTTTTTATTTATGGAGCTCCTTAATTGCTGTGGTTCTTAGTGTTCCGTTCTATTGTGAACATAAAAGTCCGCTTAATTCTATTTAGGGCTGTTTTTATCGGCTTGAGGTTCTTTTAGGTACCATAAATCTACGATACGGGACTAACGGCTTTACTTACCACGGCATGCTAAGGATTTTACGCCCGAAATAATACATCGCCCTCCGCCGGGTTTGAGCCTGCAACCATAGGAACCAGAAGTTAGAATCACGCTATCCTTAGACCACGGAGGACGAAAAGAAAGAATATGTGGAGATAGCGATATGAATGTAACGCATTATATATATATTTTTACTTCAGACATCGTAGATACACCGTTAGTACATTAAGCTGTTATAATTGACGCTGTGAGTGTAAAAACCGGAATAAATTGGCAATATAAGCAACAGCTGCAGCATATAAAGAATAGCGGAGAAGTTTATAAACACTCGTATATGGTAAAGCAGATTATGCGTGCCTCAGATCTCCCTTTTAGTCCCTGAGATAATTGGCTGATGGACGAACAGTATGCAAGTCGATTCATAATCATTTAATGGAGATGAAAAGTGGCGAGCAATATGCTACTCTGAAATTCTGTTTTCGTCTCATTAGTTCTTCAACTGAGTCTTTGGCAATTTTAGAACTGGCTTGTGGAGGGTTTTTTTCTCCCTATTGCACAGATCGAAGAAGATTAAAAATCAATTAAAACGGGAGGAGTTCCAGTTAGTCCTCTAACAATCGAGAGTTTTTACAACAGCGTTTTATCTGATACGGTAAAGTAATATTTCCTCACGTTGTCTAACACCAAAAATAGAATATGTTTTGCTTCGATTTTGGCTCTTCCCCCAACCTGAATATGCCATCGCTAACACAATAGATAAAATGCAACATTCTGTATTTAACTTTGAAATAGGCTTTTTAAGGACTATATTTATCCACGTATTAATAGAAGAAGAGTAGAGATGGATTGGATATATTAGACTGGATTTAAAACTTTTAAGGGACACGAACTGTTACTTACACTAAGTTTCGAAAACACAAATTGGTGGTCATGATCACAAGAACTCCAAATTATGTGAACTGAAACTGAATTCTTTTTTGCCATAAACTCATATTCTCTTATGTATTTGCGACAATAACCTCTCGCAGAAGAATTTAATCTATATGATGAGACGAGTATTTCTTAAATTTGTGCCCTGTTGTTTACCGTAAACCTTCACATAAAACCATCTAGAATATTGTGACATTGCCATCTGCGGACATTATCAAATTCACTTTGGTTTGTGAATCAGCGTAGTTGAAGAATTCTGGAATGGTAAACACGGAAGTGATGCGCCGATAACTGAAAGCTTGGAATACCAGAAGCGTCCTGAAGCTTGCAAGCATGGGAGTTCGAGTCGTGAACGACTAGAGTGTTAGCGTGCAGTGGTGTGCGAGCAGCTAGTGTCTACGCGTCAAAGCGTCAGTGAATAGTTCATAGCAATGAATTAAGAATTTATTTGTAATTAATTTTGAATCAATAAAAGCATTTCTCACAATACAATGTTACGTTATTGATGTCACTATGCGTTCTAAAATATTTAAGCATCGTCAAAAAACCGGATGTGCTTCATTCACATCACGTTCACAATAATGACTAATTAACATATACCGATATGAAGTGTTTCAGTCAGGGTTACGTTCAAACGCATCCTTTTCTAAAAAAGGAATTCAAATTAAACAAGACTATTAATGCAGAAGCAGAATTTCAATATTTTATTCATAGTAACACGCTGTTGCGATGAAAAGAAAGTAATATGCTACAGAATAAAATAAACAAACCCCACCAGGGTAGTGTGGTGGTATCATGTCTGCCTTATATTGAAAAGGTCGCGAGTTCGAATCTCGCTTAGGGCGAGTTACCCGGATAATGTTTTTTTCGGGGTTTTCCCTTATCCTGAGAAGACGAATGTCCAGTAACTTTAAGCTCCATGGGTCCCGAGATCATTTGAGCACCATTTCGCCAATTTCATTCATCGTCCGATATGACCAAACCAGGTTAAAGGACGTTAAAGTACATAAAAAAAAAATCTGATATTACACTCACATGAATTTTTCTATCCTTTGTTCTTATTAATATATACACAAAAAGTCTTATACCTCTACTTCACTTTCATTAAGGTAAACCTTTTAAAAATAGCAACATTATAATATATTTTGTTACATATACAGGAGAATAGCAATGGTTAATTTTTGAAAACATGAATGGTCAATGCTGGCCTGAGCATTCCCTAAAATTTCAATGTAATCGCAAGAAACAACTGAAGATAGAAAGAACTTTAAAAGAATAATAAACTATTTAATAATTCGAACCATTAATGACGGATATTTGGGAAGTGGCTTAGGGCACCTAAGTTAATTTGGAGCAAATGACATAATTTGTATTTTAATCAGCGCTGTTGTATCTGGTGTGTTCCATTCACATGAATTTCCCTACCTGTTTTACAAAAGGTTATTCTTATAAGAGTTTATTCTACTCTTTATTTCATGCTAATCGAAATAAGCATTAGCAGAAACGGTTGTATTACTTCCTTCCTTCTAAGCATGTAGAAGGGAAATAAGGAGATACATACACTAAATAAAGCGACAGTCAAATATTTTTAAAGCCGGTTGCTATATGATGCAATTAAAATGCCCTTCTCTTTGCAAGACTAGGATGAGGAAAGAAAATATTCCTATTTGAGAAAAAGACTTTAAAAATGTGTGTCATAAATTCTGTATTTTAAGAAAATCCACATTTTTTATATTGTAGGTTTTCACTAATATGTTACAATTCAGAATTAGATGATTCTAGAGGATATTTCCAAAAAAACATAAGGATGTACATTTTGAAATGTAAATATATTTAATATTTCTAAAATTTCTAAAAATATTTTATGTAAAGTAGATTGGGGTGGGGGTTTTCCAAAAAATCTTTGTAATGTAACCTTACATGATTTTTTTGGTAGTGTTTAACGCCCGCTTTAACTACTTATGGCACCGCAGACACTGACACTGATGATACATGAATGAAGATGGAGCACCGGTGGAATGCGATGGTGGGGGAAACCGGAGAACCCGGAGAAAACCCGCCCCAGCCCCGCTTTGTCCACCACAAATCTCACATGCGGTCGCTGGGATCGAATCCGGGCCATGTAGGTGAGAGGCAAGTGGTCTAACCACTCGGCCACGGCGCGGCCTCCTTATACGATGCTGCACTTAAAGAGCAAGTTTGGTATTTAGCAGATTTTTTGTTTTTGAGTCAATTCTGTCCACATATATACAAATACATATACACACACATTCGGACAGA
This sequence comes from Hymenopus coronatus, assembly GCA_030762935.1. Classification (NCBI taxonomy): domain Eukaryota; kingdom Metazoa; phylum Arthropoda; class Insecta; order Mantodea; family Hymenopodidae; genus Hymenopus; species Hymenopus coronatus. The sequence goes on along the minus strand of CM060896.1, from coordinate 85,166,356 downwards.
AACACACACGGATCATTTTTCTAAAAATGTATTTCTTTTAATAAAGGTGTCCTCAAAATATGTATTTCCGGTGGTATTTCGATATCAAAATTTAAAGTGAAATACAATACCTTCTCTATTATGTACCTATGTACTTACCAGAGAAAGTAAAAATGCAGTGATATAAAGCACGCTTCACAGGCCGTAAACCGACCTGAATCTTTATTTCTCATAGCCGTAAGTGAAACACACGATACTTTTAATTATAATAATTACTAAAAATTTTTGAGTAAATAGTAAATGAGAAAGCTTCTTTCATGAAAAAGGTTCGAAAGTGCACAAATATCTTGTAGCTTCGTGTCCTATCCTTGGAAGATGCTAAACCTGTGAATTTTCGTTTTTGAGCTCGTATTGTTTACATGCACACAAATACATCCGCACAATTGCTTTTATTTCTAAATACGTGGATAGAGTAGGTAGTGAAGTTAGTGATTGTTTCACACCTAAAAATTTGATACCAAGATTTCACCAGAAGGTCTCTGAGGTCTCTGAATTAAAGTATGTTAAAAAAAAGTTCTTTGTGTGTTTGAGTGGTTGGAGTTTAATAGCATGTCTCAAAAATGAAGAGTCGGTTTAATGCCAAATTGTTGTCCAAGTTAAAAAAAATGCGACGCAAATCACAATTTTAATTAAACTACTTATGTAATTTTAAATAAAATTGGCACTAAATCTCTTTTTAAAATTAACACTTTTAAAGATAATGTAATATTAATAATAAATACTTAAGACAATATTCTCTTACATTTCTATAAATTCCAGAATAATAAATAAGTGAATATTTTCATCACTTGCTGCCCTTTCTATGTAAGTGTTTTCGAAAATTTTCATTTTCTCAAAAATGCATGCAATGATTTTAGTTAAAATTCCATATCTTTAAGATACTCTAATGCCAAATGAAATGTATATTTTGAATTTTATGGGAAAAGTGCCTCTGAGGTCCTGTTCATTCTGGACGACTTGCACAGCTGATAAACCATAAGAGAGAGAATTTTACTACACAAAATCTGCAGATCTCGTTAAAGCACGCAATTCACGTCAAGTGCTTTGTGATTGTGTGTGTGTGTAGCTAACTGCTTGTGAGTTATTCCTAGTTATTAGTTGCAATTTTAAAACATTTATACATTTCACGATTGGAAAATTGTTTCATTTTTCTTTCTCCTGGTGAAACATTCCTCTAGAACGGAATGGCTCATATTCATTCTCACATTTATATCTCTAGACAGCAGAGGGCAGGGAGAGATTCTAATTAAAATTGTTCCCCCTCCTCAACCAAGGAGTTGAAACCTGAACGCTGGCCGCTCGACCATATTCTGTTGCTAAGCATCTCTCATAAACCAATCTAAGCTGTTATTTAGCCTTATAGTAGTCCAGATTTAGGACCATGAAATTTTATATTTTGTATCCATATTGATCTTTATAGAGGCACTTTTATTCCCAAAGCAGTGGAGAAGGCTTGGAGAAAATTCTGAAGCATCTTTAAAAGAATATCTTTGAAGGCTGGCGGAATCGCTGACAGGTGGATTTCATCCAACAGGGACTACTCTAAGAAGGCCATCAAAAGTATGAGTGAAGGTATAACCTAAACATAAAAAGACTCTTTGTAAAGTAACCTTTGTAGCAACACTTTTTACTCCGCCTTTCTAACATATTTTGAAAACTTATTATGCGACCCTAGGGGGATTGTACAGAGTGGTCCACGGCCCTAATGTAGACTTCTTGCTCGCCAATTACGAACAAATTTTTGGTCGCAATGAACAGGTGCTACAACAGATAGATAAGCATATAATAATTATACAATTAAGAAAAAAATTCTAATCTAATTCTAGGGACTATATTTACTGAACTGATCTTGTCTTTTACATTACATTGCATTAGGTGCTTAAAATGTGCTTCAATACACTTTTGCGTGTGCCCTAACACATTAATACACACTTTGCGCAACTCTGCCTCATTGATTCTCAATATTTTATTATGAATACTGTTCTATAAGTATTCTTTGCGAAAGTTTTCCATTTTAACTGCCCACAGATAAGTCGCAAGTGATTAGGCCCGCTGAACGTGGTGGACACAATACTTTGTTGATAGTCCTCTCTTCTGTGAATCTGTCATGAATTCGTAAGAGTGAAGACGGTATACGTAAGGGTCAACTGTGCGTAAAATTTCTCAAAGATTTTCATATACACATCATTATATACTGTTTAAAAATACCAGACTTGCTGACACAGCACACCAAAGTCTAACTTTTTTTTTTACCGCGAAGAGGTTTCTCATTAATCGTGTAGGGACTGTTTGTTGACAAGTATCTGGTGTTCTGGAAGTTGCGTCGGTCCCGTGTGGGCCACGTATGTGACGTTCCCCACTGTGTGTAATGTGTGTGTGTGTGTGTGTGTGTGTGTGTGTGTGTAGCATGTCGCTCACCACGTCTTGTTTATAGCGACGAATACTCTAGTAGCGTCAGCTCCGTTCAAATCTCCGAAGACGTCGGCTGGTGAACATGAAATTGACTCGCTCAGGTTGGACTAACAATGGGGTAGTTAATAGTTATACTTATGAATGTCACAACACACTTTTAGCCCTTATAATAGCATTTATTTGTGACTAAAACCTTTAAATGCCACAGCAAGCACTTTTGCCTCGCATACTAAAGTTACTTTACTTCCTAGCACTTCCTGCAACTTATAAATGTGCGGCAATCTGACTACTATGCCTATTACTAATAACCGTGCGTATCTGACGACTGATCCTTAAATTGTGCATCCGTGCGTATATATCAAATGAGCGTTACATTGTATATCTTCGATAACTGAAATTTACATTGTGCATCTAACAACTTGAAGATTACGTTGTGCGCCTAGCAACTGAACATTACGATCTGCCCAAACGTCTTCAAGTTGCTACTTATATAGAATATGGTGCAATGGCTGATTTATTTCTAGTGGTTAAAATGACCGCGAACTTGGCGTCTAAACGTCCCATAATGCAGTTCGTATTACCCATAATACACTATAAATACCTCGGGACTACATTTATACGAGAGAGAAGAACTCATTTCTTGCACATTAGAGACTTACCCTAGTTCACTGTCACTTGCTTACTCTGTTTACCGCACATGCATAAAGGAGTACGTGACTTTTACCAACTTTCTACCTTAACAAAGAATCTTCTCCTTATGCAGCGACCTAGTTTCGTAAACACACTAATCTGCGCTTGCTATAAGAAAGCTATCTACACATATTGAGAAATGTTTTATTTATACATTAAATAATAACCAATAATTAATAATAATTATAGTAATGATAATGACGAGGTCAACTAACGGTCTCAAAGTACACATGTCCTGTCAAATGGAACTAGGCTGCATTACTTATTGCAGAACCAACGTTACACTCTCAATTGTTTCACATAGCCGCGTCAGTAATTCACTCGTTTTGTGCATCTTCCTTCTTCAGTTCTGGACACGTCATTTTGCACATCATCCCTATATTATTTAAAATAAGTGGACAAGACCTACGTGAAACGTCACTTGTTACAATATTTTAGTCTCTTGATCAATTTGCTCGAATATGCGAGATCATATACGAATTGACGGAACTCGATTCCTTTTTGCATTTGCAACTGACTCCACTTTGTTACCAAATCCTGTATACAGCTCTTTGCTGGTATAAAAACGCCAGAACACTTACTTCCAAAGAAGTCACGCGACACATACACCTTCATCATTGTAATTCTTTCTTGAAGATATATCTCGCTGAGATATTTACTTCATCACACGTCTTAACCAAATCTTCGTAAACCTTCCTAAAACCATAGTCGCAACTCTAAATGATAATTGGCGGGTGACAATGAGCCAGTTTCTCGTGTTCTATCCAGTATATGTTTTTCAGAATTGGTAAACATATTTGATTTAAACTGCTTGAGACAATCATATTTATGCTTCTCCGCTGGTCCTACTTTAGACACGTTTCAGCAAACTGGTTGGCCGTCTGTTAATGAACTGATATGCACCAAGCGTTTACGAACTCAAAACTATATTCCAATTGCTACTCTTATAATTTTTCTTTTAATTTTTGTGGGTGTATATCATTAATTATATTATAAATATAATTTTAAAACTTTACTGAATCTGTATTTTGTACTATACATTCTACATCACTACGCACAAAAAAAAAAAAAAATTACATTTTGGAGTTCAGAGGTAAACTTGAATCCTGGGGATATTTTGCTCTATTAAGTATAAAAAATAGTCTTTATGCTCAAAACATGTAGTTTCTTTCTTTGGAAATACATATCAGTTTGCTCCATTTTAATTCGAATAGCTTTTTCTGTGAATGACATTTTGGAATATAAGAATTCGTTTCCTCAGAAAGTTTTGAAGATAACTGAATTCAACTTAGGATGATGAACACAATTTCTTTTGAGGATCCAATTCTAATTTCTGAGATATATATTTTATCAACAGTGGCATAATTAAGAAAAGAAAACACTCCATTAACAAACGTATCTGGGCGAATTCTGCATTCTATAATTACTTCAAACTGTTACCTTAAAAGTTAACTAGATAGTACGTAATGCTTTTAGCAAACTTGTAATTGGTGATATATGACATTTAATCTCCTCTTGTTTGCATTTTGATAATTATTATTTCCCACTAGACGTGCATATGTACTAAATTGTAAAGTCAAACCGAACTTAAAAACCTCAACATATTATCTCACAAAAATAAATTGCATTGTTTGTACGCAAATATACACCAAGGGAGAGAAAAAGAATGTTATACAATAGGAGCATATATAATGCTAGTATATAAAAATATTTCATGAGATACGTCAAAACATTTAGTAAGCATTTTTAATTATCTACCAATTTAGCAACTGTGGCTCATTATATAAAGGGAGCTTAAAGTATTTTAATAGAAACTTAAATCAGCTATTTATTCCGTTTAATTCAGCGTTTATATACAGTGAATTAAAATAAATTGTTACCTTTATTGGGTTTATGTATATTAAATTTCCGTTACTATTGTTACAATCATATTAACCGTTTGTAATTAAAAGATTTATTTTTCATTATGAAAAAAGTGAAACAGCTTTAAAGCAATTTATAGATAAAACGGGACATATTTGATTCGATATCCTGAAGTTTTATTTATGATGTAAATGTAATTACATTGACAGCGAAAGGCCTACAGCAGGTACTTTACAAACAACAAACAATTTAAGGTTGCTGCTTTGAATTACTAAAGCTGAATTTAAATGGAAAAACGATACTTTGTGACATTGAAAGTGAGTTTTTGACCAAAAATAGATAGTATTTAACGTCCAATTTTACTACTGGTAGCACCACAGGCGATGACAATGGCGATTCATGGAATAAAGATGGAGCACCGGTGGAATGCGATGGCGGATGAAACCGGAGAATCCGGAAAAAACCCGGCTCTACGCCGCTTTGTCCACCTCAAATCTCACATGCGGTTGCTTTGGATCGAACCCAGACCACCTTAGAGGTAATATCTTTAATATAGAATATTAATATTAATCAGAACTGTTACAGCCATTTTTGAGAAAAATCATAATTTTTTAAAAATTGTCCATGTAAAGAGTAGTTTTCCTTAGCAGGATTTTCATGAACATCTTTGGAAAATGCTAAATTTAAATACCAAGTTTACAATTTAACGGACTTTTCGTTTTTGGGCTATGGTTTTCACAGACATACACACACACAAGAGCAGACAGACAGTCAGAAAAAGACAGATACTCACTGCTCTTTTTCTAACCTTTTTATTCAGGGTTCTCTCAAAACATGTATATCCGATGAAGACTCTGTATCTATTTTTGGGTAGAATACAGTAGCAATTTTATGCTCTATGTACTAAAAGGTGCGGAGAGAGAAAATAAAAATCTGATGTGTACCATTCACATGACTTTCTCCATATCCCTGCAACAAATAATTCTTAAAAAGCTTATACCTCTATTTACTTTATGTTAATCAGAAAAAAATAGCAGAAATAGTCTTATTACTCGCTTCCTTGTAAGTAGAAGCGAAATAAGGGACAACCATAGGTTAATGTGATAGTCAAAAGCTGGTTGCTATGTCAATGAAGTTCCTTTGTTTATATGGATAGGAGTTGACAAGTTCCTGTATGAGAAAAGTATACGTTTTTCATAGCAGAAACCAAAAATAAGGAATGTCACAAAAACGACGACGAACTCCACGAAAAAAATGTATATAATATAAATTGTGTGTTTTAATGTACTCTACATTTTTTGTGAGGTAAGTTTTTGTCAATCTCTTACGGTTTAGCAGTTATTCAAAATTTAGTAAAATTCATCCAGAATAAACTACTCTTCAGAGGCTATTCCCAGAAAATTCAAGATATACATTTCATTTGTCAGGTAAATGTGTTTAATATCCGAAATTTTAATCAAAATCGTTAGAGCTATTTTTGAGAAAATCAAAATTTTCGAAAAAAGTTCCATGTAAAGGGTAGTTGGGGGTGGGGGATTTTTTTCAAAATCTTCGTTTCGCATCCCTGGAAGATACTAAACTTAAATACCAAGTTTTGAATTTTACCGACTTTTCGTTTTTGAGTTATCGTGTTCACAGACACACAGACACACGGACCCACACACACACACACACACACACACACACACACACACACACACACGGACCTTTTTGTGAAAATGCTTTTTGTGGATATTGGGGACTCTAAAACATATATTTCCGGTGAAATCTCGGTATCGAATTTTTGGGTGGAGTGCAATACTTTCTCTATACACTATGCTCATAGTGCGTATGGAGAAAGTAAAAAACTGATGTGCACCATTCACATGACTTTCTCCATATCCCTGCAACAAATAATTCTTAAAAAGCCTATACTTCTATTTACTTTATGCTAATCAGAAGAAATTAGCAGAAATAGTCTTATTACTCGCTTCCTTGTAAGTAGAAGCGAAATAAGGGACAACTGTAGGTTAAAGTGATAGTCAAAAGCTGGTTGCTATGTCAATGAAGTTCCTTTGTTTATATGGATAGGAGTTGACAAGTTCCTGTATGAGAAAAGTATACGTTTTTCATAGCAGAAACCAAAAATAAGGAATGTCACAAAAACGACGAACTCCACGAAAAAAATGTATATAACATAAATTGTGTGTTTTAAAGTGCTCTACATTTTTTGTGTAGTAAGTTTTTGTCCATCTTTTATGGTTTAGCAGTCATTCAAAATTTAGTAAAATTTATCCAGAATAAACTACTTTTCAGAGGCTATTCCCAGAAAATTCAAGATATACATTTCATTTGTCAGGTAAATGTGTTTAATATCCGAAATTTTAATCAAAATCGTTAGAGCCATTTTTGAGAAAATCAAAATTTTCGAAAAAAGTTCCATGTAAAAGGTAGTTGGGGGTGGGGGGATTTTTCTCAAAATCTTCGTGTCGCATCCCTGGAAGATACTAAAGTTTAAATACCAAGTTTGGTATTTTACCGACTTTTCGTTTTTGAGTTATCGTATTCACGGACACACGGACACACGGACACACCCGGACCTTTTTGTGAAAATGCTTTTTTTTGGATATTGGGGACCCTAAAACATATATTTCCGGTGAAATCTCTGTATCGAAGTTTTGGTGGAGTGCAATACTTTCTCTATACACTATGTACATAGTGCGTATGGAGAAAGTAAAAATGTACTATACAACGTGATTGTTTTGTCCTGTTTGAAATACCACCACCAGAGAAAAGAATTGGTACACAAGCGCACTCTACGAATTAATCTGCCTTGATATGAGGGAACAATTTCTCTACTCTACTTGCTTTAGTAATAAACCAACAACCCGTTTCATTAAAGGATATCTCTGTGAAGCTTTTTCTTATCTATCTTCAAAATTATGACCTGGAGGTCTATAATTACCTAATATAGGCCCACTATATTCTAAATAATATCCGTGCACCATCGAATGTTTCTGCCATGTAGAATGCAAATTTCACGGCGTGTTCAGTTTAAATACACGATTTTTACCATTTGAATTAACGACGGGTATAAGGACGATATTGCCATAAGAATTCTTAATGTTACGCCATAACAAAATCATCGAATCATTAAGAAACTGAATGACTCGTTTAAATTGGCCGTTACAGTTTCAAATACACTCAGTTGTGAGAAGAAAATCTTAACCTTAAATGCTGTGTTGATACCCTTAACTGACCTTCCGTCAGATTTACAGTTTTGTGAAACTAACTCCCAATGTCATCCAATCATTATGGTTATCTCTCTCTCTATGATTAACTACTAATAATTTCCCTCAAAATACACAAATGTGAACCAATGAGCAACGCTATACTTGATGTGAAACGAAAGAGAGTCAGAAATACCTCTTGATTAATTGTAATCGTGCAAATGATTAGAGAAGGATTGGTGAATTTAATATATACTACTACTCTACTGCTGCTGGTAATTGATGACTTGATCTTTTAGAGAGAGAGGTAGGTGGAAAAATGAGTTCAATGCAACCATTCGAGTTTAACTTTTACTCTTGAGCTATATAACGTGCAATGTAACAGAAATTTAGAAGCAATATGCTTCCTAAAGTTTTGTATGAATTCGGACTTAAAGTTTGTATCATTATTAGATGCAAAATTAGTGGATCCGCGTTGTCTGGTTACGCCAGAAAAGAAGTACTCAGTAGCACGGAAAAGTTTTAGAGAATAGTGCGGATAAGAACACAGAATAGAGTTCCGGCGGTAAGGCTTGCTCATGCTAGATAAGACTTGAGTATTTGGCGGTTTAGGATTATAATTAGGGACTGACGAGGGATCAGGACACTAGAACAAAGCACCGGACTTTGGCCTTTCATTAAGATTAGAATGTATTGTTTTGACTTTAATATTTTGTATTATTATTGTGACCCTTTGCCCCTATCATGACTACAGGAATGGGAAAGAGACCCGAAAGGCGACCAGATCCGAATGATGATAGGCGCAAGCATGGATGGAGTCCATAGAAGCTACACTTGGAACGTTTCCGACGTTGTCGTAGACCCAGTTTTTGGCCCACGAACCTCCAGATTGGTCCCTAGGGAACCCCAAACCCGAATGCGGCTCTTGACGCTAGGAAAATGTTTTACAAAGCGCAAGGCACTATGTAGTTGTAACCCGCGAACACCGCCAGTGGTCCTTGAACCCTGAAAAAGAGATGACTAGGAAATGGTGGATCAAAAAGGGACTGTAATGCACCTATCCAGCATTCACCTGGCGACCCGAAGAAACTTCCGAATAAATGCTTGATTGAGGAGGCCAAATGCGGGTCACAGACGAAACCTGCTGAACCTTCCCCCTCATTTGGGACGCTTGGTAGAATAAAGTATCTATTAAAATATATTTCTTACACAATTTTATAGAATACACGGCATAAACGATTGATATTATTATAGGAGATACATACAAGTAATAAGGAAGCAACATGAAACTGTAAACTCTACTATGATTTAAATAATACACATTGAAGATGATCATATGCGGAATATTAAGTACATGGATCAATATAATGTAATGCATATATCTGTTTTAGGGGTATCTAATTTAAATTACATGAATTAACACACCAAATAGAACACAGGAAAATCATACAGGATATAATAATTGTTTATGTTGTGGAGGACGGGCAACACCATAAACCTACCAGTGTATCTTATTTATGGTCTTAGCTGCTGTATTTATACTGTTGCTAGTTGCGCACCTCCACAACTCTATTAACCATTTTCCCGACAACTGTAGTTCCAAAAATAAGGAATATATGATTAATGTTATTTTTATTAACACTCATTTGTGATGTTCAAAACAACTCCCGGCATATACGTTACCCACATAATTATATATGCTATTAACGAACAAAGGCAACAAACATTCAGAAGATTAGGCGATCAATTTGATATTTCACACTACCTTCGCTCTGCACATTTAAGAACCATTACTTCTTTTATCTCTCTTTCTCTCCTGCCATGGTATCGTGTTCATATAGTTTTCTTTGCCTCGGTCTAGCTGAGCCGTGAGCATTGAGATTCTCGATGTTGCAGCTATCTCAGGCGACTTGTTCGGAAGGAATGCAAGTATCATAAACAACAAGGAAAATAGACCCGTACTGTGTGAAAAATACACTTTTTATTGATCAATCCTCATTGAAACGAAAGCGGATGGCTAAAAATACAACTAGATTACACAGTACTTCAGCACAGCACACACAGTACTTCTGCACCGCTGGATGCGACGCTAAGAAGTCCATTGCTTCCTTTACTACTTCCGTAATGCTTTGCGTGCATCCACAAGGCTACACATAACATATTTATATGGTTATAATTTAACATTTACTTATGTAATACATTTTCTTCCCTAAAATAAAATTACATTTTATTAAATTTCACCAGCAATTATTACATTTAATAATATCCCTCTCCTTTAGAAATTTACTATTTGCTTATGCTAAAAATTGGCGCAACTTCTTCTTACACAAATTCTTTGCGTGGATTGACTAGAAATTATAATTAAATTTAATTTTTCTTTACACCTTTTTCCCTTTTTAAAGGAAATTCCTAGGGCTCTGACCCATTAAATCTGCTTCAATGTTTGCAATACATGAAAATTAATAAGTGTGTACGCGATTGATAAAATATCCCCGAGTTGCTGCTTTGTACATGCAGGTAGGTGATCGTGGCCATATTGTTTTGAAACATTCCATGTGTATACCTCCGCAACATGAAGGTAGTTGAACTTTCAAAGAAACGTGAGAGCCAACTGGGAAATGCGCAGTACCTGGTTAGAGAGAGAGAGAGAGAGAGAGAGAGAGAGAGAGAGAAACATACAGAACAAAAAGTCTTATCTGCCTATTTGGATTGAATCTAACATCAGCAGATTGGCAGCTATTAATGCAGCCAACTACTGATTGTGATTTCATGGGAGTATCATTGGTGAACTAACTCTAGCTGACGGAGTGTTTTTCTGATAAAAAAAAAATCGCATTTAGAAATATTTTCGCACTTAGCTATTTTAGAATGTAATTCAATAGCGCATTCGCATTAGTCTATATTTGCTTGGATTTCCATTACAAATACTGAAATAAAAACCATTAGGTAACTTCGTAGTTTATCATCACAGACATGAGTTTTCCCACGACAAGATTTTCCTATGTCATCCCTCTGAAACCCGTAAAAGCTTTTCAGCTGAATTCTAGCACAACTCTATATACAATGACCCACTTAACGGGATTTCTGTGTCGATGTGTAACAAGTAAATAATTCTTTATCATTCTCTTGATAAAAAAAAGTATATTTTATGAACTAAATTAAAATATTTGTTGAACAAATTCAACTAAAATATTCTACAAGTTTTGGTCGTATGCCGCTCTTTTACTGCATGCCGCCGGTTTTCGCTCCAAATAGCGGGATGTAATTCTGGTAGGTAACATGCTCCAGACTAAACTATTTCCGCGCAGTGTGGAAACCCTCCTTATACGTAAAAAAACATTTCCGCGCACGCCGGAGTTGGAAGCTGGTGCAACCGCACAAGTATCCCGTTGTCATCGCTGTAGCTGCGGTTACCCAATGAAGCGTTTTCTGAAACATCAGGCAGTCGAGTTCCATATCCGCTGCGAGCAAACAGATGGCGCAGCGCCGAGTGCATGGACTCGCCATCTCCGGCTAAACAAACGAAACATGGCATGCTGTTCGTTTCCTGGCCCCCCTCGCTCCAGCGGTCTTGAGCAAGTGCATCCTCCTTACAGTCTGGTGGCAAGCCGGTAGCTTAAACAGTGACATTCAAAACATACTTGAATAGTAGTGGTAGTAATAATATTATTATTAATAATAATAATTAATAATGATGATGAAGCAGATTCTGCCGACATCCATGCTTTCTATAATACACATGTACGATGTGCATATTAGATAGCGAAGGTATTGAATTCCACCCAAAAATTCTATACCGACATTTCACTATAAATATGTTTTGAGATCTTCTGAAAAAAAAAATTAGAAAAATGTCAGTGTGTGTGTGTGTGTGTGTGTGTGTGTGTGTGTGTGTGTGTGTGTGGATAGCATAATTCAAAAACCAAAAGCCTGTTAAATACCAACCTTGGTATTTTACGGACTTAGCTTTTAACTTAACGAACTTAACTCTTAGTATCTCCCAAGGATGCCACTCGAAGATTTTGAAAAAATCCTCCACTCCGAACCACTCTTTACATGAAAAAAAAATTGAATTTTTTTCTTTTATCAAAAATGACCGTAAAAATTGTATTAAAATACCGCGTATTAAAGATATTTACATGACAAAATATCTTGAATTTCCTGGAATAGCCTCTGAAGTCCTCTTCATGCTGAATGACTGTTTTGCATAACTGTTAAACCGTAGTAGATAAATAACAACTTACTGCACAAAACAATGCACATTTCGTCAAAGTACACAATTTATGTCCTCTACAACTGACAGCGTCACTATATCCCTTTATAATCGGGGAATATTTCTGCGGATAACTGCACCTTAAGACTTTTTCTCTGTTTACCCTCCTCGTATGCAGAACTTACAGGCTCTTTGTCCCAGGAGTTACAAGCCAACGCCTGAGCTCAGACACCTTGATGCGCAGAGGCTCTGATTCAGAAAAAAGCCAGGACGGGTAATCAGCCCGATGCTTGGTATGAAAGTGAGGAGGCGTGTAATAAGATTTTCGGATCCTGGGTCCTGATGTTGCCTGGGTCGCCCGGTTGGCAACGGGTGTTGCTATAGTAAGGCACAACTTCTAAGATCGTGGAAAAAAAACAGCTGATTTGGTAGTTTACTTTACCTGTGGAGTTGTATACTGCCAAATAATACTATTACTGCAACAGCTCAGCCAGTCAGCATTGTTGAGGTTAGTAGAAGCTTTGCAGTGCTTAACGTTTTTGTATGCATTGAATGATTTGGTGGACACCCAAATCTATTAACTCCAATTCAGTGAGTATGAAATACTTTACATCACAGAAGAGAGGCTTGAAAAAGTAGGAGTAATAAGTATTGAAATTAAATTAGTTTCTTAAATTTTTTAAAAGTTTCTTCCGTAGTAGCCTGTCCAGCGTGAGGTGAAATTTTCTAACAAATTCAATCAAATATTTAAAATTAATTATCATCAGATATTATCACATTATTGACCTACAACTGATACATATTTAATTATACATCTTCAATGAATGAGATATTACCCTCAGCGTCTCTTTCCAAGTGTCATCGCCCGTTGCTATGATACAATACAAATTCTATAGCAGATCTTAAGGTGAAAATAACATATAATGCTTTTAAATACAATTAAAGGTAATTAAATAGCCATTAATAGGTAACCATTATCTTTTGTTTTGAACACTTAGAAAATAATTAATTTACAATTTTTAAATCTGTAGAGTTGCAGAACATACGGTTTTAAACTTTATGCTTGCAATTGTTTCTTATGCATATTCTTCTAGAAATGCATTTTAACAATTCTTTGCATCTGTTTGTACCTTTATTAGCATTATTTTTGTTCGTAAATAATGCAAAATTTAGTAATACATATACTATCTTTTAGTAATGCAGTAGCAGAGTACCTTAATATGATTTTTTACATTTAACACATCTTGCTGAAAGTCGTGTCTTTGACGATGTCACTGATCATTTTCTGTAAATATATTTCTTTCCTACTTTAAGGTTAAAAGCAACAAATTTTCACATATTTTACTCGTTTTATGTGGTTGAAGACAATTAGTACGAATTATATCTGTCACTTGGTCGTGTCCTTAGCGCGGTGGTAGCGAGGCTGATTACCAGGCGGGAGGACTGGGTTCGATTCCCGGTGCTAGCGTGGGGATTTTCTCCCGCTGGAAGACTTGGTTTGGGGTGCACTCAGCCTTGTGCAGTGGGCCAATTGAGGAGCTACTTAAGGAAAAACTGCGGCTCCAAGTTGCGTAGACCGCATTAATTGGCCGGGAGGGACTCGGGGCGCTAACTACATCCTACCCTCCTGTATTGCACTCCATCCATGGCGCTGTAAGCCTTGGCCGACTTCGGGCAGTAGTGCCGCGGAGTTTTATATCTGTGACTTGGCCAAGCACCCCATCATGTGGATGCCAGTAGGGATGATCGAGAAATTTGAGGAATGAAAGTGGAGAACCCATTAAAAACTCTCTCAGACGCCGTTTCCTCAACCACAAATCCCACATGCGGTCCTCTGTAATAGAACTCATCCGTCTAAGTGATTGGCGAGTAATGGAGCCGCCCTTGTTTAAGACTAAAAAGACAAAATAAAGCCTTCAATTTATTCGTATTATACTGTTTTGTATCTTTGTATTTAGTTATTTTCAATTCTAATATGTTAAAATGTACAGTGTTAGCAGTGATAACTGTGAAAAATGTTTTTGAAGCTAATATTGATCTCCTAAGAGAAAATGAACCGCATCGCTAAAATGAGCCATGTTTGAGAGTTCGTGGTTGAGGAATTAGAGAGGGAACGACAGAGAAATCACGTACCCAACTGTATGAGGCGGTGCTATGGACACAGATTTAATGCGAAATACTAATTATTCGGAAATTGAATTAACGGTCCCATGTGTTCATAAAGGATTATGCATTCAGCTAATCACTCCGTACATTTTTTGTCGCTCTATATGGGCGTTTTCATTAGGCGTTGATTTAAATCCAGCAAGAGATAATAATTACACCTCCTGGAATTAAAAACAAAAAATACAAAAACAACAACATTAGTAGCGGGGAGCGTGTCCTGGTTCATCCCTCTCCTTTCTTCTAGCGACGTGTATCGCATTAGAATGAAAAACAAGAACATCGAGCCACCCACACTGCAAGTGTGACAAGCTCTACCACAAAATGGAAATTAACCACTCTGGGGTTTAGTTACAAGCCGATAGAGTGCCCCTTCTTTTGTTTCTGTCCAGCATTGGTATGTTGCTTTGAAAATATTGCTCATTTATATCCAAGTAGAGCTTAATGTGTTCATATAATCTCTGTTCGCAAATTTCACAGTATACCTCCTCTATGAGAACTGTTGTCATCGCTTATGCTAAGAGGGAGCTAGAGGGTAAAACTTCAAATAATAGTAACAAAAGACGCAGTTATAATGTGATATATTATAATTGCGGAGACTTAATTTCTTCGTTTCTTTCCTTTGTATGTTTCCTCTCTTTCCTTCTTTCATTTTCTCTTTCTTTTTTTCTTTCTTTCTTTCTATCGTTCTCACTCTCCTTATACCGCCGTCTTTCTCCCTGTTTTCTCTTTCTTTCTTTCTCACCCTCCCTATATCTCCGTCTCTCTCCCTATCCAATTCATTTTCCACTATTTTTTCCCCTTTCTTAATATTCTCCATATACCTCTCGTTTTAGTCACCCTCCGTGGTGTAATGGTTACCATGCTAACTTCATATACCCAAGGTCGCAGGTTCAAACCCGGCAGAGGACGATGGATTTTTTCGGGCGTAAAAATCCTTAGCATGGCTTCCTTCGGAAGGGAAGTAAAGCCGTGGGTCCCGTGTCGTAGATTTACGGCACGTAAGAGAACCTCAAGCCTGATAAGAGAGGCCTCTGAGCAAAATTAAGCGATCTTCCACGCCCAATATAGAATGGGACGCTGAGAACCAAAGCAGTTAAAGAACGTCCATAAATAACACGCCATATCAATATCCTCTCGTTTTATTATACCTGTGTCCTGTTCTATCAGAATTAAGAGTCCCTTCATATCTTTTTCGGTCTCCCAGTTCTTCTTCTATCTTCTGACAAATTGTCTCTTCTAATGTTTATGATCCCGTCTGATGTCTATTGCTTCGATACTTAACTATTTATTTACTTCTGGAGAAACAATTTTCCTTGATTTTTGCATCATTGTTTTAGTAGAGTCTAGTTTTTGTTCCAGCATAAGTCAAAATTGGTCGTATCACCGTCTTTTTCTTGTTTTAATATATTTAAATAGGCACTACACTTGGACATGAATGCACTATATCCTTTGTATGTGTTTGCGATATTATCTAAATGCTTCGTACAGTATGGCTGTACCATTACTCTTATTCATACTGGTTCCTAAATCGCGTATATGCATAGTTCACTTATACTGCAATGACCTCGGTAGTTTTCTGCAGCGCACTAGGGCTAAATGATCCGCACAGGTCTACGTTTATCAGCTGTGTTATGCTGTATTAGTGGCTTCCTTCAGTTTAAACTTCAAATACTAAGAGCTTGTTTATTTTGCTTTTCAAAGTGAAAGTTTATTCAAGATATCTGCTTCTGTGTGATTTATATTATGTTATTCTTATTAGTCCAATAAAATGCCTACCAAAAACTCAGGTTTGAACAAACAGTTTTGTAAGTACGATACATAAGTAAGAACCGAATCATGGAGACAGGTGTGCAGAAAATTTCGGAAGAAATTTCATGTTCAGGTAGAGAAACTGTTAAATGTTTGGTTAATACGTTTAGAACAAACCAAGAAGCCAAAAAATAAATGTTATAAGAACGGGACAAAATTGATGAAAGACACTTCTTTATGTCTTAGTTTGTTACAAGTGAGTGGAATTTTGAAAAACTTCTTTTCCTAGAGCTGCTAAACGATTGAAATTGAAACCCTACAGGGTGACTATTACACATGAGTACAACCTCGTGACGACGAAGAATGCCCAAAAGTATCAATAGAGATAGACGGCTGTTTATTAATCAACAGAAGGATAATACTCATTATACTGCTTGTAATATCATTCATAAGAAGTATCGTAAGAGTTTTAGAATGGAAATGCTTCCAGTGAAACAGACAGTGCCTAGAGCATGCAAACGCACGGTCCGCAAACCGGCAATATAAGGAACAAGAAGTATGTAATGCAACCAACTTTTTTATTACAATTTCTGTTGATTACAGTCAGTGTTTTTATGCAATTATTAGACAAATGTTATCTCTTGTCGCTTGGACGCTTGCTATCTCTAATTCAACTTGCGCTAGAGTTCTCTATCGCAAACTGAACTTGCGGTCGATAGCGACAAAATGTGGTATAGTTGTGTTGAACCTAGCTGTAGTCGATGTGAGCCTATCCTGACTTTCCCTAAAGAAGTGCTTAAGATATTTGCAGGTTTTAGATTAAGGCTGTTAAGTAAATAACTATATTGTGTATGGGTTTGATGTTTGACAGCCACTTGATTGTCACGTGACTCACTCGCCTGCGAATGCCTATCTCGTCCAATCATACTATCCCGCAACTAAACTCGGGGAGATGCATAGTGATCCCTGACAGCTGATAAGAGGTGTGTGTGTGTGTGTATACCTCTCTGCCAATAGATTCATGCTACGTAAGCAATGGTGTCATCCTTGTTGCAAGATATAACCAACATTCCTCAATGCATTTTCAGTTTGTGCTGAGCAATCCTTCTGTAATTGTAAATATAAGCAATGATAATGACAGTGACATTGATTTTAGAAGCAACGATAAAGTTGAAGTTGACGATGAAGATGATTTAAGAAAGGAGCCCTTGCCAAGCGACTGAGAGGTTTGGTGTCACTTTGAAGTTACGAGCGAAATGTTAACAGGAGATAAGGTACAACTGTCAGGGATCACTATGGATCTCTCCGAGTTTAGAGGTGTGATGCAATGTCTTTACATCATTCCTCGTCACCTACTCCGCTCATAAAGGCTTTGCTTTATAACAGCAGTGATTGCGATTTGCAGATATAATACTTATAGCAGTGTGTGAATTACTTTAAATACACTTTAAGCAGAAAATATGCTTCTGTGCTCTATTATATAGAAGTTATAGCAGTTTTGGAACGATAAGAGTGCAGCCGTTGTACATCGAAGACAGCAGGTGACGAACGTGGTAACAGTGCGTGAAAGCGACCACGAAGCAATGCTAACGTCGGGTGAACATTTAATTCTCGCAGAATGTATATGTGGCGGGCGACTCGCTTTGCTATAAGGAGCACCTACATTTGACTGGTTGTAAGTAGTAGTTCTACTAAAGGGGAACTAGTACTACGAATATTAATACATTACAAATTGGAACAGATAACTTTACCAATTCATTCTATGCTGATAGGCGTTGATCATGGAGCTCCTAAGACGCATGTTCCTTACCTTGCTTTTGCTAGCAGAGTCCCCAAGCCTGTCGGATAACCTCTGTCCAATACCGTCAAAACTGCCTTGTGCGCATATGCGGTACTGGACAGAAGTGCAATCAGACCTGCTATTGACTGCCGAATTTAGCGTGTAACCTTTGAAATTATTTAACTAGCCTAACGAAATTTAACGATTTATAACTGGAATTACCGGCTTCTCAATACTACAATCCATATATGCTACAGTGTGTGTGTGTATGTGTGTGTGTGTGTCTACATACATATATAAAATATAATACATTGCGTCTTCAAAGTCTTGTATTTAACTGTGTAAGAGCTGCTCTCGGTTGCAGTTAGAATTTATTACAAATGTTGGACTTTGTCAATATTTTGATTTAAACCTTAAAATCGCACATATTCATTATATCATAAATATTTCCAGATCGTATGTAGGGTAAGGAGTTTTTTGAGTGAGAAACAATTCTCATTTTGAGTTGGGAATAAAGTCAAAGACATTGAGGATAACATTCTCTCAGATAATCGAGGAGTCTCTTGGTGAGAAAGTATTTTTATTTTATTTCAGCCAAAACAACTGTGGGTGTACAAACTGAATGTTTCGTTACATCACAAAACCCATAGTATCAGTAAAAAGGTGTTCTTTTAAAAGAAAAGTTGAAAGACAATTTAAATATAGATGGATGGTAGCTGGTAGCTGCTCTCTAATTGTTTTTCATTTAGCTGTCTCATTTTAAAAATGTCGTGAAGAAACTTGAAATCCGGTTTAAAGTGGAGATGAACATTCGGGTGACCCCCTTAAAGAGAAATCGCTGTATTAAACGACAGAAGTTGAAGTTATTTGCTGGAAACACGAATTTGTTCCAAAGGTTGTTCATTAAAGTTGCTTAATTCATTTTTGTATAAGATTGTGTATTTAACCTGCTGATCAAAGTGATCAACATTGTTGAAATTCTTGTAGGAGGGTACTTATTTTTCATTAACTAATACATGGACTGATTATATCTGAAGCTTAAAAAATATAACTAATTTTAAATAAATAGAAAGCAATAGTATAATTGCTCTACCCATTACAAGTCAGCGAGGTAGCATCGCCGTAACGGGTAGCCTTGCGTTCGTGAGCTACCTGATTATTTCTTCGGTGACGGCTCTATCTGATACGCGTTGGCTTTTCCGGGTTTCCTCAGATCCGCAGTTTATTCTGTGGTTGTTTTTCTCCTAGCATCACTTCCCTCCCATTACCTCAAACTACCCTTTACATCATTTTTTTTAAATGTTGTATATCTCAAAAATAGCTCTAACGATTTTATTTAAAATACCATATATTAAAGATATTGAAATACCAAATAAATATACATTTTGAATTTACTGATAATAGTCTCTGATGATCTCTTCATTATGGACGACTTTGATAAGTGGTAATCAGTAAAAGATAGACAAAAACTTACAACCCAAAATTGTAGATCTCGTTAGAATAAAAAAAAATTGTCATATACATTTTTGAAGGGTTAACCGTTTCCATTCTTTGTTATTTATTAAAATTTTAAATTACTTAACCTTTTCTCAAACGGCTAACCTTTGCAAAACGAACCGAATGTCAATTGTTTCACATAGGCAGCTGTTAAAGGATTCGATTTTAGCTTCAGCCTAGTGTATACCTTATTCCCCTTTCTTATAAGGGGAATACTAATATTTATCATGACATGCATGAAGTATATAGAATAATAAGCTTTTATAAGAAAAGTTATGAAATAGGTAGAGAAAGTCATGTGAATGTAACACATCAGATTCTTTTATCGCTTCTGTCTACCAAACTAAATGAAACATATTCCGTTAAAATTAAAGAAAATTTATAGAAGTCAGCATATTGCATTTTCTAGCATGCGTATACAATGTACAATTTTGTGTAGAGAAGGAATTGTATTCCATCCAAAAATGTAATACCAATATTTCACAGAAAATACTTTTTGAGAACCCCTAAATAAAAAAAAAATTAGAAACATGGCCGTGTGTGTGTCTGACTGTAGGCAGCATAGTTCAAAAACGAAAAATGGGTTAAATACCAACTTGGTATTTAAGTTCGGTATTTTCCAAGGAAGCGAAAAGATGATGTACAAGAAAATAACCCCAGCCAACTGCACTTTATATGTAGCATTTCAAATGTTGATTTTCTCAAGAATAGCTTTAATGATGTTTATTAAAGTGCCATATGTTTAAGATATATTCATGACAAGCGAAATGTATATCCTGAATTCCCTGGGAATAGCCTCTGAAGACCTCTGCATTCTGAATGATTTCTGTGTAACTTTTATATAATTGGTGAACTGTAATTGATAGACAAATACTTACTGCACAAAAGTGCAGATTCCATTAAAACACACAGTTTATGGCATATCATTTTTTTTAGTTAACCCTTTTCGAGATATTCTGAATTGTACTTCAACTTTTCCTCTCCTTTTTCAATTGTTTCATATAGTGACCTACTTACAAAAGATTTTACAATTGCTTTAGCTTGTGTATTCCCATATTTCCATTCTACTTATAAAGAGGGAAGCAATAAGACAAATCTAATGTTTATTTGGATTATCATGACGTATATGGAAGAATAATCTTTCGCAAGGAAAGTTTATTTACGGAACAGCAGGAGAAAGTCTTGTGAATAGAACACATCCTATTTTTTTTAATTAATTGTAGGTAGCTTTCCCGCTTTAGATTGTAGGCCTTTATATTTCAAGTCTCCATCATTTTTTAAACATTGAATATCACATTTAGGCATATGTACTTCACAAACAGCATTTTCAAACAATTTTTGCATTCCTCAATTGCATGTTGAGAATCTGTATGTGCCTCAGCAAAGTTATGCACAAATGAAAAACAGACGAAGTACTTTCGGCTGCGTTCAGTAGAGTTTGTGGGGGAATCCAAGGATTCCTGTTGTTGTGAGTATTGGAAGGGGAACATTATTCATTTTTATACTTATTTATTTGCATCACCATTGTACAGACATCTCTTCCTCTAGCCACCATGACACCTCAATTGTGTATCGCCCTCCAACGGGAAAAAGCTATAGTTAATTGTTACCCGACTGATAGCAACTGCCGTGTCTACTCCTTCACATCCTCCCCACCCTGATCTATTCCTATCTCTAACGGGATGGTCAGCTGTATTGTTCGGGCGATGCAAAGTCCCCTGGAAGTCCTCAGCAGCTCGGTCTGTACCTTTCCGCCTCTGCCTGACACCAACTCAGCTACGAGATGCGGGGAACTTCCAGATATGTTGTGGAATATGATCTTCTTGCAATAAAACAAGAGTCGCCAACCTTAAGCTCCGTGAGTTAACTCCGCGGACTACGGAGAGTATGGAAGCTTCTTAGCTCCAATAGATGGTCCTTTGTCCACCTTCTCCAGAAATCATCGGCAATCTTTTGCTTGTGCCGGTACATTTTAGTGAGGTTCTGGTTCGCTGCTGCAGGTGTTCTCCTTGACCAGAGGATATTGTGGTTAACTTTTCCTCAGTCAAGTGAGATGGCATCAAGACGTCTTCGCTTTCTGCGGGGTCAACGGTCTTGAATTAAGAGAGGTTTCAAAGCTAGTCAGTAAGGTATTTGTTTCTTCCTCGTCGATATGCAGTTTTCCTAGTGTTTTTTGATGCAGCGCTTCACTGAACCAATCATTCTCTTCCACCACCCTTTGGAAGGGGAATAGACCTCTATTTAAATCACTATTCACTTTTATATTTATTTGTATCACCATTGAATACACGCCTCTTCCTCTAACTACCATAACACCTTAACTGTCTATCGCCCTCTAGCTCGAAAAGCTATAGTTATTTTTGTTACACGACAGATGGCAATGCTGTCTTCAGTCCTTCACTGAGTTTACCTGCAATTGCTTAAACCAGGTCGGCGCCGGCCAACTAAACTTTGGGGAGCCTTGGTAAATCGCATTATAATTATTATACTGGTCAAATTTATGCCGCAGTAAGATGAATGCCCCTGAAGGATTTGCATAATAAAATTATGCACATTATCATTAGGATTGTAGGAATGCTGTTCGATGGGTAGCAGTTTTTTTTTTTTATAAAAATACAGTTCCGGAGGCTTGTCAGTACTCCGGCGCTGTATTCCTTTTTTCTCCATTTTTTCCAGTTCCCTATATTTCCTTAGTAGACCTTATCATTCTTGACGTTTTCCTTTTACATATACATACACAAACATAGATACATTTACAAACACGAAACACCCATACCCAAGGCGGGACTCCAACCCACGATCCTGTGCACCACGAAGCGCCAAAACGAGACACTTTAGCGAGCGCGGCCACTGGAATCGGCAAAAATTCAATGCCATTGCTGGGATTTGAACCACGGACCTCCCCGACTCTAACCGGTTGCTCTACCACTTAGCCACTATGTCACATTAGTTTTTGGGTAGTGGACGTGCGCTTCGTAGAGATTTCTTCCCTGTCGTCTTTGTGGAACCACTCAGGGTGTGTAGAGACCTCGACGTTGAATACATTCAAATGGAAACGTTTAGCCTTGGGCGGTCAACTCTCTCTACTCATCACTCCCTCTTAGAGATCATCGTAGAGTTACAAAAGGCTATGTGGTCCAAGTGCGATGATCTGCCGAAATTGCGGGGTCTTCTTCCGTTCATACGATCTTTGCTATCCATTACAGTCTCATAGAAATTCAGTGGGCTAGTCGTTCAATCCGACTTTCTCTACCACGTACAATGTACACTGTAGGTAAAGAAGTAATTGCGCTTCAGCCAAACATTCGATATCAAATTTCACCGGAAATATACGATTTGAGCACTCCTGATCCAACAAAAGCATTTTTAGGAAAAGGTCCTTGTATCTTGTATGTGTGTGTATGTGAACAACATAGCTCAAAACCGAAAAGTTGTAAAGTGCAAAAGTTTTGACGGAAAATCTTCCCAAGCAAAACTACCCTTACATGGAACAGTTTTTGAAAGATTCGTTTTTTTTTTAAATGGTTCCAGGAATTTAAAATAAAATAAGACAAATTAAAGATATTTACATCGCAAATACAATACATATCTTAAATGCCCTAGGAGTAGCGTCTGAAATGCCCTTCATTCTGAAAGCCTTATGCATAACTGGTAAACCGTAATAGTAGGTACACAAAATGCTACTACACAAGCAAATTCATGTATTCCATTTACGCGACTTTCGCTACCTACTCTGCAACAAAGTATTCTTATAAAAGTCTATTATTCTATCCATTTCTTGCTAAACGAGATATACATTAGCAAAAATTATCTTATTATACATTAGTTCCTGTAATTTTAAAGGAAATAAGGGAACACGATACATTAAGTTTAAGCGATAGTCAGATCTTGTAAAAGTTGGTCGCAAATTTCATTCAATTAAAATTCCATTCCTTTTGCATGGCCAGAATGAAAAAAGTGAATAACAACTTCATATTTAAGAAAAGTCTAAGTAATGAACATTTTAAGGCCAGTATAAGGAATATTTCAAAAAAGAGTATGTGTCGTCAAATATGTGTTTTAACGATATCTACATTTTTCTGAAGCAAGATATTGTCTATTACTGTTTGCCAGTTATGTAAAATTCATCCAGCGTGAAGATAGCCTCAGAGGCTTTTTCCAGAGTACTGAGGATATAATTATATTTTTGTGACTTATAGATATTTATATACTATATTTTAATCAAAATCCTTTGAACCATATTTGAGAAAATCCGAAGTTTCTAAACATCTAAGTAAATAGTTCAGGATGTTTTTTTGTTTCTTCTCAGAACCTTCGTGTCACATACTTGGAGGATGAAAGTTAAACACAAAGTTTGGTACTTAAACGACTTTTCGTGTTTTGAGTCGTGCTGTTCACCCATATACAAACACGCGCGCTATCTCAAACACACACTGACATGACTCACAGACAGACTGACAGACAGGCCGACTGAGAATTAACTGACTAATTGTTTCATAAGTTAACAGTATTGTTTGCAAATTCTATGTATTGTCTGTACTATAGGCAGATGGTGTTTAAATCTTTAAGTTGAAAGTTAAGAATCTTCAGATTTCTACGAAGCCAGCACATCCGCCATATTCCTTTTTCGTCCTTTCTTCAGCTACTAGGTCCAATGATTGTAGAATAGTTTTGCCAATTAATTTGAGGATCCCGGTAATAAGAATCCTCTGCACTCATTTCAACGCTGCACAGCAAAACAGCAAATCCGATTTTGCAAAACATTGCTCTATACCAACACATACAGCAAGCCTGCGACTTTTCTTACATTTACCCTGCTCAAAATCCTCTTCATGACTTCCACTGACGTATTATCTTCAGAAAAGGTAAACTAAAAGCTAGTTTTCCCGGCCATCCTTTCTCTTGATTTCATTCATTTCATTTCCGTGGAAAGTTTTCCCTTTTTTGGATTTTAGGATTTTATCTACGTAGCAGATCTTCAGCAGTGAGATGGTGTAGACCTGAAAAAGTTCTTGGCTGCGATCCTGGAGAGTCATGTGTGTTGGAAGCTAGTCCTCTCGAGTGTCGCCGAGTGTGAAGCAATTTAGCTGGGTGGTTTTAACGTGGATTTGTAAATCATCTTCCCTGCCATTTTGGTTTTCATTCACTAATGAACCCGGCATCCTACACCTTAACTTCTCCGGATTGGGAAAACTAGTTAAGCGTTATAAAGGCATATTTGCTATATAATGTGAATCTACAACTGATGCTCTTATACATTTGATGATACAAATAATTTTCGTTCTTTCACTCTCTGTTAGATAATTAGGATTCCTTAGGTTGTCAGTGCAAATATTTTCAGAAGTGTTCTATGCCAATCGAAGCACTGATATTTACGACATGACTTGATAAATCTCGCTAAAGAATTTCATGATAATACGCTTAAAATAATTCCAATTTTTTTCCAAATTTAAACAAACATATAAACAGTGGTAGTAGTTTTCTGTATCATACAGATCGAAGAGTTCTTCTTAGGCTTTCTACAAAAAGTTAATTTTTAGTTTCTCACTTAGTACATATTACATAATTAGAGAAGGTAGCCCAAACATGCTATACCTATAATGTTTTCTCGCTGGAAATACACGTTTTGGGTCCCCTGAACACAAAAGAGGCATTAGTAGAAAAAGGTTACGCGTGTGTCTGTGTGTCAGTTAAATACCAATCCCCCCACCCTAAACTATCCTTACATGAAAAGAAATGGAAAATTTTGATTTTATCAAAAACGCCTTTGATTAAAACACCGGATAATTTTTATAATAAGCCAGGTTTATATCTTGAATTTTATGAAAATAGTCGTGAAGACTTCATTTTGGATCACATTTGTATAACTAGTAAAGCGTAAGAAATAGACAAGATTTTACCCTACCAAAATGTAGATTTCGTTAGAACACAATTTATGACATACATTTTTATAGAGTTAACTGCTTTCAGATATTCCTTGTTATTGGTTTAAGCTTTAAATCACTTAAATTTTACTCAAACGGAAAGTCATTTTTCGTTTAATATATGTTTTCTTTTACTCCTGGTATGCAGAACAACCAGATTTCAGTTGCTTCACATAGCGACCAGCTTTTAAACGTTTTGAATAACGCTTTAGCCTTATGTATTCTCCAACTTCCTTTCTACTTACAAGAATCAAGTAATTAAACCAGTTCTGCTAATGTTTATCTCGATTAGCATAATGTAGGTAAAAGAATTATCTTATTTAAGAATAGTTTGCTTGAAGAAGAGAGATAGTAGGTCTTGTAACTGGAACATCAGAATTTTTTCTCTCCAAGTTTTTGAATTTTAGCCTCTAATGTTTTATTTCCAAATTAAGTCAATTGAAATAACGTATGAGTGCTTTGTTGATTGTTGCCCTGCATTTTTGCACATGTGTTAGTCGGCGATTATTTTACATGGAAGTCCCATTGTTGCACTCATTAAAACTTGCACTCAATCATCCATATGACTGAACGAAATTAATATTAAAAACTTATAAATAATAAAGATATTCAATCTAAAATAAAGTCATAACAACAGATGAAGATCTTAATATAATCGTTATATAGTTCTAGCATTAATAACTAATAAATTCATATTTCGATATGTAATAGAAAAATCCTTTGAACACATTATTGTGTTGGATTATGTTAGATTAGATTAGTCCTAATAAAGAGCTACCATCAACAAATATCACTAAATAACACTTGCACTAGGTGACACTTGCACCTGAACATTGTTATGTTAGGTTGGGTTAGTCCTGTTCCACCTTCAAACAATTATGGTTTCCCAGAATGAATTCCTGAGTACAAACGCCACTAAATTGTACCGGAGTGCAACTGCCATGGAGTGCAAGTGTCACAGACTTGGAAGTTTCTTCCTACGTTACCGAGAGGTAATAAAAAATGGAGAACGAGGATCAGTTTCAACTAGAAATGCACAGTGTGCAGCAGTTGGCCAGTTTTGAGCGGGCAGTCGTAGAAGCCGAGCGTCAAAGGAAAATTGTACTGCAGAATTGTTACGATTACAACGAATACAGCATTTATCTGAAAACACCTTTTGCTTTTGTTGTAATCAGAAAATCAGCGGAAGAAATACGGAAATGTTTGAATAATGAATAGTGTTTTGTTTAGACTTTCTCCGAAGCGTATGATGGATTCATCAACACAATCTTTGTCAAAGACAACAGGTTAGATTTCATTAATCGAAGCAGATATGCTTAAACAAGTTTTATTTATCAATACAAAAATAGTTACCTTTATCTTAATTCGAAGCCAGTATCTTATTAATTCAACCTGAAAACCTATCGAAGAAAAAAAAAAAATCTAATGCATTCATTCACACGACTATCTCTAGCTGTTACACAAACAAACTTTCCTTTCAAAATATTATTCTTTTGTCTATGTAATGCTAATCAAAGTATGCATTGCCACAATTGGTCCTATTGCTTGCTTCTTTGCAAGTAGATGGGAAATAAAGGAATTCACTAAGTTAAAGCGATTGTCATTTCTTTTAAAATCCGGTACTAAGTAAAACAATTGAAATCGGTTATCCTTACTTGCTAAGAATAAACAAAAGAAACTAAATGAAAAATGTATCCCGCCTGAGAACAATTTTAAAACATTAAAACTTAAGGGTTCAATGTACAAAACAAGCCTGCGACATAAATTGTATGTTTTAATGATGTCTATATTTTTGTGTAGTAAGTTTTGTCTATCCCTGATATAGATCCAGAATGAATAACTCTTCAGAATATTCCCAGAAAATTCCAGCTATGCATTTCGTTTGTCATGGAGATATCTTAAACATATGACATTTTAATATAAATAGTTAAGAGCCATTTTGGAGATAATCAAAACCTTAAGAAAATGTTTCCATGTAAAGGGTAGTTGGGATGGAGGATTTTCTTGAAAATTTTCATGTCGTATCCTTGGAAGATACTGAACTTAAATACCAAGTATTGTATGTAACCAACTTCTCGTTTTTGAGCTATGCTGTTTACAATAACACACATACACAAAGACAACACACACACGGACATGTTTCTAATTGTTTTGATTCAGTGGATCTCAAAACATGAATTTCCGATGAAATCTCGATATTGCATTTTTGGGTGGACTACCTTCTTTATTGACTAGGTACATTGTACATAGGGGCTAGAAAGTAAAAAGAACTGAAACTTTGTCTCTAATTTCCAATAATATTGCTGTATAACATATCCACTCTGGCTTAGAAAGCCAGAGCAACTGTTTAGCTTGCAGAGGTTAAGCCTTTTCGTATCAAAATGTCTTAGTCGAGGAGTCCTCGCCCTTCTACATCGTTTATGTATGCTGGAAATGATAAGTAAAGTAGCTCTCTCGTTTATGGAAGGATAAAGTCAAGTCGAAAGAGGGAAGCACTTTGGTTGCTGCAATTTCTTCCGATAGGGCAACCAGATCAAAATTGGATGACCTGGCTTACTTTCGTGCTAAAAGCATACGTTGCGCGTTGTGAAAAATTCATCCTCCAATAGTATAGAGGTGAGTGACGCACACTGTCCGAGTTTGCTAATTACAGGATTATTTTGGTTTTAGTTGCTTTTCATGCCATATAGTGATAGATAATAAGACAGTAAATGTTTTGGAAGAACCTAATAAATTATGCTGTAATAAAAAAACCTAATGTTTTCCATTCACATGACTTTATCTTCACCTTTAACAAATTATTGTTAAAAAGTGTATTGCTGTCTCTACTTCATGCTAAATGAGGTAAACATTAGCATAAATATTTTCTTGTAAGCAGAAGAGAAATAATGGGAAATAATAGGCAAAAAACATAGTAAAATCTTTTAAAAGCTGGTTGCCAAGGTGTTGAAATCCGTGACTCAGCATTGCCAGGAATTGCCAAATTCCCGTATGTGAAAAGTTTCAAATATTTTAAAACTGTAAACAATAAAAAGAATATCTAAAAATGGTGCACTTTACGAATAAAATGTGTAACATGTATATTGTGTGTTTCAACGAGATCTACATACTTTGTATAGTAATTTTTTGTTTTTCTCTTACGATTTACTGGTTATGCAAAATCGAGAAAAATTTATCCAGAGTAAGGATGTCTTCAGAGGCTATTCCCAGAAAATTCAAGATATACATTATACTTTTCCTGTAAATATCTTTAATATACGGTGTTTTAATCAAAATCGTTTGGGCCATTTTTGAGAAAATCAATTTTTTATCGGAAAAAATGTCCATGTAAAGGGAGTTTGGGGTAGTCACATCCTTGGAAGATACTAAACGTAAATACCAGATCTGGTATTTTACCGACTTTTCGTTTTTGTCTTATTGTGTTCACGGACACACACACGGAACGTTTTCTAATTTTTTTTTTTTTTTTTATAGAGTGACCCGGTGAAATCTTTGTATCAAATTTTTGGGTGAAATGCAATATCTTCTCTATACAGTATGTACAGAGTATGTGTAGAGAAGATAAATATAATCTCCAACAAAACTTAATATTTAACTAGTTTTGTACATAGATTCTAAACCTAGGCTCTTTCGGGAAACAGAAGCAACAAAAAGTGAAGTGTGCAAGTAATGTAAATAGTCAATACAGTAACTGTTGCTTCTTAGACTGATCTGATTTCTTATAGAAGTTGCCTTCTGAATGAACTAACCAATCTAGTAATAAATGTATCGTATTTAAAATCTAGTTTTACCAATAATGATGGTTATTAATTAATCTTTAGTTTTCGCACAAGCCGTGCATAGGACAAGAGTTGGAAAGATAGTCAAATCGGGAAATCCGTGGATCAAATCCCGGGTGAGGCCTTAAATTTTTGAGTCTGGCTTTACGCTTCCAACTCCTGTTCTATACACAACTAGGTTGGAAGAAATAATCGCTTAACAATGATTGACCGAGTACTTCTTGAAACTATGATAACCGGGACTTAAAAGTACTTAGGACGTTGTAAGTCTCTATTAGGGTATTCGTCTCAAAATAATTTGCAATATCATTGAAATTTCTCGGGGAAAAAGCGAAGCAGTAGGGGGATTTAATGTCCTGTCGGTACGTTGACATGGTAGCTCAGTGATTATCACCCGGAAGGAGATCTGTGTTTCAAATACTGGCTTTGGCATAGAATTCCAGACTGAAGAATTTCCAATAATAATAGTAATAATAATTTTAATAATAATGATAATAATAATTTTAATAATAATGATAATAATAATTTTAATAATAATAGTAATAATAATAATAATTTTAATAATAATAATAATTTTAATAATAATAATAATAATTTTAATAATAATAATAATAATAATAATTTTAATAATAATAATAATTTTAATAATTTTAATAATAATAATAATTTTAATAATTTTAATAATAATAATAATTTTAATAATTTTAATAATAATAATAATTTTAATAATTTTAATAATAATAATAATAATAATTTTAATAATAATAATAATAATAATAATTTTAATAATAATAATAATAATTTTAATAATAATAATAATAATTTTAATAATAATAATAATAATTTTAATAATAATAATAATAATAATAATTTTAATAATAATAATTTTAATAATAATAATAATAATTTTAATAATAATAATAATAATTTTAATAATAATAATAATAATAATAATAATAATAATAATAATAATTTTAATAATAATAATAATAATAATAATAATAATAATTTTAATAATAATAATAATAATAATAATAATAATAATTTTAATAATAATAATAATAATAATAATAATAATAATAATAATAATAAATTTAATAATAATAATAATAATAAATTTAATAATAATAATAATAAATTTAATAATAATAATAATAATAAATTTAATAATAATAATAATAATAAATTTAATAATAATAATAATAATAAATTTAATAATAATAATAATAATAAATTTAATAATAATAATAATAATAAATTTAATAATAATAATAAATTTAATTTTAATAATAATAATAAATTTAATTTTAATAATAATAATAATTTTAATAATAATAATAATTTTAATAATAATAATAATTTTAATAATAATTTTAATAATGATTTTAATAATAATAATAATGACTTTACATTTCAGAGGAATTTGAAGCTCCATTAGGGTGAAATAGACGGAAAAGTTTTTCTGTTCATTTTTTTTATTTACTATTTGAATCGCTTTAACGTGAGGCTGTGTCGCTACTATAGCTACTTATCAAACAAGTGTAACAATGAACTAAAAATTGAAGTATAAATTAGCATATGTTTAAAACTTTATAATATTGTTTATGCAGTTGCATTTAGGGTTACGATAAGGATAAAAGGATAATTTTCGAAATGTTCCCTATCTTCAGATATCGAATTTCTAAACTCTGTGAACACCAGGCTGCTTTGAATACAGTTTAACCCGTTCATCATTAGATATGACTTTACAGCTTAATGGACTGAAAGCTACAAATATTGTTATTAATAGTAATGATAAAAATAATAATACATTTGTACCAATATTAGCCCATTGCTGGAGAAGTGTGATGCTACACATTTGTGATACATGATCTTTTTTATTGTGTACATTGTACTAGTAATACAATAATAGTTACTTTTTTATATCAAGTATAGTGAAAGAGTTATGTGATTCTTCGTTGTTGCGAAATGCTACACAGTATACAAATAATTTTTAATACCAAAAATAATAAGTTTATTCGACTTTAATAAAACAAAGAACCTTATAAAATACAAGTTTTTTTTAGTTATGTTGACCATAAAATTACGCACACCGACAAAACATTTATACGAACCGGGTTCGAAAAGTCATTTTTAGATTTGGGTGTCCTCAAAACATATATTTCCGGTGAAATCTCTGTATCAAAGTTTTACATTATTTACTATGAATGTGTCAGAGAAAGCAAAACTTACGAGATATTGACAAATTCAGAACAAATATGGCTGGTGGAACAAAGAAATAATTGAAAGAAATGGAGTATTTTGAAGAAACCTGCGTTTTTGGGTATAGTTTACAACTTATACAAAATTATACAATATTAATTATTAAAAGAAGAGAGAGAAAATGATATTTAAATTATAAAGAAGCATTCTATTTGTGATAAATATCTGTTTCTTAAAATATAATACATTAAAAAAATGGTTAGCCATTTATGAAAAATGTTCTCGGTGGGTTATTGTGGTGGAAATAATTTCTTGAAAATCTTCTTACAACATCGAAAGCTATTGGACTTAATTCCCAGTTTAATGTTCATCCAATATGAATTTTTTGAGTTATGCACAAACACATAAGGCATACACGCACATTCTGTAACTTTTGTCTAAAATATCTTTTTATACCAGGAGGCCTCAAAACTTGCATTGTTGGTGAAATAGTATCATAGAAAGTTGATGCAATACTACATTTCTTCTTGCAAAAACTTCTGAATGGAGATCAGTTTATTTGCTATCACATTGATTTTCCAAAGACGTGAGGAATTGACTTGATTGACAGTCTTGTGCCCTTACTTTCACGAAGAGAAGAGAATACATTTGTTCTTCAAGCTAATGAAAGTAGAAGTCCATTTATAATTTAGTCGGAGGAGGTGATGCGGAAGACGAAAGTGTACATCTCGCTCTTCCATTTGGATGCAGTAGTCGATTCCCTTCGTTCTCATCAAATATTAAGTCTAACTTCAAATAGCGAAGAAAGAATAGAGTAGCACACCTTTCTCTAACATTGTCTCACTCTGATCTATTTCAGAAGAAGGGTGACAAAGTTTTCGCCTCAAATCTCTAAGAGTATATGGTTACTTAGACATAAAGCTCTAGAACAGACATCACCTACTCGCTTGATTTTGTACTAGAGCAAACAGGCTTGCTCCGTGCATTGCAGTGGGTAAACACGTCACAGGAGTAATGTTTACATAGTGTGTCGTGTCTGTCGAGAACAGAAAGAAGTCTAGCAGCAGGTCGTCGAGTCCTATGTTTATGACTGCCTAGGAATATTTCTGATATATGGACAGTGGTATTTAGTTTCCGGCAAAGTTTTGCACTCAGAAAAGTCATTTGCGGCGTCATTACACCATCTATGCATGTGAGAATAACAAATCTGTCAGTGGGTGAACACGCCATAATAGTCTTGCCTTACATAGATGTCGTGTGTTTGTTTGTCGGGAACAGAAAACAGTCCAGCAGAAGACCATCGAGTCCTATGTGTTTGACTGCTTAGGAGGAATCTTTCTTGTTTATAAAAAGTGGTAGAATAAGAACTTAGTTTTCGGCAATTTTTTTCACTCAGAAAATTCCATTTGTGGCGTCATTGTCCCATCTGTGCATGTGAGAATTTGACAAGATGACTGTTTATATTCACTGCTATACATCTGACAGTGTTTTGTTACATTACGATTACAATGGTATTGACCGAGTTAGTGAACGTCTTGCTTAAATATGTTAATACCATGAAAATTTAGTTCCACTATGAAAGCGCCAATTGAATGGCCGAGATTAGGCAATTTCAACCAATCGCGGTTATCTGAGTGAAGCGATATTGTCGAAAAATCTTATCGCAACTGATGTTCATTTCTTTGAAGACTTTCACACCTGACATTCGTATATTTAATCTCCTGCCTTGGTTATTAGTAACAAGATGACAGTCCTGCCACCCAAACTTCACTTTTAATGACTGTCAGTTCCACAATTGTACTTTCAATTAATTCAGTTACAATGTTTATTTAAAGTTTTGTCCAGTTCATAATGTATGTGTTTAAAAAGGAGCGAAAATAATTATTATTTGTATTTTTTATTTATTAGATAAATGCAATGACCTCAAATAAAATAACGTTTGCTGCCATTTCATGCATCACTTATCAAAACCTTAAATAAAATAATTGGTCCATATTTATATTGCCGCTATCGATATTCGAACATTGAGTGTAGACACGGTTGGCCATATCATAATTCAGGAGTCAGTGAAAAATAAAAGATGGTCGAATGGGTCACCTACCATTTGAGAACTAATGTATTGGAGCATAACCTGATAAAATCTCCCTTCCTATATATTATGATTATTAATTTTCTATTTTGCTGAATTGTCTTTTCAAATACAACTCGTGTTTTTATCTCTTATGATAATTTTATTACGATGTTTTACAATTATATACCTTAAGACTTCAATTTTTTAAAATATGTGTATATCATTTCATGTGTAATAATATTACTGTAAGGTACATAACAAAGGTATCCACGAATCTGCAAGAAGTATATTGACCTATGAAAGATGGATACTACCACTGTTCTGAAGGTATTAATCTTTTACTGCTTTCGTGTTCAGAAGGAACAACGAGTAAAGTTACTGTGAGAGCTCAAACGTCTGTTGTAGAACACCGTTTTGGAACAACTGAAAGCAGTTGTATACTCTCAACAGAAGTAGCATAAGTACTAATAATTTTC
Organism: Hymenopus coronatus; assembly: GCA_030762935.1. Taxonomy (NCBI): domain Eukaryota; kingdom Metazoa; phylum Arthropoda; class Insecta; order Mantodea; family Hymenopodidae; genus Hymenopus; species Hymenopus coronatus. The sequence goes on along the minus strand of CM060896.1, from coordinate 85,132,286 downwards.
CCATAATTTCATAGGAATGCTTTTTTTGATTGGGGCGGAATTAAAAATTGAGGTGCTTGCTGATGTTGAAGTGGTACTCACTTTGCAATCTCTTGTGTGTTGCAGCGCCCTCAGTAACCACTGGTGTCGATGCGATGCCCTTTTGTCTCAATCAGCTGATCCGTCTCTGCTAAAACATAGGTTAATGATTTTATAATGCTTTTTTCTCTAAAATATTTATTTAGCGAGATCACTGCGCTGGTAAGCTACCAAATCATACACTAACAGAATACTACCGTTCATAAAGTTACTGTTGAATTCGTTTTTCGCCCGTATGTTTCTGTGTGACCGCAACAGAATGGACAATGTGGTAAAATATTTTCATACACAGATTTAATCATAATTAATTAATTTTGATACGAAAATATATATCTAGGTGATTTCAAGAGACAGCACACTGAAACAGAAGTAGGAGACCCATCAACTCGTGCGGTTCAATGGAGGTGAATAATACTCTTCAACTTTTTTTAAAAATCTTCCGTGTTCCATTCAAAATACTTTAATTATCTGTCCTGCAAACAAAGTTCTTACAAAATATTCTTCTATCTAATTCACATTAATCAAAACAGTCTTATTACGGCCTTATAAGTAAAAGGGAAATAAGGGAGTACTCTAGGTTATCGATAATTAAATCGTTTAAAATCTGTCGCTATGCAATGAGTTTTGTTTATTTTGGTACGGTCAGGAGTAAAACAAAAGATATATGTAACAAATGACGAGTTGCCATTTGTGAAAAGTAGTAAGTATTTAACAATTGAAATTGATAAGAAATATCTGGAAATGGCTAAGTACAGAAAAATGCATATAGCATAAATTGTGAGTTTTAACGACATACACACATTTATTTTTGGCCCTCTCTTTCGGTTTACCAGTTTGCAAAAGCTATCTAGAATTAAGAGGTATTCAGGAGCTATTCACAGAAATTTAAAATTATACACTTTATTCGTAATGAAAATATCTTTTATATACGATGTTTTAATCAAAATCTTTGCAGCCATTTTCTAGAAAATCAAAATTTTCGTGTCGCGTTGGTATTTAACCGATGTTTCGTTGTTGAGTTATGCTGTTCACGGGCACCACACGGACACACATAGTGTTTCTCTAAAAATTCTTTCGGGGGGGGGGGATACGGAGGACTCTAAAACGTTTATTTCCGGTAGTATCGAATTTTTGCGTGCAATGCAATATCTTCTCTACCTATTCTATGTATTAAGTGGAGACTAAATAAATAAACAAGCGAACAAATAATAAAAAAATAAAATAAGAAGGTTTGGAAATTTGATGTCGAGTATGCTGCTATGATGGCTCAGATACTTAGAGCTACGGAAACCGGAAGATCAGCGATTCCAATCCCGGCAAAGCCATTGAATGTTTGTCTTTCTATAGGTTGACAACTTAAAAAAGAGTGTTGACAGGTAACGTTGCCGTTGCTGCTGCACAGACTGCTGCTTCCTCATCTATTGTACATCATGCCTTTCCTGCGTCTCCGTCTCTTTCACCGCATTGCCTGCCAGCCCACCAGCCAGAGATTTAACAGTTCTCATCATTGTTGAAAAACATGCTAGCTGTTTATGCCCGCCCCTAGTGTAGGAAGAAAGTACGAAGAATGGAAAACGTTCTCCCTACTTTAATGCGCCTGCGCAGAATACAATTCTTTCCTCAGTTATCCATCATGCAGCTTGGTTCTTAATCAAAACATTCTTTCGCACACTATAAATAAAATGATGCACCAAGTAACTACCATAAGCTCCATAATTAAATATTCACTTTTAGTGAGATGTCTCAATGTAGTCTGATACTACAGAACTTGGGCAGCAATAGAAGTTAATAGGTATCCCTGTATATGAACCTTCAACTTTAAGCTATGTGTACAAACTGTGTTGGGGTAGGCACATACGCGGTATATTTGTATATATATTTATATATACATGGTGTTAATGAACTACACCAAAATATTTTCAAAGAACATGTAGATTACTTAAATAAGTAATTTGAGATAGGAGACTTATGGCATGTTTATTGAAATGTCGAAGTAACGGCTATAAGTTTCTGAAGTGCCAGTATGCCACTGGCTAATTTATCAACAATTCGAGTGATAACACGAAAAACGAAGAGACATATTACAGCTTACCTCTCTAGCGTAATGGTTATGATACTGGATTTCAAGTGAAAGAAAGTTTCCGAGTTCGGGTCTCGATCACGTATCGTGGCACTTCGTCTGGAATGAAAAAAAAATAATAAAAAACATCTACTGTATGAGAGGAAACGAACTAATGACCTTTTGGATAACAGCTTCCCGCGTTACGCATTAAGCCACCAAAGCAGTTGTAAAAACGCCTCCAGAGTAGGCTACCTCAAGAACTTTGTTAATGAATGCTCAGTGTCGCACTGTCAAATGATAAGTTCGAGATTTTACAGATTTTTGCGACTTTAAATCTTAAGAACGCTAGTAACGAGCTGCTAAAAATCGATATTTCTATACTCGGGCAGCAATTTTTAAGACATTCTAAGCCATTTTTTAACCTGCTTTGCTTTAACACCGACTTAACAGTACCTGATACCCACACGTTTAGCGCTATGTAGTTGCGTTATGTTTATCCGGGGACCACCAGGTCCTGGTCCAAAAACTGTTAAAGGTGAACAGCCTAGATAAAAAATGAAAATACCGTTTAATACCAAACTTGGTATTTAAATTATTGTCTCCCAAGATTGCGTCACGAATATTTTCAAGATTATGCCCCTACCCGAAACTATATGTATATGGAAACATTTTCCATAGTTTCATTTCTTTCAAAAATGTGCTTAACAATTTTGATTAAAATTCCCTATATTAAAGATATTTACATCACACATAAAATGTGTATACCCAATTTACTGGGAACAGCTTCTGAAAACTTCTTCATTCTGGATGAATGATGCTGAATTTTACCTAATTGGTAAATCTTAATTTACCAATTACGTAGAAAAAACTTAGTGCAAAAATAATGTAGATCTCATTAAAACACATAATTTGTCATATAAGATAAAATTTTAACGGGGAATCACATTTCGTTTCATCTCTCTTTTGTTTAACTGCTGACCATTCAAGGCAAATCGAACTTCAATTCTTCAGAGTAAAAGATTTGACTATCGCGCTAACCTAGTGTATTCCGTTATTTCCCTTTTCCTTAGGTGGAACCAATTGTTAATTTCTGTTAACGTTTATCTCGATTAACATGACGTAGATAAAATAATATTTTTTGTAAGAGTAGTTTGTTTGCAGAAACTGTAAATAAGTCACATGAATGGAACATATCATGTATATTCTTTTTCAACTTCTTGGCCATGGAAAACTAAATACGACATCCCACCTCATTCATATTACTAATAATTCACTTAAAACAACATATTTTAAATTACAGATCTATTGAGCTTCCACGAATACATATCAAGCAATGATGACGTTTTTCAGCTTATGAAAGAAAATATGTCAAATAATAATTGTTCTTACTATAGTCAAACTAACATTCTTAATTGAGGAAATATACCAGATAAACTAAAGATGAAATGTCAGTAAATGCTGCATAGTATTGGAGAAAGTAGATATTGTGTAAAATGCTTCATTCTTAGATATTAAGCCGGTATATGCAAAACTTCGCCTAGTTTCGGTAAAGCGAAACATTCCCGAGTGCTGAAATATACAAATTTATGCTATATAATCTATTAGCATTATTTTCGTACAGCAGGCGTTAAAGAGGATGAGAGCGCGAAATACCGGTTCCTGCATGAAAGATACTTTCCCCCTCCTGCAAGTCCAAGCCGAAACGAATACGAAAGATTGTACTATTGATAATTTACCAGATTTTCCAGTACTTTCCTTGCGATTCTTTGACAAGCAGCCATGAAATCTGGCAGTACTTGAAAGCAATTTTAAAATCAATTTAGTGATAAAACAGAAACAGAATAATAATGGTGGCAATTCTCTGCTTTTGCTATCAGATATTTCAGTATTATCCCACTTCTGTCCATATTAGATAGTCTGAAATATATAAAACATATAAAATAAGGAATTGTTCATATGTTTATAGCTGATGTGCACACCTTTGTGGGAGATAAAGAAATGTAGCTTTTACCCAGACCTTTTAAATAAATACTTACCTGAATTATATACATGTATTGAGGTCCCCTGAATACAAAAAGCATATATAGTAAACGGTCTGTGTTTGCGTTTGAGTGCATCTATGTACTTTTTACTAACAAATTACAGCTAAGAATCAGCTTATCTAGTAATATTTATTTTACACATAAGTTTGTTATGTGTATGAGAGCGAGGAAAGAAGAAGGGAAAAGCATAACTGAAAAATCGAAAATCAGGATAGGTGCGTCAACTGATATTAAGTTTCCCATTTTCCAAGCGAGAAGAAGGTTTTCAATAATTTCCTTTATCTGTAGTTATGCTTCGCATAGTAAATACTATTATTTTCGGTTTCCCAAAATTGTCAAATGATTTTGATTCCATAATATTCCATAAGAATAAAACATTTGCACGAATAATAAGGTGTACAGTACCAGAAACTTTTGCAGTTATGTTTATTCTAAAGTAATTTTGTATCATTTTCTAAACCATAAGAGATAAACAAATATCTAATACATAAATTTCGTATAAACACAAAATTCTTAAATCTATATTTTTGTGGCATTCACTATTTTAGATACGTCCATCATACGCTTGAAGAGCTAACTAACAATTCCTTGCTTTCTCGAAATTTCATGAAGTTTATCACGCAGATCCCATTTTCAAGATTTACATATCGCTTCAGTCCTTTGTTTCTTTTGTTTTTTATAGTGTTTAACACCCGCTTTTACTAAAAATGGCACCGCAGGCCATGACACTGATGGTACATAGAATTAGGATGGGGCACCAGAGGAATGCGATGGCAGGGGAAACCGGAGAACCTGGAGAAAACTCGCCCCTGCATTGCTTTGTCCACCACAAGTCTCGCATGCGATCGCTTGGGATCGAACCTGGGCCGCCTGGGAAATACTCGGCCATGGTGCGGCCTCCTTTGCATGCAAAATCTTCAACCTCCGTGGTGTAATGGTTACCATGCTAACTTCATATACCCAAGATCGCGGGTTTAAACCCGGCGGAGGACTATGGTTTTTTTTTTCGATCGTAAAAATCCTTAGCATGGCTTCCTTGGAAGGGAAGTAAAGCCCTGGGTCCCATGTCGTAGATTTACGGCACATAAAAGAACCTCAAGCCTGATAGAGAGGTCTCTGAGCAAAATTAAGCGATCTTTCACGCCCAGTATAGAATGGGACGCTGAGAACCACAGTAGCTAAAGAGCGTCCATAAATAAAACGCTATTTCATTTCAAAATCTTCATGAATCATGAATAAATCTTTGAGAGAAGGGATTCGAAAATAACGCTTACTAGCTACAGAAATGTAAAATAAATTTTCAAACATATGACCTATTACAATACTGCCGGTATATTCACTGGCTAATCATGTCTTACCCCATCCTTTAAAACAAATTTGTAGAATTTATGTAAGCCCAACATTGAAATTTTGGCTGGTGCGTTCACTACTAGAACCATTTGAACTATGAATTCGAGATTAGGTAAAAGTAGCTTCTTTAGACATGTCGTTCGATATTTAAAATAATTTTAGTCTGCATTGTAAAGTTTATTGGATTTGCTACAATCAAATTGTAGGCTCTTGAAATTATTGCCATCTAGGGGAAATTAAAATTTTCAAGAAACTGTATTTTTTTTGCAAAATAAGCAAGGGGTGCCTCGAACGTGCCTTCGCAGCGAGGTGAATACACTAGCACGTTCACTCATGACTTTCATCTGGCAACGGATCCCGATAATTATAGTTCGTAATGAATATGAGCTGAACTTAGATTGAGAATACATATTCACCACTCCCATAGATGATGTTAGAAATGCTTTCCTCAGTTTCGTAGGCAGAGTTCGATTCTTTTGCTCTTGGTTCGAACGTAGTAGAGTTTCCCGCGTAACTGTGTATACATAATTTGCGATTTCATTTTTTAGTTCATTTTGTTTTCGGTGTACTTTAGATTTATAGGGATGCAATTTTATTTACTTATTAACAACTCTGTGTACTGTCTGCACTGAAACAGTTGTTTCCATTGCTGATTTCTTCATTCATCTAGTGGGGCTTGTTAACATTACATCTGAAATTTCGCCCAATTTAGCCTCAGTTATATGTTTATGCCTACCGCTTTTCAGAACATAATTTTCAGCCCCGGTTTTACAGAATTTCGTAATGAATTCTGTCACGTATCTTGATGAAAACATACCAAATGAGCAAACTGTTGAAGAAATTATTACATTTTCTGAAATCTTATAACCATCAAAGAATACGGCAACTAAAAACGTTCCCTCTTTAATGGTTAACATTTAACAAGTACAACTACTCAGTATTGTCTTCAAGAACACAGTTTTCACAGCATTATTCAAGAGCATAGTTCCGTTTCAACGTAACAACATTTAAAAATGTCCGAGTTCTCCCATGTCGTAACGTCGTAGATTTTCGTCATATAAAAGAGCCTTGAGCCTGATAAAGAGGCCTCTGGGTAAAAATAAGCAACATGTCATTCCCCAGTATAGAATGGGACGCTGAGAACCACAGCAGTTAAAGAGCGTCCATAAATAAATCTCCATTTCCATTCCAATTTGTCAAGAGTTCACTGCAGAGACTCTTTTGAGACACCCGATAGATGGTCCTTATAGTTGCATCCTACATCCAAGCTTCCATTAGCTGTATTTTACTAGTAAACGAGGTTTATTTTTTGGTGCCTTGGAAACTATGTAAGAAAACGCAAGCCAGAAAAGGAAAGAAATTAAGGTCTCCACAAATGAGGGTCGCCGCAAGTTTACATTTATCATAGCGTGAAGTTTGAAACTTATGTTGAGGTCTGTACCTCTGGCTGGAATATGTGAGCTCGGAGCGCGAAGGAGTGGGTTTGAAGATGAAAGGAGAGGGAGGAAGTCAGTTAAGATAGCAAGAAGTTGCAAGGGAGTGAATCTCCTGTGCGTGTTGCGCCAAAACTTTCAGGGGAGTTAGCTAGGGAACACACACACAATCAACCCTTCTGTTACACCCATTTGGAAACATGGCCATGTCCGCCTTCCTCTCATTATCCAAAATTAGTCTTGTAACTACTGATCAGGGGCAATTTTCCACAAAAATAATCAGGCAAAGTTTCTGCCTCATGTGCTACATGCTACACTCAAGGAAACCTATTATCTGCTGCTACGATAAACATTATCTAGGTAACTATGAGCACACGATATGTGGAGATTCTAGAATAGATGTAGATCTTAAGAAAGGTCCAGTTCGTTCACCATCAGCTAAATAAATATTTCTAATTCGAACTTGAAAATACTCAGCAATCAACAAATATGAAACTCAGACAAGACTGTGTTTCTCACAAGCGGTTTCTAATGGGCATTAAAAAGGGGGCTACTGGAGTTGAGCCCCGAAGTAGGATCATCTCAGCATGCTCAGTGTGTCTCATTTGACCCTTGGAAAGAAGATCCTTGGACCACATCCGATGGAGTCTATAACATTTCCAGAGTGACACCAATCCCGATATATACAAGAATGTGCCTGCTATATCTTCAACCCGTGTTTTCCTGGGAACGAGCTGGTTTTTAAAGCATCAGGAAATATTCTCAACACTGTCACCCTCAAATTGCCATCTTGGTCCTACATCCTTACACATTTTTTGCTGGAAGAAATAAGGGAAATGATGGATAGGAAAGTAGTAGTAGAAGGAACCAGGCCAAAATTCGCTTTTTGAACTAGGAGAACTAAAATAGGAAAGGAAAAAAATCGACGTCATGGTTGCCGGCGCAATTGGATTTGAACTCGGGATCTCCAGAATGCCCCTGTATGCTATCGTGGACATTGTTGCTCTGTTCGATATAAAATACAATATTTCAGAAGTTAAAATTTTCTCCATAAATAGGAAATTGTATAAAACAAATAAATATAATTGGTGTTAATAAGCATTCAAGTTAAATTACGTTTTGTCGGTGTAATTATGACAAATTAAAACTAAAATAAATGCTGTACACTATACCCGACACATAATTTCTTATACAATGGGCTAATATCCCAGATATACCTTTTATTTTCAAAAAAGTTATCTTCAATTTTATTATACAATTATTTTACAAGTAATAAACTACAACTAAATGAAATTAAACGTATAATAAAACTATTAAAATACATTTATAAATAGCAAGTATTGACGCATAAAACTAAACAAAATTTCAACTCCTACAACGCTTTAGATTTTATTTTAATATTTTCATAGTTAATATTACCACAATTCCCCTATATAAAATTGTTTGTAAAGAAAAATCATTCACCTATGTCCCAGGAGAAACTACAAAAATTACAAGTACTTTTTTCAACTTTATCCAGTTTTAGTAACTAGATTATCAATAACAGCAATGTGAAGGTATTTTAGAAAGCTATTTTAAGTTTGTTCTTCAGATAAATTATGTAGTAGAAGTTTCAAGTCGGGTATGAAATGCTTCCATGTGTGTTTTTTCCCCTATAGCGTTTTAACGGAGTCTTGGTTTAGGTTATGAATTATTGACATTTATTCCTACACTGCTATAAAAAGTTTAAGTAAAGGTGATATGAGCAGAGAGGCAAGGCATCGTTGGCAGGAAAGTGACGTAATATGACGTGACATAGCTCCTGCTTCGACTGTAAATCTTCAGGTTACTTCTGCATTAATAATTTAAAATGCAGCCAAGAAATGCTGTATGTGTATCACTCCAGCGGCAACTCTTATGTTTAGTATTGGGTTCATCGAATACATTGTGTAATTGACACTTCCTAATGTTGCTGTAACATTACCACAGAATTTCAACTTATAATAACCCACTCTGGCAACCAACTTCATATCGACACATATTGTTACTACCTAGCTCGTTGATTTCTTCTGTGATCAGCTTTCGGGAGGTCGCGGTTTCGATCTTCATGACCGGCCACATCTGAGGGTTTCCCCGGGTCACCAGGCAAATCTTTTAACCAATGATAACATAGACCTGATATACAGACAGGGGTGTTTCTAACTCCAGTTGACTCCCTAATAAATCTCAAACGAAACCGTACGCTAATGCAGAAAATACACCAATTATACTACGTTATATCCTTTGCCTTATGAGAGGACACTCGCTTCAATAATTGACTCAAATGCATCATGACACTAAATGTTTTACCTAATACTTCAATAAAGTATGACCTGTTCTGAATTAATACTTAAACTTTAAGTTTCCAGAGGTGAGAAGCAACTCTTTGACATTGTCTATAATTTGCCGATTAAGTATTTCTTCATCATATCTACCTAATTAATAAACTAGAATATATTGAAGTTGTTTTCAGACTATTTCTGAGCATATATTGCATCGCAGAGTATTACAATATGACTGTAGAACATCGATATGATTGATAATTGAAATCCAGTATGTTGCCTCCAGCATAGTTTACTGGGACTAAGCGCGTTGGCTTAACTGTTACGCTTGGGCTTGGATTCAGAATCTGAAGATTTTTTTCACCACAACTATGGGTTTTTTCGAGGTTTCCCTCAGCCATGGGCGAAAATGGAGTGGTTCCTCTTCTATACAAATTTCTCATAATTTTCTGTCTCCATGATTCCGTTTCCCATAATCTATTTCAGGATTGAAGGACTAGGTATTCACCGTGTTACAGCTGGGTGCTGGAATTTCACTTGAAGAGGTTTCTCCCCCGTGTTGTTTGAACTGCTGGTGAACACGCCTTCTGGAGTGATATCCTGGTGTCTAGGGTCCTCTAGAGGTCTTGGATCCTGTGTTAGTCTATGCATTCAATCTGGAATAGTTAAGGACCTCATCCATGGACAGCATGATCCGGATCTGTTCAACTTTTGAGTTTCCCTGTCCTATTTTGATGCTCTATCTCGCCTCGTGGGTGAGGCCTAATTGATGTGTTCTCCTACTGCATGACACATTGTGGAAATGCTTGAAGTTGCAGACTCCATTGCTCAAGACACACCGCTGTTATTCGCGATCGGAAGTTTTACAAAAACCGCCGGTTTTTAGTAGCCATAACATTACTGCAATGGTCTGCATCCTTCCCAGTGCACTGCGCTTTATTAAACTTTTGACAGAGGGAGAAAGAGATATTAGCTTGCGTTCTGTCATTGTTTGATACTTAATGGAACATATTGTTAGGGAATACCTTTATTAAGGATTGGATGTCATTGAGAAGTTGTTGTCTTTCTTTATGCCCAGTTATTAGTTCAGGATGTCATTAAATTCGGCTCACCGACGTTAATCCCCAGCCATCAGCCCGAAGTTTTCTCTTTGTAGCATCAGTAAACCGTGGGAAGGCTGCAGGCAAGGGGTAATGGCAGCAATATAGCAGATCGATTTCACGGAGCGTCTTTCTCACCTCCCTAGTTTAACGCATTTATTCCTTCATGTTCTGAAGGCTTAAAGCGCTACATAAAGTGGAACTGCTGTCGAACAAAAAAAATTTACGAGAAATTGGACGACACACATCGCGTAAGCGAATAAAAATAAATACGCCTTAACTATCGATAATGTACACTATTTATTTGTATATACTTCGATATTTGGATTCATGCTATCTAAAATATACATTTCTGATCGTATTTTTAGCGGAATGCAATACCTTTTCTGCTTACTATGTACATAGTATCGCGCCATCATTTTATGCCAGGCCAAACCATCCCATAGCGTATCGGCCGAGATCGTAGTGACCTTGGTTTTACGCTACTGGGCAGAAGGGACACAGGACGCGTGAAACGTACGTTCATCAGCTTGAGCTATCTCAATCGTTGCTTTGTCTTCGTATTTGGAGTGTTTCAACAATACGTGTGTTGTGTGCGAATCTCTTATTGGTCCACGTAAATGCCTGCCAACAAATTCACGCTTTTATTTACGATATATATTTGAAAACTGAATCACGTAGATAGGAGTGTAGGACAATATCAGCAGCAACTTCCTGGTTATCCAATTCCGGGTTGAGACACTGGGAGATATTTGATTAATAAATTTAGAACTATGGTATTTCTAAACACTAAACCAAAGAAGTGAAAACAAATTCTAACAGAGGAAAACCAATTGTTACATTCGAATGCTTGCTTAAGAAGTATCTCGCAGCAAGTGCGTGTGCTAGTGCAGGATTAAAAACATTAAGCAAAAAGATCCCTGCTCTGTAAATATAGTACAACAATTATAAACAGTACGCAAGAAGGACTTATGCTTGTGAATATTAATTTCATTCGACGATGTCAAGAATATCTTTGTGCAGATGGACACCACTTTCAACAATACTTATAACTAGGCGAGTACTCATTACCTATACTATGTTACTAACACTTTTAAGCTACGTTGGAACGCAAAACCCTGCAGAGTAATAGACTGTGTGCCGAGCGCAATCGCGCTATCCGCGGCCTTGGTATTTAACAAAGGCAGTGTACATAGAGGCAGACAAAGCAATGACCTTTTTATTATTATAAAGTACCGATTCACGGATTATGTTTGTCTTTTTTCTCTTCATACAATTATTTAACTGCCTCAATTATCTAATTTGATTCAACTTAGATAGGAAGGGAATATGTAATATAATATTATATGTATAAAATATACGCATTATATATCTAAAACAACTTTCTTACATAGCGATTTTGGAATCCATAAATGTCAATACAAACATGTACAGAAGCATAAGATATTACAGAGATTTTTACACTGTTTCATTACATTCACTGCTGTAGTACTAAAGTAAGTGGCAATTACGGAATCCACAGGATTGTTTGTCACTTTATAAAGTCTTCTGTTTTGTTGAAGTGTTTACATCATGGCCATTTTTGTATATTCTCTGCAAATCATCTGAAACCGGATTTTATTATGCTTTATTGCAAATAATTCTCTGCAACAGCTGTTATAGTCTAACAACAACAGTTGCTACCTTATGTAGTTTTTAACTAAACTAAACGGTCTCCTTAGCAAGCATGATTTTGTTTATAACTTCAGCTTCTTTTATAGTGTTAACGCCCGCTTTTACTACGTATGGTACCGCAGGCGATGAAACTGATGATGCATAGAATGAAGATGGAGTACCGGTGGAATGCGATGTCGGGAGAAATCGGAGACGCCGGAGAAAAACCGACCCTGCATCGCTTTGTCCGTCTCAAATCCCACATGCGGTCGCTTAGCTGAGAGTAGAGCTATCGCAGCACCCGGCCACTGCGCGGTCATACAGCTCCGATGTGTTACTATTCAATCCAAAGGGCTTTATAAGCCCATTTAATCTTTTTCAGCACTTCAAGGTTTAGACAATCTTCCCGAATTAGTTCTATATTTCCTCGGCATCTTCTTCTTGCGGGCTTATACTTGTTTGTAACAGCTGGAATTCTATTTTCATCCATCGGTTTATAAGATGCATAGTCTTTTATGTAATTCCTCGGGCAGCCTTTCTCGTTCTTAAAAATACCACTGCAGTTGACTGAATTTAGTTTTATCTATATTTCCTCAATCCAAGATGCACTACCATAGAGCAGCACTGTTACTGATTTGTGTAGTTTTAATTTTGTGTCCTTTCTAATTTTATAATTTATTTTATAGTCCTACTACGTATTGAAAGTTATTGTCTTTATTTCTTCGTGTTTCCCTATGTCCAGACTTACGGACCACCAAGTTTCTAGCTGAGACTAGAGGCTTGTTCAGGTAAATTATTTTCGATGATAAGTCTTAGATTGAACTGGGAATATTCCGAAATGGGTCACAACCTTTGTTTTAGGAACTGATATATTTAAATTATGTTTTCTTTCCAATTCTATATTCCGATTATTGCTATCTTATGACTTTAAAAACCTGCATCGTATATGTTTTAATTGCCTGCATAAGATGCATCAGGTATGGTCGTTTTCTATGGTCTGTTTCTAATGACTGGTCAAAAGCTTTTTCGGAGTCATAAAACCAACCTGTATTTCTAAATTTGCTTTTCATCGTTTAAATAGTTTAATGTTTTATTAATGTATAAAATTAAATTAAAATATGTTTATAACCTCATACCTGTTGGAATAAACTGGTCCTTTTGAATAAAAGGACTATCGAAACAGTTAGGTGGATTTTGAGATTACTCTATAAATACATTTTCCCCTTTATGATTTTATATTACTACAGTATTTGACATAGGAGTGGAACATCAGTCAAATATATTAATTTTTATTTTTAGAATAGATAATTTAAGACTGAACAAAGAAAAATTACACATTAATATTGATATAAACAAAATAAAAGAATACTATTCCAGTCCCACCAGGATCATCCACCATGACAGGTTTTTACAAGTTCTACTCATTCCTCATAAATTGCAAAATCCTTGGGGATCGCTAAACTTAGGCTTAGAAGTTCGTCTCCTTGGCATACTTTTCAAATTATCACCATATTTCACCATATTTCACCATTGCCCCTCCTTGCATTGGCGTATTATGTAAGTGCGCAATTTTGACACGATTAAATTATTTTAAAACTCAATTTAAAAATAGAAGCTCAATGTACAAACAGTTTCTTTATCGTTTTTAAAAAATAAGTACTGAATTATTTTGGACTTTTTTTCCAATCGTATATCTTCTTGGTGTAACTTGCAAATTAAGTTTTAAGTGGATTGAAGAACAACTATATTTGAAATGAGATACAATTCTTCTGTACCACACCTTGCAAACACAGCTACTCCACACACAGACGCACGCGCACACACACTGACTTTAAGAGTGCATACTAATTAAAGAACAGAGAAAGGGGATTAACTTGCAGACCACCTCACTTCAGTAGCGGTGAGAGAGTTGAGGTATTTCACATTTACATCAAGGCTTATGAACAGACTGAATGAACCCTACGCGTTTCCTGATAATCTTTTTATTACACAATTTTGCCTTTTGACGACATAGCTTTCATCAGAAGATAGGAAAATAGATACCTGTCGGTATTGACATAAAAAAATTGATAGCCACGTGTGATTATTGATGTATTATTTTAGTATCTTTCAGTTTCAGGGATATCTGATATTGAAATAATTAAAAGCATGAATGAAAGCATGAAAAATCTAAGGAAACTGTTCTACCTCAACTGGCTTCCCGTGCCATCTCTTTGCATTTGTTATGCATTTTATTTCTTTCCCCCCCCCCTAAATTCTACGAATTCAGCAGGGAAACTGTACTGCCGGAAGATCTGCATTTGCTGCTGCCATCCACATCTGCGTACGAAACGAATGTTATAGGGTTGGGGATAGTAGGAGTAAACCGTTTCTTTTGTTTCTAGCGGCTGTATAGGTCACCATTAGACCACGGTTGTACGCAAACGAAGAGTGAATCAGATGGCACTGCCGAATCTAGGCACTGTTTTTGAATATTCATTCTTCGTTTTCTAGACTTTCAGTTTCAATAGAAATACCTACATCACCATATTCAGATTATGTGCACTTCTGTGAAGTCAGCTTTATACATTATGCCATTTGCGTAAATTTGCAAAATTACAATATTGTTGTCGGAGAAAATGTATGGGATGTGTGTTGTGAATGATAATATTTGATGCTTTTTGAGACATCAAATTTTTGGATGAATAAAAATTGCTTTTAACTTCATGTCACATTGCCAAAACCTATCAAGCAATACCAAAAACCTTACAAACCTGCCACCGTATAAGTAACAGCTTAAAGTGGAAAAAACAATGGCGTAGTTAGAAGAATTTTTTCGGATGTTTTAAACGGTTGTATTTAATGTTATAATGTTCATTACTATTTTTGTTGTTTCTATTGGCTGATACAGCGAAGTTGATGTAGTGACACTATATAGCTCATTAAATCATTATTTAACATTTTTAGTTGATTACTTATGAAATTTTTATACATATGCTTAGATTTTGTTATCAATTACGGATCCAAAATTTAACTGTTGCAGGATAATTGTTCCCTAAAGGAGAGTCAAATACTGTGATATTATAGACAGTAGCAGAAATTGTTATAGGACACATTAGAAGCAACGTAAAAATCTTTGGATGTTGAACATCTTAATATATTTTACGTGCCAAACAACGAAACCCAGCACTTCTCAAAAGTAGGTGACTTGATTTTTCCATCAGTTGTAGTGGGAAATAGTCGCAAAAGGAACACAAATTCTCCATTTTTCTGCTTTTTCGGCATCCTGCAATACAATTAGTGTGTAATAGAATATAACTATTTTTTCAATAGAATAGGAATATCTTGACCACTTTGCTTGCATCATCTAACCCTACATATTAATTTCTAAGGAAATGGAATATTAAATATTGTGTTTCCTTTAGCAATATGTAATTAAGAGAAATATAACAGGTTTATAAAATTACTGCTTGTAAAATTATTATCTAAAATCAAGAACTTATATGGAGATATTATATTATTTTGAGATTATGGAGGTTGCTAACCTATAGTGCCTTTTGAGAACATGGCAAGCTACTAACTTCTGAAAGTGCTACAACCCATAAACAGAAAGGCAAACTTAACAAATTCATGTAATGACCGATGGTGTATGCGATACCCTTTACTACACTTTCAAACCTGCAGCCAAATAAAGAATTCGTGGCAGGTGTCTAGGCTCGTCACATAATACTCCAGACTAACTATATTTTGGCTCGTCTTACTCTTCCAGACCAACGGTCGACCTTTCTTGAAGCTTGAGTGCGAGTAGCACACGCACTCTCGTGTTAACAAATCAGACCAACGAGACAGTATCCGAGCAGTTGAGCCTGGCGACGCGCGCAGAACTACGTCCCTACACAGAGCATGCTAGCAGACAAATTGCGATGTTCGTGCCAACATGACACACTGTGTAGTAAAATCAGGCATGAATACTACTAAAAAGTATGTTACAAATTCTGTACCTCAAGAGTTTTTAGCCAAGTTCCTCGCCATCTTTCACTTTCATTTATTTTCTCATTCACTGATTTATATAAACATAATTTTAAAGTTTTAATACAAGAATCATGGTAAAGGCGCAAACCTTTGGAAAAAAATCTGATGTGTTCCATTCACATAACTTTCTCTACATCTCTACAACAAACTGTACTTAGAGCTTATGATTCTATTTACTTCATGCTAATTAGCAGAAATAGTTTTATTACTTGCTTCCTTGTAAGTAGAAGCGAAATGAGGGAGTTCCATAGGTTAGAATGATAGCCAAAAGCTGGTTGCTATGTAACTGAAGTTCCTTTGTTTGTATGGACAGGAGTTAAGAAATTCCTGTATGAGAAAAGTAATAGTTTTTCAAAGCTAAAACGAAAAACCAGGAATATTTTAAAAATGATCAACTCCATGAAAAAAAAAGTATATGACATAAATTGTGTGTTTTATCGTGAGCTACGTTTTCTGTGTAGTAAGTTTTTCCCCATCTCTTACAGTTTAGCAATTATACACAATTCCGTAAAATTCATCCAGAATAAAGTAGTCTTCAGGGGCTATTCCCAGGAAATTCAAGATGTACATTTTATTTGTCAGGTAAATATCTTTAATATACGATATTTTAATTAAAATCTTTAGAGACATTTTTAAGAAAATCAAGATTTTCAAAACATTTTTTCATGTAAAGGGTAGTTTGGTGGGGAGGGGTTGAAAATCTTCGTGTCGCATCCTTGAAAGATACCAAACTTAAATACCAAGTTTGGGCTTTAACGGTCTTTTCGTTTCTGAGCTGTGCTACATACATACAGACAGACAGACAGACAGACAGACAGACAGACAGACAGACAGACAGACAGACACACATACACACATACACACATACACACATACACACATACATACATACATACGAACATTTTTCTAAAAAATGCTTTTCTTGGATTCAGCAAGTCTCATAACATGTATTTCCGGTGAAATCTCGGTATCGAATTTTTGGGTGCAATGCAATGTCTTCTCTATACACTATATACATAGTTTGTATAGAGAAAGTAAAACGGACAAAAAGGTGCTGAAATTTGGGGGGAGGAGGTTCGAAAAAGGCGAAACTGAAACATAAAAGTGTTTATTTCATGTTTGCTTTGGAGAGAAATCATTTTGGGTATTTTAAGAAGCCTTCAACGGCATCTGCAGTGGAGAAACTATCCATCGGTAAAGTGTAGTTGACGAAGGGGCAACACCGTGCTCGGGTTTGTGTTTATTGTGAATCAATTGCTTTTTCCATATCAGTTGTGTGTAGTGAAGAATTTGAAGAGGTAGAGACAGGCCGAAAAATCAATGCCGTACCAGATTTCAGCCTCGGATCCCTCGATTTCCGTTCACTGAGCTACCATGGCAACATGCTGGCACGGTACTACATTCCCCAACTGACTTGCCTTTTCCCGGTAATTTACAAGCAGATCTCAAATTATTTTGAGACGCCATACCTCAATGACGACTTACAAAGTCGTTTGAACTTAGGTCCCGAGTTTTATAGTTAACTATTAGGTCAAAATCCATTGTATAAATCTGACTTTGCGTTTCAATATGGCTCGTCTACAATAAGTACAGCCATGGAATCTTCGCTTTTAGTAGTACTTCTTTTAACCTTAATCTGTACTCATGTTTGGGAGCAGATATCAATCGTAGCTTTATACCTCAGAGAAACAGCTGAAATCAGCGTATGATTCCTATGTTAAGGGTGGCTGATAAATGACGTTAACCCTTTGTTGCCTGTCGGTACTTAAAGATTCCGCTTGTTTAAGATTAACTATACGAATAGGGTTGTACTCTAGGATTAATTTCATGTTATACTAACCTTCAACCATAAACGACAAGTAATCAAGGCTGTTTTATATTTTAAAAATACATAATATATTTGCCTTAAAACTGCAGTGATTTTTTAAAATAAATAAAAGAGTAAATTCCAGATAACTACAGTCAAATGTAACCCGATTAACTTCCAAGCATCGATTATTTTACTTGGGCTCTCCCCGCTCTTTGCCACAGTCACTGGGATTTGAACTTCCGACATTTGGCTTTGAATGGATGACCAGTCCATTACGTATCACCTAGCACCCATAGCCACTTTTTTGGTAGTGCCTTTGGCAGGGTTATGAAAACTGACTTATAAGAATTTAAATTTTTAATTGGGAAGAAAAAGATTAATAAAGGATCTACATGTATTTTCATTTCTATTATGTTATATAATTGTTTTGTAGGTTTATTCCCATATATTTTTACCAGAGCTCCAGTTTTAAACTTGAGTTAAAGAAAAAAAAACGGAATATTTGGTATACTAATGCAGGAAACTAAGGGTTAAATGCCATTGAGCAACAAAAACCATCTCAAGCAATTTTTTCCAGGATATCATCAATATGGTTAAAAAACGAAACATATTGAGGCAGTCCCCGGAAGCTTTGGCTGTATCATTCGCAATGATAATCTAAACTGCTTAAGATAATCACTAAATGAAACATCTGATGTGTTCAATTCACACGACTTTCTCTGGTTGTTTCGCAACAAACTTTTCTTACAAAAGATTATTCTTTTTATTCTTTTCTCTACATCATCTTAACTGAGATAAACATTAGCATAATTAGCTTGGTAAGCAGAAAGCAAATGAGAGATTACGCTAGTCAAATCCTATAAAACCGGTTCACCATGTTCTCTTTGCTTTCTGGAATAAACAACAAACGAAAGAAAGAAAAAGCGTTAGAGAAACGTTTAAGCAGCTTAAAACAGAAACAAATAAGACGGAATATTTTGGAAAATGTTAACTTAACATTACAAATGTATATGAAATAATTTGTGTTTTACTGAGATATAAATTTTTTGTGCAGTAAGTTTTTGTCCAAAATGAACAGATCCTCAAAAGCTATTACCAGAAAATTTAAAATATACATTAGATTTGTGTTGTAAATGTATTCATTATAAGGTATTTTTGAGAAAAACAAAATGTTCAACAAATGTCTTATGTAAAGTGTAGTTTGGGGTGGGGGAATTTTCTTGGAAATCTTAGTATCAATTTCGTAGAAGGTATATAAATTTAAATACAAAGTTTTATATTCACCGGTCTTTTCCTTTTTGAGCTATAATGTCACCCCTCCCCCCGCACACATACGTACGGATCTGTTTATAAAAATGTTTATTTTTAATTCAGGAGACCTCAAAATATACATTTCCAGTGAAATCTTATCATATTTTTGGTTGGAATACAATACCTTTTCTAGCCACTATGCACACACGTGCTAGAGAAAATAAAACATTAAAAAGGAGGAGCAGAATACATTGGTGTAAATGGAATGGAATCCTCCACTATTCACTATTCTATAAAAAGTAAGCAGAAAATCGCCCTGATGACCGCCAAAGTCTAATAATCATATGACGCAAGAAGGATATTTACCTATACTGAAAACAGATAATGATGACCACTAATTTTGTTATATGAGATGTTGAAAATTATCTCCCTAAACAACAATATATTTCCGGCATCTGCATATGAAATTCCCGTGAGCACGGTGAAACCCTCCAGGTGTTATTCTGGTAATTTCAATGCGGTATTTTGTTTCATATCCATTTAGACAGGCTATGTTTATTGAATTAGTTTTTATTTACCCATAAATAATAGTCATAGGGCATCGAGGGGGCCAGAACTCATTGCCGATAATTCTGTCCTCATAGCTATCCTAAATAAAAATAATTCGTAAGCGTGAGTAAAGAGTGCTTGCATTAATTTTCCGTTAAATGTTAGAAAAGTGTTTTTAATATGTAATTTATATTGCTTGAAGAATTAACATTAACTTAAATAATCGGATGTGTTGCATTAACCTGACTATCTGGGATAATAACTATTCTTTCTAAAGCGCACCTAATATAATATTTCAATTCACTGTGATGCTTTTTGTTGGAGATAAAGTAGATAAGCGATAGTAATACATTTAAACAGGGAGTTCCGCGTGATGGTTTTGAAATTCCCTGCGCTTTGCGGGAGCACGAGAAAAAATTAGCAAATAGCCATTTGAGAAAAGTACAAGTACATGAAAAATCAAACTAATATCGAGATATATCTCTGAAATAGCTCCAAAACATTTTATTTCACATACCTATAAATTATGTGTTTTAATGAATATAAATTTTTCTGTAGTAGTAATTTGCATAAAGGCGGCCCCATGACTGAGTGGTTCAACTGCTCGCCTCTCACTTAGGTGATCCGGGTTTGTTTCCTGGCGGTTTTCTCCGACTTATGCGGTATCCCCCAACATCGCATTCCACCGGTGCTCCATCTTCATTCCGTGTATCATCAGTGGCATCGTCTGCGGTGCCTACGTAGTAAAAGCGGGCGTTAAGCACTATAGAAATGACCCAAGTCTGGGTATGCAAGTCCTACACATGAGGAGGTTAAAAAAGAACAAGAAAAGAATTTGCATATCTCCTGTGATTTACAGTTAGAAAAATTTCATTCTGAATAAATAAGATTTCAGAGGATTTTCCCAGAAAATTCAGGATATACATTTATTTTGACATAAACATAACAATAATAATGAACATTTTAGAAGCCGTTTAGAGAGAATAAAAATAGCCAAAATG
Organism: Hymenopus coronatus; assembly: GCA_030762935.1. Taxonomy (NCBI): domain Eukaryota; kingdom Metazoa; phylum Arthropoda; class Insecta; order Mantodea; family Hymenopodidae; genus Hymenopus; species Hymenopus coronatus. The sequence continues at coordinate 85,111,646 of CM060896.1, read as the reverse complement.
TTGCCACGTAAAGGGTGGTTTGGGCTTTTTAGAAGAAATTGAACTTCATGCTAAGTTGTTCGAAACACACACACACACACACACACACACGCACACACACCACTTTTTCTTTATAATGAAAGCGGAACTGCTTATAACACCTTTTTTTCTTTCAGTGGCCAGTATTTTGGTGAATTCTCATTATTGAATAATTTGTTGTTGTTCATTGCTGAAATAAACTGTATTTGTCTTTTAGAAACGAATATAAGGCTTAGGTAATTATTAACAAAGGTATATACCCTTCTCTTTCTGTATTTTATTACTGCTGTAGTATATAATCGCTGGTATTTCAGATTATTAGGGGACTTTGAGATAGGTACATTCTTTTTTATATATGAGGGCTAATTAATTATTATACCATAAGCGCATTCTTCTCAGCTATTTCGAACAATCATTTTGTCATTCCATAAATCTTATACAGTTAAATATCTTGGTGTTCATCTTGACCGTCGTTACACTCTAAATTAAACCTCACTTAATCCATATAGTGCACCTTCCACCTTATTCTCAACTACCGATCGTGTTTGCGCATATCTTATAATGCAACTCCATGATCTACAAGTCCCTTATTTGTCTGTAATAGGGTACATTAATTCATCTAAATAAAATGTACTCTGTGTTGTAAATTTGAATTGCTGTATTTGAATATCCTTGCCCTTTTATTTTCGTGTTTACTCTTTTAATTATTTTAATATTACTTGCTACGTATTTTGTATATAGGAAAAGCACGTACGGTCTGTGGTCCCGTGCGATTGATGCTTAATATATAATACTGCTATTGCAATAAATATACTTATTCATTCATTTATTCATTCACAAATCTCTTCTACATTTTTTATTCACCTACGTCTATCCGGTTTGAGGAGGAGTGGCTGCCGGCAAGATTCTCAGACTATAAGTTTTACTAAATAAAGTTTCCAGAATTATTTTAATGGACTACGATCAGTCCGGAGCGCTAAACTTCATCGCGAACTAGCACTCCGTGTCTCTTAACACATCAATTCTGGTGTACGTTTCTTCTTCTGTGTGTCCTATACATCTCTCCCTAAGAAGTCGTCTGTGGGATCCGGAGTCGTTTCCATAGATATTCTGCTATAATCCAATAGTGATATTGACCCTTCAAATATAATAGTTCTGTGAACAATCCAACTTGATGACCTTAGTTAATGTGTGACAGAGGGGAGGACGGACTTCAAATGGTATTCCTTTCTGTTCCATGTCTTTGTTCTTTGTTTTGATGGTTCTATATAGCAATCATGCGTTTGGTCCATCTAATAAATAAAAAATTGAGACCGCTAGTCGGCCTCGCTACTGTGATTGTTATTTCCATCAATTGTTAGTTAGTGAATGTATTTAAGAGTGTTAATAATCAATTATTTAATATATTTAAAAGTGTAAAGCTAGCTTCTAGTAAGCACACCTCAGAATTGTTCACCCAAACTTGGCTATTGGAAAGGGAAGGCTCTTTGTGAGAACTTTGTTAGAAATTTCTCTATTGTCAGTCATGTACATGGTGCATGTACGTGCAATAGAGAAATAAGTGATGGTGAAGACCCAAATTGTAGTGAAACGAGTCTTTTTCCATTGTGTGATGTTAGTCACTTGGGTGTTATGATGCATTCTGGGTGGAAAATTATGCCTTATGGGCTACATAAACTACAAGTTCGCGGTCTTTCTGATCCATCAGAAAGAAGCCGCTATGATAGTAAATCTACTATATAAGTAGGAGATTGTAGGATCTCAGGGCAGTCACACGTACTCAGGTAGGTAGTTACACTCACTCAGTTATGGACATTTAGGCAGTCAGTTACGCATATCAAAGCACTCAGTTAAGCAGTCACACGCACTCAGGCAGTCACGCTCACTCTGTTATGGACATTTAGGCAGTCAGTTACGCATATCAAAGCACTCAGTTAAGCAGTCACACGCACTCAGGCAGTCACGCTCACTCTGTTATGGACATTTAGGCAGTCAGTTACGCATATCAAAGCACTCAGTTAAGCAGTCACACGCACTCAGGCAGTCACACTCACTCAGTTATGGACATTTAGGCAGTCAGTTACGCATATCAAAGCACTCAGTTAAGCAGTCACACGCACTCAGGCAGTCACACTCACTCTGTTATGGACATTTAGGCAGTCAGTTAAGCATATCAAGGCACTCAGTTAGGCAGTCGCACTCACTCAGTTAGGCAGTCACACTCACTCAGTTAGGCAGTCGCACTCACTCAGTTAGGCAGTCACACTCACTCAGGCAATCACACCCACTCAGTTATGGACATTTGGAGTCAGTCAAGGCATTCAATCTCACTCAGTCGCTATGTACGCATAAACGTTAAGTTCAAGGCGAATACTTGTTATAAGATTATTAATACGGTTTGAGAGTAATAACTGAACGAGTAATAAGTTTAATGAGTGAAGTTAATGTAGGTCGTTAAAGAACGAAAGCTCCTAGAAATAATTGCAGTTAGATTGTAAAGCAAAGCCTTCTGGTCAGGAATAAACGAATAGGTAAAATAGAAGTGTGTGTTAACTATTTTGTAAGATCACTCCCAAGCTACCCTCATTGCTTCCACCTGAGTGAGTCAAATCTACATGCAGACTGAGCTCAGCCAGAGGCAAACCACCCGTAGTGGATCTTCTGAACATGGTACATGGAGATATACTCTTTTGATAGTGGAGTGAGTCTAGAGGTACCCGTCAACGCAAGCGTAACACCAACTTCATGCTTGGCTCTTCAACGGGGTGTTAAATAACGCTGCATACAATGTGTTGTGTTAATAAAGCTTCATACTTGGCTACCATCACGTGGGACAATAAACCCGCCGCAAAATCAACAAATCTTATCCTACAAGTAGAATGTTGCAATAAAACCTAAAGGTACTCTTTTTATCATATGTTTAATACCAGTTTTCCTCCTCAAAGCTTTGAATTACTTCAATTGTCCAAAGAGTATTTATTCTGTGTGTAAAGTCCAGCAGTCTACCTTCCTAAAACCTTTAACGCTTTAATTACCTCTCTTGTAGCATTTGACATTACAGACTTTATAGTTTAATCATGTAATCCAAATGTGTCAACTTTCTGGTGGAGGTAGGACTTTTCGAATGGCTTATACAGTGACACGTAGACAGAGCACAGCTTGACAACGTTTTATTAAATACATCAACTGGTTGTGATGTCCAAGCTGTTAATGTGTTGACATTAAGCCGTTATGCGCGTTGACACTTTAAATAAAAAATGCGCATTCGATTGAATCGATGACTGTCAAAATCGTCAATAATTGCTGGGAGCATTCGAGCGGAAACCTATCAGTCAGGCTTTGGCACACAAATTCTTCTGCTTTCCCATTTGCGTGTGGAAATGCTATAACCGTTAGTGACATGGCTCGAAAGATTTTATTGCGAATGGAAGAAAAACAAATATTCCACTGGTTTGGAATGACTAGCCTCCGTTTTCATAGGATGTCTCCGCTCTTTGTTAAAGAGAGCAGTGTGAAATACTAAGCACAAATTGGATTGCTATTTCTTCCCTCTAGTGCTATTGTCTTACAACAATTACACAATTTTTATTCTTGCATCTGCATAGGCCCTTTTAACTTCTATAGTCATATCGGGGGATTTGAAACAACTCATCTGATCACAGTAGGTTATTGTCATTAAGGTTATCATTTTTATATAATTAAACACACGCTCATTTAAGTCTATACTACTAGACTCTGTGGGAGTTAGGGAATAATCCTGTTAAAGAAAACTTACCCACTCCAGCCGGGAATCGAACTCGGGACCTCCAGATGAGAAGTCAGACCACTCAACCACGGAGGCAGTCAACTCACAATTGTGCCACCAGCTTTTAATTTTAAACCTAATTAGTTGCATTCATATGACTTTCTCTACCTTTCGGAAAACAAAACAATCCTTATTATTCTTCCATCAGCATCATGCTGAACGAAATAAACATTAACACAATTCATCTTACTGCATAGTAGGTACCTTATAAAGAAAAGGGAAGTAAGGGTATATACCAGGCTAAAGCGATTGTCAAATCTTTTAAGTGCCGATCAATATGTGTTTGCTTTGTATTTCATAAAAATCTCGTGTGTTCCATTCACATGACTTTTTCTACAATTCTGCAATTTATTATTGTTCAAAAGCTTATGCTTCTATTACTTCCTGCTAATCGAGAAAAAATTAGCAGAAATAGTCTTATTGCTTGCTTCCTTATAAGTAGAAGCGAAATAAGTGGGGTACCATAGGTTAAAGTGAAGTTGCTATGTGAATGAAGTTCCTTTGCTTGTATGGACACGAGTTCACAAAGTCCTGTATGAGAAAACTATGTTTTTATAGCTGAAACTAAAAACAAGGAATATCCCAAAAACAATCAACTCCACGAAAAAAATGTATATAACATAAATTGTGTGTTTTAACGTGCTCTACATTTGTTGTGTGGTAAGTTTAGCAGTTATGCAAAATTCCGTAAAATTTACCCAGAATAAAGTAGTCTTCAGAGGCTATTCCCAGAAAATTCAAAATATACATTTTGTCAGCTAAATATCTTTAATATACGATATTTTAATCAAAATCGTTAGTAGTTTTTTAGAAAATAAAATTTTTCGAAAAAAGTTCAATGTAAAGGGTAGTTTGGGGTGGGGGGATTTTTCTCAAAATCTTCGTGTCGCAACCCTGGAAGATACTAAACTTAAAAACCAAGTTTGGTATTTTACCGATTTTTCGTTTTTGAGTTATCGTATTCACAGACACACACACACAGACCTTTTTCTGAAAATACTTTTTTTTTGATACAGGGGGCCCTAAAACGTATTTCTAGTGAAATCTCGGTATCGAATTTTTGGGTGGAGTACAATACCTTCTCTAAACACTATGTACATAGTGCGTATAGAGAAAGTAAAAAAGAAACTAAGGGTGAAGGAATATCCCGAAAACGGTCAACTCTATAACAATAATGTATGTGGCATAAATTGTGCATTTTAACGAGATCCTCGCCTGCGGTGCCAGAGCAGTAAAAACGGGCGTTAAACACTACCAAAAAAAAAAAAAAAAAAAAAAATTAACGAGATCTAAATTTTACGTCTAGCAAGTTTTGTGTAACTCTTACGGTTTACCAGTTAAAGCAAAATTCAGCTTAGTTCATTCAGATTTTGATTAAAATCTCTTATATATACAATATTTACATGACAAATAAACTAAATATATTGATTTTTCTGGGAATAGCCTCTGAAGACCTCTTTATTCTGGATGAGTTTTTATAAATTGCAAAATTCGTTAACCTAAGAGATAGAGAAAAATTAGATAACCTTAAAAAACCCACTCTGTCATACATTTTTTTGTAGAGTTGAGCGTTTTCGAGATATTCCTTTGTTATTGGTTTCAGTTGTATAACTTTTCTCATACGGGTACGCAAAGCAGTGGATTTCAGGTCCATAGCAGCCATATTTTAAAACATTTGACTATCAGTTTAGCCTAGTTCATTCCCTTATTTCCCTTCTACTTGTAAGGAATTAAATAATAGGACCGCTTATGCTAATGTTTATCTCTGTTAGCATGAGGTAGATAGAAGAATAAACTTACTAACAATAATTTGTTATAAAGATGCAGAGAAAGTCATGTGAATGGAACACATCAGATTTATGTTTTTATGAAGTATTTGGTATTAAATATGTCCTTATTTTTTCACTAGAAATTATTTTTCAGCTGGTGAATCAAGTAATAATAAAATGTATCATTGAGTCTTTAGATAGGACACTTCAGATTATTCATGCAAATTTGTATACAAATTAGAGCCAAACTGAGATGAAAGGTATACATTTCATGTACAAAATGAGAAAGTGCGAAAAAAAAATATATATGAAAGGAAAGGCAGGACTAAACAAGTAGCGCATGAGTGAATAAAACATGCTGGTGGCTTTTCAAAAATGGCGAACCATAAAAATGTTAGGGCAAAATGATTCTCAGATGTCAATAGAACTTAAATATGATGCAATTCTAAAATAGAAAATATTGTATTTTTCATCTAAAAACTCCTACCGTAAAATATAGATGGAACATTCAAAAAATATAAAAAGACAATTTGATGTGTTCTAGTCGCTTTCTCTACCAACTATTGCTATAACGTATTATTCCTTTATCTAATGGTAGAAATTGAGATAAACATTAGCAGAAATGGTTGTATTAGTTCCTTCTAAGTAAAAAGGGAATAAGGCAATACACTATGCTAAATTGTTAGTCACGCCTTATAGAAATCCGGTTTTTATGGGAAACAATTGAAATTCGGATCGCTTTGCACGGCTAGGAGTAAAATATAAATCAGATGAAACGAAAGATAACCTCCCGCTAAAGCACATTTTAAATAACTTATAACTGAAACAAATAACAAGGAATATCTCGGAAACAGCTAACTGTAACATACATATGACAGAAATTGTGTGTTTTAACGAGAGCTATGTACAGTTTTTGTATACTAAGTTATTGTCCATTTCTTACGGTATATCAGTTATGCAAAAGTTATACAACATGCAGAATTCTTTAGAGGCTATTCCAAAGAAAATTGAAGATATTCATTTTATATTTTTCCACAAATAACTTTAGCTAATGGTATTTTAATCCAAATTGTTAGCCACTTTCTTGATAAAGCCAACAATTTCAAAAATGTTTTCCACGTAACAGGTAGTTTGGGGTAGGGAAATGTTTCTGAAGATTATTTGTTCTGCATTCTTTTGAGTTACTAAAGAAATACCAGATTTGGTATTTCAGAGAATTTTCCTTTATGAGTTCTGTCCTCCATAAACACACGCACACACGGGCCTTTCTTTAAAAATCTGATGACTTGCTCTACATCTCTGCAACAAATAATTCTTAAAAAGCTTATACTTCTATTTACTTCATGCTAATCAGAAAAGCATTAGCAAAAATAGTCCTATTACTTGCTTCCTTGTAAGTAGAAGTGAAATAAGAGAGTACCATGCGTTAAAGTGATAGTCAAAAGCTGGTTGCTATGTTACTGAAGTTCCTTTGTTTGTATGGACAGCAGCTAACAAATTCCTGTATGAGAAAATTATGTTTTACAAAGCAGAAACCAAAAACAAGGAATGTCTCAAAAACAATAAACTCCACGAAAAAGATGTATATAACATAAATTGTGTGTTTTCACATGATCTACATTATTCGTTTAGTAAGTTTTTGTCCATCTCTTACGGTTTAGCAGATATTCAAAATTCCGTAAAATTCATCCAGAATAAAGTACTTTTCAGATGCTATTCTCAAAATATTCAAGATATAAATTTTATTTGTCAGGTAAATGTCTTAAACATACGAAATTTTAATCAAAATCGTTAAAGCCATTTTTGAAAAAATCAAAATTTTCGAAAAATGTCCCAAGTAAAGGGTAGTTGGGGGTGGGGGATTTTTTCTCAAAATATTCCTGTCACATGCCTGGAAGATACTAAACTTAAATACCAATTTATGTATTTTACCGACTTTTCGTTTCTGAGTTATCGTGTTCACAGACACACGGACACAAACATGTGGACTTTTCCTGAAAATGTTTTTTTTTTATAGATAAAAGAGACCCTAAAACATATATTTCCGCTGAAATATCGGTATCGAATTTTTGGGTGGAGTGCAATACCTTCTCTATACATACACTATGTACATAGTGCGTATAGAGAAAGTAAAAGTACTTCATTTTGGATTCAGGTACTCTCATAACATGTATTTCCGGTGAAATCTTAGTATTGGATTTTTGGGTAAAATGCAATAGCTTCTCTATTTTCTAGGTGCATTGTACATGTATGCTAAAGAAGGTAAATAAACGATATAAAGCTCATTTAAACACATTCCGTTCCTTCGCAATGCGTTTGGAGCGGCAGACTTGTTGGCGGTAAAAATATTATACTGTCTGCAGGCCCATCCCTTATGGAAAGTAATTCATGACTTCTTCTCCGGTAAACTTGCTCCCTCCATAAGATCTTCGAGAGCCCGAATAAATAAAAAAAAGTCATTTGGGGTGAGATGAGGACCTCCAGTAAAAAAATATGGGGAGAGCATTGCACCCCAGCTTCACTGTTTACATAGTGTGGGCTGCGATGTGATCAAGCCGAAGCATAGCCTCTGGTTCCGAAGTTCGTGCGTTCAAACCCGGCGGAGGGCAATGGGTTTCTCGGGAATAAAAATGCTTCTTATGGCTTTCTTCGCATGAGAAATAGACAGTTTTACCATATTTTATATTTATGGCAAGTTAAATAACATCAAACCTGATAAAGAGGCCTCTGAGGAAAATTAACCCATCTTTCACGCCGAAATTAATTGGACGCTGAGAACCACAATAGTTAAAGAACATCCGTAACTAAAACTAAATTTCAATTATCTTGTACACAAGAGGAAATCTGTAGCCTAAATGGCGATTCTACTCTGTGTATTAGATTATATATTATAGTTCATTTCTCTTCCCAAGGAGAAGAATCACTGAAAAAATTGTTTTCTGGAAAGCTTTAGACACTTCATTCTTTGACAGATATGGGCAAAGTTTTTTTTTTCACTCAAGAAAGGATGAATGAATGGAATAAATGAATGAATAAGTGTGTTTATTGAAATAACAGTAAGTACGTATACATTTATCTTCATTATCGCACGGGTCCACAGACCACACGTGCTTTTGCAATGCACATAATAGTAAACAACATTACATGAAATAAATAAATACATAAATAAAAATAAGAGTAAACATGAAAATAAAAGCACAAAGATATTCAATTAAATAGCTTAAATTTGTAAAACAGATGTATTCGGATGTATTATGTACACTATTTTAGTAGACAGATACACTAAGAGAAATAATTTAATAGCGTTTTATTTATGGACGCTCTTTATGTTGCGGTTCTCAGCGTCCCATTCTATACTGAGCGTGAAAGACCGCTTAATTTTGTTCAGAGGCCTCTCTTTTTCATTCTTTTATGTGCCATAAATCTACGACACGGGACCAACGGCTTTATTTCCCTTCCGAAGGAAGCTATGCAAAGGATTTTTACAACCGAAAAAATCCATCGTCCTCCGCCGGGTTTGAACCCGCGACCTTGGGTATATGAAGTCAGCATGGTAACCATTACACCACGGAGGGCGACTTAAGATAAATATATATAATTATACACACAATATTATCACCACTAGAAATCAATGACCGAAATGTATGCATAAAATATATGTGTAGCATAATTACTTTTGTTCAATTCTTCTTCTCGCCCCCGCCCTCTGCCTTATTATCAGTCTTCTCAGATCTCAGCTGCATTGACTTAAATTTACCTAGCCCGCCCGCGTTTTCCGTGCCTGCCAGTAGAGCCCAACATGCTTCTAAATCTACATTTGCGGTGGTAAAGAATCGCGTAAATACCTTCCCTTCATTCCTCAGTATCCCTAAATCTTACCACGATATACTGTCCACGGCTCTTCCTTCTTGCAAATGGGGCAGATTCTCATACCATTCACTGAGAAAGGAAGGGGATGGATAGGGTACTGTGATGCAAAATGCTATGTGCGCATCTTCTGTTGGGGCTGTGATTCCTAATATTCAATCGGTGGTTTTCACGCAATTTCGAAACACAGTAGAGCGATAACATTATGAAGTACGATAAAATATTTATTTTGTTTCAATCTTATTTATTCCTGCCCATACAGGGGAACGGAATTTCAGTCGCAGAGCAATCAGTTATAAAGAATTGACTATCGCCTTAACTAAGAGCATTTCTGCTAATGTTTATCTTGATTAGCATGAAATAGAAGAATTAGTTTTTGTAACAATAGTTTGTTACAGAATAGGTAGAGAAAGTCATATGAATGGAAGACATTTATTTTTTAAAATTAAAACTAAAAGGGTTTAAAAACTGTTTCTATGCACTCATACAAAATAACCAGCTTATAAGTATACAAAAATTTAAAAGATTAAAAAAAGCATTAATTAAAAAACATAGGAAAAATACAATGAAATCAATCGGAGTCGCTGTGATTTATTTATATTTCACACATTTGGGCTGCATGGTCGGGACAGTTAAATTAACTCTATCTTTCAATACCTTTTTCGTTGCTCTTAGCTATTATGTTCAATATCTGTCAGTTCCTCTTCATCAGGAAAATATATTTCCATATGTGAAGATCATTCTTGCAGAATATCAGCAGTATTTTTAATGACTCCGTTTTTATCCAAAGTGCAATCTTTAAACATTGGAAATAATTATTAAACAATAGTGTTTAAAATATAATTTATAAATAAACACCACACTTCATTAAATTTAGATAATTAACAGAAAACTAAAACCAAAAGTTTTGCGAAATTAACACTCACACCTTGAGCCAAAGTGACTTCTGATAAATTAAACGCTTACTTGTAGAGAAACTAAGCACTTTAACACATTGCACATCTGCACACTTCCTATGCGAGTCGAAACTAAATTTACCTGGCCGTCACATCAATTTGCTGCTTATACTTTATATTGTAGGGTACTGGATGCTCATTTGCGTTAAATTATATTTCATTTAGCAAGAGGTAATGTTGCGTCAGTTTGAGCAATCGATTTTAGTGGAAAGATGTAAATGATGACACTGTATGACTTCATAAGCACAATGCTGGTATAAGCATTTAGCTATAACTAGATCACGTAGTGATCGTATTTATAGCTCCCCGATTTCTTTCTCCCCAGAAGTTCACCGTACTGCACCTTAAACTCTGAGGCCACCTGTTTCCCTCTATGCATGTACCAGACGGTTCTACCCCGAAGCTACTATCCCCTAACGATACGCAGTAGTTGGGGTAACTTCTAAATTAGTAGAAAGGCTTTATTAATTGCTTCCTTGTAAGTATAAGGAAAATAAGGGAATACAGGGGCTAAAGTGATAGTCAAATATTTTAAAGCTGGTCTTGAAACTGTTAACTCTAACGGTTAAGGTATATGATATAACTTTTTTGTTTTAACCATATCTACATTTTTGTGTAATAACCCTTAGTTATCTCTTACGGTTATTTATTACGCAAAAGGCATCCAGAATGAAGAGGGCCTTAGAGTCTACCCCCAGAAAATTCAATATATACATGTTATTTATCTTGTAAATATATTTAATATATGGCATTTTAATCAAAATCTTAATAGCCTTTTTTTTTTTTTTTTTTTTTTGAGAAAATTAAAAATGTCAAAAATTGTTACACCAAAAGGGATATTAGGGGGTAGGATTTTCCTGTAAATATTTGTGCCATCCTTGAATGATACTGAACTTAAATTCTAAATTTGGTATTTAAATAAACTTTTCATTTTTATTTTTTTTTTTTTTTGGTTAGGCTGTCCACAAATACGCACATAGATACACACAAGCGGTCTTTCTACTAGAAGTGCTCTAGTTTTGATTTCAGGGGCCTGAAAACGCAATTTTTTATTGAAAGCTTGTCATCAAATCTTTTGGTGGAACACAGTAGCTTCTCTCGCTACTCTGTATATTTTTATGCGTGCTAGGAAAATTAAGAAATCTCCGTAATTCATTTTGCCCCTCTCCTAATGTAATTGAAATTTAATTTCCAATGTCTGATTTGAACAAGACGACTTTCGATGTCATATCAACTTAGACCTTTATCTACAAATGTAGCCTAGCTGCTTCTTAATGCTTCTGTTTTCAACTTGTGCATTTATAGAATACTGTGAAAACTCTGGATTTATGGACAATTTTGTAGTCCACAGATTTAGGCGATGCTCAACATCTCCTTTCTATTGAGCGGACAGCCAAATACTGTTATCTATTGTTTGGGTGATAGCATAGAGCAGAACGGTTTCACGGCAACAGTGAAATTCCAGCAAACATGCCCCGTGTGTGTTAGATATTTCGTACGGATTAAGTGAAATTGCACTATTTTTGAGTACTGTTATTCTGATTCCTGCTAAATATTAATTTATAATTTATACGATCGTACAGAATATTGAGTAGACTCCGGTTTAGCCCTCTGCGTTTTTTATCCTAGGAATTAAAAGCAAACGTTTACTGAACAAATACACGCACTTTAAAAGCTCTTAAAAATAACATTCGTCAAGGAATTTCTGCCATTTCTCAGATAGAAATACAGCATGTAATGACAGGTTTACTAAGCAGGAGCCAGAAATGTTTGCACTTCCAATATCTCATGGTTTGATATATGCGAGTACTTTTATTTTAAAGTGTTTGGTTTTGTTTTTCCGTAGAAATATTAAACAGTTTGTCACTTACGCTATTGTAAACCCACTGAGCTCTTTGCTGAATTCTAATACATATCGGCTCTTAAGGTGAACTACCATTAAGATGCCGGTAAAAATATAGAGTAATGTTTGTCGGATGATACGAGAATACACGCTGTAAAAAGCAAATTCTTTTTTATTTACAATTTTTCCTAAAACTTGTTAATATCTTATTTTTATGTGTAATGTTCATAATGTCAAACCTGAGCTTACTGGGTCTTAAACTATAAATTGTATGCAAGAGCTTTTGTAATATTTTTTTATAATTAGATAAAAATGAAACTAATTTCAACATCTGAATACTTCGCGCTACTCGTGTATATTTATCATACAGATTCAGGTGATTGACTTCTAATGAAAAGAAAGGTTTATAGAGCAGTTTCTGAAGGTATAATTTCTGAAACATACAATATAATAAATGAAACTGTAAATGATAAGAGCGTGTAGAATTTCTGAAGCATACAGTCCAAAAATCAAAATAATAAATAAGGGAATTCTAAATGAAATGAAGGTTATTAGAGCATTATTATACATATTTGCAAACGAGAGAATTTCTGAAGCATACAATCTAATAAATAATAAGTGACTTTTAAATGAAATAAAGTTCAATAGAGCATTATTAACTAGTTCGAACGAGAGATACAATTTCTAAAACATGTAATCTAATAAAATGAAAATAAAAATAACAGGTTACTTATAAACGAATAACGATTAATACAGCTATACTATAGGTTACAAACAAGAGGTGGAATTTCTGATGCATATAAGCTAACAAATTAAAATAATAAATAAGTAACTTTTAAGTAAAACAAAAGTTAATAGAGCTTCATTACAGGTCGCTGCAAACGAGAGGTAGAATTTCTGAGGCATACAATCTAATAAATCGAAATAATAAATTGACTTATAAATGAAAACAAAGATTAATAGAGCTTTATTACCGGTAGTTGCAAACGAGAGATAGAACACATGTACTGGTAGAATTGGTGTTCGTATGCAATTTTACTCTTTTAATGTTGATGATGTATTGGTAAGTGTTCATTTTCTCCCCTCTCAATTAATTACATTCTTCCTTGTTTTCAGTTTCCCTTTACCGCCTTAAGGAGCTTAAGTCAATATTCCAATGTTAATTGGTGTTCAGCAATTAAACAACGTCAAACCTCGTATCTATTGTGCAATAGCATTTCTTTGTTACTCGCTAAGATAAGCATAACCATTAGTTTAAGTCAAGAAATCACAATTTTCACAATTTCGTTACGGTTTGTGAATACTGATATTCTCTGTAAAACTGGCATAATATTTTAAATGCAAGACTATGATGCGGAATCCTATTGTGGAGTAGATTCTGTGGCAAACATTTGGAAAATTTGAGGCTGAAATAACGAACATGAGCATCAATTAAATCGCCGCGTAGTTTTTTTCTGCTTTGAAGTAATGCGAAAAATATATTTGAATACCACAACCTCCTACTGCATAGCCGTAAAGTAGATAATTCAGAAAAGTAATCAAAAAGTATCTCGAGATAGTTAAGGCACGCTCTAGTAAATTGAAAGCCAGCATTGTTTTCTCTGACTGACGTTTAGTCCATGGCTTCTTCTCTACTCATAATTGATATCTGCTTGTAACGCCTAATAAACATATGCGTTTCATTTCTGTCTCCTTTCCGAAATATATTACCAGTGTCAACGCCTGTGATGACGTATGTAGTAAAAGCGGGAGGTAAACACTGATATAAAAGCTGAAGAGGTTGCTCTGTTATTTTTATCAAATGGCCTAAAATGTGACGCAATTGGCCATCAAGGGATATAGAATGATTGAGTTAGACCACCACCAACTTCACAACGTATGCTTTTCTAGCCTGCTCCAGTTTCTAATTCCGACCCTTTCTTGGACTTCCTTAGGATCCTTTGTCTATAGCTGCATATTTTCAGACTGTTTCGGAGCATTCGATCAAACGCAGATACAAACACGAAATATTTATACCCAAAGCGGGATGAGGGCCCGTTGCCATTTATTGGCAGACTATCAACGCCCAACGCGCCATTGATCATTCCTACCAGTAAGTAGTTGTTAAAGCAGACGACAGAGAGAGGCGACTATAATAGGACTGGCTGTTGCACTGCCTATACCAGGTGGACCAGCAGTTTTTACTTTCTCTATATGCACTATATACATAGTGTATAGAGAAGGTATTACACTCCACCCAAAAATTCGATACCGAGATTTCACCGGAAATATATGTTTTAGGGTCCCCAATATCCAAAAAAGCATTTTCACAAAAAGGTCCGTGTGTCCGTGTGACTGTGAACACGATAACTCAAAAACGAAAAGTCGGTAAAATACCAAACTTCGTATTTAAGTTTAGTATCTTCCAGGGATGCGACACTAAGATTTTGAGAAAAATCCCATTCCCCCAACTACTCTTTACATGGAACTTTTTTCGAAAATTTTGATTTTCTCAAAAATGGCTCTAACGATTTTGATGAAAATTTGGTATATTAAAGATATTTACCTGACAAATAAAATGCATATCTTGAATTTTCTGGGAATAGCCTCTGAAGAGTAGTTTATTCTGGAGGAATTTTACGGAATTTTGAGTAACTGCTAAACCGTAAGAGATGGACAAAAACTTACCTCACAAAAAATGTAGAGCACATTAAAACAAACGTTTTTATGTCATATAAATATTTTTCGTGGAGTTTCATCGTTTTTGAGACATACCTTATTTTTGGTTTCTGCTATGAAAAACTTATACTTTTCTCATACAGAAACTTGTCAACTCCTATCCATATAAACAAAGAAACTTCATTGACATAGCAACCAGCTTTTGACTATCACTTTAACCTATGGTACTCCCGTAGTTCGCTGCCACTTACAAGGAAGCGAGTAATAAGGCTATTTCTGCTAATTTTTTCTGATTAGCATAAAGTAAATAGAAGTATATGCTTTTTAAGAATAATTTGTTGCAGGGATATAGAGAAAGTCATGTGAATGGTACACATCAGATTTTTCTGCGTGCGTCATAAGAGTTGCAGACCTTATGTTAAAATCGGTAAGTGATGAAGTAGCTTGATCGATCTTCATTTTACTCCTCTTGCTTATTGCAGAGACGGTGAGAGGGGTCACATGTGGCATGTTTTAGTTTGAAATAGCCTTTTAAGTTAGCCTAAAGTCGAGAATTACCAAACCTTGTATTCAAGTTTAGCAATTCCAAGGATGCCACACGAATATTATCAGAAAAATCCCTCCAGACGTTACAGCCTTTTATGTGGAACATTTTTCCCAAACGTTGATTCTCTCAAAAATGACTATACATTTTGATTAAAATACAGCATATTTAAGATATTTTCATAAAAATTAAATCTATCTTAAATTTTCTGAGATAGCGACTGAAGACCTCTTCAATCTGGATAACTTGCATAACTCGTAAATCGCAAGACATGGGCCAAATCTTAACCACACAAAAGCTGTGAATCTCCTTAACAGACTCAATATATGTCCTATACTTTTGTACTTATATACATCAATACCTATGCACATAAATACTTATGCTTTCTCAATGGAAAGTGGTTATTCACATTTTATCACACTGATCAAGGATAGAGGACGGCATGTCAATATCAGCATATAGCCACCAGTTTTTAAAAGAGTTGACTATCTCGTTAGCTGCTGTATTTCAATACTCCTATTGTAAAGGGAAATAATAAACAATAAAACTATTCTACTAATGTTAATCTTGAAAAGTATGAAGCGATAGAAGAACAGTCTTTATAATAATAGTGTTGTTCGAGCATAGGCAGGGAAAGTTATGCGATTTTTTTAAATATCAAACATTATTATTTATACCAAATTAGATCCACGACAACATTTAGAGGATGTTTCATGATCCTAAAATGTATTTTATCTATCTTGAACAGTCTTTGAGAAATTATATAAAAACAAAGTCATTGAAAAAAAATATTTTCAAACACAGATGGATTAAACAACTTCACATGAATATAAAAAGTCGTCTAAAAAGTGATATATCATGAAATATTTACTCTCAATTGTGCTTCTAATAACATTAACTAATTTAAAAACAAATAAATAATTTTTGAGCACATTTAACAGTAAAAATAATTTTTAGAAAAAATATTCCCTAAAACGTCCTAAAGTTTACCTATTTACTTCAAAATGTGTATGAATTGACTTTCTTGTGTGGAGAGATAAAAAATTTCATTCGAAGTTTAAAGTTTAGAGCCATATAAAATCAAAATATAGGATTTGTGTCTAAAATTGTAATATACACGTAAAATTAAACACGAAATTACAATTTATTACATAAAATTGCATTTTTATTGCATAAAAATAAAAAAAAGCCTTTTTCTAACTTATTTTGATATTTTTTATCCCCTTAAATGTAGACAAAGACAATATTAAAATGACAATTTCCATTTGTCACGTTAATCACATAAAAATGTTCTACAAAGCGCTAAATGTACTTCATGAGAATACAAGATGCGTAAACAAGTCACAAATACATGTTTATATTATAAGTCAATCCTATGGGCAAAACAGAGTGGTGATAGTGGTGGTAGTGTTGATGGTGGTGGTAGTGGTGATGGTGGTGGTAGTGGTGATGGTGGTGGTAGTGGTGATGGTGGTGGTAGTGGTGATGGTGGTGGTAGTGTTGATGGTCATAGTGGTCATATACTTTCAAAGTATCAAAGTACACGAAGCATTTAACTAATTAAATCCTGGGGATTTTTTTTTTATTTTTTTTTATTTTATGGTTACATACATTTTTTCGTGGAGTTCGTCGTTTTTGAGACATTCCTTGTTTTTGGTTTCTGCTTTGAAAAACTTATATTTTTCTCATACAGGAATTTGTCGACTCCTGTCCATACAAACAAAGGAACTTCAGTGACATAGCAACCAGCTTTTGACTATCATTTTAACCTATGGTACTCTCTTGTTTTGCTTCTACTTACAAGGAAGCCAGTAATAAAAGTCTTTCTGCTATTTTTTTCTGATTAGCATGAAGTAAATAGAAGTATAAGCTTTTTAAGAATAATTTGTTGCAGAGATGTAGAGAAAGTCATGTGAATGGAACACATCAGAATTTTTTCAGTCCGCTTCTGCATTAGAAACACTGCTCACAGATACACAGTTGCTTCTTATGTAAATTTGGTTATATATTTCGGAACCAAAGTGTCATAACGTTTAAAAATAATTACAAGTTTAATATAATTGCTTTTTCACCACTTTTTAAAAGTGTTTGTTTCCCCACACCTCTGTTAGGATCTGCGCACGCGCACAAAAGCATAGGATATGCGCCAGAACATTGCTTCGCAGCAATAAACAACGCAGCCGGGGAGGAACCTACTACCACATGATAGTAAATAGAAGTAAAATATTTAAGGTCATGTTAAAGTGCTTTGGAAACTGAGTTATAGTGCTTATTCAGCCCGTTCATCAATTAAATGTATAAAATAAGCCATAATATTCGCAATAGTAACGAACAATTTTCATTCGCGTATAAGTTGTGAAGTGGCGCAATGTTGGTATAGTGCAGCAACAGTCACCCAGATAATAAACTTTCTTTTCCCCAAGACCTTCTACTTAACAAAAACCTAAACTATTATGAATATTGCCATAAAAATCTATGGATTTTTAAGATGCAAAAACATTCTTAAGAACTGAATTAAAACTGATGAAATATAAACCAAGAATGATAAATAAGTACCTACTTATACTTGAGGAAATTTCAGAACGGCCTGCAAGCTAGGTAACATCTGATACATTTAAAATGTATTATTGAAAGCAAAAATTTAAAACTAATCAATAATTATGGGTATACATAGGTAATTTAGTGAATGCAACATAAAATTGTTAGAGACCCATGTGCTATAAATTGTTATGACCGTCGCTCCTTAACCTAAAATTGAAACTCATTTTACCGGGCCACTGCTGTAGCTGTTGAGCCGCTGGGTGACAACATATCTCATTCTTGAAGATCCTTTCCTGTTCTAAGATGGGTGTGAATTTAAAAGCTCCACATAGTTATACTTAATTTTTGTTTTCGCGCGAGGTTTTTCATATAGTTTTCTCTCAATCTCGGCAAAGAAAGCTGGTGATTGGGAAAACAAAACACTATCGCAAACGCACGCATTTTTAATAGTCACTGTAGTTGACTAACAGGCCACGTTAGTTACAGAATGCCAAACAGCAGCATATACTTAAAAGCATATTTTAAAAGCTAAATCCTTTTAAAATTCATATTTTTTTTCTTTATTCACACCATCGTACAGAACACTTATATCCCACAGGAGTTATAAGCCAGCATCTGTGGTCAGACGCTTGTTGAACAGATGGACTCCGGAGAGAGTAGCCAAAATGGGTGATCAGCCCAAAGATTCCTAGTGTGAGATTGAGGAAGAAAATTATATGAAAGGACAGTGGATGGGTGAAGGGAAAGTGATTATGTACAAGGTGTGGAATAGTACCCGGGCCGCCATGGAGAACTCGCAGATCCACTTTGTCCACCACAAATCCCACATGGGGTCCCATGGAATCGTATCTGCTTTGGTGAAAAGCGAGGTATCTTAACTACTCGGCCACAGCTCCGCAGGCCGTTTTAAAATTAAGAATATAAACTATTTTAGTGGCAAAATGCAAACATTTACTTTGGTTTCTTAAACAACTATTATTTCTTATAAATGATTAAGTTCCATCGTCAAAGAAGAGTTTTTATGGCTTACCATATAATATTTAATAGATTGAGAAACATAACTTGGAGTTTACAATCCGGTTTTAAAACGAGTGTAACACAGAATTTGCTGTTCAAATATTTGTTATAGCCCATCAGGAATCTCTTCCCCGTTATATTTATGAAACTAATAAAGTGAAACAATGGGAAGCAACACTCTGCCAGTCTTTTATTATGCTAATGTATCAAACATGGCTTCCGGAAATTGGAACGCGTTTCAACGCACGTTTCTGCTGATACTTCCACGCTTAAAGTGTTGCCTTGCCTGTTAATGAAAACAAAAAACTACGTATGCTGTTGTTTGTGAGCGGAAATGCCAACCTTGTAGCGCGAACCGTCAGTGAGTATAATATTGCGAGTAATAAGCAGTTCTTTTAGCATTTGTGCCGAGGTCACTGCAGTGTTAATTTGTTTCTGAGCGCTCAAGACTGTTTCCAACAGGCTAATTTTACTCATTAGACTATTCTGTTTAGGTTGAGCGAAAAACTGCCTTCAACAACAATGCTTTGTAATCACTTTTCCTGAAATAAAAACTCCTGCGTATTCCATTCACATGACTTTATCTACCTACTCTTACAAGCTATTCCAACATCAATATAATTAATTCCTTCACGAAGAACATCCATAAGAAATTTAATGATCAATAAACTTCATGAAGAATTTAAGCTTCTTCATTAATAACATTACATGGTTGAGGATTTTATATAGCTTTTGTTTTAATAATTGCTATACTTAAAACACTTATTCTTCCATTTCTTGTTAACTGAGATGAATATTTGTAGAAAAACCTCATTACATAATACCTTGTGGGTTCTGTGGGAATAAGGGATTGGGTAGGATTTTAGCCAATATATATATATATATGCACTCTTTAACGAGATATATGTTTTTCCTGTAGTAATATTTCGTCTATACCTCTCAATTTATCAATATTGAAACTAAATAAAAAATTATTGAGTTAATATCTAATTTTAATACTAAAAATATTATGTCTTTCCCTATGATAGGAATTCTGTGATTAATACCGTGGAATCAAAATTAATAATGTTATTCATGGAAGCTTTAATGTTTTCTTCACTATTGTTCTATTTGTTAAATTATATATAACAATTTAATTTGGTGAAATCTCTTTTGAATCGTCACTAATTTACTTATAGTGTTTAACATGGATGTTACAGATAAATCCTAATTTAAAGTCACATCCATGATTGTTCGATATTGGAAAGAATCGTTAATAATAAAAATCAATTAACTTTTATCACATATCTGCTCTGGCCAAAACAAACATTTTGTATGGCTTGTATCTCTTACATTCCCGTCCACTGCTTTAAAATGTTCAAACGAATTATCTGTTTGCAAGGCGAGGGCCTTCCGTCATGAACATTGATCAGGATTTTTCGATCAAAGCAAAGAAGAAAAAGATGTATGGAAACACCTGAGAAATAAAATTGAAGATCCATCCTGTAGATCTCATCCAAGTCCATTTAAAGTCATAACAAAGGATTAACAATATGTTAAAAGGCGGTGCAGATATACTTTCGTAAATCGTTTGCAATTAAACAATTAATCTTAAAGTTCTTAAGATGCATGAAATAGATCGAGATTCACTATTCATCCTATTCGAATTGCGAGGACATAACACCCCGTAGAAGAGCCAAGTATGAAGGTGATTTTGCTCTAACGTTGACGGGTGTCTCTGGACTCACCCCACTACCAAGAGAGTAGATCTCACGCACCTGGTTTTGAAGATCCACTACCGATGGTGTTGCCTCCGGCGTAGGTCAGCCTGCATGAGAATTGACTCACTCGGGTGGTAACAACAATGAGGGTAGTTTGGGAGTGGTCTTGAAAAATAGGTAACACACACTTTTACTTTATCTATTCGTTTTATTCTTGGCCAGAAGTAAGGCATGCATACAAGCACTTTGCTTTACAAGCTAACTCATTACGATTATTTCTAGGAGCCTTCCTTCTTTAACGACGTAACTTAACTTCACTCATTGAACTGATTACTCTCTCACTTATTACTTTCACACCGTATAATAGATTGACAACGAGTGTACGCGTTGAACTTAGTGGTGAATGTCCTCGACTGTAATCACGCGTACATGACCTTAAGTGACCGACTGACTGCCCAACAGCGATTACGCGTACATAGCGACTGAATGTATCTAAGAGTGCCTAAGAGTGTAACTGAGTGACCTGCCATCCTACAATCTACTACTCATATAGTAGATTTACTGTCATGGCTGCTTCTTTCTGATTAGTCAGAAAGACCGCGAACTTGGCCTAGAGGTAGCCCATAATACATCTTTATTTGCTCAGAATGCATCATAGCTCCCTCGTGACAATCATCACACAATGGAGTAAAACTCATTTCTTTGCAATTCGGGTCTTCACCAGATTGCGTCGTCACTTATTTCTCTATTGCACGCACATGCAGTAGAATACATGACCAACAATAGAGTTGTTTTTCACAAAGAGCCTTCCCCTCTCCAATAGCCAAGTTTGGTAAACAAATTTCGGCTGTGCTTGCTAGAAGCTAGCTTTACACTTTTAAATACATTGATTGATAATTAACACTCTTAAATACATTGAGTAATTGATAATTGACGGAAATAATAATATTCATGGTAGCGAGGCCGACTAACGGTCTCAAAGAGTCCATGGAGACAAATTAATATACGTAGAAGATCAGAAATTCCTCAAGAACTTTGTATGTACAGTGTAACTCGAAAAATAAATCTATCAATATTAACATTCTGAAAATAACATTAAAGTTTACTAACACTAAACAATTATAAATGGTTTAAGGCTCTGGCAAAGGAGAAGAGGAAGAAGATAGGTTAGAATGCTGTTGATTATTCAGGCATTAGGGGAAGAAATTGATATCAGAGTGGAAGGTCAGTCTTAGTTCTTTCGCAGCAGTATTTATTGTTCAAAAATGCATAAACCATGTATTATTACCCATGCGTATTACTGTATTGCTCTAGTATTTATTTTTTTGTAATAAACTATTTTTGAAATAAAAATAGTCTTAATTTGTCACACATTACGTCATCTTCAATAATTTATAACAGCCATATTTAAGCATTAATGAATGCAACGTTTCTGTTATATTATGTTATCTAACCTATAGAATCCATACCGTAAGTAGGTGTATTGTATATACGTATTCTTGTTAGTTAATTTCTCCTAAAAATTGAATTTTTTGACAAGGGCTATTTTTATAACCAACTCCTCAGTTGTTATATTTGAAAAATGCATGAAAGCTGAAATAAAATCCTCAATAAAGCCTCCTATCTCAGAACGTATATTTACACATTATCATGAGAAGATTCCATATTGTATATGACTATGGCACAATATATGAAGAATTTTATTTACAAGTCTAGGCTTGGGAAAATTACTGCTGCTTTTGAACAAACAGCATCTTACAGAACTTTTTCTTCCCCCCTCTCTCTCCCTCCCTCTCACCCCCTCTCTCTCTTCGCCTTTGACATGAATTCATTAAAACAAATTGTCTTCTCAATATGACATATTTCCCAGGCTATAAGTTCCAAATCCTCTAACAAAAGGGAAGAGCATTTCCTTCTGCCTAACATGCATCTCTTATTAAGTTTTCCATCTAATAAAAGGGCTTTCAAAACAGAGAAAAATATTAAAAATTTTGTAGATTAATATTCGATCTTGAAACTTCAACGCAACTCTTCGCTGCTACCTCTTTTTTTTTCTCCCTTTTTTCTTTCCATATTATTTTCCCCTTGAAGAGGTGAATTAGGGCTGAAAATAGGAGGAGGGTAGGGGAAGAATGACTCGTTTTTCATCTGTGGCGAGCTAGAATATTGCCGCCACTGGTGCTGTTGCAGTGGAATTGACTCAGCTTGCAGGCGACAGATAGCGTTGTTGACGCCGGAATGACTTTATCGTGCCACAACCAGCTGACAGCTCACTCAAGTTTTAATTCCACCCTTTCCTCTTACCCCCTACGTACTAATACCCCCTACCCATGACAGTCCAGGACAGGAATGAAAAGGGGCGGGCGGTGAAGAGCGAAGAGTTCTTTATTTGTTCTCCAATTCTTTCCTCCAACCCTAACCTCAACTTCTATGAAGAGGTGGCTGTCACTCACACCACCTTTAAAAACTCCTTTTTCTCCAGGATATCACGTGCTACTGGGAAAATGTTTAGCAGTTCTTATTGACTTGAAAAGTTAATGACGCCTTATTTCCTTCAGTGCATCCAAGTGCGTTTTATAGGTTCTAATGTGATTTGACGAGTGAGCTCGACCTGTCAGTTCCAACACACCACACGGTGGAGGAAAGGGGATTCTGTGCCATTAATCCCTGCAGCGTTTTCTTGGCTATCCGCTCAAATGTGGAGTCCCACAGAGTTCTTATTAACTTTTCCACCATTTGCACCCGAACGGCAGGTAAGATATGAAACTAAATAGCACAAGGTATATAAAAAGGGCACTTCTCTTCAGTTGTTGCACTCCAGCAAACATCCATACTCTGGAATTACTTGCTTTGCCTTGGTCTTGGTTCTAACAGAACACTACTGTGTTTTATTACAACAAATCATTTGAAGCTGATATATAGTTGCAAGCACTGCAAAATTGTTCCAAGTGAAAACAGATTACAATTTAAGAAAATATTAAAAGCCCTATAACGCCAATGTTAAATCTATTAATTTTGTATTCAGGCATACGAGCTGCTAAATACTAAATCTAAAAAAAATAAAATTTAATTAGTTTAGATCATAGGCAGAAATATAGAACTATTACCTCCCTCAACCCTCTTACAATCTTGAGTTTCTAGATAGAACTGAAACTGTTACCTGCCTATCGGTGAGCCTTGGTGGAGGGCGAAGAATTTTTTTGGGCGTAAAAATCCTTAGCATAGCTTCTTTTGAAAGGGAAGTAAAGCTGTTGGTTCCGTGTCATAAACTCAAGCCTAATAAAAAGGCCTCTGTGCAAAATTACGCAGTCTTCCATGCCCAGGATAGAATGGCACTCGGAGAAACGCAACAGTTAAAGAGCGTCAATAAAAAAAAAAAAAAAGCTCCATTTTCGCTTCCATGGGTTTTTACCGTCGTAAAAATTCTTAGCATGCCTTCGTTCGGAAGGGAATAGAGCCGTTGGTCCCGTGTCGTAGATTTACGGCCCATGAAAGAACCTCAAACCTAATAAAGAGGTTTCTGAGCAAAAATATCTGGTCTTGCATGCCTAATTAAGAATGGGACGCTGAGAACCAAAGCGGTTAAATAAAGCTGCATATACAAGGGTTGGAACTTAATAGCAGAAACTATTTATTTACAACTGATAGAAAAAGTTTTACTGTAGTCACCAGCATTGTGTACAACCCCTTACCAAGATATAGAAATCGTAGGAGAAACTTAGCAGTGCCTGTTGTGTTGAGAGTTCCAGTGGAACGGTTTACTGTCTGATGAATCTCTGGAACAGTTCTAAAGTGATACCTTTGTCTTCGGAATTAAATTAGTCACAAGGGCTTACTCCAGTGAAAGCTAGTCCTAGATTTCGTTCCAAAAATGACAGTAATACTGCGCTTTGACGGTCAGCTGTGGAGGAACGTAATGCGTTAGGATAACACCATAAGAGTCGTACACAAGAAACATCACAACTTTCACATTGCGGTGGTTCTGATCAACTTTTGAGGTTTTGATTTTTAAATTTCGAACGTTCTGATCTTCGGCGACACTTTTTGTAGTACCCAGCCATAATTTTGCACGACAATGCTCGGCCACATAAAGCGGAAACTGTGGCTAATTTGTTCGTCGATGGATCTGGGAAGTCCTGCACCATCTACAAAACTCCCGGGACTTAAATCCTTGTGACTTTGACTTGATGCCGAAGATAAAGAGTCAATTCGTGGCATTCGCTTCAGAACTTAAAGAGCTTCGTCAGGCAGTAGACCACTCCATTCAAACTATCAACACATCAGACGCTGCTAAAGGTATCCTACGACTTCCTCATCGCTGGTAGCGCTTGATTCCAATGTTGTTGAGTAAAGGTTGGTAATATGCTTATTTTTGTATCAATTGTAAATAAATAGTTGCCACTATTAAAGTTTCAACCCTCGGTGACTATTAACCGCTGCTGTTCACGTTCTTGATAGTGACAAGATTTCACTTATAAGCTTCCGTCCATCAAACGTACAATCTTGTGTTTGCAAATAACACTCAATAACATTGTCCGCGTTCTTTATTGTGATGGTGATTTGAGTGTTGATAACTTAAAGACAATTGCATAAGAATTGCTATGCCTCTTTATAACCAATTATCTGAAAAACAATGGAGGATACAGATAAAACAAGTATATTCTAAGTTCACTGATCTACTTTTATTCAGTTAGTTAATTAAGAAATATAAGGTTCTTTCTGACTGTGGCAAAAGTTTAGAAAATGATTTATATTAATTAAAGAATAGACTACATAATTCATACCTTAGATCCAGTTTGGAGAAGGAAACGTAAATGAAATATTGAATCAACACCTAAGTAGGGAATAGCAGATAATAAATTGGTAACTACTTTAGAGAAGATATTGTATTCCACCCAAAAATTCGATAGAGATTTCACCAGAAGTACATGTTTTAACACACCTGAATCCTAATTAAGCATTTCTAGAACCATGACCGGGTAGGTAGGCATGTGTGTATCCATGTGTCTTCTGAGGGCGGCCGTTCAAAAACAAAAGATCGGTTAAATACCAAACTTGGCGTTTAAATTCAGTACTTTCCAAGTGTGCGATACGAACATCAACATTTTTATTTTCTCAAAAGTGACTCTAACGGCTTTTTATTAAAATGTCATATTTAAGATAATTTCATGATGCATACATTTATAGCTTGTATTTTCTCGGAATAGTCTCTGAAGATCTCATTATTCTGAATGACTTTTGTTTAACTTTTGTATAACTGGTAAACGTAAGAGTAGACAAAACTTACTACCCAAACAGCAACTCATTAAATCAGCAATTTATGTTATATGAATTTTCTTTGTAGAGTTAAGTTTTCGAAGTATTCCTAGTTATTGGTTTCAGTTTTAAGGCACTTATACTTTTCTCAAACAGAAGACAGTTTTCTTTTCATCTCTCCTATAAGTACTGGTAAACAAAGGGATCTGAAATTCAAGTGTTTCACTTAGTGACTGCCTTTTAAGAGATGTGACTGTCTCTTTAGCATTGTGAATTTCCTTATTCTGGCAAGTTTATCTTACTTAGCATGACTTATGTGACAGAACAATCCTTTGTAAGGACATTATTTTTGCAACAGCTTGAGAAGACTGGTATGATGATCATGATGACCCATCATTGTCCTGGGGATTCTTCGCCGTTGCACTCCTAGAAGTATCGGAAGAGTGAGAGCGGTAAATACAGGGTATCCGTTGCTAGACCTCAGACTGAAAACTGAACTTAAAAACCAATCGACGGTTCGATGTTCAGAGCTAAGTAAGTTCGGTTTGCTCGATAACACCTCTGGGACTGTCACAGCTTTAGACTCTTCGGAGACTCTTTAGACCTAAACTCACGAGCACCGCAAGTTTTAGGCTGCTGTGAAAGATGAATGGAAATCAGATAATGCACTTAGATTTTGTCTATAAGTATAATAGTTTTAATTATAAATTAATTTCATTTACAATTTCAATGGTTTCTGAGGAAATGGGCCATTTATACTGGAAATGTCTTTCACAGGAGCAGCCGTTCAAAGCGAAAATGGAGACTATAAGCTCAAGTTCAAGAAGTTGCAATATTTAACAATTTTACCAACTTATAAAGCAAAAGTACTTTAAGTAGTGGCGCTCTACTTAACTGTTTTGAAATGCAACTTTTTACCTCTAAAGTGGTGCAGAATTCACCACACAAAATGGCAGATATGCTTTAATAACATATATTATATTTTATTTGTTAGTCAGACTTTGTGAAACAGAATAAAATATACATGTAGGATTTTTAACAAAAAAATGTATAAGTGAGTATTACAAAAAGTATTTTATCATTCGTTATAATAGTGATATAAAAAGTAATGTGTTAGGACAAATTGTAACAAAGATTATAAAAGACGTGTACAACAATACAAGTTATAACAATAAATGAGAAAAACTACAAAAATAAGGGATTTCTAAGCCATAATACATTTTACAATGTGTTTAAACCACACAAATGATTTCAAGAAGGCTACGGAGTATTTCATCAAACTAGTGAGCACTATTAAGTATTAGAAAGAGAACGTAGGAAAATATGCGTATAACATGTAAATTCAAAGGTAATTTTCTGAATTCAACAATTTTCAAACTTGCTCCCTAATGTGTTCAGTCGCTTTACATTTTCCGCGGCATGGTCGGGGATGCACAACGCAACCCATTCTTCGAATGGCTCGCTCACTGGGAAGTGGAACTAAGGACTGTCTGTCTCCAGTGGTAGCAGCACTGATGAAACGTAACACATGTTCTCACAAACTCGCTCGGAGAACAGCACTCGATACCTGAACGCGATAGCGGTCGCTTATACAACAGTTGGTTGGCCTCCGAATGACTCCACGCCTCCAACAGGATGGCAACGGTCTCTCCTTGTCCAGAGCATCCTCCATCAACCAGTCCAGGAACATATCAATAAACTTTACGAAGAACTTAAACTATTTACTTATTGGTAAGAAGAAAGTTAATAAAATATCTAATTCCATATCCAATTACACCTTTTAAATTTTTTTGGTGTTGATGTTATTTTCTGTTTTCTAAATATCATTAACTTTATTTAATGCAATAAACTATGATGTACCTACCCTTCAATAAATAAATTTTATCAACAATTAAAATGTTTTTTCAACCTTACCTTAAATATGAAAGCTAATCTATTTTCAGTTTGTAATCTCTCATTATCTAGAACGTTCTAAAGGCGGAGAGGAGAGAAACTTCCATAAGGTTTTGGTTATCTCCCGACAGCACCTCCGGCCTTTACGCTGTTTAATAGACGTACTTATTCTGTTTATCAGTTAGAGAAGCCAGCATCGACCGCCTGAAAAGGTTGTAACCTAACTGCTACGCGCCTTCAGTGATATAAAATATATTATATAAAATTAAATAGACAATACCAATTTGAAGAGTTGGAATACTCGGAAACGTTTTATACAAACAATACACAAACACAGGTATAGCTTTCCAAAATTGAATTAGCAATAATAATCACAGTAAAGAACTGATAGAGATTTGAGACTTACTACAACTTTATATGAGTTTTTAACACAGTAGAAGGAATGGAATAACAGTTTTTTTACACATAGCCGTGTGATGGACAGGAATTGGATAGGTAGAGTCCAGACTGAAACATTTAATGCCATAGCTGGGATTTGAACCACGGATCTCCCGACCTCTAGTCAGTTGCTCTGCCACTGAGCTACCACGGAAACATGCCGGCATAGCATTGAATTTCTCAACTGACTCGCATGTTTCCCAGTAAACCACAAGGTGATCTCAAATTATTTTGAGATGACAACCCCTATTTTGGCTTACAATGGTGTAAGTACTTTAGACCCAGTATGGCCAACTACTATGGTTAATCTGTATGGAATAACTGTTTTTATACAGTGTTTCAGAGTGTTTCAGTGGCAGAGTAACCGGCTATAAATCGGGAGATCCGTGGTTCAAATCCCGGCTACGGCATTGAATTTTTCAGTTTGACTCTACCTATACAATACAGTAGAAGGAACCTTAATCCCGCAAAGAAATAAGAATCCTAACTGCTCTCAGTGTTGCATAAAGATAGCAGACTTCTCACCCGGAGGTCCCGAGATCGTTTGTAGCTTAACCGGAGAATTTTCTTTAACAAGAATTATTCCCTGTCCCCCACACAGTCTAGAAGTTTGTATGTGAGAGTGAATATGTGTGTGTGTGTGGGAAATAAAACGATTTAAACACAACATAAAGAACGCACAGACAACAAGTTGTTTCTAATGCAAAGCCCCCGATATGACCTTAGTAAATAGCGAAGGTATTGCATTCCACCAAAAAACTCGATATCGAGATTTTGCCGGAGATGCATATTTTGACAAGTCCTGAAAAAAGAAAGACATTGTTAGAAATCGGCCCGAGTGTATGTGTGTCGTTTTCTGTAGTGTTTAACGCCCGCTTTTACTACTTGTGGCACCGCAGGCGATGACACTGGTGATACCTGGAATGAAGATGGAGCAGCGGTGAAATGCAATGGTGGGGAAAACCGGAGAACCCGGAGAAAATCCGCTTCTGCGCCGTTTGTGTGTGTGCGCGCGCGCATGCATGCGTGCAGACCAGGTATTTAAGTTTAGTATATTATAGTAATGACGCACGAAGATTTTTAAGAAAATTCCCAACCACAGGTATACTTTACGTGGAATATTTTTCGAAATTTTCGACTTCTAAAAATGTATTCAGATGACAAATAAAATATATGTATATCCTGAATTTGTTGGAAGTAGCCTTTGAAGTTCTCTTTATTCTGAATTGACTGAATGGACCTTCTGAATCGGTAAATCGTAAGACTGCAAATATATATTCATTGTTAGTTTGTCTTATGCAATTCTTCTTCTTCTTCTTTTTGTTATTGTTGTTGTAGAACTAACAATTTCCTAGATATGGCTATGCAAAGGGAACCGAATTTCAGCATTATCGCATAGCGGCAGGTTTTAAAAGACTAGACCATCGCTTTAGCCTAGGGATTTTCCCTTAATTCCATCTACGTATTAGTAAGTACGCAAACTCAAATAACATTAATTACTAGAAGAATACACTTTTGTAAGAATATTTTGTTTACAGAGTAAGTAGAAAGAGACACGTGAATCTAGGATTGCAATGCATGCAAGGGGTAGTTAGGGAAGGGGAAATGTTCATCAAAATGTTGGTGTCCCATTCTTGGAAGATCCTGAGCTTAAAAACAAAATTGGTATTTAACCGAACTTTTTGTTTTTGGGTTATGCAGTCAACATAGGTACACAGACATACACGGACCTTTTTTATAAAAATTAATTGTTTGCACTCAGGGGTACTCACATTTTTATTTTCGGCAACGAATTTTTGGGTCGAACGCAATACCTCCTCCACCTACTATGTACATTTACATACATTCTAGATAAGGTAAAAATCTATTGAAGACAGGAATAAAGTTCATTTTTCTATATGTTTAAACTGTTGTATTTGTAATGTATTTATACCATCTACAGTGTTGAATATATCTAAGCCCTTCTTAATTTGTTCACTTCTTATTTTGTCCATAACAGTCTCTTCTGCCACCTTAATTATTCTTCTATTTGATCGCTCCAATGTCTAGTTTACACTGGCATATGCTAAAACAGGTTTAACCATCATGTACTCTATAGAGATTTATATTCTGACAGTCACACCTACTCCTCGTTATCGCTGATAATTTCATATCATTATTAGTTTTTAATGTATTATTTATATTTACTCCAGCTAGTTGGGTTCTTCCGTCGAGCATAACTGGACATGAACGGTAAAAGGAACTATTTCAGAGAAAACAGATTTGCAACTTTTGAGTATTTCTATTTAAAGTTTACTACGTATATTCAAAATGTATGTACACTTTATGATTCTGTTAGATCCTAGCTGAAATTGAATTAAGACGCGTTCACTTATAAGTGACTCTTAAATTTTGCGTTTCACGTTTCTTACGTAAATAATCTTTAAGACCGACGTACTGTAGACAACAACTGAACCGCTACCTATAGACGAACTGAACTGTGCTGTAAATAAGGGCGTACTGGTGGAATAGTAAATGATGAACTGTGCCAGAACTTGCGTCTTTGTAGAATATATATCGAACAATCTTTTTCAAGCATTAAAACTGCTCTAATAGGCCTGTTTTCGCACTTCCAGTAGCGTTTTTTTCATGAGCTAATAGAACTTATCCTAGTATTTCCCTTAGGCTACTAACTTTTTGTAACTTTCCAGTAACTTTAACAATCTCACCACCCCTTCAAGCTTACGTAGTGTTTCTTAGCTCAAAGAACTTGTTTTATTCATTTCACTTCAACGCCTTGGCTATTGTCCATAAAAAGCTTGCTAAAGGTATATTTTTACTTTCTCTATACGCACTATGTACATAGTGTATAGAGAAGGTATTGTAATGCACCCAAAAACTCGATAGCGAGATTTCACCGAAAATACGTTTTGAGACCCCCTGAATCCAAAAAAGAAACATTTTTAGGAAATGTCCATGTGTGTGTGTCTGTCTGTCTGTCTGTGTGTGTGTGTGTGTGTGTGTGTGTCTGTGGGTAGCATAGCTCAAAAACGAAAAAACCGTTAAATTCCAAACTTGTTATTTAGGCTTGGTATCTTCTAAGGATGGGACACGAAGATTTTCAAGAAAATCCGTCCACCCCAAACTACCCTTTACACGGAACCTTTTTCGAAAATTTTGATTTTCTAAAAAATGACTAACGATTTTGATTAAAATATCGTAGATATATTAAAGACATTTACCTGACAATTAAAATCTTGAATTTTATATATCTTGAATTTTCTGGGAAAAGCCTCTGAAGATTACTTTATTCTGGATGTATTTTACGGAATTTTGCCTAACTGCTAAACCGTAAGAGATGGACAAAAGCTTACCACACAAGAAATGTAGAGCACGTTAAAACACACAATTTATATTATATACTTTTTTTCGTGGAATTTGTCGTTTTTGAGACATTCCTTGTTTTTGGTTCTAGCTTTGAAAAACATACTTTTCTCATACAAAAATGTATCAACTCATGTCCATACAAACAAAGGAACTTAAGTCACATAGCAACCAGCTTTTGACTATCAATTTAACCTATGGTACTCAGTTTTTTCCCTTCTACTTACAAGAAAGCAAGCATTAAGACTAATTTTTTCTCTTTTAGCATGGAGTAAATAGAAGAATAACGTTTTAATAATAGTTTGTTGCAGAGATGTAGAGAAATCATGTGAATGAAACATATCATTATTTTTTTATATCCATGTATAGTTTCAGCTATCTCGTCTCTTTTATAACTAAACTTATACTAACATCCTATAATAATATAATCTTATTTCTACTATTACATATATTTATTTACATTGTCTTGCTTCTTGATTATTTACATCTTCCTGTATCTATAAATATTGCCTCAATTTCAATGTTTGTGTAATTGTTCCACACGAGTTAACAACCACAAAATCCACTGTAAAACCAGAAGATCCATTTTATATGACTAAGCCGTAAAGCACGTACGGAATCTGGGAGTGGACCTTGGTTGTAGCAGAAGGTGTAATGGATGTTGGTGCTCTTTGTTTTTCTTTCCGACAGTGAGGAGTTAAGACGGCTTATTACTTGTAGCCTGCCAGCCACTGAAATCCGACACAGGGTCTAAGTAGGGATCAGGTGGCCTCGTACTCCTGTAACGACATGGTTTATGCCTCAGGGAATACCTATTACACCCAACAAACTCAACTTAAACCATAATGGCGCTAATGAAACACAATCCAACGAGTATCATCTTGCTGTTTCTCGAATTAGCTGCTAAACAAAGTCATTAGCAGTATACTGTTAAATTGTTTTCCAAGAAACACAAGCGGGAGAGCAATGTTCTATATGCTGACTATACTTGGGTATCTTCAAAGGGTATAATGATCAGATTTATAACACACAAATGTTTCATTTTGTTATTTTATAGATTCATTCACGTTATTGTGTTAACTGCGGAGATTAACTTCCTCCCGCTGCCTCTATCTGCCTATATCCTCTCTCTCTCTCTCCCCCCCTACTTACCTGTTCATCTTCAGGGCACTGAAATTAGGTCTTATGCAGTTACATATGTGGACTCGAGCCTTTAGTTTTACGACTAAAAGCCTTTTTATTTGAGAGAACATTCCACACTAATCTTTGTTTTCTTATAAGCTTAACCCACCTAAATACACCTAAATGTATTCATCCGGGTTCCCCTTCTCGTTGATTGATTGAGGTAAATGCGGCTTATAGCATGTTGAGTGAACGGAGGACATAACTGAAATGGAAACCTTAACACAATACATGACTAACCTCTGTCACGAAGCAATTTTCACGAACTCCTCATCACAGTTGCCGAATATAGATTTATGTCTTTTTACTCATCTTGCCATTTTGGATAATTTTCTCAGGCAATAAGAAGCATGCACTTTTCACCGTCTGTGAAAAACAACGATTGTTAACAACGCAGCTCAGTCAGTGAAGATGTGGTGAATAGATAGTGTGAACAGTCATGTATAAACAACAGAAGCAACCTTTCTTTTATCTTAGAATAATAATCTACAGTTGCGTTATTATTTGAAACAAAAGTAATTTGAAATACTTTTTTCTAATTAAGTTATTGGCATTTAGATATTATCCACACAGCCAAAGACAATAACAATAGCTATTAACAATTGCGAATAAATTTACAAATAACACATGTAGTCTACAAACATATTTCAGTGCATTACACAGGAAATTTACATTTAAATGTTAATATTTACAGGATTTAAAAATGCTATCATACAAGTATATACATGAGCATTTTGAGTCGCAAGTAATTGAGCAACATTGCATGGAAGATGAATACCTAAACTCACTATCTGATCCTGGAAATCTTGTATTGCTGTCCATAGTTTCTGTACATGCAAAGAATATGTGATCGCAATCTTCTACCTGTCCGCCCCAATAATCGCAGAAAGGAGAATCCTTAATATTAATCCTATTGCGATGTTTAGCGAAGCATCCATGATTGAATTTTAAACGGGCTATAGTTGTGATCATTTTCCTTGGAGCTATTGTACTGTCGTGCCACTGCTTTTCGGGTACGTCAGGATGTGTTGAAAAATAATGTTTGCCTTTAAATTGTGCTGAATATTTCCAGCAGTTGTTCCAAGATTCCTTAACTTTATTTTTAACCAAGGGAATCAGATCACTTGCAAATCAATTGGCCAGATGTGTTGCAGATTTTGCTAAATGGTCTGCAATTATATTTCCATGTATTCCTGAGTGAGCTTTAATCCATATATTTTCCCTTCGTTGTTAATTTCTGTATCATATTTAGTATGGAAAATGCAAGAGGATGATTGCTCTTGCTTTGATTTAGTCCAGAAATACACTGTAAAGAGCTTTTGGAATCTTAGAAAATTAAGATCGTATCTTCTTCCACAAACTGGGCATATTCTAAAATTTTAAGTATTGCAAGAAGTTCAGCTGTAATGATGGGTAATAAAGGGTTCAATTTGAATAACTCCTTTTTATTCCTTTTTAAATCTATATATGTACTTCTAACATTTTCCTTATGTTTGCAGCCATTAGTAAATATGCAAGCAGCATTAGTGTATTTAGAATTGAATTCATTAAAATAGATGTATTCTCAGCTAAATTATCTGTAAAAGAAGTATTCAGTTCCAGTGAAGGCTGAAGACAATATAACTGAATATTAACACAAGGCGATTTTGTAATGTGTAAAAGTTCTTTGTAGTACTGACTGAAATCAGTGAAAGAATTAATCAGTGGAGGAGTAGGTTTTTGAGTCCAGTATTTATTTGTCAGGCAAAGTAGAGTTAAGCGGCATATTCTCTTCAAAACATAGCTATGTGGATATCCTAATTATCTTATAATAAACTTATCACATAAAGCCTGGATACGAATGTGTAGGGGAGGTTCTCTTGGTTCCTCTAATAAGGTGTTTACTGGAGTAAATTGCATTGCACCAATGCAAATGCGTAGAGCCTTATACTGAATCTTGTCCAGTTGTGCAAATAACATTTTAGCAGCAGATCCGTAATAATGCATCCGTAATCGAAGTGTGATCGTATTATAGAGTGATATACAGCGATGGCAATTTTGGGATCAGCTCCACACCAGCAGCCCATCAAAGATTTTATTATATTTACTCCTGTTTCACATTTGTTAACTATAAATTTAATATGAGCATTCCATCTTAATTTGTTGTGGATACGCAGACTTAAGTATGTGCCATGTTTTGGTGAGGTACTGTGTATGGATCCAATGACAAAGATTCAATTTTTTGAATTCTGTGTCTTGTGCAGATGAACTGGAGGATTTATCTGGAGAAATCTGAAGACCATTATTTTTAAGCCAATCGTGGAATTTTAACATTGAGTTTTGCAGTTTATTTTTGGTTCCTTCTAAGGATTTTCCAGAACAATAAAAACAAAGGTTATTGGCATACTGAAGATGGGTTTCGCTAAAGTGAACGAAAAAAATATCACTCATATAAATATTAAATAATAGTTGCGACAATATAGATACTTGAGGTACACCTTGACTTGTCTGACGAGACTCTGTAGCAAGATCATTCTGTTTTATGAATAACTTTCCATCTTGTAGGAGGTTCCACATATTTATAAAAAAGGTGTGAGGAATGCCAATTTTTAATAGCTTTTTCCATTAATTTGTTAATATTCATTTTATCGTAAGCATTATTTATATCTGTGTAAAATGCTATAAGGTATTTGTTGTCTCTAAGTGCTATTTTTATATCTGTGACTAGCGTAATAACAATTCTTTGCACCTTTTATCTTTGCGAAAACCCATTTGGAAACTATTAAGATGCTCATAATACTCAACGTACCACTCCAGTCTGTTTTTAATAATTTTTTCCAAAATTTTATAAGGGCACGATAATAGATGAAAGAACATTGGGACTTTTATTTCGTTTTAATATTGGAACTATTCTACTTAATTTAAATTCAGGAATTTAGACTTTATCTTTCCAAGATTCGTTTAACACTTTAAGCAGAATTTCTTTTCCACTATGGGGCATGTGTTCCATCATTTCGTAAAGTATATTGTCAGGACCAGGAGTCGTGTATTTACTAGAAAGAAGTGCAGATTCTAGCTCAAAAATGGAGAAAGGTTGCAGTAACATATGATTGTTGTCAGCTATGTGTTTATATTTAAGGTGTTGTTGCATGCTTGCGGTGTTAAATGTATTAGTATATCTTCCATGATGTTTAAGGTTAGTGTTGAACGTAAATTTATGGGTAACGCAGATTTTCGAATTTTTGTTATAGTTCTCCAGACAGCAAGAAGAGGTGTTTCTGTTTAATGTACTACAAAATAATTTCCAACCTATTCTCTTTTTCTCTTTGAGAGTTTTCTTTGAGCTTGAACTTTTTTTAAGTTAGTGAAGTTTGCACCTGTGGAATTATTTCTGTTTTAAGGCCTTCCTCTCTCTTTTGCAAAGCAAGATTACAATCGGTGCTCACCAAGGTGGGAAAATTTTACTATTCTTTTTACAGGGCTTATTTTCCGGAATGGAGAATTGTGCAGTTTGTTCAATAATAGATATAACTTTATGTAGTTTATTTGTGATTTTTCTTGAACAGAACAATTGTTTGAGTGATCCTGTATTAGAGAATGTTAAGATAACCAGTCTGCTTTTTAATATTCCATTTGTAGGGTGGAAATATGGTTTGAGGTCTGGATTTATTGAAGCTATAGTTAATAGCTATTGGAAGGTGGTCAGAGCCTAATGGTTCATTAATTATTTGCCAGTTAATTCACTGAAGGGGAGCAGGAGAGGTGAAAGTAAGATCGGGAGCAAATACTTTTGATTGTGGTTTAGTGATTATAGTTGCACTTCCATCATTGAGAAGAACCCAGTTTTCTTCATCCATTATTTCGGTTGTATCGCATCCCCACAGTTGACTGTGCCCATTGAAACCGCCCATCACAATAAGAGGGTGAGAAATTGTTTTGCTAATTTCAACATTCGTTTTTTTTTTTACTTGTAATTTTAGGTGCCTTATATACAACAACTAGGCCCCCAGGTGCCTCACGAGTCTGAGTGCACCCCGGAGCAGGTCTTCCCAGCGGCGGGGGGATTCCACACGCCAGTGCCGGCAATCGAACCCAGGTCTCCCGCTTGGCAAGTAGCTTAACAGTCAGTAGATAAGCTTAAGGTCCGAATCATCAAAATACCTTTACTAAAAGACATTCCTCTCTGATGGACAAACACCTTTAGAGGAAAGCTTATTAAAGACAACACAAAAATCTCAACAGATGATGTTTGTACAAGGTATAGATCTTCAAACTGTCGTCTGCCAAGAAAAATATTGGGGCTCTTGGAGATACCGGAACCAATAGCATTTTGACTAGATGTGTATCATTTAAGTTTGTGCTTCGTAAGTACATTGAAAAAGAGTCAAACAACAAGTATCCCGTTCTATTCTTAACATTAAAAACTGTTCTACTGATTTTTCAGTAATAATTGTTCATTTCTACATCAGTTGAAACATCGGTGTTTTCTACACTCTCTTCAATGTAGCAGTCGATGATGTTGCATGTAGCTACACGGAAATAGCACATCTCAAGGGAGGATATGGATTATTACGAGTGTTTGAATATTTAATAGGAATTTCTATATTAATTAATATATTTTGGTTATCTGTGAGATTACTATGAGGATTTTTAGTTAGATTGACATGTGAGCATCAAGTTGATATAAAGGCTTTAATTGCTTATTTGTCTGTAACTGACATGGGATGAAACCGTGCGCTGAAAGAAAATATTTATGAGTTGCTGATTTCTATTCCAGACATTTCGACAGCCCCTGTTTTCCTCGTTTTTATTATCAATATCCCATGCACTGTTCTCCTGGAAATGTGATTACTTGTATAAATTGTTATCAATAATGACTATTAAAGAATGGAAATGAATCACTAAAAACTACTACGTTATAAGCAAGACCTAACAAAAATGTATTGTTTTACAATAAACAGTATCATTAAGGAATATTAGTGTAAACCATTGATATTGTAATAAGACTACGAAAAAATCGTATTTTTAAACTTCATCCTTTATAACTAGAAAAATTTGATATCGTTTATTTGCAATTCCAGTGCATTAGTTTTTACTGCCCGAGCTACTGCAAATGCATGGTAACAGTTACATTGATAGTGTTTCGTTTTAATTTGTGTTAGACAATAATGACGACTTTGGACCCTCTGCAATTTAAATTTAATTTGAACAGCAAAAAAATGTTTGTAATCTATTATATTTTACGACGCTTTAACTTCTAGGTTATATTCTGACGGAACTATTCCGGTAACTTTGGGTCGATATTTGAACCCGGGACCTCCCGAATGCAGGCCGCAGATTATACCGAATGAGCCATCACACTCGGTGAAAAAATGTGTAAGTTACTATAGATTTGGTATTGGAAACTACTTAATTCGTGTTTATTTAGGTGTTTTCTAATCCGATGTTGACTCTTAGAATACTATATGTCGAACTCTAAGGGTAATTAAAGGCTGGTTACAAACATTAAAACTTATTAGTTAGCCTATTCGGTATTACATAAAACTTGGTTTATTTATTATAAAACTTTCATTCTATGAATACACATCAATATGTAAAATGTCTTTCGCAGCTTGAATTTTTAAGAAGTTTATTATTTCATTGAATATGATTTATCTTTCTTTATCCACCCAACATACGTGTTTATGAAACCAGAGGATTCCTTGCAGGTAAACTGTGCTAAGGTCGTTTTAAACTTTGAAGTATTATAAATACAATAGTATTTATAACTTTAAGGGAGAAATAATCAGTTTGGGCAAACAGTTGCGTTTGATTTTGTCAAAAGTTTTGGGAATATGTATTCCGTACTTTTTGCAAGACTTTTCACATAGTTTTGTGGATTTTCTGGAGTACTGTACATTTTCTTATAGTTAAAATGTTTTAATTGTAATGAAGTTGTTAAATGGTTAGTAATGGCCTTTCTTTAACATAATCCCAACCAAAAGGGCATGATGGAGAGCTAGTCATCGAGGAAACCGTATTATTATAAAGCGCCAAGGCTTGTTACTCAAGATTTCTAATTTAATTCCCACAATTAGGAATTGAATGTTCTAAATATGATCTGTAATCAACAAGCTGTACACTGTAAAATCAATATCACACGATTTAATTTGTAGTTGGAAGACGGTGTGACATGATTATTATTATTATTATTATTATTATTATAAACTAATTGCAATTAATCATCAACTAGACTTCTAAATTAAAACACTGAAGAATAAAAAAGTCAATGTGTTCAATTTACATGACTCTCTCTTATTGCTGTACAAACTTTCCTTGCAAAATATTATTCTTTTATCTACATAATGTAGATAAAAATTAACAGAAATGGTCTTATTACTTGCTTTCTTGTAAGTAGAAGAATAAAGGAATAAGGGAACACATCGCTAAAGCGTTAACCAAATCTTTAAGAAGCTATAGCTATGTGAAACAATTGCAATTCGGTCCTCTTTTGCATTTCCGGGAGCAAAGCAAAAGTGATGAAACGAAAGTTGACTGGACCTTTGAAAGCAATAATAAATAATATCCCAAAAGTGGTTAACTATACAAAATATAAATTATATAAATTGTGTTTTAATGAGATTCATGTAGTATTTGAGGTTTCTCTTTCTTAAGGTTATGTAAGGAGTTAGGTATATAAAAGTCATCCAGGATAATGAGTTCAGAAAGAGGTCTTCAGAGGCTTTCATAGAAAATTCTAGATACGCATTTCGTTTCTCATAAAAATATCCTAAACAAATGACATTTTAATTAAAATGTTAGCCATTTTTCAGAAAATCAAAATGTTCGAAAAATGTTCCATGTAAAGGGATGGAGCGATTTTCTTAAAAATTTTCCTGTTGCATCCTTGAAAGACACTGACTGAATTACCAAGTTTGGTGTTTAACCAACTTTCCGTTTTTGAGATATGCTGCCACAGACACGTGCACATATACACAACAAACGGATATTTTTTCTAAGAAATCTTCTTAGGATTAAGGGGGTCTCAGGACATGTATTTCCAGTGAAATCTTGGTGTCGAATATTTAAATAGAACACAAAAACTTCTCTATTATATAAATTGTATAATCTTGTTAAATAAAGTAGTAAAACCTCTTTTTATTTTTGAAATTTTTAGCTTCGGATTTTATGTCCATTAGGCAAAATAAAAGTCCCTATTTTCCGAGGCGTATGCTGCTATCAAGTTTTTTATTATATTTTTTGTATGAATTCAATGATATTATCTGTAAGAATATAAATATTTTAAACCAAATTTAATTTATGCGGCTTATAATAAAAAATTACAATTACCTGTTAACCTGACCTAATGACTCCCGTTTATTTTTGAACCGGACAGCTTTGATTTTATGTCATTTAGACAAATTAAAAATCACT
Source organism: Hymenopus coronatus (assembly GCA_030762935.1). NCBI lineage: Eukaryota > Metazoa > Arthropoda > Insecta > Mantodea > Hymenopodidae > Hymenopus > Hymenopus coronatus. Next base: position 85,071,404 of record CM060896.1, on the reverse strand, counting down.
AGACTGGCTTATCGGAAATTGCTTCAGCTGTAAACGATACTCGTCGCCTATGCTTCGTATCGGAAGAAAGAACACCTGAGATACATGAATGTAGTAACTAGTACCTTTAGCCTCGTCCCGCTAATATAACGTGGGTCGCGCCTATATTTATGCCTAAAAAGGGGCAAGAATGCATACATTCAACAGATTAGGAATAAATTATTCCTTATTTATAAATTGAATGTAGATTTTTTCTTCAGAAATCTACTGTGCTTTGCAGCAAATCTAACTACCCACAAAATACACACCTGTTTGCGAATTCAAATTACTTAGTATTTGTGCAACAAAATGATACTATAGTTACTATTAAACTAGAAATTCTTTTATAAAAATAATGGGGAAATGAGAATTTAGCAGAGGAAAAGGATACTTAGGATTGAGGAGCTCAAAGAGAATAAGAAATATCTCAGAAGCTAATATGAAGTGTAAAATTTGGCAACATAGAACTTAGGAACTGTGGTGGTGTAGTTAGTAGTAAACGGGATTTAGATTAATTAAAGAGTATTTTTTTTCTTTTTCTTATTATTATTTTTTTTAAATTCTCCTACCTACAGCGCTTTTTGCGTTTCAAGCTGCCTTTGCTGCAGTGATAATGGAACCAATGTTTTGTTTTGTTCCTAACATTTGAATTTTGTACGAAATTCTTTTTTTGGGAGGAAGGGCCTGTGTTTTGCATTACTTAATTCAACCTTCATCAAACAATCCACCACCAGTGTAGCGGTAATTGGTAGGTGATTCACTGCTTAGTAATTGAGCAAGTCGCTGTAAGCTAAACTCTTTTCTCTCCGACCATAAGTTTCGCCCACAGCGTGAAGTTAATATTCTGGAAGTTCACTGGTTTAATACGATGCAGTTATAACTCCTTTAACTTCAGGAATAATTCAATTATTATTTATCTTAACACAATGAACTCGTTCCAAATAGGTTAGTTATTAGCCTTCATTAAATATTTGTATAAGTTTTAATTAGCGTTATCCATTCTGTCACACTGAAAGAGAAAGATCTCGTATCATGCCACTGGAGCAACTTGCACCACATCAAGAAGACACTATAAATTACTTCCAAGGCTAATATAACCACATCTTTCTATTAGGTAAATTCTTTGGCACGTCTCAGCTGGGGTGAGATGATTAGGTTTAAGATGAGAAAGATGATCGAGGGAATGAAGCCTGTCAAGTTCGTGACTCCTTGCAAGCTCAATGATCTGCCTGACACTTTATGTAAATGACGCAAGAAAGACCTCGTTTTAGCAGATATCGCTCTTGCTAGTGCTTTAGGAAAGAAAAATAAGTTAAAAAGTGACGTGAGTGGAGGATAAAAAGTGACAAGAATGTAGTTTACAATATTGCATTAGGAGGAAAGAAGCGTAAAGTAGTAGAAAGAGGCAGGGGGGATGAAACTGTGATGATTGCTGTAATTTTATGGAAGCGAGTAATTGAGAGGATGAAAGGGATATAACCCACATTAGTGACGTAACAATGAACGTGAAGTGTTTCTGCGTCATTTCACTTAACTTATGACTTCCACACATCGTATCTTCTCTACAAGCTTTCCCTTTGTATTCGCTGCTCTTTATTTTCCAGCCATTCATTTAATTCTCTTTTAATAGAATACCTTCCTGAACATTTGCAGTATTAATTAGACAGGTAAAGGTGTAACGTGAGATAAATTCAGGGAAATGATTGCCAGATCCGAAGCGCTGCAGCAATTTTAAATTCAACAACCAACCTAAATACACACTCGAAAACAAATTTAATATACAAAATTACTTTTATACGCTTGAAATCTAAGCTAATATTGTCTAAACAAATAAATAATTAAATACATAACTAGCCAAAAAGTTACGAGGGCGGATCAAAAAGTTAGTTGCACTAACTCGCCGCAGGAGCCCGTTGTGTGTCGCAGTCTTGGACAAAGCGGTGAAAGGGACAGTAACTGCGCAGACGTCAAATAGGACGGTTGCTGTGGTGGTTGTTGTGTTTTGTGTGACTAGCTGGCTAAAAGCAAAAGCGCGTCAACTGGATATTCACTCCAAATTGGAGGTGTGAGCAGCAATCCGATTTCTTTGGGCCAAATGGTTGAATTCACGGATATTCATCGTGAACTCACTGCTGTATATGGGGAGCTTGCGATTTTCCGGCAAGGATATCACAGACGAAGATCGCAATGACAAGCCTGAAATGTACCGTACCATTGCAAATGTTGACCGAGTGGATGCGATCATTAGAGAGAATCGGCGCATAAAATTGGGGAAAATTGCCAGCATGCTGAACACTTCGATGGTAGTGTGTTCTCCATTGTTCACGAGGACCTTGGATATCGTAAGCTGTCACAGATGGGTGCCACGTGTTCTCACCGATGATCACAAGGGACAACGTTTCGGATCCTCACTGGCATTTTTGCAATGGTATTTCGCAGAGGGCAACGGGTTTCTGCGGCGAATCATAACAGGGGGTGGAACGTGAGTCCACCACTTCACCCCCGAAACGAAGAGAACATCGATGGAATGGGTGCACATCTCATCACCACAACGAAAGAAGGCCAAGGTTCAAACTTCAACAGGAAAGGTTATGGCGACAGTGTTCTTTGAAATGGAGGGTTTGGTGCACTTGGCATTTATGCTGCAAGGCACAACAATTAATGCGGCCTCATATTGCCAAACCTTGTACCGGTTGCGTAAAGCAATTAAAGAGAAGCGCAGGAGGAAATTGAGCGATGATGTGATTTTGTTGTACGATAGCGCAACACCTCACAAGGCCCGTCAAACGTGCGAACTGCTGCAGCGATTCAAGTGGGACGAATAGCAACATCCTCCATACAGTCCCGACTTAGCGCCTTACGACTTTCATCTTTTTGGTAAGCTCAAAACGGATCTCGGCGGACGATTTCGAACTGATGAGGAGGTGAAAGTGGCTGTCACCGTGTGGTAACAAAACGCTGCAGGAGATTTCTATGCATCGGAATCGAAAAATTGATTGACCGTTCCGAGAAATGTTCACAGTCTCTTGGAGACTATGTGGAAAAGTGAACTGACATTGTATGTTGGCATAGCCCTGTTGTTTTTGTATAGGTGGTTTAATAAATGACTATAACGTAGAAGTGCAGCTTACTTTTTGATCTGCCCTCGTGCGCAAAGACCGGGCCGCGCCGTAGCCGAGTTGTTAGACCACTTGCTTATGAAGAAGGCGACTCGAGTTCGATCCCAGGCGACCGCATTCCACAGGTGCTTCATCTTCATTCCATGTATCATCAGTGTCAGCACCTGCGGTGTCACGTGCAGTAAAAGCGGGCGTTGAACACTATAAAAATGGGCAAAGGCCACTTGCTGATGTAGCGAGTTGCTGCTAGGGTAGCAAATCCTAAGGACATTGTACTTAACAGACATGCTTACAATAACTTATGCGCTGATCCTCTAAGTTGTACCTTAAACCTAAGAGAGAAAATGTCCTACTGTGTGTGGGTTTGGGTTTGTGTGTGTATGGGGTATGATCTCAACACTTAGCCGATTTCGATTATTCTAACATGGTTGAGAAAACCAATTCGTTCTAATGGACATAGTGTTATAACACATTGAAACCACTGTGTGATTAAAAATCTTTTCTACAAACAAACTTTTCATACAAAAAATTAATTTACCTAAATCGTGCTAGTCGAAATAAACATTAGCAGATATTCTTTTATAATTTGCTTCCTTTTAAGTAGAAGAGGAATAAGAACATACGGTGTGATAAAGCGATAGTCAAATCTTTTAAAATCGGGTCGCTATATAAAAAATCTAATGTGTTCCATTCACATGTTTTTCTCTACATCTCTGTAACAAATTGTTATATAGCTTAATTCTCTACTTTACGATGATCTAGGTAAAAATTAGCAGAATTGTCTTAATTACTTGCTTCCTTGTAACTCGAAGGAAAATAAGATAATTCACTAGGCTAAAAGTCAGTCATATCTTTTAGAAGGGGTTGCCATGTGGTTAAAAACCGTTTCTATGCACGGCAAAGATTTAACAGCTTTCCGTGTAGGAAAAGTTTAAGTATTTTAAAGCTGAAACAAACAACAAGGAATATCTCAGAAATGGTCAATTCCACAAAAAAAAAAAAACCGTATATGTCTACATTTGTTGTCTAACTCCTACGATTTACCAGTTACGCAAACTTCAGCAAAATCCATTCAGAATAAAGAGGTATTTAGAGGCTATTCCCAGAAAATTCAAGATATACATTATATTTGTAATATAAAATATATTTTTAATATACGGTATTTTAATCAAAATCGTTAGAGCTATTTTTGAGCAAATCATAATGTTCCAAAATGTTTCCATGTAAAGGTAATCTGAGGTGGGGAGGATTTTTCTCAAAATCTTCTTGTCGCTTCCTTGGAATAAACGAAACATAAATACCAAGTTTGGCATTTTCTTTTTTGGATACAGAGGACTCTAAAACGTCTATTTCCGATGAAATCTCGGTATATAATTTTTGGGTGGAATGCATTACCTTCTATATACACTATGTACATAGTACGTGTAGAGAAAGTAACAATTGAGGTTCAGTTCGCTTTGCACGGCTAGCTATAAAAAACAAAAGTAAGATGAAACGAAAGCTGGCTTCCCGTTACGTATTTTAAATTAAAACCAATAACAAGGAATATCTCGGAAAGTACATAATCTATTAAAACAGGTATATGAAAAAAATGTGTGTTTTAAATAGATCTATATTTTCTGTGTAGCAACCTTTTGTCTATCTCTTATGATATACGTTTAGGCAAAATTCTTCCGGAATGAGGAGATCTTCCGAAGTTATTCCCAAAAAAAGAATTCAAGTTACACATCTTATTTCTGTTGCAAATATCGTCAATACACATATTTTAATGAAATGTAAGCAATTTTTGATAAAAACTACATTCTCAAATACTTTTTCCAGGTAAAGGGTATTTTGGGGTTGTGAATTTTCTTGAAAATCTTGGTGTCACGCCCTTGGAACTTATTAAACTTCAATACCAAATTTGATATTTTACGATCTTTTCGTTTTTGAATTATGTTGCATACACGTACATACAGAGGGATAACTCCATGGTACGACAGCCACCGGTCCCCATGGCCACGCTCTCTAAGGCGTCTCGCTTTAGTGCTTCGTGGGTTCGAGTCCCGCCTTGAGCATGGGTGTTATATATTTGTGTCAAGGAACAGTAAAACCAGTACTCATACAGTAAACTTAGGGGGGGATGCAAACGGAGATACAGTGCCGGATCAGACTCCGGTACTGTTTATAAGAAAAAAAAATAAGCTCACGGGGAACCTTGGCCTACCGCCCGGCCGCTGCGTCCCCCATCTCGTTCCACTACAGACGTCATGGATGGGGTGCAGTATTGGATGGTGAGACGTGGCAGCGCCTCGAGTCCCTCCCGGCCGGTTAAAGCGGTCCTCATGACCTGAAGCCGCTACTTCTCCATCAAGTAGCTCTCCTCAATTGGTCCACCAGGGACCTTACGAGGCTGAGTGCACCCCGGTCCAGGTCTCCCAGCGGGGGAAAATTCCCCACGCCGGTTCTGGGGGTGGAACCCAGGTCTCCCGCTTGGTAAGCAGCTGTGCTACCACCGCGCTAAGGAGAGATGAACATACAGAGGGATATTTTCCTAAACATGGTTTTTTTTTTTTTTTTTTTTTTTTTTTGTGGATTCATTGGAGCTCAAAATATATTTCCGGTTAAATATCGTATTGAAGTTTTGGGCGAAATACACATAGAGAAAGTCAAAAGTGATTCATAAGCCCTCGTACTTGAATACGAAAACATGCTTGCCAAGAAGGCTTCACCTTTAGTAAAGATTGCCATGGGTAAGCAAATGGTTGCTACTCCACAGAATATGGTTTCTGCATTCTGCACAGTATAAAGTTGTATTGCAAGATTAACCTCAACAGAATATTTCATATGTTTCTTTTATTTCCATTTATCAAATTTTGCACATGAAAAAGTAATCAGAGTTCTTCTTTGTAGAGGAATTTTCTGAAGTTTCTGAATATAGAATAACCATTATTAATAAAGAATTTTCTTTTAATTTTCTTCGTGTTTAGATTAAAATACGAATTAAGTTCATTATCAGGGCATGCTAAATAATTTTATAAAAATACAAGCTGCTAATAATAGACATCAGTGAAGCAAAATGTATTGTAATCCAATACTTGGTATTTAAGTTGCTCGAACGTGCAAGTATAACAATATTTAATACTTTTTCATGTGCAAAATTTGATAAATGGAAATAAAAGAAACATAATAAACAGTCTTCATAACAACTTTATTTGGAATAAAGAAACGTCTCGCGACTTTCTCCATTTAATAGTACTCCAGAGTTGCGTTGGGGCATTTATTTTTTGGTTCTGTGTTTAGCATTTAGCGATTTGTTGTCCTGAATGTATTAATCAGCCATCTCGCGATTTGTCTATCTGGTCTTGGAATAACCGAAAGTTTCTCATAAAATTATCTACATACCTGTGTACATGATTCGGGGCTTAAGAATATTTCTTTCTTTGTTAAAATATAAATTTTCTGTATGCAGTTCAATAGACTAATAAGAATAATCTAAAGTAATCCACACACAGCACAGATGTCTTGAATAAACTTTCACTTATGAGTAGAAATTTTCGAGAAAATCCTCTAACTCAAATTACACATAAAAGTTTTCATTACTTTTTGTTTTCTCAACAAAGCACCACGATTTGGTTTAAAAAAGAAATGTTTAAGACATTTAAATAACAAATAGAAGAATACAGTGAACTCTCTAGAGCATCCTATGAAGTCATCTTCATTCTGATTGATTTTTGTGTAATTAGCAAAACGAAGGAAATAGGTAAAACTTTAATTTGTACTCGTAATCGGGTCCATAGTTCATATAAGCGCGGTAAACTTTTACTGCCGTGACTTCAGTATCTCCCGCTGTGCGCTAGCAGTGAATGACCCGATGAAGGCTAGTTTATTAGCTGTGTTAAATTTGGTCTTTCCTTTAGTAGGTGCAGTCAGGAGTTAGAGGATTTTCTCGAAAATTTCGCCTTTAATTTGGAAGACTGAATATAAATAAAAGTTTGGTACTTAACAATACTTCGTTTCTAAGTTAAGCTGTTCACATATGCATATACCTCTGTTTCCCGTGATAGCTTGATATTCATAATAGTTTTAAAGGAATACAATATTCTTTCTTAGGTAGTTACTGCAGGAAGGGTAGAGAAATTAACAAACGGTGAGAAGGTCGTGTAGATGTAATACAGAAGATTATTCAATTATATAGGGAAAATTATTTTATACCCATCACTCATTGTTAGACTCGGAAATCCACCTAAAGCAGTGGTAAAAGTTAAATCCGCTGCAGGCAGGATAAAAGTTCTGTTGTACCTAGTGAGCCAATGCGGAGGGAAAGCTATAACCAGCAACGTTACGGTAATAGGCTTAGATGGGAGACAGCTACATAAACTAGTGAAACTATCTGTAATACGAGGATCACAAAGCTAAACATAGACAGAAGGAAGTAAGAACTGCAGGGGATGAAGTTAACCGCAGCCGTTGTCTTAACAACGTAGACTCCATGATCAATCTCCGTCAAGGCCTCACTCCAGCGTCTTGCTTGAGTAAATATTACATCTCTGCCGCTTCATCCCAATTTTGTCCTCAATCTTGAACTGGATTTCTTGGAGGGATCTGTTCTTGTTATTCGCTTATCAAGTTTGCGTTAGTCTGCAGACTAAGTAAACGTTTTTAGGCTTCCTTTCCGTTACAACCTTCTTCTACGGGTTTCGCTGCTATTCCATTTTCTTACCAATTTGCTTTAACCTTCGAATCACCAAGTCTGTTATAATTTTCATTTCGTTGCTTGTGATTATTACGCCCTTGCATAATTAAACTACATTCAGCAGTCATTAATAAAAATCTGATGTGTTCTATGTAACAAATTATTATTAAAAAAACTTATTCTTCTTTCCATTTCAAGCTAATCGAGATACACGTTTGATAGGTAGAGTCCAACTGAAAAATTCAATGCTATAGCTGGGATTTGAATCACGGATATCCCGGTCTCTAGCCAATTGCTCTACTACTGAGCTACCATGGAAAATGCCGGCATAGCATTGAATTTCTCAACTGACTCGCAATGTTTCCCGGTAAACCACAAGGTGATCTCAAATTATTTTGAGATGTCATACCCCAATGGTGACTTACAATGTTGTAAGTACTTTAAGTACCAGGATTCTTAATATAGCCAATTATTATGGTAAATTAGTATTCATTTAATTGTTTATTCACACAAACCGAGTGCAGTTCACAAGATAAACAGGACTAGAGATAAACGTTGTCAGAAATGGTCATATTACTTAGTTCCTTTTACGAAGAAGAGAAATAAGGGAATACTGTAAGTTAAAACGATAATTAAAGCTCCTAAAATATGCTTGCTATGTGGTTAAAAAAGAGTTGATAAAACCCCGTATGAGAAAATTTGAAGTATTTTACAATTAAAAACAATAAAAAGAAGTATCTCGGAAACTATCAACTCTACAAAAATGTACATGACATACATTAAATGATGCACATGTTTTCTGTGGTAAGGTATTCTCTACTTCTTATACTTTACCAGTTAAGCAAAATTCTGCAAAGTTCATCCAGATTGAAGAGGTCCTCAGAGGTTATTCCCAGAAAATTCAAGTTAGGCATTTTATTTTCCATGTAAACGTCTTAATACAAGATGATATTTAAATCAGAATCATATTTTTAGAAAAAAAAACAAAATTTTCAAAAAGGTTTTCACGTAAAGGATAGTTGGAGGTGCGGGATTTTCTTGTAAACATTCGTGTTGCATCTTGAAAGTTGCTAAACTTGTTTATAAATTTTGGTATTTACTGGACTTTCTTTCTTTGCTGTCCACACAATCACAGGCACAAAAACCTTTTTCTAAAAAAACTTTTTTGGATTCAAGGAGTATCAAAACATGCATTTCCGGTGAACTCTTATTACCGACTTCCTGGATGTAATATACTCTATACACTCTGTAGATAGTACGTGTAGAGAAAGTTGTAAGTTGATTATTTGTAATTTGTTCACAAACAAAATTTATACTTATGTGTTATTGTTAATTAATAATTTCCCAGGAAGCTTTAAGCATTTGGACATTTACATTCCCATGGCACTGCCCATTCACAACAAACTTTCTTACAAACGCTTATTCTTCTATTTGAGACATATGTTCTTTTGAGGTGAACACTGTTGAAATGTTTTCATTACCTATTTTGTTATAGGTGCAGTAGCAATAATGGAATACAGTAGGCTTAAGCGATGGTTTTAAGAATTACTTGCTATGTGATAACTTAGAAGAGACGTCAACCAACTCGCTGATTTTTTTTTGTGTAAAGCATTCAGGGGAACACGTGATAGCAGGGCTTCTAAACTCTCTCTCTCTCTCTCTCTCTCTCTCTCTCTCTCTCTCTCTCTCTCTCTCTCTCTCTCTCTGTTAGGTACACTGTGTCAAGGAATATCTTGGAAACGGTTATCTAAACACCCCCGTAACTTAATTGACACATACTGTATTCAATTAGATCTACACGTTTGCTGTAGTTTATCAGTTATATAAAAGCATTAAAAATGGATAGAACTTCAGAGGCTATTCTCAGAAAATTAAAGATATGCATTTCATTTGTCAAGAAAACATACGACACCGTAATAAAGAATAGTTAAAATCAGTTTTGACCAAATAAAAATGTTTAAAGTTTTTTCCATGTAAAGGGGAAATTTTTTTAAAAAGATGGTGGACTTTTGTAGACACCATTTGGTACTTAACACACTTTTCAATTTGAATTGTACTTGCTTACGCACAAAGATTTTTTCTTTTAATTCAGGCGACTAAAAACGTCTATCTGCACTGAAACCTGTTCCAAAAATTTTGGTGGATTCTAATAACTTCTGTACTTACTATACGTTGCGTAAAATGTGACTCATGATGGAACGTAGTTAATTATGTTCGCAACGACCTTTAGCTTTTGCCAGCTTGAGCTGCTATGTTCCTCAAGCATATTTCTAGCCAATGAGTTGGCAAGGCACTCTTCCTCCCCCAAATATGGCCGAACGGCCAAAGGTTTAACTAAACACGCTGCATGTTATCACTGGCACAGTACTGCTAAGGCAATGCTTCGTTGAATTTAGATGTTGTCTCCATATCGCTGATGAAAACTGATATAAATAACTATTGTTCAGTTTAACAACAACACTAATAATTCTTCACCCTTTCCTCTAGAAGGCCGAATTATGTCTTAGAATTTCATTGCATACCAATCGTATTACGAGTATTCATAAAAGCGACTTCTGAGCCCTCAGATAAATACTATTTTGTGAAGGTAACATTTCCTAGACATTCCTTGTTGTTGGTGATAAAATGTCCAATAATTTTCGTATACGTAGTGACTATTCACTTGTTTTGTTCTGATCATAGAGAAGAGAATTTTATCGTATTTATATCTTTTAAAATATTTGAATATCGCTTTATCCTAATGCATTTTCTTGTTTCCTTCTGCTTAAAAAGAACTAAGCAATAAAACCCATTTCTTATAACTTTTATCTTGGATAACATGAAGTGAAGCGCAGAACAAGGCTTTCTAAGAATAATTGTTACGGAACAAGTAAACTGTTGTGAATGCAATGCATCATATCTTTTGTTATACATTTACCTTTTGTGAAGTCTATACGCCCAAAGCCATAAATATAGATAAAATTTGAATGCGTCATAAACAGAGGAGTTCTCAAAAAAATGAAGATTTTGATAAATAAAAATGTTGATATTCATATATACACTTACCCGCATGACGTAAAATGTAATGTTAAGTGTATTGTATGTTCTAATAAAACAACTAGACATGGACAAATTCAATTTTAACAATATTTCAAAACATTGGCTTGCTTAATACTACTAATGTTATTTATAATTATAAATGCAAATGTGCAAAACTTTTGAAATCAATGTTAGTAAACGGTAAAATACGCGTACATATTGCAGAGCAGATTAAGAAGTTGTGAAGCGAAAGGTTGGAGAACATTCGTAAGATAATGCATGTATGACATTTGGAATATTACTAGAAATCAATATACCTAAAATATATTTATATCAGTTATTATACACACAAATAGTGATATTTTTACCCTGTATAAAATTCTGACTTGCATTGTTATTTACATTATTTTTACTGTCTATATCATTGTTTCAGTAAAAGAACCAGGTGGTGCATTTTTAAAACTATTTACTTAAAGAATTAATTTTTACACTACATAGGTTTATAAATAGATATGTACTTTATTTTTCATATTGGCTCTCATTATTTTAGAGAGTTATTAATTTTTACTCTCTTCAAACTACTGTTTTTCAAAATTTAATTATAATTTTCTCAGTTAGGTTTTAATTCCTAAAACGTATAAATCATTTTCTTGGATGTACTTTTACAAACAAATTAGCACAAACTGTATTGCGTTGGTCATATTGAGTATGGAACGAGTTAGGAAAAAGGTTAAAGAAAAATAAGGTTAATATAAGCTTAAATATGCCAATTTATTACTTTATTAATTAGTATTTAAAGTGCGCCGAGTGTAAGACATTATTTATTTTTTTTAAATTTTAGAATTCATATCATTTTATTATTTAAAATAATGTTTTAATATGTACATAGTGTATAGAGAAGGTATTATAATGTACCCAACATTCGGAAATATGTTTTGGGTCCCCCTGAATTAAAAAAAAGGCATTGTTAGAAAAAGGTTCATGCGCGCGCTTGTGTGTGTGTGTGTGTGTGTGTGTGTGTGTGTCTGTGGACAGTTTAGCTCAAAAACAAAAGACTGTTCAATACCAAACTTGGTATTTATCCCAGCATGTGACACGAAGATTTTCAAGAAATTCTCCCTCCCCAAACTACCTTTACATAGTAAAAAAGTTCGAAAACTTTTATTTTCTCAAAAACGCCTCTAAAGATTTTGATTAATATCTCTTATATCTAAGATATTTACAAGACAAATAAAATTTATATCTTGAATTTTCTGGCCATATCCTCTGAAGACCTCTTTGTTCTAGATGATTTTTTTGAATTTTGCATAACTAGCAAACCGTAAGAGAGAGACAACAACTTACTGCAACAAAATTTAGATCACAATAAAACACACAGTTTATGTCATAAGCTATTATTTCGTGGAGTTGGCCGTTTTCGAGATATTCCTTGTTATTGATTTCAGTTTCACAATACTTAAAACTTTTCTTATACGGGAACTTGTCAACACGCAAAGAAACGGATTTCAATCCCATAGCAAACACATTTTAAAACATATGACGGTCGGTTTAGCTTAGTGTATTCCCTTATTTCCCTCTTATTAATAAAGGAACTAAGTAATAAAACCGTTTCTGCTAATATTTTAGGAAAATAGAGGAATAAGCTTATTAATAATAATGACATTTTTTTGGCAGTGTTTAACGCCCGCTTTTAATACTTGTGGCACCGCAGGCGATGACACTGGTGATACATGGAATGAAGATGGAGCACCGGTGGAATACGATGGCGGGGGAAACGGAAAACGCGGAGAAAACCCACCCCTGCGCCGCTTTGTCCACCACAAATCTCAAATGCGGTCGCTTGGGATGGAACCCGGGCCGTCTATATACACAGATTATTTTTCATTATTTTGATCAAATTTCACCGATGCAACAGCTTAAGCTTCTCGAATATAATTTATTAGAAGTAGACTTCCTGTAATAACTACATTCAGCATACCATCACAATATATGAGTGATAGAATACCACGCCTAATGAGAAAGTTATAATTAGCGATAAATGCTCGCGCTTCACCACCTTACAAAGGTACTTTTCAAAATTTTTTTCCTAGCACTCTTAAATACTGTTTAGTTATAAACATACAATTTAGAGTTGGTCAGAACTTTTTGAACTATACTACCTCTCTCTCTCTCTTTCGCACACACATACACATACAAAATAGATATTGTAAAACACATTGTTTTTAACTTACTCAAATTACTTCTACATATATCTCTCAAAATATAAAACAAATTTTAAAACCTTGAAAAAGTAGAGCAATAGTTTTCTTAAAGCCACTACAAACATAACCAGTAAAGGAAAACGGTATATTTGGGGGGAGATAACATTTTAGACAAAATCTACTAAATGTGCCTTGACCGCGTGGGTTGGTTGAGAGCGGTGTTCCGGCTCCAAACGAATACCATGAGCAAATATTTACACAGCCCAAACCTCACTTTTTGTGCCCTCTAACGAGCCACCATCAAGATAATCTACGTACTTCATTCAAAAATGAATACATTTAGCGGTGCCATTAAACCAGATGCTTGATTTAGTAACTTCAACTTTCAGTAAATCGCATAAAATAGTATTCATTTATGGATATTAGAATCAGATATGCTTTTTCTCCATAAATGATTTCTAGAAAAAAACATTATAGAGCAATTGTGTGTAACAGTCGTACATATTTTGCTACAATTTAGGTTTTCACTGGGTTTTTCACTTAAGGTATGCATTGTCTTCAATATACTTATTTGATGTGTAAATATAAATAGTTTCTGTGTAGCTGCTTTATATAAAAACCAGTCATCTGTATACTAGCTGGTGCAGCCATTTCAAATAGTGTAGAATAAGAGAATCAAGGCAAGGTAAGGTTTACTCTTAAAGTAAAAATCTTTATGTAGTATTTAATATAACATTTGAAGTGTTTTATAAATTATTTGCTTTTAAAGACTGTTGTTTTTGAAAAGCAATAATTTGTTTGTATATTCTATATTTTTATTATTTCATATTTAAGATGTGCATAATTTAACAATTATCGGAGAACTTCAGAAATGTATTAATGTCTATTCCACGTAAAATAAATTTTACTAATTGAGTTGTTTGTTTTTTATAAATAGATAAAATAAACTTTCCCAGTACGGCTATCTTTATAACGTTTTTAAAATGTTGAAGATACTGTCTTTAATTATTCGAATGGTCAGGAATAAAATCGAAGAACAACAATTAACAAATTCCGTTTGAGAAAAAATTGAGTATTTTAAAATTTAAACCAATCAAAAGAAATATTTCAGAAACGGTTAGTCAAAAAGAAGGGAAACAAAACAAAGTATCTGACACAAATTGTGTATTTTAACGAGATCTACATTTTTGTATAGGCATATTTTGTCTATATCTCACCTTTTACTGGTTATGCCGAAGACCTCCAAAATGAAACGGGCTTCAGAGGCTATTCTCAGATATTTCAGATGATTTATTTGTCTTGTGAACATCTCTAGTTTATGACATTAAATCGAAATTTTTTAAGAAAACGGAAAATTTCGAAAAATGTTACATGTAAGGGGTAGTTTGGGGTGGGTGGACTTTCCTAAAACATTCATATGCCACCCTTGGAAAATAAATTTAAAGAGCAAGGCTGACACAGCCAACTTTTCGTTATTGTCGTGCTGTTTTGTCTGAAAATGCCATTTCGGATTCAGGTATCTTCAAAATCATTATTTTCGTTGAAATGTCGATATTTAATTTGGGGTGAAATGAAATACTTTCACTACAATGGGCATTATACATATGTGATAGATAAAGTAAAAAGCCAACATTAAAATATAAAAATTTCTCGATACGTTAATATTAAGGTGAAGAAATGTAGGTAATTTTTACGACATCCAGTGCTAAAGTACTCTGACTACGCCCTGCGGCAGTAGTCGCCGCTCTTGTGTGAGCGGCTTGCGGATTGGAAGAGTCTGCAATAGGTCATCAATGCAGAACCAAGGATAAAGGATGCTCTTGGTAGCTCTCAACGTTTTGGACCTTCACTTGGTGGCCGGATTATAACAAAGACCTTGAAATTATACAGTGCCTTATTTTTGACTCATGACCGGCCGCCGGGAGATAGCTGCTGCTCCGACCGAGCTGAATATTCACAGACCCTGAACTCAAGCACATAGTTTAACATGCACACAATAACTACATACCTTTATCACAGAAGGTGTGTGTGTGTGTGTGATGTGGCGATCAGTTTGAAGGATATAATGTGTTCAAATATAGGATGAGATCAGAGTTGTTGATGGAATGCTTAATTGATTAAACAATACTCTTTGCACACAGTGACTCAAATTAATTTCTTTGCCGTTCAGCGCATTTCATATTTAATTTATTACTTTGTAATATTCTTGTGAAAGAATCAGTAAATGAAAGCCACGGTAGTGGAACGCACGTTTTTACTTTCTTTAGCACATATTCAGTACACCGATAGAAAAGGTATTGCCTTCCACCCAAAACTTTGGATGCCGAGATTTGAACGGAAATACACGTATTTTGATCCCCTGAATGAACCAAAAAAAAAAAAAATGTAGAAGGTTCCTGTATATATGTGTGTATGTCCATGTTTCAAAAACAGAAGTCCTTTAATACCAACTATTTAAGTTTATGATCTTTCATGGATGCTACACGGAGCTTTTAAGAAAAATGCCTCACCCCAAATTATTCTTTACATGCAAACATTTTCGAGTAGTTTATTTTTTCAAAAATGCCTCTACGATTATGATTGGAATATCATATACTAAAGATATTTATCAGTTAGGTAAAATGCATAATTTGAATCTTCTGGGAATAGACTCTAAAGACCTTTTCATTCTGTATGAGTTTCGCATAACTGGTAAACTGTAAGATACTTGTATATAATTACTGTATAGCAAATGTAAATCTAGTCATAACACACAATACACATTTCTGTTGTGATTACTATTTCCGAGATATTCCTTATTATTGATTTCAATTATAAAATGACTAAAAATCTCCTCAGACGGGAATTAACCATTCCTTTCTTTTGTTTACTCCTACTCATGATAGAGACCGACATTTCAGTCACATACCAACAGCTTTTAAAATATTTGACTGTCGCATTGGCCAAGTATATTCCTTTATTTCTCTTATACTTTTAAGGAACTAAGTAATAAGACATTACCCTCCAAGGTGTAGCGGCTATCATGAAAACCGTGGAAGCAGGTTCAAACCTGGCGGAGGGTGATAGATTTTTTCGAATGCAAAAATCCTTGCCATATCTGCCTTTGGAACGGAAGTAAAGCCGGTGGTTCTGTATAATGTTTACGTGCACGTAAAAGAACCCCAAACCAAAAAATAAAAATATTTCTGGGCAAAATTCTACTATTTCGCGTCCGCAAGTCGTGATTGCGTCCTACAGTGGTCGACCGTCATGTCGCTTAGCGGCAAATTCTGGAACTAGAAAATCAAAACAGATCACAGAAACATCGTAAGGATACCCTATGCTGCACTTAGGAGCTACAGGAAATTAAGTAATAAGATCATTCCTGATAATATTTATCTTGATTAGCATAAATTAGATAGAAGAATAGGTAGAGGAAGTCGTGTGAATGGAACAGATCAGTTTTTTTTCCACTAGAATTTTATACCACATTACAGATTCCTCAACACTAGGAGAAGTTTCTGTAGAATATATGAAGGATAAAATTCCATATTGTAATCCCCTAATGGAAATATCGGAGCTTTCTTTTTAATACAAAACTTGCATCACGGGCTAATGCCCGATTCATTATTTTCTGGGGTAGCAAAGGGACTGAGGCGGCTGTAGATATCTGTTTGCACAAGTTTTTCCGTGCCATGATTCTTTTATTAAAAAGCAGATGGTCCGCCCCATAGACGTAGTAATGTCAATATGGAGTTTAATACACGGACGCATGCGACACACAGAGAAAGAGAGATGTGAAACCGTGTAGTTGCGAGCTTGCCCATCGGCATTCATCCTACGCCCAAAGCCGCTCTTTCAGCTTGGACGCACAGTTCTGGAAAAAAAAAAAAATACACACTTTTTAATAAAGTCACAGCTTGGAATGTTGTTTCGTGGCCTGTGAGTTTTTCAATTTTTCTGTGGTTAACACTTTAGGCTCTGCTTTCCAAATACTGAACGAGAGTGAGTTTCAAATAACTCTTGAACCATAGAGGTCATCACCATGTTTGGGCTTGAGTCATATTACTTCGTTCCTCTATGCTCGTAATCTGTGGTGTACAGCAAACGATACTCCTTGGGAGAACTGAAACCTCACATTGGAGAGAAAATCTTGATGTGTTCTATTCACGCGATTTTTTTAAACATTATTGTTTATACCACTATACATAAATAAAAAAGATATTGCATTCTTCAAAACAATTCGATTACGAGATTTTTCCGGAAATATTGTTTTAGAGCACCATGAATAAAATAAACTGTTTAGAAAACCTCCACGCTCGTGTGTGAGCATGTGTATGTCTGCGAATAGCAATTTAAACATAAAAAGGAGAAAAACTTCACTTGTTATTTAAATTTAATATTTTTTAAAGATGCGAAAAAACTATTTAAAAAAAATCCTTGCAATCTTTGTAAGGAAGGGTACTAATAATTTGTGTGTTTTTAAGAAAAGGCTTCAAAGTGGTTTCAATAAAATGCCACATAGGGGAACATCGAAGTAGTAAAATTGATTTTCTAATATATTAAGGCTAGAATTGTAATTTTTTGTTCAGGCACTATTGGCAAAACAAAAGCAGTATTCATATGGTTTCATTTAAAATAGGCATTTTCATTCTGTATATATTAATCAATTTATTAATAATTATAATCACTTGTATCCATTAATTAAGATAAAATATCCTATAGATACTCAGCTAGATGGCCATTTTTACTTTTTCTACACGTACTATGTACAGTGTATAGAGAAGGTATTGCATTCCACCCAAAAATGTGATACCGAGATTTCATCGGAAATGAATGTTTTAGGGTTTCCTGTATCCAAAAAAAAAAGTATTTTTGGAAAAAGGTGCGTGTATGTGTGCGTGTGTGTGTGTGTGTGTGAACACGATAACTCATAAATGAAAGACGGTAAAATACTAAACTTGGTATTTAAGCTTAGTATCTTCCAGGGATGTGACCCGAATATTTTCAGAAAATTCCACCCATACCAAACTTCCCTTTATATAGAAACAATTTAGAAAATTTTGATTTTCTCAAAAATGTGTGATTTTTTAAGGTTTTTAATTAATATTTATATGACAAATAAAATGTATAACTTAGAATATCCTCTAAGTTGTCATTATTCTGAATGAATTATTCTGAATTTTGCGCAACTGGTAAATGGTGATGGAGAGAAGCT
The DNA here is from genome assembly GCA_030762935.1 of Hymenopus coronatus. Classification (NCBI taxonomy): domain Eukaryota; kingdom Metazoa; phylum Arthropoda; class Insecta; order Mantodea; family Hymenopodidae; genus Hymenopus; species Hymenopus coronatus. The sequence goes on along the minus strand of CM060896.1, from coordinate 85,053,176 downwards.
TACTACACAAAAAAAGTTCATAATAATTTGCCATATATGCTTTTTTCGTGGAATTCACCATTTCTGAGATATTCGTTATTGTTTTCAGATTTAAAATATTTAGTTTTCTCCGACGGAAATTTTTAAACCCCTGGCCCTGTATAGAAATGGATTTCAAAAATATAGAAATGGATTTCAAAAATATGGCAATCAGCTTTTAAGAGATTTGACATTCGTTTTAGACTAGTGTATTCCCTTATTCTGCTTCTACTTACAAGGAAGCAAGCAATTAAGAAAATATCTACTGCTGTTTATCTAGATTATAAAGTAGATAGAATAATATGCTTTTTAACAATAATATGTTACAGTGATATAGAGAAAGTCATGTGAATGGAATACGTCAGAATTTTTATATTTGAATTTTTTAATGTCTTTGTAAGAAAGAGTCTGGTTGAAATTTAGCTATAGGGGGTTGTTTTTAAAAATAATTATTTTATGTCAATGTAGGGAAAAATTGCAACAAAAGTGCAAGATTATATTATAATTACTTTTTTTCAAAGTAACTAATGAACAATGTTATTTAATAATAAATATAACACAAAACCTTCAGTGTTTTTTTAAATGTATTGTTGTGGGAGAAGATAGATTTTGAGTATGGGAAACATATAAAAATCTAAATTATTTTTACCAAAATCGCTTTAAAAAGCACTTATGTGTTTTCTTGAAGATACACATATGAAAAGTGAACTGTATAATCTAGAAATTTCTAGGAATAGCATGTGAAGTACATGTTTTTCGGAAGGAATTCTGTGTAGGCTTTTGTAACTGGCATGCATAAAGTGCACTACGCAAGAAATGTACATCTTCTTAAAATACACTATTTATTTAAAATGTTTTTGTAGTATGTCATTTCCAAGGCAATGTTATCCCTTAGTTAACGATTAGAATTTTTCAACTTTATCATTGTTTTCAATTTATTTTCTTTATATTAAAATTCTTTCGTTTATATAACTTCCTTTAATATCTGTGATCATATCCGGGACTTGGACTTTAGAAACAATTTGTTGACTGTGGTTCTTGAACGATGAATCACTTTCTTCTTCTTTAAACTCACGCACATTCACTCACATATTTATACTCTGACTCTGTGGGGGATAGGGAATGATTCCGGCAAAAGAATGATTCCGCTCCAGCCAGGGATCGAACCCGGGACCTCTTGGTGAGAACTTAGTTCGCTAACCTTTCGATCACGGAGGCAGTCTTAAAGTTCTAATTTGCAGTTGTTTGTCACGTTTGCGTGGTAAAATCCATGTCCATTTCTAAAGGTGCACTGGGAGTGAATTATCAAAACTCCAGGTTTATATAGATACTTCTGAAATTGTTATTGTGATTGCAATATTATTTAGTTGGTATGTATACTAAATTTAATACATATTGAGTAAGTGGCTTGGGTTATAAATTATATAATACATTTTATTTTGTAAATATTTCTGATAGTTTGAGAAAATTGGTTAGAATTTTTGCATTTGCAACTTTGAACCATAAAAAAATTAGTGAAAGATATCTTTATTTAACTATGATAAAGGAATATACATTTTTATAAACTTATAAGAGAATTTAGTCCTTTCTATTCATATTTTCATTGAAAAATATCTTTAGAATTAGTTTTGCTATTAGCATGTTTTTTGTCTTGTAAAATATAAAGATGGGTACTTCTGCACATTATGGAGAATTTTTAATCAAATTTAAGTAAAAAATGAGACAACAGAACATTTTAAGAGTGTGAAAACTTAATTTGAAGAAAAATTCTGATTTGTAAAATAATAAGCCATAAAACAGGCGTATTGTGCGAGGCTGTAGTGTCCAAAACAAGGAAATATGGTGTAAATGTTGACGCTTTATGAAAGTCCAAAGTTTTTAAAAATCATTTACTAAAAGTAATAATTTATATTACCTTAAAAATCCCTAAAGGGACATAAGAGACACTGGGGCTGGATTTTTGTGTAAAAACAACTTTGTCGATGGTTATGTTATATAAATATTATATACGTACTTGTAAAACATTTTGGCCAAACTTTTTTCGTAATACTCTATTTTTAAAAGCCCAAGCAACATATATAAATTACCCATATGCTACCTTTAACACTACCTCTACTTTTTTTAAAGTTGTTTCTTTCAATTTTACTCAATTTTACATTTTGTGAGTATTAAATATATACCTTATTTTTCAGTTTTGCTATAATTTATATAAAAATGTACATGCATGATCTCAAGTGTGCTATCGGAAGATTTCAGTGTGAATTTTATGCACTGGTTCAACAAATTTAATTTGTATGAAAAAATAAAGGCAAATTTAATACCAATAAGTTCCTGAAAGCAAAATATTATTCCTCTGCTTCTCGCAGCTTAATTCAAGTACTTATTTATATTACTGATCTCAAGTATAAGAAAATGTCACTTTCACACCTATCTGACAAGTTTGAATGCTCAAAGTACTTTTTGTATATTTTATTTTTTACTAGTTAAAAATATTTAATTGTATTACTTGAGCTCAGCTTTTGCATCGTAATTACTTTATTTTCTCGTATGTGGCAGTGTTAAACTAAACAGTTTCAATCGTGAAAAAAAAATTCTTAATCAAATTGTCCATCAGGGAAGAGAAAATCACATACATGGAACACAAACACAGAAACATAGAACATTAAACATGCATAACCATAGCGGGATTCAAACCCGAGGCCCTTTCACGGCAGAGCGTCATCTCAATTCTAATGTTCCTTAAGACTTCTGATGATCACTGTTCGCTATGTATTTATGAGGAGTAATGTAATGTGGATAGTTATATGGAGGTTTACCTCGATTAACATGAACTGGATAGTTCGTCTACTCGATAGTAAAATAGTGTCCTGGGAAAGTCAAGTTATTTATTTAAAATCTAGTTCCTTTATTTATGATATAATTTGTGGATATGGTTTCATTCCATTTTATGTGCAAAGGGAATATATACATATATTTTCGTTCAGAGTATTTTGAGACACCTCGGTTCCCAGATGTTACTATGGCGACACTTAGCGACAGCCACCGGTGAGCCCACGAGTCACTATTTCCCTCTTCCACTCCCCTTGTCCGCAAAAACTCGGACCGTAGTATAGAAGGATGGAATGAAAGCAAAATAGCTATGTACAACTTTAAATTTGGATAGGTAGAGTCAGACTGAAAAATTAAATGCCATAGCCGGTATTTGAACCACGGATCTCCCGGCCTCTAGCCGGTTGCTCTACCACTGAGCTACCATGACTACCATTAAATTTGTCTGACTCTGATTCACATGGCGTGTGTGAAAAAGCAATTACATCAAAACTAATTGACCATAATAGTTGTCTATACTATGAATCCTGGAACTTAAAGTAATTGCGACATTGTAAGTCGCTTTTGGGGAATGTCATCTCAAAATAGTTTGAGATCACTCTGTGGTTTACCGGGAAACAGTTGAGAAATTCAATGTCGTGCCAGCATGTTGCCATAGTAGCGTAGTGGTAGAGCAACCGGCTAGAGACCGGGAAATCCGGGTTGAAATCCCGGCTATGGTATTAAATCTTTCATTCTGACGCTGTCTATCCAACTACTGTACTACACACGCTTGTGTGAAGAAAAAAAAAAAGTTAAATCAAGACTTTAAAGTTGTTGCTCTGTTAACAAAGGCGCGGATAAAATCTAACAGCTACTTAGCAGTTCCTAAATAGAAGAATACAATCTATATTAGTACCCATACAGAGGACACTTTTTCTTCGTTGGGTGATCATTGTTTACTAAGCGAGCCCCACTGAGCGAATAAAGTGTAACAGTGGATTACTGGCACAAATATAAAAGCAAAATATACTGTCTATTGTCCAAGAAAAGCGGTCACAATAACTGAAAAGGCATTAGCGGAATGAAATTTTGTCTCGTTCCCTTATATATTTAAGAAAATATCTGGTATGTTACACTTATTAGACATTTTCTGTCTATTTTACAACACGCTATTCTAAGTCTTTAATCTATATCGTTCAAATCGTGGTAAACATGAGAGGAAATACTTTTATTATACATTTGATTGTAGTTAAAAGCTAAATTAAGCTAAAGTGATAGTCATATTTTTTAAATGTGATCATGTTGAAATTGGGTCTTTTTGCATGCCCAGGAGTAAGGAAACAAAACAAAAATTAATAGACACTTCCCAGTTGAGAAAAGTATAACTATGGGCAAATGTAAACTAATAACACATTTGGCCGCGCCGTTGCCGAATGGTTAGACCATTCACCTCTCACCTAGACAGCCCGGGTTCGATCCCAAGCGACCGTATGTGAGATTTGTGGTGGACAAAACGGTGCTGGGGCGGGTTTTCTCCGGGTTCTCCGGTTTCCCCCGTCATCGCATTCGATTGGTGCTCCATCTTCATTCCATGTATCACCAGTGTCATCGCGTGCGGTGCCTTGGTAGTAACAGCGGGCGTAAAACACTACAAAAAAAAAAATAACACATTTCGGAAATAGTTAACTCTATAGGAAAAAAAAACCTGTCTCTTACGGTTTACCATTATATAAAAGTAATTCAGAAAGAGGAGTACTACAGTACTATTCCCAGAAAATTTAAGTACATCTTTGATTTGTCATGAAAATATTTTAAACATATGATGGGTTAATCAAAATCGATGAAATAATTTTTGAGAAAATTAAAATTTCCGAAAAATCTTCCCTGAAGTAGGCAGTTTGGTGGCGATTTTCTTGAAAATATTCTTGTCGCATCCTGGAAAGATACTGAACTTAAATGCAAAGTTTGGTATTTAACGGATTTTCGCATATATTTTATATATTTGGGATTCACTGGTCCTGAAGGTATTTCCGGTGAAGTCTTTGTAATGAATATTTAAGTACATTGTATGTACATGGTAGAGAAAGTAAAAATATTCATGTAGTGTTACAACGTCGAGTAAAATGCAACTCTAACTCACATCGAAGTTCAAATCGTATTATCTAGCCTGTTGTCAAAATAAAACTTTTCTATGTTTCGAATGAAATGGTAGTAACTTGAGCAGCGTAATGAAACTTTGTCAGGTTATTAAATCTAATAATCTGCTAAACAAAGTGTCAGGTGTTTCGGAAGCGCCGTGGTCCCGCTTTATGATATATGTGAAGACCAATTTATGACTCTGACCTCGCTTTTCTCTTAACTGCGCAGGCAGAAGGAGAACAAAAGGCCACTTTCCTGGTAGCCGTGCCAACTTCACCCCTCCCTTACAAGTATGTGTATGATATCAATTACCGGCCAGAAGTGACGACGGCACTTATCCTCCACTACAAGCTCACGACACTATTATCTCATACTGCTACCGCATCCGCTCCAGCTATCAGCACCTCTTCCTCCCTCTCAAGCAATTGCTCGTCCGAACAGACGGGAATACCATTGTTCTTCACTTCTGGGTCGCTGGTGCTCAGAAACACCTTGATGATTTAGTCGCCCTAGATGAAAGACAGATGAAAATATCTGATGTATTTCCACTCGCCTGACTTTCTGTACATCTCTACAACAGTTGCTGACTTCATATCACCAAGGCCGCGGATTTATTTATTTTAATTTTTTTTATATAAAATACAGCCCCGGAGCCTTGTCAGGGCTCCAGCGCTGTATTCCTTTTTACCTCTTTTTCTAGTTTCTAAATTTCCTTAGTTGACCTATTCGTTTTCCTTTTTACGCATACATACACATACACATTTACACCCATGCCCAAGGTGGGACTCGAACCCACGAACCCGTGCGCCGCGAAGCACCAAAGCGAGGCACTTTAGCGAGCACGGCTACGGGGACCGGCGGGTTCAAACCCGGCGGAAGCCGATGGATTTTTTCGGGTGTAAAAATCCTTAGCATGGCTTCCTTCGGAAGGGAAGTTAAGCCGTTGGTCCCGTGTCGTAGATTTGCGGCACGTAAAAGAACCTCAAGCCTGATACACAGGCACCTGAGCAAAATTAAGCGGTCTTTCACACCCAGAATAGAATGGGACGCTGAGAACCACAGCAGTTAAAGAGCGTCCATAAATAACACGCCATTTCCATTTCTCTGCAACAAATTGTCATTAAACAGCTTATAATCTATTTACTTCAAGCTAATCCAGAAAATAATTTGCAGAAATATTCTTACTTCTTGCTTCCTTGTAAGTATAGCACAATAGGTTAAAGTGATAGTCAAAAGCTCGTTGCTATGTGACTGAAGTTTCTTTGTTTGTATGGACAAGAGTTGACAAATTCCCGTATGAGAAACGTATAAGTATTTTAAAGCTGAAGCCAATAACCAGCAATATATGAAAACGATCAACTCCACGAAAAAAAATGTATATAACATAAATTGTAGGTTTTAACGAACTTTACATTTTTTTGTTAAGTTAGTATTGTCTATCTCTTACGGTTTACCACTTCTGCAAAATTCCGTAAAATTCATCCACAATAAAGTAGTCTTCAGATGTTACTACCAGAAAATTCAAGATATACATTTTATTTGTGTCTTTAACATACGACATTTTAATCAAAATCGTTAGAGCCATTTTTGGAAAATAAAAATTTAGGTAAAAAGTTCTATGTAAAGTGTAGTTGGGGATGGGGGAATTTTCTTGAAAATCTTCGTGTCGTATCCTTAGAAGATACCAAAATTAAGTACCAAGTTTGGTATTTAATGGTCTTTTCATTTTTGAGCTATGCTGTCGACAGGCACCCACATCCACAGATACGCACGATCCTTTTTCTAAAAATGCTTTGTTTTAATTCACGGGCACTCAAAACATGTATTTCCGGTGAAATCTCGGTGTCGAATATTTAGGTGCATCACACTACTTTCTCTATACACCATGAACATAGTACGTGTAGAGGAAAAATAAATAGGGAACAGTAGGAAGTATCTTATGTTTAGAAACCAAAAACATTTTTTTTTATCGGTTACCACTTGAAAGCCTGTTGGAAATTATTGAAGTCACATGTTGCAAAACAGAAAAGTGGAGTATATGGTCTACTTGCACACTCATATGTTTGAACTTTCTTCAGTACATGTGTATAATGCGTATAGTAGGTATAGAATCCAAAAATGTCAAAGCGAGATTTCACTGAAAATGCATGTTATGAGGAACCCTGAATTCAGAAAAAGAATTTTTAGAAAAGTCCCCGAGCGCGTGTGTTAAGTGCTTGTGGATAGCATAACTCGACTACTAAGCTTGGTATTTAACAGACTTTTCGTTTTTAAGTTCAGTATCTTCAAAGGATGTAGCACGAATGTTTTCAAGAAAATCCCAATATTCCAACTATCCTTTACATTTAACATTTTTCGAAATTCTTTATGTTCTCAAAAATGCTTTTAACCATTTTGATTAAAATATCACATGTTTAAGATATTTTCATGGTAAACGAAATGTATATCTTGAATTTTTTGGAAATAGCTTCTGAAGACCTCATTATGGATGAATTTTGCACAACTATAAATCGTGAGAGAGAGAGAGAGAGAGAGAGAGAGAGAGAGAGAGATAGAGTGTGTGTGTGTGTCTTATTACACAAAATGCACAAAACATTACATCTCAGGATATGTCAGCCTATATTCCATGTTAGTTTCATTAAATATGAATAACGTCTTCAATGTAAGGTAACTTAATTGTTTTTGTCTTTACAGGTAAGCCACAAGAGAGATGGTTTAAGAGAAGTAAGGGTAGGTGAGTGACATTGTATATTAATGGTATAAAACTTTAGAATATGTAGCTACGAGAAAATGCTATATTTGATTGTTATTATCTAAAATAATGAGTCTGTCCTAAAAGTAATATGTTTTATACGTAAATAAATTTGTGAGGAATATAACATGAAAATTTCTAAGACAGAGACAAAAGTAATGGGAAAGATTCAATTAGAACAAACATAAATTATTTTATCATAAGTATATCGAACAGGCAAGCCATGGATACGGTATTGGCTATGATGGAGAATATGATGTTGACAATTAAATATGTACATTTCAGAGAATATGTGGAACAGTTAATACAGTATTCCAAAGAAAAATATAAATATACGGTTGTATCAATTCTTAACATACGGAAGCGAAGCTTTGACACTAACTAAAAAGAGCTAGTATAAAAGCTTCTGAAATGAACTGTTTAAGGGGTGTAAAGGGTTGTAGTTAAAATATAATCTATTATAAATTAAAGTATAAAAAAATTACAGTGAGCGGCAAAAGAAAGGTAACTGGAATTATCGCTCGTTTACTGACTAGGTTTCAGTGGTAGCAAAGTGTTTATTTCTTGTATTTAACAGTTTGTAATATTGTGTATTCAGTGTTCAAGGTTTTTTCGTTGAGCATTATTTCCGGTCATAAGGAAGTTGAGCGTCACAGTGGACATTTTTTGTGTCCTTGCAACAACATACGTTCATCAACTTTTCAACAATGTTAGAAGTACCGTTATGAACGTTGTGTGAGATAGAATAGTGTAAATTTTAAACGCATTCTGTATCGATGCAATTGAGATATGTGCTGTCATTGTTAATTATGGCATGTTATAATTGTATATTACTTTTCTGAATATGTTTGTAATGTCAGTTACCTTTTTTACCTCATACTCTACTAAGCTTCTTTAATACGAACGAAACGTTAAAGGCTTAAAAATACAAGGAGGATATTGAAAAAATGCTCGACAATAGAATTACAAAACAAACAATAAAATAAATCTTAAAGAAAAGGATCTGTGGGTAGTCCCAGCAAACAATAGCTGGAGAATCTTGAAGACGGAGTGGAAAACTAATTGCCTGTACCATGAAGTGGAGAAGAAGAGGAACAAAAATGAGAAGAAATATATAACCTAGAGATGACTTTAAAAATACTATGACGAATTGGATTGGATGATGAGGGGTGAATTAAGTAAAACAAAACAAAGGCCCTTCCTGTCATAAATAAAAAAAATATATATATATATTTTTCGCCTAAAATTCAAACTTTTAAGGGAAACTTAGTAGTCCTTGAAAACTTTCACAGAGTATGTTAACAGCTTTTCTAGATCGACTCTGCAATGTGGGGTTAGCGTGTCCGCCTCACATTCAAGCGGTGCCGAGTTCGAACCTCGGTTAGTGGGCTTTCTCTTAACTTGAGAACACAACGATCAAGAACTTTAATCTCCTTGGAACTCTGGTTTATTCGATTATCATTTCACCAATTTCATTCATCGTCCGACATGACCTAGTAGGTTAAGGAAGTTAAAAAAATCATTATTTTTAAATATAGGAAATACAAATGGATAAAACTATATGCCTTACTTTCAGGTATGAAATGCCAACCCATTATGATAGATTTATAAATGTAGTGACTGCATAAAATTAACGTAATTTAATGTCATTTGTTTACCACAGATTTTCTTTCGCACAGAAATACAGGATGGCGATCATCGTACAACCATATAGTATGCATATTGTTCAGTTTGCTTTCGTACTATATTTAATCTTCTTCTACTCATTCAGGTTCATTTAGAGGTATTCTGTTGAAAAAAATAAATGTTTGTTCAACCAACGCTCTCGGAGCAAGTTGATGGCCTCAGGAAAGCGTTTTTGCCCCATTACGTGAAGGAAGAAAGCAAGCTTCGAGTTCGCAAGACATAGTAAGCAAGAACCTTAGCAAACAATTGCGGATTTACCTGTACAGGCTGCAACTGGTCCAAAAGTTGTTCCCAAAAGACAAGGCAACATGAATTTTGTAGAAGTTTCCAGAAAATAAACTACCTTTAAACCGATTTTAATCGTGAGCTTACCTGCCACTTAAGCGGACATAGTGTGAGGTATGAGAAAGTGAGCATGGTATCTTTTTAGAGGTTAAATGGTTATTTTCGATAATTCTCTGTGTCAAGTCACAAAGGAGACATTCAATTAAAAGGGTACTGAAGGTAACAGTCACATAAGTTGCTGCTCAACAGCACTTACAGTACATAATACAGATCGTGACATAGTATATACAGAGCTGGAAGTGAATACGGAAAATAATTTGATATGTATTGTTTTTTACCAATAAGAGCACCACATTTTGTTCACTTGCCGACAAGATTGTCATAAACGAATCATAAATGTCAGGGTCTAAAGTGTTTTGAACCACCCTGCGTTATGTCTCTCTTGATTCATAAATCACGCAATGGCCAGCTTCTGTGTTTAGTACTACTCACATACAGCCGACTTGCATTTAAGTTACTCAAAGGAGGACCGATTAAATAGAAAACTTTCATTTATGCAGCAGATGCCATTACATATACTAAATTAGCAGATATTAATTTATTTTAAGCCGCAACTGGATAATATAGTAACGTGGCGACACACAGCACAATCTGACTAGCATTGTTGGTTTTTAAGTAATTATTATCATTTATAATTTGTTATAAATTGAGAATTAGTATAATCTGCGATATATAAACCGTAATATTTCCAGTGTAACAAAGGTCCTGAGACACAAGTTTCCTTAATTATCACCTTTTTAGAAGCAATAAGGGTGTTTTTATCATCTAAAGAAAGCAAGTGGAAATGCTTACTTGTTGGTTTGGGTTATGTATTCATTCAATAAAACCAAATTATAGTAAAGCATAAAGAAATTGTGTTCAATCTTCTTAAGTTGAACCATGATTCCTAATCAGAAAATTTATGAAAACAAAAACCTATGGTTACATAAATTGAAGTTTCAGTGAGATTAATTTTGTTCCCTCATATCACACCACCTATAATCGATCAGGGCAAAGGACAGAGAAGGGTCAATCGTATGACCTGTTGCGAAAACTATCACCGGGCGTCTGAAATAGGGAATAATAGCCATTCTAAAAACATCGTGAAATTTTCCTCATGGACATAACTGCAGAAAATAGCGAACAACTACCATTATTGGTTCATTACATATCATCCTCAAACGTTCATATGAATATTTGCAATTTGCCTGCAGTATCATGGTAGATAAAGCGGGCGTTAAACACTGGAATAAAAAACGGAATATTTGCACTTATTCACCTCTCACTCTATGTACATTACTATGAACTTAGATATATGAGCGAGTATATTTACACTCTAAATAAAAATCGTAGCAGTAATTTGTCGTTTTCTTTTCAACCACCTGTTTGGCGCCTCTGGTGGGTAACTAGAGGAATATCATATAATGGCGGGTTTAGACAATTGAAGAGAGTTTGATGTAGTATGAGATAATAAACTTGTCGAATTCTATAACTTCTGCAATGCCATGTCCTTGTAGAATGTGGTGTTGCTGACATACTAAGGAGCATCTAAGATCACTAGGCTTTGGTCCCCGTTTCAAACGACATTAAGTTGAAAGCTGCTACATTGTACTGCAATTGTTTGCTCTTCATGTTTGCTTACAGTAGTGGAGGTAACGAAGTGGAGGGAAACACATCGGTGCAGTCCGATGAAAGTTGTTAATTAATGCAGGTAACGCACTTGGATTTATTAGATTGTTTCTATTTCCACATTGCTAAATAGTCTTGTCTAGTTCTTTATAAGCAAACATATGTCTAAAATAAAATAAACCTTCCAATCGAAATAAAAGAAATAAATCAATAATTTTGTCTTTGCATTTGAATCGACTTAGGAATTTAAGTTAAAATAGCAGCACATAAATACAAATGTTTCCCGTGTATATAGCTCACTTTAAAACTTACATTGAGTAACAATATATTGCGTTAGTATATGGCGCGAAAAGCGCTTTCTGTTAGGATGGTTTTGTATTTAGAAAAACTTCTCTCAACATCACATGTTCATTCTTGTGGATTTATACTTGCTGCCTATAATTGCGTCCCCCATATCACACATAGCTGCATATCCAACATTTTAATACAGAACATTTTCAAATTTAGTCACACTCTTGCATTAACCGAACCTAGTGGCGCTACTTTCAATGTCTGTTATAATTTATTCACTGTGCGAAGGGCTTCGAACGTTTCTAATCTTGAAGACTCATTCATTCATTTCTTTCTTAGTTTTTGTGTGTTTTATTAAACTATTCTATGCAGACCAGTTTTCATTTACGTTACCATAACTTCCCATTATTTGTTACTTAATAGCATAAATGCTGCAATTGTGGGTTTACGAGACGTAAGCAAAGGTAAATAATGGAAGGTACGATATAAGTCCCATTTCACTAAGGTGACCTCGACCATCCACCCCTTCTACTCATCGTTCGCTAATCTTCTGCAATAGTCAATCATCTACAAAACTCGCTGCCTAGTATTGACGTCATGTGCGGACAAATGACTAGCAGCAAACGCTGAATAAATATGAAGACGCTACAGCCTTTCTGTTGCACATGTGGTCAGCTTTCTTTACATCGCGGTATTCACTGTTGCAGGAACTGTCAATTTAGCACGTGAAGAGCGCCTGCAGAACCCCGAAGAAGGCCACATTTAGATCTGTGGACTAGAATACTAAACTGTGTGCTAGAATGTTCTCTATTTCTGGAAATTTCTGGTTATATTATTGATAGCTATAAAAGGGAAAGAACGAGCTCTGGAGAGTCAGTTTCGACTGTGAGTTATCAGCGTGTAGCAGTGTAGTATTGGAGAGAGTAACTACGAATATCGAAGCGACGAGAGTGGGCTTTGTTGCGATACCAAACTCAATAAAAATAATCGTTTTATACACATACTTTATAGTAAATAAAGAGTTCTCTTCACAATATTCTTCAGTTTATCACTGAAATATCTTATCTGGAATACACAGCAGCGTGTCTGAGCCATCAAACAGGTATTTGCCGACAAGTGGTAAGGGCGTTTGCATTAAGCATTTCGTAAACCGTACGGATATGCCAATAAGTTACATTCTACATGTTCGAAAATTTAAAATTGCATATTTTGGTATGCCTAAAATTGCATTAAGCTGTCTACCCTTCTTGTATGTTACACAGGAATTCCTAGGGCCAGAGGCCTATCGAGGAGCCGAGAACATTGAATCAGATAATCGGGAACCGGAAGGGGATCGTCCGTAGTCAGGCATTAAGTTACTATACCCAGTATCTGCTTAAGTTTGAAAGTTGTTAGCCTATCATTGTTTCAAACCTTCAATATACATAAAATAAAAATTCTTAGCATGGCTTTCTTTGGAGGAAAAGTCTGATAAAGAAGCCTCTGGACCAAATTAAGCGGTCTTTCACGCCCAATATAGACTGTGACGCTGAGAACCACAGACATTAAAGAACATCCATTAAGAAAACTTCCATTTCCATGCCATTATTAATAACCTTGTGGCTAGTTCGCAACAAGTCTTCAGATAAGAAATCTTGACCGTTCTTGTTTTTATTTCGGAACTTGTGGTTCAGACTTTAACAAGATTAATTAGATTTTTCTAGTCAGGATAAAGTATTTGCATAGCATGTTATATTTTATTACTCTGCTAAAAGTTGCTTTTACATACAGCACTGCTTAGTTTTAAAACAATGCTCAAAAGCATTTACCTTGTCTTCTCACCATTTCAGCTGATTTATTCCGGACATTAATGGTGCACTTCTCAGTGATATATTTCATTCCAGAGGTAGAAAATGCTTACAGTGTTATCTTGTATTTTACTTTCTGCTATTCTTCTTTATCTGCTAGATTGTAAACTACCTCAATTAATTTTCTTGTAAAAATTTTCTTTCCAGTTGATTTCACAAAATTCGCAAACATAGAGCTTCTTTACCAGCTGTGGACTGTTGCAGCGCATCCAAAATAAGTAAATAACGGGGCTATGTGCAGAAAGCTACAGAAAATTTCAAAATCAAATAAATTCTCTGCCCGTTCTAAGCTCTGTGTGTGCTGCAGGTTTGTGTTTGTTCTACGAGTCATTGCAATGCTTTTGAAGCTAACTTTCAAAGAAGTTTTCGAAACTATGTAATTTTATTGGAAAACAAGTTCAAAGCAATAAGTTCTGTTATCTTGAATATCTTCATTGTCCTGGCATCACCATAACAATCCAATTTCCTGACTAATGAAGACATGAAGTGAAATAATTGAATTGAAACATTAAAAAATGGCAAAATATATTTTAAGGACAGCCCCTGAGTAATTTACGAGTCCAATTTTTAAAATTAAATTCAGTGCGGTTTTTTTTTAATGTAATTGAACAATTAAAATACCAAATTAAATATTTTAAATTCAAAATTAACAAATGTTATAATTCATTTTAATTCACTCTGGTACATTTTTAGTCCTTTACATAACAATTTTTACTGAAAATATATAATCAACCTAATAATATAAATTATAATGCTGAATATTTTCATTTAATAACTTAGATGGTTTCAAAGATATTAAATAGAATTGTAAATAACAAGGTGGTTTATAATTATATGTTATCGGGAACATATATTTTGAGGCATTTTGAGCTAAAAACAGAATTTTAGACAACACTCCATATGTGGGTCTGTGTGTGAGTGTATGCCTGTTAAGAGCAATATTTCAGAAACAGAAAGTACATACAAAATCTTATTCTATTCTAGTCTGGAATCTTCAGAGGATGCGTCACGAAGATTTTCAGAAAATTCGCACATTCTAAACCAACCTTTACAAGAAATTTTTTTTTGAAAATCTTTATTCCATCAAAAATTGGTATTACTGGCCTCAGAAAAATGGCCACCACGCCACGGGATATATAAACTCCTAGTATTATTATTCTACACCGATGAGTTTTGCAGAAAATATTAGTCCAATGGCTGCCACAGGGTTAGTAATGTGTATAGCGCTGTCCAGAGCTTAAGCTGGGAGCATATACTGCTGCTTGTTTTCATGAAAAAAAAAAGTTTTATTTATGGACGCTTTTTAACTGCAACGGTTTTCAGTGTCCCAATCTGTATTGGGCCTGAAGGACTGCTTAATATTGCTCAGAGGCTTCTTTATCAGACTTGACACGGGACCAACGGCTACACCTCTGTTGCGAAGGAAGTCATGTTAAGGAATTTTACTCCCGAAAAAGACCATTGCCCTCCGCCGGGTTTTAACTTGTGACCTCGGGTACCAGAGGCTAGCATATTACCTCTAGACCACGGAGGATAGCGTTTGCATGGATATTAAACTGGTTGGTAATACTACATTAATATTGCCAGTATATTTTTCAACCACTATGAAATATTGGTGTACGCTTATCCAAGGTATTTTGAAAATAAATTTATTCTTCTATAACCGTGCTGGATGACTCAGGTGGTTTCGTCAGTGGTCCGTATTCGGGAGATCTCGGGTTTGATCCCCGTGGACGGGCTACCTGATCCCCGAGGAGCCAGGCGAATGCTGGTTAAATGCATTACATTCCCCGAATTTTCTCGTGCACCATTTCCTAATCATCTGTCTTACTGGTTTGAAGAACCAGACAATGGTGTTCGGCGGTTTGCGCCTGGATTGCGCATTGTAAAAGGGTTATACTGACGTCGTAACTACTCTGTTGTCTTCGGGTTTGGAGCTCCCTATGGGGGTCCGCCGGCAGGCTCGGGACTCGTGAGCAGGTTCTAGAACGGCGTTCCAACTGTAATAGTTAGGGACTCCGTCCTGCTTGCTCCCGTCGGGTTCCGGCTCTAGTCGTCCTTGGTGTTCTCATGCCTGCCTCCTTGAGGCCACATAAAAGGCAGAGCGCTAAAATAGCTTACATCCAATGTGTCCTGGGCCCCATCAGTGTCTAAAGCTACTCTTAACGTTCTTCTACAAGTATCAGACCTTTTCCTAGATGAAACATCTGATGTGTTCATTCACATGGCTTTCTCAACAACTCTGTAACAAACTATCGTTAAAAACTTATGCTGTTATCTACTTCATGCTATTCGAAATAAACATTAGCAGAAGTGATTTCTGGTAAGTAGAAGGGTAATAATGTGATACGCTAGGCTAAGACGATAGTCAAACCTTCCAAAAGCTGGTTGACATATGATATCCGTATTTTCGTATTTCTGGAAGATTACAAATTGGCTTTTGTGAAAAATTGAAACTGAAACTAATAATAATGAATATCTAGGAACTGGCAATTCATCAAAAAACGTAAATAGTGCGATCTAGGTTTTGTGTTGTTTACCAGTTAACGCAAAATTCAGTAAAATTCATTCAGAATAAAAAGGTCTTCAGAGATTACTCCCAGGAAATTCAAAATATAAATGTTATTAGTCATGTAAATATCTTTAATATGAGACATTTTAATCCAAATCGTTATAGCCTTTTTTGAGAAAATCAAACATTTCAAAATTTTCCATGGAAAGGGTAGTTTGGGGCGGTAGAGGGGTTCTCAAAATCTTCGTGTCGCATCCTGGTTAAATACTACACTTAAATAACAAGTTTGTTATTTTACTAACTTTTCGTTTTTGAGTTATCGTGTTCACAGACACAGGGACCTATATCTAAAAATGTTTTTTATGCACGGGACTCTAAAACGTGTATTTTCTATGAAATCTCGGTAAAGAATTTTTGGGTGGAGTATAGTTTCTTTTCTAACACTACATAGTGCGTGTAGAGAAAGTAAAAATGACTTTTTTGGGATACATTGGACATAAAAAGGTCTTTTTCCGCTGAAATCTCGGTATCGATTTTTGGGTGAAATGAAATAGCTTCTCTTTACACTATATACATAATACGTGTAGAGAAAGCAAAAATGTATTGCACTGTTCCCGAGACATTGAGCCTCACAAATGAATATAATGTTTATGATTTTGCGATCCCACATTCTCGTTATGTGTTCATACCAATCTGTTTTAATTGATCTATTAAGTAATTTATGGTAGCTTAAATCCGGTCACTCGCAATGGTCTAAGAATTATATTTCTGAGTTTTCAATTCTTCTTCAATTAGTCTTTATTTTCATTTTCATAACAAAGGACTGATATTGACTTTGTTTTATAACTTTAAGTAGCTGTTCTTGATTTATTCTGTAGCGTTGTCTGTATGACATTTACACAGATATTAGCACCATAACTATCATAGCATATGCATAGCATTATGAAATGTTATTTAATTTTGTGTCTGACTTTCGTATGGCCTTAAAAACGAGTGAAGCCCATATATCAGAAATTATCTGTTGTGTGGTCTTATTATACAGAACTATTTTACATCTTATATGATTATTATTGGAATGCCATTATGGTTTTTGCATATGAAATATTTATAAATTACACATTTTCCCTATTGTCTCTAACTATGCGATAGCTTTTTGAAGATAAGCGCTATTACAGTAAATATGGCGGGTCATCCGCAAAATTATTGTAGATATATGTAGTTATTTATCGTTTATTTAACTTAAAGAATAAGTTTTTTTTAATAAACCATATCTTACTTTAACTTCTACACTTTAAGAAAGCTGGGGATATAACATTAAAAAAATGAAAGAAAGCATCACTCTTAGTAATCAATACTTATTAAAGTAGCCATCTGAGTTCATTGAATGCCGTATCTTAAACTGTAAGAATAATCCGAAAATCCAAAAGTTTCTAATTATAGCTGTCATCTCATGCTTGGGACAATTTCTAATCATTTATGTATGTTCTAACACCAAAAAAAAAAAAAAAAAAAAAAACCACACAGTATGTATACAGAAAGTAAAACGTGAGGATTAACTTTTTACACACAGGAATTTAACTATGCTGTAGGAACTGGAAAAATATATAGTTAAGTATCGCTCCAAATTCTTATTTTCAATCACATGGTACTTATAACATTTAAATAAGGCTTTTTTAACTATCACTATGCTGCTTAACCAAATAAGGCACAAATTATTGCCAGAACTACAAGAATTTGGGAAAATTTTAGGTTACAATTCGAAAAAAGTTCTCAACCACTGTAATGAGGTAGAATTAGAATTATAATTATCTCAACTGTGGACCCCAACCATAGGGCCACAGTACTGCAAGTAGGCCCCATAGACCTTTGGAATTCCAGCGAGTTGCGGGGAGAAACCCGAAGGGAGACCAGATCCGGATGACGATGGGTGAAAGTATAGGGTTTCCAAATAGAACGCATCCGCGTCGCCCGGGACACTTCCACAACCTCTGAATCTCCGGCGGTACTGTGAGGGAACGCCCCACCTGAAGGATTCTGGAAGCAGGTTTTGACCGGAAGGATTCCTCAACGACGCTAGGAAACCTTTACAGCCACAACCCAGCCGCAAACCTCTAAATTACGTCGTCTGGTCTTGCAACATAGAAAATAGATGTTAAGGTAAAGTTGCATACAGGGAATAATGGACAATCAGTGGTAGAAGATGAATCAAGTCAGCATTTGCCTATAGACCCGTGGAAACCACGGAAAACACACGTGTTAAAGTGAGCGATTG
Organism: Hymenopus coronatus; assembly: GCA_030762935.1. Classification (NCBI taxonomy): domain Eukaryota; kingdom Metazoa; phylum Arthropoda; class Insecta; order Mantodea; family Hymenopodidae; genus Hymenopus; species Hymenopus coronatus. The sequence continues at coordinate 85,034,895 of CM060896.1, read as the reverse complement.
CAACGGATCAGACCGGAGGTTTACCGGATGGGAGCCGCAGAGCTGAGATTGCAAGTTCTATTTCAGTTTTAGACAGAGCCTTTCATATTGGTTATTGAGACAATTTGGCTACGGGAAAGGTGAACGACAGGTTTCGAGATTTCTTCGAGGTTAGAGTATGTTAGTTTAGGCTAGGTGTATGTAAATGAACTGGTTCGAGATAAGGGGTAAAAAATGGAATTTCTGAAAATTGACTTCTTTCCAATGCGAAAGAAGTTCTGTTTCCGTTCGTTCTGTCTGCTTGCACATCCGCAGCCATGTCGGTCAATCGACCAATGACAAACTAGAATCTGCAATGTCGCATCCCGTTCAGTCAGACAGCTGTTTGATAACAGAACGATTACCTGTCCCTAGTCCAGTAGATAGGGACGTTTCTCCATTGTAGGTGATAGTGCGAGTAAAATCTCCTGTTGCATCTCAGTGTTTCAACTGGTTTGAAATGCCCTGTGGCTGTATTGCTAATATATTTGCATATGTCCATGAAAGGCCGGAGGGAGTTAAACGTCCGTCTTGCAGTGGTTAGATCCCTTGACAAACCGCGTGTCCTTTTCGGCAAAGGGCGTAGTCGCATCCGACATTATTTTGGATTTGCATATACGGGCGGGGAAAGTTAAGGTTTGGACGGGATGCTGGTGGATGGGGGAAGAGAAGAAGATGATGTTACAGTAATTTCGATCCACAGCTCCAGGCTCCGCATCAACAAGAAGACGTCCCTTGTTGCGAAGTTGGAAACATGCACATCCAAGAACAAATGCCCTTACCATATTTGCAGCTTCTGGGATGTAACGTATAAAACAAGCAGCAATACCAGCTCCAGGCAGATCCATTAGGTTTTATAACAGTCGTTGATTGGCCAAGTGAGGTGATCACTACCTCAAAATCGAAGAAATAAAACAAAGATAATGTACCCATGAGGGATATTTTCTATAGAGTTCGCTATGCGATAAAAAGAGGACTAATACATACTTTTGCATTAATATTCTTATTTCATTCTCTGTGCCTTAAGCTATTATATAAAAGTTTTCACATTCATTAACATTTTTAATATCTGTATACAAACTATGTACATAGCATAAACTCAACATTTGTTACAGATATTTCACTGAAATAGATCTTTGAGGTCCTCTGAGCCCCCCAAAAACAGCAGAATAAGCTTTAGAATAAGTCCGTATGGTGTGCGTGCTTGTGGACAGCATAGTCAAAACTTTAATGATGGAACCTAGTATTTATGTTTAATATCTTAAAAGGATACGACATGAAGATCTTCAAAATATTCCCCCACCACAAATTACCTTCTACATAGAAATGTTTTTGAAAATTTTGTTTTTCTCAAAAATGGCTACAACAATTTTGATAAAAATGCCGTAAATTAAAGATATTAATCTCACAAATAAAATGTGACTTTTGAATTTTCTGGGAATAGCCTGTGAAGATGAGCTTTGTAGAATTTTGCATAACGATTAAGAGATAGACAAAAACTTACTACACAAAAAATGTAAATCTCGTTAAAACATACATTTTGTCACAAACGCTTTTCTTAGAGATGGCCGTTTTTGAGATATTCGATGTTCTTGGTTTCAGTTTTAAACTACCTAACTTTCTCAAAAGGGGACCATGTAAAGCGAACCGAACCTCAATTGTTGCATTGGCTTTTAAAAGGGTTGACTCTCGCTTTAGCTTGATATATTCCCATAGTTCCATTCAACTTACAAAGAAGCAAGAAATAAACCCAATATTGCTAATGTTTATATGATTAGCATGATGTGCATTAAAGATTAGTGTTTTGTAAGAATAGTTTGTGTTTGTACAACTAGAGCAAGTTATTTGAATGCAACACATTAGATTTTTATTGTAATGTAGAATGCATTTTATTGGTTCCCTCTTATAAACGTTCGTCGCCAGCACATAAAACATGTTACCTTTGTGTACTGCTTCTGATAGACATACCAATCTTCCACATAATTTAGAAAACATTTTTAAATATTCATTTCCTTTTCAATGTTCTCTATCACGTATGCATAATGTATGCAGTAGGTACAGAACTTTTTATATTTTACCCAAAATTTGATGCCAGGATTTCACTGGACATGCATAGCTTGCCACCCTCGAATCAATAAAAATTCATTTTTAAAAAGGTGTGTATGTGTCGACTCAAAAGCGGGAAGTCAGCTAAATATCGAATCTCAGTACTTTACATAGAAATTTTCAGAAATTTCCCTCGCTCCAAACTACGCTTTACTTGAGTAGTTTGTCGAAATGTTTGATGTTCTCAAAATAGGCTAACGATGTTATTAAAATACCATATGGTTCACCTATATTACTGACATATATTCAATTTTCGATGAGTACGCTCTGAAGATCTCTTCATGGATGATTTTTGAATAACTGGCAAATCGTAAGATATACACAAAATGTATGTAATATACTTTTTTGTAGAGTCAAACGTTTCCGAGATATTCCTGTTATTTGTTTCTGTTTAAGTAGTTTAAAACTTCTCAAATGGATGTCATCTCTTTTGTTTAGCGTCTAGCCATGTAAAGAGAACCGAATTTCAATTGTTTCAGACACCGACCATTGTTTAAAATATATAACTATTGCTTTAAGGTATTCCCTTATATTCCTTGTGTTTACTGAGAAAAAGGTAACAAAACATTTTCTCTTAATGTTTATTTTGATTAACATTATGTAGATAAAAGAATAATCTCTTATAGGAATAGTTTTCTACGGAACAAAAAGAAAACATCTTGTGGATAGGACACATATTTTTTTTTACTATCAGGTCCTTTAATATAGTGGGTCTTGCCAGACAAAGAATGGATGAATTGGACCAAATGATGCTCAAAAGTGCTCGGGGTCCATAGGGCTTTAAGTTACCCAATATTCTCGCTCTACTCGATGCATTTCTGGGCATGTTAGGACAGCATCTCAACAAACGTGACTGATCCTTGCACCAATGATACGGTTCTGTCTGACACAATGCCCAAAGATTACTTTGGAATGGTTTTCAGGATGATCGATAGTCTGGAATATGCTATTTCAAAGGCTGCGAAATATGCGAAGTATATGCAGTAGAGAATGTTATACTGTATATTTTCATGTACCACATAATTAATAATATAATAATAATTAAAATAATAATAATAATAATGATAATTATAAATTTTCGGCAATTTCCTGTTCCGGCTTCCAACACTTCCAAGGATGTCCAAATCTCGTATCCTCTAGTTCCGCGCTAGTAGTCCGTAACTTTCTTCATTTATACTTTTTCTACACGTAATATGTGCGTAGTGTATAGAGAACATGTTGCATTCCACCCAAAAATTAATGAATATTTTTCCACAAATACACGTCATCGGCTCCTCAGTATTTTAGAAAAAAAAAGTATATGAGTGTCCATGTTAAATGTGTCCGTGTGAAGAAAACGAAGAATCCATTAAATACCAAACTTGGTCTTTAAGTTTAGTATCTCCAAAGGATGCGATACTATGATTTTCAACCCCAAAGTAGCTTTTACTTGGAAACATTTTCGAACATTTTTATTTTGCTAAAAATGGCTCTACTTTTGTCAACTCCTAAGAATGCAAAGAGACCGATTTCATCCACATGGCAAACAGCTTTTAGAATATTTGACTTTCGTTTTAGCCTAATGTATACCATTATTTCCCTTCTACTTACAGAAAGGCAAGTGATAAAGACAATTTCTGTTAATGCTTATCTCGATTAGCATGAAGTAGATAGCTTTTTAAATAATTTGTTACAGAGATGTACCGAAAGTCATGTGAATTGAACGCATTTGTTTTGTTTTTTTTTTTATTTGTGTAGTCCATTTTAATTTCTGTAGTCATATTTGAGAAACAAATGCTGGCGTTTGCTCGCTGAGCTGCAGTGTTTGTAAACGTTATTTTTCCAGTTTTATACTATGAACACACGTACAACGTTCACTCTCATTCGGACTTCCAGACCCTATGAGGAATGGGAAATAATTCTGGTTAAAGAAAAATTCCCCACTTCCGTTCACGTGCTGAATGTATTTTTGTCTTTGGTTCACTACTTTGTTACATAGAGATTCTACTTTTAGCTCCTCTCATCTACGACATCTGGATGCTATGTTTTTTTGTTTTTTCGTTTGAAATCAAGATTCACAACCGCAGAACATTGTAGCCATGACTCTAGCATTTTATATTAATTTCTCTTATTTTTACTTTCTTTGTATAGAGAAGGTATTGTAGTCCACCCAAAAATTCGATACCGAGTTTTCACCTCACATAAACGTTTAGAAAAAGGCATGTGTGTCAGTGTATCCAGGTGTATGAAAACACGATAACCCAAACACGAAAGTTGGTAAAATACCACACTTGGTATATAAGTTTAATGTCTTCTAAGGATGGAACCCAAAGATTTTGAGGACAATTCCAAATCCAAAATACTCTTTACATGTAAACATTTCCAAAAATTGCTCTAACGATTTTTATTAAAATACCGTATGTTAAAAATATTTACATGACAAATAAAATATTTATCTTGAATTTTCTGGGAATAGTCTCTGAAGATTTCTTTATTCTAGATGAAATTTGCTGGATTTTGCGTAACTAGTAAACCGTAAGAGACAGACAAAAACTGACTGTAAAAAATATGCAGATCTTGTTGAAACATACAATTGATGTCATAATCATTTTTTCGTAGTGTTTACCATTTTTGAGGTATTCCTTGTTATTGTCTTCAATTTAAAATACTTAAACTTTTGCATACTTGTCAATTCCTGTCGGTGAACAGAAAGTGATTTCATTCACAAGCCATTCAGATTTTAAAGGATTTTACTATCATGTTGGCCTAGTGTATACCATTATTTTCCTTCTACTTACAAGAAAGCATTTCCGCTAATTTTTATCTCGATTAGCTTGAGTAGATAGACGAATAGGGTTTTCAATAACAGTTTTTTACAGAGATGTAGAGAAAGTGATGTGAATGCAGCACATCAGATTTTTATTTTAAAGGTCTACTGTACTGTTTAGCAAATTTACCTAAATATATTTATTTGAATGTCAATATGCTCTCTAAATTAAAGCAAATGTCTTTTCCTAATATTTAAAATTGGAAACTTTTTCTAGAACTCAATTCTGTAGAACAGTTTTTAACCTTACTGAATGTTTTCCCTTTTTGTTGTTGTTGTTGTTGTTGTTGTTGCTGTTATTGATATACTAAAATCATACAATTTAAAAACCTTATTTATCTCGTACAAATATTTATGAAAATCATCTTCATGCTTTATAAGTATTTTCAGATATTCTGCTTACAAAAGATGATTATGTTGATGGTTATAATGATTATAAATGTCGGTTACCTTGTTTTAGAACCTTACAGTCTGTCAAGACTACTTACGTGTAAGCCAGAAACATAAAGTAAGTTTGGTGATTATATTTAATCAGAACTACGAGACAGTATATTCCCCCACACTCGAAGCTTGCAATCCAACCTGTAAATGTCAAACCAAAATTATTTTTAATTTACCTATAAAATATAATTCTAACCCGAGGTATTTCCAAAAAATCAGTTGCAGTGTACCTTGATTTTTAAAATTTAGTGTTCATAAGATATTTCTTATAAATTATAATGTTAAAATAACCAGAAATGCCTATACTATTTTTAGGAGTATTAACAATAAAAATACTATTTCTGATATCTTATTACAGGCTAAATATCCTTTGAAGAACCTACAGTAGGTACTCATTTATTCTATGATATTCTCTCTTTTTTTTAAAAACTTCAAAGGAAAAGAATTGTATAATTAATTTTCCAAACTAAACTTTATATCCCCTAAAACAGCTATTTCACTTGTCGAAAACGAAAGCGGCAAAAGCTGACGAGCATTTTATTGAGTACTGAAATTCAGAATCGCATGTTACAAGTATGAACAGTTTTATTTGTAATTCAAATCAAGCATCATAATTACATGTCAATATAATTTTACTGCCGGGCATGCTTGCATATCCGTCATTTTGTACCTATGTGCCACTTTCAGTTCACAATGAGAGCTAATACTTACAATTGGCGCCGGGTTTGGTGGTAATTCGTTTTGTGAACCTAATTAGCTATATTATCTGTCGTTGCTGGTAAAGCTAGTTTTCTCTCTAATAGCAGCTGTCTAATATTTTGCAACAATCTATTAAATAAATTAATGACAATAAATCAACTAGGGGTTGCTGACACACAGGAAAATATGCACAGTGCAGCTATATAGCAATGATAGGCCACATAGGGAAACGTGTTTAAATTGTGTCCATAGTCTATATTTGGCAAAAATCCTTTCATAATGATACGGCCAGTGAAAGTATTATTATAATGTATACTATAAAGTGTTACTTTATCTACAACAAATTACGAAGGGTGATCAGAAACCAAGGTTACTAAGCCTGCAGTGAAACGAGTATACTTTATTTCGTACAACCAAAACAGTCATCTGATGGTTCCTACATCAGTTGCTTTTCCACATACCATCTGTATCAGTTGAGAAACTTGTCGCTTCGTGAGATGAGTTTGAGTATTACCCTTGCGTGTTCAGCCACGCTGTAGTAAGTGTTGCATCTTCTCAGCTGAAGCCAATCGTCGGCCTCCTAGGTGTTCCTTCAAGTGAGGAAAAAGGTAAAAATCTTTCGAGGTTTTTTCACCAAGGTAGTTTGGGGTGGAGAAATTCTTGAAATTCTGTGTTTCGCATCCTTGGGAGATACTGAAGTAATATACCAATTTTGGTGTTTAACGAACTTCTGGCTTGAGATACACACACACTGACCTATTTAAATATTTTTTGTGCCCATATATTTTTGCGGTAAAATCTCGGTATAATATTCTTGAGTGGAATACAGTACCTCCTCTTTCTTATATGTTCGTTGTACATATGCGCCAGAGAAAGTAAAAGCATATTTTAATTCTACTAAAAATCATCGTCTTATTCAAATCGAGAATTGGTGATGCACAACGTCTCATAAACGGTAGTGGGATATCCCGCGAGGCTTAAATTATCTACATCAGTTGCCGTATATTAGAGCCAATCATCTCAGCGTTACTCATGGGTCGATTGTCAATCTGCAACGGCAGTTCCCCGTGAATATTCCCATTAGTCATCGATCCTTGAAAGCAGTATACTATAAAATCAACAACCCCATTGATTAGGGGAACGTCGATATAAAATGAGGTTAGCCCTTGTAGCTTTCCTGCGCAATGGGCCCATAGAGTGGTTATTTATTGCACAGTTGAACAAGAAAATGAAGTTCGGTGGATTGCTTCATGTATGAAAATAACATCAATGGAATCATGGTCCACTCAGAGCGTTTGAATAACGGATCCCTAGCATAACCACAGCATTATCTAACTGGAGTACTTCTCAAGCTATAGTGAATCGCTTCAAGGCTTGCATCTGAAATGATATACAAATTGGCTTTATTCGCTTAACTTCCTCTAAATATGCTGCAACAAACTATTATTACAATTCACTATGTACTTACGCATCACCTAAGGAGATGCACCTTAGCAGAATGGTTATGCTGCAAATTATTTCCTTCTACTACTTGAATACCCCGAACCAGGTGTCTGAAACCTTGGTTGCATGGCCTGTAGTGTGTCCCGATAATCTCTCTAAGTCCGATATAAAATAAAGGTATGATAGGAACATAGAAAATACAATAATTCATATCAAATAATGTGCATAAATAAAGAAGAATCTTCCGTAATACTCGAAAAGAAACTTAGCTCAGATTCTATAAGATTCTGTTCTTCTATATGGGCTGAAATTAACAAAAAAAGGTGTTTCACACATTCAAGCCGCAGAAATGAAGTTTTATGTGTTAAAAGGATGCACATGCATGGACAGACTTCAGGATGACATAATAAGAATGAACTATAAATATTTTCCAAAAAAGGAATATAAAAACCGATGTAAGCATTTTTAGGTAGAATGGACAAAATATATTACCCAACAGAATCATCCAGATGGAATGGAACACCAGGATGACCAGGAAAGCGATGGAGTTGAGACCGTAATAGGACGGCAATCCCTGAAAGGAAAAGGAAGATGTTTTAACATAAGTGTCCGGTGAGGGTAAAAGAAAATATCAACGTAGTAAACGCTTGTACTTATAAAGAGCTATAAAAACCAAATCTGCAGGTTATATAAACACACATAAACAAAATGTGATGTGTTGTTTTCACATGACTTTTAATACAAACTATTGCTACAAGTTCTTGTTGTTTATTTCTTTATCGACCTCGTGGTAATAGTCTAGGTTAAAGCGATAGTCTAAATCTTTTAAGAAGCCGGCCAGGATTGAACAATAAAAAGAAGAAATGAAACCGTTCTCCGTTTTGAGAAAAGTTTAAAATAAAAACCAATAACAAGGAATACGTAGGAAACGGTTAACTGTTTTGGCAACATGTACATTCTTTGTGGAATAGGTTTTTGTGTCTCTCTTATGGTTTACGAGCTATGAAGAGGTTGTTCCCAGAAAATTCAAGATACGTATTTTATTTTTCATGTAAATGTCTTTACTGTTCAATATTTTAATGAAAACCGTTGGAGCAGTTTGTGAGAAAAACAAAATTTAAAAGAAATCCGTGTAAAAGGTAGTTTGGGGTGAAGGGATTTTCTTGAAAATCTGGGTATTTAACAGTCTTCTTGTTTTTGAACTACGCTGTACACACACAAGCACACACACTCCACTCATGCACACGCGGACCTTGTTGTAAAAATGCTATTATTGGATTCAGGGGACCTCAAAACATATTTCCAGTGAAATCTCGATATCGACTTTTTAGTGGTACACAATACCACTTACTATACGCTTAATGTGTGTAGAGAAAGTAAAATTGTGACGTAATTTGTCAAATGAAAAGCATTCATGTGAAGTGATACTCCAAGAACCCTCCTAATAGGCACTTCCTATAAAACTGTTTTTAAAGAGCACTGGATGAAACCCACAAGCGTTGTTACGATATAATATAATCTCTAACTTGCTTTTAAATGCAAGTTGTATTGAATCGAAGTGCCCTGACGTCGAAGCTAGTTCATCACCTTTATATGGCCTCCACCAAAACAAGCAGCCATAATGAGTTGGTTGCACGGGAGTGAAGTTAACTTTTATGGGAATAATTATGACGCGGGAGCATTTTCACCGGGGGTTACTACAATTTGCCATGTATTATTAACTTTGGATCCCTTTTGCTTTTGCTAGCTGCTTGTAAAAGCAAGGCCCAGTGCGCGTGCAAGCGGTAAATCTCATTTGCCTTTGTTTTCATTGTAAAGGGTAGCCAGGCAGCAAGAAATCACTCGGTGCCGTGACGTAGCGACCTTTTATATGAACCGCTTTAAAGAAAACAGGTTATTTTCCACCGTTTGAGTTAGCGTAAAACGATGATGAAATTTGAAAAGGAGAGCTTTTTGCTTCGCTTTATATTGAGTAATTTCATAGTAAGCTTGGGGTTTAGAAATTCAAGCCCCTCTCTTTAAAACAAAATTAGATCAGATAAATAATATTTAACCGAAGTCTAACGCAAGTTTACTGAGTCTGCAAATGAGCCATTTAAGTGTTATTACTAGACTTTATACAGGCTTTTGGGTGTATCAATAGAGATCTTAATATTGGTAATTAAGAACAGTGTAACGTACAACTTTATATGAATATTTTGTTTGTTTCCGAACTTAATTGTTAGCTATTAAGTGCTTTTTAAAGTATTTTACTCCACTTTTACTACATATGCACCGCAGGCGATGACACTGGTGATTAATGGAATGAAGATGGAGCATCGCTGGAATGCGAAGGCGGGCGAACCCGCTGAAAACCCGCCCCATCCCCGCTGTGTCCAACACATATCCCACATGCCGTCCCCGAGGAGCGAACCCCGGCCGACTAGGTAAAGGCGAATGGTATAACCTCGGCCCTTGCCTATTAAGAAAAGTATGGTTTCAGGTTGATTAGTATCTCCAGTAGATAGGTTCATTTTCCCTGAGACCGCGGTTTGGAAGGCGTAACCTTGAATGAGCAGATCACGTTATAACAAAAGTATCGGAAATGCATATACGTAGCACATCAACTAATAAATTATGTGATTGACAAACCGAAGCCGATACAGATTAAAGTGTCATTTATCAAAAATATGTGTATGTATGTCTGCATATACCATCCTGTATAGGTGCATAGCATGTTTTCAATTCCCTTTGGGCCGAAATCATAGCAGTCTTTTGTGGTTGAAGTAACCTCTAAGGCAGCTTGTAACAGCTCTGCTGATTCAAAGCACTGTTACCTGATAGTCTACGTCACTGGGCGAAGGTCATAGCACAAGCTCATGCGTTTCTTGCTAGTTTCTCATAAATGTGTTGTTACTGTGTCAAGCTGGGTAGGCACATTGACTATTTCGTAGAAAGAACATTTCCGTTTATACAAAAGGACGGATTTCAATAATGATTTTTATGGTACCGCTTTCGATGAGGAAATTGAATGTACAACCTTCTTCTACAACATTTATTTCAATCGTGATGACAGTTTACCTCAGTGCCGAACTGTCTTGCATTGTGCAGGCAGACACCTGGTAGGCGTTAGTACTCCATTACTCCCCGTTGCGCAACCAAGCTTAAGCAGCTTTCTGAAAGGTGTTGACATGGATAAACTGTGTACTGAAATGTTTAATTTCTTAGTCTTAAAAGGTTTAATTGAAGTTTTATCATATAATTGCTCAAAATAATTATATTTATAGTCGTAGTTAGAATAATATACCTAACCTTCCAAGAATACCATTTTATGCTAAATACTTCCATGTGACGAAAATTACAACAGCTTAGAATTTTAAATATATGGACACAACTTCTGAATGCAAAGAGAGATTAAATATTATGAGACATTAAAGGCAGTCCTAAAAAAAAAAAAAAAAAAAAAAAAAAAAAAAAAAAAAAAAAAAAATCTGCGTAAGGGCGAACATTTTAAAACGCCAGAAATTAAGAAATAGGGGTTCTATGGTTCGGGGTTTGCATATCTGCCTCATTTTAGTACTCTTGATTTCCAATCAAAAAGTCTATAACATCTTGTAATGAATTATTCAAATCTTAACTGTTATATCCAAAAGTATTAATAATTTCCTTTATTGTCATAATACTAATTTCCTATCAAAAATTATTTAAGATCGCGAAAACAATTCTCGTTTAGGTTGAGCTACTTGGATAGATTGCTTTCCCGGAATTTCCTATTACTTTGAGAAGGCAAATGTGGCTAATTCTAAGCTCTAGGGATCCGGGTTAATTTGAACATCATTTAACCATTTCCTTTATTACCCGTGCAGCAGTATGACTAAAGAAAAAAAAAAAAAAAAGCGGCACAACATAAGCAAATTTTAAAATATCACGCGTTATTCATACACGTTTAAGTACCTCCACTTTCTACGTTGCATTTGGTCATTAATTGGCCAGAGAAGTAAAACCAAATTGTATTATGATTCTTAGTAATTGAGGGAAATGCTGAAAACTCCGTTTTGAGTTAACCTTAAAATGTTCCTAATCAGAATGTAAAATTCGTTAAAAGCAAGAGTTTAACTTGAATAGTTTTCCCAAGCGCCACTATTCCCATTTGAGAACTTGTTCTCTTTCTTCTCCATCATCACCATCACCTTCATCTTCATCTTCTTCTTATTGTTATTATTCTCCATCTTCTTACTCTCCTCATATGGAAGATTTACTCCAACCAGAAGCTACAAGTCAGTGTGAACAGCTGTCTGTTGAGAAGTAACGGACTATGGATCGGATAGAGTACCCAGTAATGGGAAATCAGCTCAATACCTGGTATGAAAGCGAGGAAGTACTTGATATGAAACAAAGACGAGATGGGTGATAGAAAAGGTAATGATGGATCATTCGGTGGAATGAATAGCAGAGGAAATCAAAGGACCCAGAGATAACCTACCTAGACACCAACATTTTGCTCTCTGATATTAGACATAAAATTATTAATCTGGCCAGGAAGTTTAATGTCTGTTATAGTATGTATTGAAATAATTAGTGATATTATTCGATCAAGATAAATAATTAACATTTTTAGTTGAAATGAAGTAAGAAGCAAATAAATTGTAATCATTATATATATATATATATATATATATATATATAATAATGTGTATATATATAATGTGTATATCTATAATGTGTATATCTATAATGTGTATATATACCAATCTTTTAACACCCTGATTATGAAGATAAAGAGAAAATATAAGATACAGCGATGAAAATTACATTGGATGTGTGACGGACAAAACAGCGCCTGGTTGGGTTTTCTACGGGTCCTCCGGTTTCCCCCGTCAGTCATTCCACTAATTGCTCCAGCATCACCTTTGCTATCATCCATTTCTCTTTCATTTCATATCGCCCACATTCTCTTGCTCATGTCTGGCTGCGGGCCAATCACTCGTTCCAGCTTCTTCATTCTGTGGTTACGTACCAATGGCTCCCCGAAGGGGGGATGCCACATACGAACGAAGTTATTTCAGTTTACCCTAGGCGGCGCCGTGGGCGCATCATTTTCACCTAGACGACCCGGGTTCGATCCCAAGAGACCGTATGTGGGATTCGTGGTAGAGAAGTGGCGTCTGAGTGGAGTTTCTCCGGCCATTCATTCCACCAATTGATCCATTATCGCTCCTGTCTCCAATTCACTTAATTTCGTATTGGACTGATCACCCCTCCGGGTTTCTTTTTTTTATCCAAAACCTCTGTTCCTCAACAGATCTATGAGCCCAGACACTGGTTTGTAAGTTTGGGGTTGTGATTCCTACATACGATGAGGAAAGTAAGCAGGGATAGAAAAAGAGGAAGTTACTCTTTTTAATATAATTTTTCAAATTCAGCTCTAAAACATTTTAAATATAGGTTTAGATATAAATAAATAATAGATATTAAGTTATTTTAGTAAGCATTTTTTTTAATGCATGGCACAACGGCTACCGCCCGGCCGCTGCGTCCCCATCTCTGTCCATGACAGACTCGTGGATGGGTGCAGTAATGGAGGATGAGACGTGGTCAGCGCCTCGAATCCCCCCCCCCTCGGCCGGCTAATACGTTCCTCATGACCGCTAATTCTCCATCAAGTAGCTTCTCAATTGGCCTCCCAGGGACCTCCCGAGGCTGAGTGCACCCCGGACCAGGTCTCACACCGGGGGAAAAATCCCCACGCCGGTACTGGGAATCGAACCCAGGGCTCCCGTTAGATATCATTATATAAACACTTTACTACCTGTTCCCAGTGGAAACAATGCCAGATATGGTTCATATCAAAATATAGTCCGGTGTTTACAACACCTTATATACGCACGTTTGTCAATGTTGTTAAACCTTTTGTGGCAACGCAAAGGATTTGTTTCACATAAAGCAACGCTAAAATCAACAAAATGAGCATGACAACCGTTAGGCCATTCAAAGTAGGAGAACGGCACTTTCTAACACAGCTTTTATGTAGTTTATCACAGAGTAGGTACCTCCTTTTCCTTGTCCGTGTGAATAACCTGCCAGACTTTTTAGTTGTTTTTTTTTTCTTTTTTTTTTTCGAAAATGCACGCTTTCTGAACAACAGTAAAAAAGAAGAAAAAAAAACCAGAATGACCGGCAACGGTTAGCGAGTAGATTCGCTTTAGGAATGGAGGCAGTTAGCTTCTCTTGCTGTAAAGGATACGTAAGAATACATTGTTCAGAAAGGACGTAGCCATTCTCGTGTTATGGGAATAAATTTGCATGCAAAGACTTCCTCTCAGCGATATTATTATTAGGGCAAATAAAAGGAACAGACTCATTTGGAACATTAGCTTAAGGTTTCTACTGCTGAAATTTCACGGCATATCTTCAAAGGAAATCTATTTTAATGCTCTATTGTCTGCATGTTCATTTCAACTGTTTTGTTTTGTTACAATGCAGAATACATAGCCTTATAAATACACTGAGCATCAATAAATTCAGAATAATCAGGAGAATGCTACGCCACCTAAAGGATGTCATTAGAGCTAGGAGCTGCAACACACGCTACTGAAGTCGGAAGAGTTTAAAAAAATGATCAAAAGAGTTTATTTTCCATTGCTGTAAATTCTTAATACATCCAGTTTTTTTATTGATTTAATATTTCATTCACAGCTATAAGTTATTCTCAGTTTGAAAGCTTTCTACTCATTTATGCCAGATTTAATGGCTTAAAATTAAAGTGTGGGTTTTTTTTTTGTTTTGTTTTTTTTTTCTTTTGATTTTTTGCTGCTCAGTGTATAATGTCATGATTTTCTAAGGCGATGGTGATTTTTGGAAAACTTTCGCCGTACTCAAAACTGTAATTTGCTTTAATATTTTATTTTCTTATACTATGTACTTATTTTCCTCTTCTCCAATTCACGGTTTATTCCTATTAGCCAGTTCGGTCTTCATGTACTTCTTTTCCTCTTCTTCTCCAATTCATGGTTTAGTCCTATTAGCCAGTTCGGTCTTCATGTACTTATTTTCCTCTTCTTCTCCAATTCATTGTTTATTCCTATTAGCCAGTTCGGTCTTCATGTACTTATTTTCCTCTTCTTCTCCAATTCATGGTTTAGTCCTATTATCCAGTTCCATCTTCATGTACTTATTTTCCTCTTCTTCTCCAATTCATGGTTAGTCCTGTTAGCCAGTTCGGTCTTCATGTACTTATTTTCCTCTTCTTCTCCAATTGATGGTTTAATCCTATTAGCCAGTTCGGCCTTCATGTACTTATTTTCCTCTTCTTCTCCAGTTCATGGTCTAGTCCTATTATTAGCCAGTTCCGTCTTCATGTACTTATTTTCCTCTTCTTCTCCAATCCATGGTTAAGTCCTATTAACCAGATCCATCTTCATGTACTTATTTTCCTCTTCTTCTTCAATTCATAGTTTAATTCTATTAGCAGTTCCGTCTTCATGTACTTATTTTCCTCTGCTTCTTCAATTCATAGTTTAGTTCTATTAGCCAGTTCCATATTCATGTACTTATTTTCCTCTCCTTCTCCAATTTATGGTTTAGTCCTATTAGCCAGATCCTCTTCATGTACCTATTTTCCTCTTCTTCTCCAATTCATTGTTTAGTGCTATTAGCCAGATCCGTCTTCATGTACTTATTTTCCTCTTCTTCTCCAATCCACGGTTTAATCCTATCAGCCAGATCCGTCTTCATGTACTTATTTTCTCTTCTTCTCCAATTCATGGTTTAGTCCTAACAGCCAGTTCCGTCTTCATGAGTTCTCTATCATTTCCTGGGTCTTTCTAGTTCTCTCTTCCCTTTCTGTGTGTATTTAAGTGCTGCTTTCAGACACCTTCCTGTTTCTATTCTTTCCAAGTGGTGTATCAAGCTTTGCCTTTTACTAATTATTTTATTATTAATGGTTTTATTACTTTCTCTACACGTACTATGAATATAGTGTATAGAGAAGATACCTATTCTAATGCAGCCAAAAATTCGATACCAAGATTTCACCGGAAATACATGTTTTAGAATCCCCTGAATCAAAAAAAAATTAGAAACAATGTCTAAGTATTTGTGTGTGTGTGTGTGTGTGTGTGTGTGTGTGTGTGCGCGCGCGTGTATCTGTGGGCAGCATAGCTCGAAAACGAAAAGTCCATTAAATACCAAACTTGGTATGTAAGTTCAGTAACTTCCAAAGATGCGACACGAAGATTTTTAAAAAAAAACTCTCTACCCCCATCTAACCCTTACACGGACATATTTTCAAACATTTTTGATTTTCTTTTTCTCAAAATTGGCTCTACGGTTTTGATTAAAATGTCGTATATTAAGATATTTACATGACAAATAAAATGTATATATTGCATTTTCTGGGAATAGCCCCTGAAGGCATCTTTATTCTGAATGAATGTTGCATTACTGGTTAACCATAACAGCTAGACAGAAACTTACTACAAAAAAAAAAAAATAGATCTCATTAAAACACACAATTTATACTTTATACATTTTTTCATGGAGTTGACCTTTTTTACATATTTCTTGTTATTGGTTTCATTTTTAAAATACCTATATTTTTCTCATACTTCTGACCAAGAAAAGAAATGAATTTCAAACCCATAGCAACCACATTTTAAAACATTTGGGCTGTCAGTTTAGCCTAGTGTATTCCCTTATTTCCTTTATACTTATAAGGAATTAAATAATAAGACCGTTTCTGCTAATGTTTATCTTGATTAGCATGAAGTCAACTGAAGAGTAAGCTTTTTAACAATAATTTGCAACAAAGATGTAGAGAAAGTTATGTGACTGGAACACATCAGATTTTTTAAAATATTTCTCCTGAATCTTAGTGTCCTGTTCTATCCAGTCTTATGTAGTCTTTTACATTTCTTAGAACTTAATTTCAGTAGTCTGTATTTTGTTTACAAAATTTAGAGGTAAATTTCACTTCATTTTCCTCACAGAGGTGGAAAAATATAGCAAAAATACTATTGGAAGCTTAAGCTTATATTTAGTTGAAAGTTTATCTCTCTGCTCCTCTTAGTTTTAAAGGAAAATGAACCTAACTATAGAAATGTTGGCCTTATATATAGAACACGTGTTTTATAAGCCAGCAATTTTTTTTTCGGTAATCTGAAAAACATAACATTATGAAACTTTAAAGAAAAATATATAATAGCAAGTGTTTAGATTTATTGTCAGAGATATCCATGTTTTTAAACATATCATCATGTCCATATCATGTTCTTAATTTTCATTCCTATTACATTAAAGGGAAAGTGGAGATATAAATGGAAAAATTCTATTCATATCTACATAGTAAATATGTCAAAAAATAAAGGATTTAATACAGTCCATGCACATATATGCATTATGAAATACAAAACACACAGGTAGCTAAATTATTCAATTAGGCAATCAACAAACAGAAAGCTTTTCCTATTTAAGAAAGGATAAAAAAAGTTCAATGCTAAAAAGTTCAAAATAAAATACTTAATAGTCTGTGTCTATAAGGAGCAACATTTTGTAAGCTGAATAAGCTTTTAAGCATTAAAGCAAAAACTTAGTTAACATATCTCATCAATTGTTATGTAGATAGTTATATGTGGTTACGTAAACGCAACAATTTAGTGTTTTTTTATTTTAAATTATAAGCACAACTGTCAAAGCATATAAATACACAAATAAATAAACAAACATAACCTCTTTAGAAGATACTAAGCGCCAAAACGTCTACATTTAAAAATCTGATGTGTTTTATGCATCCTGTAGCAAATTATTTTTAAAAAAACTTACTTTTCTATCTACTTCATACTAATCGATTAGCAGAATGGGTTTTATTGTTTGCTTCCTTATGAGTATAAGAGGAGTAAGTGAATGCACTAGACTAAAGCGATAGTCAAATCTTTTAAAAGCTGGTTGCCACGTTGTTGAACTCCGTTTTTTTTGCATTACCAGCAGTTGACAAATTCGTATGAAAAAAGTTTAAGTGTTTTTAAACTAAAATCAATAATAATATGGTCAGTTCCATGAAGTTAAGATATATCACATGAACTGTGTATATTAAAGAGGTCTACATTATTTGTGTAGTTCGGTTTACCAGTTATGCAAAATTCTGAAAAATTCAACCACTATGAAGAGCTCACAGAGACTATTTCAGCAAATAAAGTATGTGCATTTTATTTGTCGCGTAAAAACGTAAAATACGGTATTTTATTCAAAACCATTAACCATTTTTGAGAAGATAAAACATTTAGAAGGAGTGGGGAGATTTTCACAAAAATTTCGTGTCGCATCATGCTCAGAGATACACAGACACACACGGACCTACTTCTAAATCTGCTTTTTTGGATGCGGAGAGCTGTAAAACGTCTCCGATGAAATCTCGGTATAGAATATTTGGGTGGAGTGTAATGCCTTCTGTCAGTAAAAATATATCCGGATTAACAAATAGCTGTATGTCACATGATAATCTTGCATCGAATCCAGAGTTAACCTTTATAATGAAAACAAAATATCGGAATTGGTATATGAACCTCTTAACAACTGTTTCAAATCCCCAGAATAAAGAGGAAAGCCCGATGAGAACAAACAGCAGCAGTTTTTCTGCGGTTGTAAACAGTTGTCAGTGAGCCACTTAGCGTCGAAAGTTCACACAACTGCATTAAGAGCACGTGTTAGGCCGTTATCGCGTTTCGTTTTGTCCTTACTCGCTCAGAAAAAGGATGTCCAATTATTCTTTCATTCACTTACATGCGCATGCACATTACTGGCTCTAATGGCTGTCTCGCTACTGCTCTCCAGTTGCTTACGCTTCAGCGGCTCGTTTTAAAGAGAGGCTCTGAGTAATTCGGTTTTATGTTCTTTCTTTGTTCTCTGTTTGGTTTTTGTTAAGGAAAATCTTGAGAAGGCACAAGTAAAAGCGAAGCCTCTTAAGTGCTAAGTCTATTCTTAAACAAAATCTCGCCGCAGCTGACTGCCCCGTATAAAGTCTTGATTTTATATGGCTTTAAAGGGGCCAAACGGTGAGTTTCCCAATCCCCGAGTATTTTCCGAGTGTTTTTGTGTTTTTGCTATATTCGTATTTATCTGAATGTAACGTTTAGTACATATATTAAAATAAATATACTACCCAATTACTTGAAGCTTTTACAATCTCAGCTGTAGCCGAAATATTCCAGCTGTCCACTGCACTCGGCTGTCTTTCTGACCCAACTGAACTCAGAAACGGGTCTGTCACAACTACTTTCTTCGGCCGTGACAGCCCTCTCAACATCTAAAAAGAGCTTCAGCCATGGAAGTTTCCAAAGCTGCAGGAAAACTCCCACAAAGCGTTTGTTTCACAAGTCATTACAGCACGCGTTCATTTCTAGGTGTGACAGCAATCCAGTGGACTAAAGGAATATGAAGCCCGCCGATTATTTGCGAAAGTTTTTTGATCATGCATTTTGTAACAGAAATTTAAGCTATTTTACAAAAAAAATCTTCTTTTAATATGCGAATTTTTATAATTTTTAAACAACGCTTTCATATTGAGCTATTTAAAATAAAGGAACACAAATAAACATGAAACAAAATAATGGAGATGAGCATGATTATGTAGAAAAAAATACAATAACGTATTTTTATTGATTGATAGATGATATTTTAAACTTGAAGTATACTTTTCTAAGACACATGCCTTTAATTAATGGCTGGATTTTTTTCCAATCCAAAAGTTATGAATTTAAGTACTGTTGTGCAATAGTTAAAACAATGACATCGTTCAGCCTAACAAGTTATAATTTTTCAAGACTAAAATTGAAAGTGCTGAAAAAACATCTAAATAACATATCTTAATTATAAACATTATGATGCAGACATAGCAAAGGAAAATATATCCGCAGGGCTGGAATCAAGATATAATAACTGAAATATTCTGCTACTACGTTATAAAAAGCATATTAGTGACATTTTGATAAACTATGTTGCGAGAGAAGCAAAACGTAATACCCAAACAATTGGTGTCTAAACATCACTAAATATAGAGATAATTTCATTTGGTTAAATATATGGAGCAAAGAGAATAATTAATAGATATGTTTCTCGCCAGATGGTACAATGCTATTCATGACCTCTCACAGAGGAGTTTGAAAGTTTTAGGAGGTTCAGATAACCAATTATTAAAAAGGACAACTATGTACATGCTGTGAATGAAGTCCATGAGAATTGGTAACTGGCTCACTACGTTTGTAATCTTTAATAAGATAACCAATGGCTACTGCAACTATTACTGTAACTATTTACTTCGTATAGGCTGATTTTGTAACCGTAAATGAATAATTATTTACTGTCTGTTTTCGTTAATTGCAACCGTTGCATTAAGGTAACTGTTACAAAGTAAAAGAAACGCTATTTTCTACCTATCCCATATTTTAACTGGTCATAACCTAAGATCACTTCTGTTAAAAACTGTTTAAGTAACGAAATTGATAATAACTTGAGTACTATTTAGTTTGACAATTGTTAAAATGTAATATTTAATCAGTCGTGCCCGGATTTTTAGGTAATACAAACCTTCATTTCAGATTTCGCGCGTGCTTGTTTAGGTTTTGCCTTATGCTTTGCTTTTGCTTTAATTTAATGTTATTTTTGCGAAATGCGTTAATGAAAATTTTCACAAAAGCTTACATTGTCAAATTTATCCATCAAAAACATACCGATAATTGATTTTAGTGTTTCGTTTAAGGTTCTGTTTTAGCATTTCAGCACATAATTACATAAACAAATACATTTTTGGTGTGAATGTTTACCTATTATCGTCTAACACATTCTTGTATGAGGGGAAAATTTATTTCAATGGAAAATGAATTCATTGGATCGTATGCCAATGTAACAGTTTTAGAGGTAGCTTTCCTGCATACTTTTCTCCCTGTAATCTAAATTAATAACATTTCTTCAAAACCACGATTGCTATGAAGAATCTTCTGCAGCTCCAACGAATATGAAACTCCAATTGGTCCAGACATTTCTTTTTTGGACATCGTAAATAATTATATACGGCATTATTGAGTGGCAGGGGTGGACTTTCCAACCGGTGATAGCTGCTGATATAAAAAACAAAAATGTGTCACTATGTACAAGGGAAGCGATAGGCGTGAGACACTCAATTAATGCCTTGGAGTTGGCAATGCAGCGAGCTTTTGTTTCATCCAAAGACATTGACGACATTTTATGTCTTTTAGGTGGAATTTCTCAACTGACTCAATTTTCCCCAAGAAGACCATGATGTGTGTGTCTAGATTGAATGTTCTGTTGGTGGTTTTTATTGTCTTTATGCTAGAGTAAGTTCAAAAATGGACGTGCTACATTTAGTAACGTTGACTCCGTCCCACTGCTTATGTGTTTGTGAAAATAACTTTATGATAACCTTTAATAGAAAATAATATTCTCCATTTATAGAAAGGAAAGCAATTATTTATGTGTCAACCCCTACTTTAGGGCGCTTTCAAATGCAATGAAATTCACATACATTTTCAACTTCAGGAAGTATAAAACGTGTATATACTTGCTGAAAAAAATAATAAATACGAAACTAAAATATCTAATGTGTACCATTCACATGACCTACTCTATATCTCTGCAACAAATTATTCTTAAAAAGCTTATACTTCTATTTACTTCGTGCTAACCAGAAAAAATTAAAATAAAGAGTATTATTACTTGCTTCCTTGTAAGTAGAAGCGAAATAAGAGAGTACCATAGGTTAAAGTGACAGTCAAAAGCTGGTTGCAATGTGACTAAAGTTCCTTTGTTTGTATGGACAGCAGTTGACAAATTCCTGTATGGGAAAAGTTTGATATTTTACCGACTTTTCGTTTTTGAGTTATCGTGTTCACAGACACAGGACACACACACAGGGACCTTTTTCCGAAAATGCTTTTTTTAGATAAAGGGGACCCTGAAATATACATTTCCGGTGAAATGTCGGTATCGAATTTTTGAGCGGAGTGTTCATAGTGCGTATAGAGAAAGTGAAAATGTGTTCATTAGCTTCACTTTGTTTCTGTATATTTACAATTATTTTTGTTCTAATATTTTGGTTATTTATACCCGGTTTTCTATAATTCAATTTACTATACTTTTAATTATCATTACTGTTGTTGTTCACAAGTTTTGGTTATTTCGCTTGTACACATTTGGAAGTATTTTATATGTGGTATCAATAGGATGTTTCCATTAGGTTGAGCGTAAGAGAAAACTAGATGACTTTAGCTCTGCCAAAATAAATAATAAATATTCATGGTGGGAGGTAAATAAGTATCAAGTATTTGTGCCAGCACTTGAGGACTATTTAATGGGTCAACATTTGCAGTTTTTTAGGCGATTTTATAAAATTATTCTCATGAGCAAAGTTTCAAATTTGTTTTTCAAAGCGGCTCTTAATCTCTACTTCAGACGCTCCGTAATTAATTAGATATCTGTCACACGGTTGACCCATCTCTGCCCTTTGCTCTGCATGACTGTAGGGGATGGTGTGATGTAGGAGAAAAATACGGATCGCACCGAAACTTCATCCTCCTCAACTCAAACCAGCATGTAAACATTTTAACTTCCGTTTTTTTTTTCAATGAAAAAATCGCCCTTATTGCTCAAACAAAGGCGAGAAATTAAAAATAGGTCTCAACACGTATCAAAAAAATTAAAATTTAGAGAACCTATGTTACGGATCCTTTGATACAATGCAGCTAACGCTCGTTTTTGCGAAGATAACGATTTAGAAATCGTCAATGAAACACCGCGCAGCATTGACAGATTCCGTAGTTACGGAGTAAATTAAGTGATAATTCAGCATATCTAAAACCATTTATTGTTTAAAGGGAAGTTTGCGACTGAGCCGGTGCCTTGTTTCTTCAATATGAGTCACGTGAATGCAGGTCCGGCGGTGTGCGAGTTGTACGAACCACATAAGCTGGCCGTTGCGTGATGTTACAAAACAGATGAGAGAAATAACACAGGACCGTGCAAAACACATTAGACCCTAGAATACGCGTTATACGTATTGTTTACTACTAAATATCTATTATTTGTATTTTTTCACCTCCTGTCCTGTACAATTTGACAGTGAGGAAAAAACGTGAGTTAAGGCCCTGGTTATCAGTTTCGAACCACCTTTTTGCTCTAGAGAAATACACAGGATAGTTACGTTTGAGAGCTGTAACCTCTTCATTTCCTTAGTCGTGACTCTTTATCTGCCTGTCTAATTAATGACAACCACTAATGAGCCCGGTGCTTGGCAGAGTCGATCCGCTGGATGCCTTGACGTACTACATCTTTGTCATAAAACTTGAAATAAGTCCAAACTCCCACCTCGTCAATTTTTCGTTATCACGCCCGCCGAGGTGGAGGAATCCGCGAGAATCCGGGCCCTTAGCCGCCCCGGGTAAGGGAGAAGATGTACAGCGTGAATGGGAGGGGGTATTACGCCTTCAGCGTGAGAACTGGAGTAATGGCTATGACTCTAGAGGGGAGGACACAACACTGCCATCTGAGAGATAAAACTTGTCATGCCAGGAGCGGCTTGGGAAGAGGGGGCGAGGAAAGTGACGACGAAGGCAGATTTGTGCCGAGATAAAGAGGATTTGGCGCGCCCCTGACGCCGAGGCGTCTTCCCGGAGACGATCCTTCGTCTTCCTTCAGGATTCTGGGCTTTCAACGTGGTCCTGAGATATTCTCTTACCCCGAGACTAAATCTTATTTTATGCCCGCATGTGTATACATGCTTGTTTAAGTATGTGAGTGTTTCCGAGGGTTTCGGATTTGCACGCTGCTGGTGAAATTTAACAACGTCTGACTCGGGAGAAATCCGCAGCCACAGATCACCGTTCCGTTGGCGAAGTGCTTCTTGAGCTGCTTCCCTTAGCCACATATATGTTACCACTCTAAGCTAAAGGCATTTATTTCTTCTCGACAAATATTGCATGTTGTAGTACAGACATTGTGTGCTCGAATAAATGTAAATACTTAACCTACATCATTCCAATTCCTTCAGGAACCACTCGTAATATAAAATGGATACCATTATCTTATTTTGTTTACAATACTAAGGCTAAAGTAAAGGTAAGAAATAAACTTTTAGTAAACTTTGGAAAGTTTTAACGAGACTGAACAATCCAATGCCATAGCCGAGATCTCTTGAATTCCGTCCAGTTGCTCTAACCACTGAACTACCATGGCAATATCACATCGAGACTGCATACCCCAAACGCAGCTTATAATGTCGTAAGTACTTTAAGTGCCGAGCATCATAGTTTAGCCAACAATTACGGCAGTTAATGTGCATTAATTGTTTCTTCCTCACCAGTGGTGTGTAGGATACAAACTGCAAAATTCAATACCATAGTCGGGATTTGACCCACGGATCTCCTGGATCTCATCCAGTTGTTCTAACCGCTGAGCTATGACGGCAACATTCCGGCATATCATTAAATTCCCCAACTGACTCGTGTTTTGTACCTTCTCTAGCCCGTATGTACAATATACATAGGGGCTATACCATCCAGAAATTTTATGTCAAAATTTTACTGGAAGTATATGCTTTAAGGTACTGAGTCCGAAAAAAGCATTTTTAGAAAAAGGCCCGCGAGTGTGGACAGTATATCTCAAAACCGAAAAGACCGTTAACTTGGTGTTTAAGTAATGTATCTTCCAAAGGTGCGACATGAAGATTTAAAAAAAAATATATAATTATAAGGATTGTTTCTTTTAATATTTCTGTTCTCAAAAATGACTCTAATAAATTTTATTAAAATACCGTCAATTAAAGATATTTACAAATAAAGTCTATGTTTTGAATTTAATGGAAATAGCCTCTGAAGACCTCTTTATTCTGAATGAGTTTTTCATAATTTTTCATAATGGTTAAACAAAACGGATAGACAAAAACTTAATATACCAAACAAAAAAATGTACATCTCGTTAAAACATAATTTATGACATATACGTTTCTGAGATATTCCTTGTTATTGGTTTAAATTTTCAACTATAAAACTTTTCTTAAACGGGAAGTGACGTTTCGTTTCGTCTCTTGTTTTACTGTAGGCCATGCAAAGCGAGCCGAACTTCATTTGTTTCACATAGGACCAGCTTTTAAAAGATTTGATTATGGATTTATCCTAGTGAATTCCCTTATGCCCTTTGCACTTACAAAGAAGCACTAGTGCAAGTTCTACTGTTTACCTTGATTAGCATGTCATAAATAAAGAATAATCTTATATAAGGAAAGTGTTTTGTTTATCAACTAGAGAAAGTCATGTGAATGGAACAGATCAGATTTTTCTGGTAAACCACAAGGAGATTTCAAATTATTTTGAGATGGCATACACCGATGACGATTTACAATTTTGTAAGAACTTTAAGTCCCAGGCTTTATAGTTTAATCAACTATTAGTCAATTATTGTGAATTAGTAATATTTAGTTACAATACTAAAGCTAACTTGAAGGTAATACGTAAACTATGGCTAGATCTTAAATGCAACAGTGGCGTAAGACAAGGAGCTGGGAGATACGAGTTTTAATGTAGACCTGCACAGAGCAATATATGAAAGAGGTTCTAAATTTCCTCAATAAATGCTAGTGGAAATTTATAATTTATAAGGAACTTGAAGGAGGTAAAAAAAAATTGGGAGTGGAAGTAAACGAGGAAAGGAAGCAAATTTGTGAAAATCGCCGCAGATAAAAATTAAAGTAAACATTACAAATATGGTATTTGTAGACAGGCATTTGAAGGGGTGGCAATTTAATAATAATAACAGTAATAATATAAATAATAATATAAATAATAATAATATAAATAATAATAATATACATAATAATATAAATAATAATATACATAATAATATACATAATAATAATATACATAATAATAATATACATAATAATAATATACATAATAATATAAATAATAATTTAAACAAAAAAAGAAAAAAGAAAGAATTAAACGCTGAAAATGCAACATACTATGTCCATGTACAACCATTAAAAATTAACTACAAAGCAGAAAATACATTATTTACAAAACACTAATAAGACTAGTAGACTGCCTCTGCAGTCGCGTATTTAACGTTTTGTGTTCTCGTCCTGAGATTTCGGGTTCGATTACCCACGGTAAACTATTTTAACCAGGATCATTTCCTATCCCCCATAGAGTCTGGAAGCATGTATGTGAGAGTGAATATGCGTGTGTTTGAAATAGAATATGATTAAAATTTCGACGTTAAGGAACCTACAGTAAACGATTTGGTAATGGTTTAATTGTTTTTTTCACACAAGTCGTGTAAAGGGCAGGAGTTGGATGGGTAGAGTCAGACTGAAAAATTCAATGCGATAGCCGGAATTTGATCCACGGATCTCCAGGTCTCTAGCCGGTTCTCTTCCACTGAGCTACCATGGCAACATGCCGGCATAGCATCTGACTCTACCTATCCA
Organism: Hymenopus coronatus; assembly: GCA_030762935.1. Lineage (NCBI taxonomy): Eukaryota > Metazoa > Arthropoda > Insecta > Mantodea > Hymenopodidae > Hymenopus > Hymenopus coronatus. The sequence continues at coordinate 85,008,913 of CM060896.1, read as the reverse complement.
ACTCCTGTCATACACACGGCTTGTGTGAAGAAACAATTAAACCATTAGCAGTTGACCATAATAGTTGGCTATACTATGAATCCTGGGACTTAATTACTTACACCATTGTAAGTCGCCATTGGGGTTGTCATCTCAGCTTGTGGTTTACCGGGAAACATGCGAGTCAGTTAAGAAAGTCAATGTTATGCCGGCATGTTGCCATGATAGCTCAGTGTAAGAGCATCCGGCTATAGACCGGGAGATCCGTGGCTCCAATCCCGGCTATGGCATTGAAATTTTCAGTCCAACTCTACCTATCCAGGAAACGAATTGTTTCTAAAGCAAAACCCCCGATATTACCACAAATGTTAAAGGGAGCTACATAAATAAATAAATAATAAAAAAGAATCGTTAGTAAACTATGCGGCCCAAAATTAGACCTAAATAACACAGATGAGAAACACTTCAAACAATACTGAGAAGAATCTATGAGCCAGAAGAATATATGGAATATAAGGTATAACTGAATTAGACGAACTGATAGATACAGAGGATATTGTGAGATTTATATAGTGTCAAAGAAGAACATGGTAACCTAATTAACATAGATGAGAAAATACTGCAAATATTTGAGCGTAAAGTGCTGAGAAGTAGCTATGGGCCTGTAAACAAAATGAGGCCGAATGCCAGTGTTATAATGATACAGTGGCAAGTAATTTTACATTCAAATTAATTCAAGTATTACATAGGCTATGTCTCGTATATTAAATTGGTATCTTTTTAAAGTTTGTATTCACTCTGGTAAAAACCGCTCTTAACTTCATGGCGAAATGTTGGTTTTAAACTTATACGATGTCTTAATTTGTCATTTTGATCAAAAATAAGTTTTAGTTTTGCCAAATAGCTAATCACCTTTTCCCCAAATATTTGTGACTCTACGAGGTTTGTAACTTTTTTTAAACTTCGCCATCTTAAAAGTTTGCATCATTAAATGTCCTCCGCAGGTAAACTATAAATTTAGTTGTCCTCCCATTTCATTTTAAACATTCTGTTGCAATCAGAGGCCAAATGCTCTTACAGTATGTAAAAGTTGCTAAAAATGCACTAGATGTTCAAAAAATCTATCACTAATGAAACTTAGTATTGGTTGTTTGATATAGTGAATAGTTCATGAAATAAAAATATAACATGTGACATGAGAGAAAAAACTACACCATTTTTTTCATCAGTACACACGCATATTTTCTTGTTTTATTTTTTACCCTGCAGAGAAAGCAAATAACAAAAATCTGATCCTTAGTTTTATGAACCACAATTTATAGAACATTTGTAACATTTTCGAATCCGTTGTATTAAAATTGTAGACAGACTTTGGAAATACGTGTTTATTAAAACACAGAAGGAACAATAAATATAAAACTATTAAAGCTATGCGGTTGTAACGTAAATGGGTTTATACATGCTATGTATCATATGTGTAGAAAGTTTAGGTTTCTGGCTTTAAAATTTTGTAAGTTAGATATGAAACCCATTGGCTCCCTTAGACCTTCTAAAATTCATTTAAAATAAGTTTGAGTCACAAAAGTGAAGTGTGTTATGTGATTGTTATGCTGTTGGTTATTTACACACACACACGTTAATGTAATATAGTTATAAAGACTAACTTGCTGAAAGGTTTTCTTGATGCGCTATATATATAGGGAATTGAAGAAAAGAGCAAACTAATAGTTTCTTGTATAACTCGGGGACTTATATATTTTCAAAACCATAATTTATTTACGTAAAACAGTGTTGATAACAGTGTTAAATGAGAAAATAAGTAGATAAACATTTTAGGTAATACAATATGTACTTTTTGTGGAAAATAATTTAATATTTAGAACCCCAATACTGTATATGCAATTTATGGAATATCGTCTTCAACTCTAGAAACATCTCCATGTACTATATGACGAATAATTTAAAAATAGAAGTAAATAGACGGATTACTGTTTTTTTTCTGTTTAATATAATAGAATTTTCTCTAATTGTAATCAACTTAAGTGTAGAAATACTGGCTGGCACTTTAAAATAGCTTAATATAATAAAACTATAAACATATTGTTTGGGAACTCTTAGTTTAAATATTGTATAAAATTAAGGCACAGTGAGCTGTGGTAAAGATATTGTAGTGTATAATAATAATAATGAGCTAAGAAAAATAATCATAGAATGGAAATAATTATTGTCGTAAAGGATTCGATATCTGTTACGCTTGCTACAAAAAGAGGTGGAGAAAGGCACAAAAATGTTAGTGTACAAGAAAATGCAACATGAGAGAATTGCACAAATTGCTAAAGCAATGCGTTAAATTAGCGGCTGGAATCTTTGGAGGAAAATAAGACAATAGGAGGAGATTATAAATTGTGACTGACTGGCAGGAAAATAAAAACTGATATACTTCACCCGCATGAGAAGAAGAGACAAGGAAAGAGAGAGCGTGAGAGAGAGAGAGAGAGAGAGAGAGTGGGAGAGATAGATATTTCAATTTGAGAAAGGTATAAGCACTTGAATATTCAAATATTTTAATATCTTTAATACGCTTAAATATATATATATATATCTATATATAGATATATATATATATATATATATATATATATATATAATATATAAGGTGGTTCACCTGTCGCTTATTCTAGGTTTTATTCAATCCACAGATTACTGTCGTTCTGCATACCAACACTATGGACTTTGGTGCTGCACGTTATAGCTAAACAGTGGTGTATTTGGTAGATGCACTCTGTTAGTTTGAGTTCCAATATGCTCGATTCAGGTTCGAATCTTACCAAAATGTTTACTACAATTATTTCTCCCATTTTTTTTTTTCATCCTGATTTGACACAAAACTAGATGGGATATCAGAACATTTGTTAAATTACTTAGCTGTTTCTTTTATAATTGTTACCTTTATTTATCTCTTTATTATAACTTTATCACTCCAGTGTTATATGAAGTCTTAGTGAAGTTCCTTTTTCAAAAATATTAGAATGAAAATTAAGGATCGAAAGCAGAAGAACGCGTAAAATCAGCTACCGTATGTTCTTAATTCGGATACCTTTTTGTTTATACCTAAATTTATTAGTGTGAAAAACACTAAATTAATTTTGCACCTTTATGGATAATACTTAAAAGAAAAAAAAATTCCCCAACTGGGGGACCAGAACCGCTTACACGCTGTAGGTAATAAGGAACTTGAAATTATCCAGTTGAGCTACAATCATGCGCCCGCTTGCAGCGTTAAAACTTGTAGGTATAGTGTCACACATGTCTCCCTCTCCGCTTCTGATCTCTTTATAACTATTGTGTGGCTCCTTTTTGTAGCTTAAGCCGTGCGTTTAACCTCCATACATTATAATTTACTTTGCAGAACATATGACAGCGATCCTAATGATATAACTTGTACTGTAACAGGAGTTATTAAGCGCATGCTCTTGGAAACAGACGTAGCTATGCTGCTAAGATCTATTTTGCAATGAAAAGCAGGCTAGATAATCGTGGTTACCAAATGGTCGACAAGCACGGTAATTTAGACGTTATTGCTTTCAGAGTATGAAATGTTGCGTATCTCTAAAAATAATAAGGGACAGCTGAACCACCTGGTGTATTAGAATATTATATAATCAGATATTCAATATTCCTTTAGAATGAAGAGGACTGCAGAGGCTATTCTCGAAATATTCATTTGATGTGGAACTATTTTAATCCTATGATACTTTAATTAAAAATGTTACACGTTTTCCTCAAAAATACAAATTTTGGAATAATTGTCTATGCAAAGTGCAGTTCGGGGTGAGATATTCTGTTAAAAATCTTCCTACTGAATTCTTTAAGTATGCTGAACTTAAATATCAAGTTAAGATCGTAATGGACATATTATTTTGGGGTTATACTGTACAGAGACACACAAAAATAAGACATGCACACATACACACTTATACAAATCACATCAAATCAATCGCGGTGGTCCAAGCGACGCAGGTACGGGTTATCTCTGGGTTTTCCAGTTTCCCCCACCATCACATTTCACCAGTGCTCCGTTCCATGTATCGTGTCATCGCCTGCAGTGTCATAAGTAGTAAAAGTGGGTGTTAAACACTGTAAAAAAAAACACTTATATTAATTTCTAAATATTTCTTTTTGGTTCAGAGGACCTCAAAAGAGATATTTATGGTAAAATTGCATGAGCTTTTTACTGTCTCTACACCGTCAGTACAACGTACATCGCTCTGTAATTTCTCAAGGATAATGCCTAATACAACAGATCACAGTCCTATCACAGCCTACGTATTCATCTCATCTCGATATATCTTTTGCGTTTTCTAGTGCGTATATAAAATGTACACAGGGGATAGCGAAGGTATTGCATTCCATCCAATAATAATTCAATAAACGGAATTCACCAGAAATAAGTGTTTTGAATTAAAAATACATATTTGTATACATGTTTTTGTATGTATGTGCCTTTGGGCTGCACAGCTCAAAAACTAAAAATCGGTTAATATTTGAGTGTGACACTGGATGTGACACTGCGATTTTCAAGAATTGCTCTTCTCATGCCTGCATTTTTCCATAATTTTGACTTTATCAAAAATGGCTAACGGTTTTGATTAAAATGCTATGTTAAGATAAGTTTATGACAAACGAATTATATATCTTGAAGGCATAGATTCTGAAGACCTCTTCATTTTGGATGGCTTCTGTATAACGTTTGTATAACTGGTATACCGAAAGAGATAAACAAAACTTACTATCAGAAATGGGGAGGCCGCTAATCATACAATTTATGCCATTTTTGCATAGATAGCCGTTTTCAAGATATTCCGAATTATTAGTTTCAATTTTAAGACATATAACATTTTCTCAAAGAGGAAGTATCTCTCTTTTCGTCTCTTTTTTTAATCTTAGCAAGCTAAGAGAACTGAATTTCAATGGTTTCACACAGCGAGCGTTGTAGCTTATACACTCACTTTTTTCCCATCTACTTGGAAAGAAGCAAGAAATAAGGCAATGTTTATCATAATATAGATAAAAGAATAATCTTTTGTAAGATAAGCTTGTTTCCAGATCAGCTAGAGAAAAGCATGTGAATAGAACACACTTGATTTTGTCCTTAAAAGCAATAGCTCTTGTAGGATGAAATTCCGGCGCACTGGCTGCACTGATATGATCTGGTAATTGATAGCATTGTTAAAGTGTTTAGTTATTTTCACTGTTTTGAGATACTTAGGCATAATTCTAATTCTTTTGAGGATAAGATATTGTTAACGTAAAAGACATAGAGAATTTTCCTGCTAATATCTTTGAGGAATACTTCCAGCAGCAGCTGGAAAACTTGTTTGAAGATGGAAGTGGATCTGTATAAGAGAGCGCCATGTTGCACGGCAACTGTTAAGACATCTAGATTCTGCTGTTCACCTATACTACAGGCGTCAGTTAATCCTGTATTCCTCTGCTATATACTAAGTCCAAATACGTATCCTGTGCTGTACAAAAAATAAACGAACTCGAATATTTTAATGCCCTGCATGTGACATAAAATTATTATAATGTATTTTTACTATGCTAAAACTCAAAATATCAATGCATAACATTTTCTTTACTTATTTATAGCAGAATTATTGGTGTATAAAACACAGTTATAAGTTTTTAATGAAATGTCATTATTTGAGGTTTGTTATTTAAAGTAATAATAATCAAGTTACTAAACTCAAAATCGCCATATGTTTAGCTAAATTTCGAATTTAACAACTAGGTTTACGAGCTGTTATTATTTTTAATTTTCTCTAGTCCCGTATATAGGTATAACCCGTATGTAGGCACAGTGTACATAGGGATAGAGAAGTAGTGTATTCCAACCAAAAATTTGATGTCGAGATTTCACCGAAAATATGTTTTAGGGTCCCCTGAGTCCGAAAAAAGTATTTTTAGAAAAAGGTCCGTGTATGTGGTATTGGTATTTAAGTTCAGTATCTTCTAAGGAGACGAGACGAAGATTTTCAAGAAAATCTCCCCAACACTAACTACCTTTAACTACCGAAACATTTTCGAAAATTTTATTTTTCTTAAAAATGGTTATAACTATTTTTAATAAAATTCCACATTTTAAAACCATCTACCTCAAAAATAGAATATATATCTTGAATTTTCTGGAAATAGCTTCAGAAGACCCTTTAATTCTGGGTGAATTTTGCATAACTAGTAAACCGTAAGATATAGACTAACATTTACTACACAAAAATGTAGACCTCGTTAAAATACACAATTTATGTCATACTTTTTTTTCTTGGAGTTTACCGTTTTCAAGATATTCCTTGTTATTTGTTTCAATTGTAAATACTTAAGGTTTTCTCGGACAGGAAGGGTCCATTTTTCTTTTGTTTTACCCCTGGCCTAACAAAGAAGCGATTTACAACGATAATCGATTAACGACAGCTTTTAAAACATTTGACTATTAGTAGAGCCTAGTGCATTCCCTTAGTTCCATTCTAATCACAATGAACTAAGTGAGTGATCATTTACAATTTAACTTAGATGTTTATGCCACATTACAATGGTAGTTTGTTTCCCTCTATTTTAACATAGGCGTTCAAATTGTCTGATGTGAAACATAGCCATAAACTTACACGGAGCGTTCAAGTGATGCTTGTCATGTACAGCGGGAAAAACCCCAACCCTAGAGTATACGCAGCTGAAGTGCTGTGCTGGCCGATACGTTTCCTGCCAATATTTAGTGCAGGTTGAGATGTAGCAATAAAACACGTCTATGCAAGGGCTTTGTCTTACCAGTCATTGCTTTGTACAGTATGAAGTGATCTTATGATAAAAGACGTGCTTATTTGTGTAATTCTTTGAAAACCCCTTTAAATACATGTGTTTTACGCGCATGAACTTGCATAGTTACTTAAATATTAAAATTCCGGTTGAAAATATAGTGTACAGCAGTGAATATGTATGCACATTTGCCAAAATATATTAATTACGACCAATGTGTAGGCAGTTTTACAAACATATTCTCCGGCATTCAACCTCCAAATAAAGGCGCAGTTATAAATTATATATTAATATTTAAAGAAATGAGGTTTCTAAGAGAAAAAAGAGCTTGATGGAATGAGCATCACTTGAATGTTCTCTTTATAAGTCTTTATGTCGTGTAATACAAGAGAGAGGCGTTTGAAAAACTTCAGCCTATACGGCTTCTAAAATTTTAAAATTGAAAACTTACCTTGCTTTTGCTTGTGAATCAAATTTCATCAAAAGATGTCGAGAATGGGTGAATTACCAAGCGTCACTACTTTCACCCAAAGTTGTGACGGGTTAGTGGAATAAGGTGATAAATTAATAATAATTTTGGGTATCAAACTTGGGAAATTTCGGCACAAGAATGCCTGTGTTTGCTACGTGCTCTGCCGCCGGTTTTTGGATCAACAGTGACGTGTACATCAGTGTCTTAAAGAGTCTCCTCAGTGAACTCGGACGGTTGTAACTGTGGTTACGTTGGTAATAGAACTATGGAGGAGGAGCATCTACCTTATCCTATTTGAATAATGCTGTGAGAACTATGTGTTTGAAGTCAATACATTCTGTGATTGTGCTTGTAAAACTAAGGCAAAATGTTAACCATTGACGAGAGAACGGATGCAGTATGGTGATAAGGTTTCAGAAAATGTAAAACCTGAATTTTTTCAATTTTTTGCACATTGGGTATTTCCTCATTACCCTACGTGACAAGTTTTATCACTAAATTTTATGAAACGGGGTCTGTGTCCGATGCTCCGAAAAGTAGCAGTCCTAAACTTGTAAAAGAGAGTAAACTGGGTGAAATTCAGTAAATGTAAAGTAGCCACTAAATGAACGTGAATATCACTGTTTCTGTTTAGACAGAATATTGAGCTGATAATAAGGAAATTAAATTATGTCACTATAAATGTAAAATACCCCGAACACAAAATAATCTCAAGGAAGAAACCACTAATTATATATACAAGATTACGCGGGAAACTCTACTGTGTCCGAACAAGAGCAAAAGAGTAGAATGAGGGATGAGGAAAAATTTTCTATCATGTTTTGTGATAATAAATAATTATTCTCAATATTATTCAGTACATCTTCATTCCCAAAAGTAATAAGCGGGATCCGTTGCCAACTGAAGGCCATGAGTGAACGTGCTAGCGCATTCACCTCACTGTGGAGATACATTTGGGAAATATATAATGTTAACATGCCAGATTACAACTTCAAAGTTTCCATGTTTATGTTGTGTTATATATAATAAATTAGACAACGATTCTCAATACAACTCATTACGCGAAATTCTATCATTTCACACCAGATGTTTCAATATCCTCTTGATGTTCTCCTCCGTAAGATTACGGACCAAGATTCACAGGGATATCTATAAAAACAGCACTAAAAGAAGCAAGTACTTTATATTACGAGTTTGTCCTTTAATAAGGATTTTACACATGTATATAGTCACTTTTGTCTGTGTATTGTAGTTGTTGTTTTGCAGGCAACCATATTAGTCAAAGTGCTTTAGCTCTTGCGTTTGTGTGCCGTTTAAGTTTGTTTCGTCACTGTGAATGGCAACATGAAGCATATGCCCGTTTTAAAAATGCTTAATTTACATTGCAAATAGTCCCTGTGTCTTTAGAATTTTACTATATTGATTTAACATATGTTTCCTGTACCAAACCTAGTATATAGCCTATAGAAGAGCAGCCATGAATTATAATCCAGACGGCCAGTGAAACTTTCGCAAGCGCAACGAACAGTCTAAAAGAAAAAGAGGAAGACTATGAGCTTAGCAGTACCTGGAGCGATTAGCCTCCGTTTGTTTTAGTTAACGCTATAACTTATCTGTGTTTATTTCTTATACTGACATAACGGGCTTTATAACACATAACTTCTGATCTTTAATCTTTATTTTCTCTACACGTATATGTACATAGTGTATAGAAAAGGTATTGCAATGCACCCAAAAATTCTATACAGAGATTTCACCTGTAATACATGTTTTGAGCTCTACTGATTCCAAAAAAAAAAACATTTTTCGAAAAATGTGCGTGTGCCTGTCTGTGTATCTTTGTGAATCTGTGGGCAGCATAGCTTAACAATGAAAATACCGTTAAATACCAAACTTGGCATTTAAGTTTATCTTCCAAGGATACGACACGAAGATTTAGAATAAAATCCCCCCATCCTAAACTAAACTCTATCTGGAACATTTTTCGAAAATTTGGATTTTCTCAAAAATGGTTCAAACGATTTGATTAAAATACTGTATATTTATATGGAAAATAAAACATATATTTTGAATTTTATGGGAATAGCCTCTAAAGACCTCTTTACTCTGAACGAATTTTGGTAACTGGTAAACCATAAGAGATAGACAAAAACTAACTACACAAAAATGTAGATCACTTTAAAACACAAGTTTATGTCATAGAAGTTTTTAGCGTGGAATTGGCCATTTCTGAGATATTCCTTGTTTTTCGTATTTAAAATACTTTTCTCACGCGAAAATTTTAAACGCCTGGCTCTAGTGTATTCACTTATTTTCCTTCTACATACAAGGAAGCAAATAGTGTAGGTAATTTCTGCTAACGTTTATCTCAATTATCATAAATTGTATTTCTATCCACTTCTTCTAACAGTTTATTCTTCTGAATAAGCCGTTTAAAAATAGTTTCGCAATGTAGAGAAAGTTATGTGAATGTAACACATAAGATTTTGTACTATTTATCATTGTCACCCTTTCAATTAGTATCTAAAACTGGTATTTTTCATAGATTAATGCTTGCTATCGCAGTGTCTGCCCACGTTAGGAAAGACGGCACAGAATTCCATGTACTTGAGAGTGCTTTTATGGTAATAGATCCAGCGTGTTATTGTCTCATATCTTCCTGCATACTCAGCGTGGTAAAGGAAGACTTTTTTCGGGATATGACATTTCACAATAATGTCTAGTGAAGTTACGACAAGAACTGACAGTCTAGTATCATTCCTATACGGAACCCTGCAAAGAAAGAAATGAAACAAACCTTTATACACCAGTAGTGAACGTCGTGCTATCAAATTGATGTCTGAATGCACCTTCTTTGTTATCTCTGTCTCTGCGTTTTGCATTAATGTTTCTGTTACGCACACAAAAAATTAAGATTACTATTCCCTTATAAATCCTATGCGACTATATGAATAATAAAAATGGTGATTATTTTTATTGTAATTAAAGCATTACTTACAAAACCATTATCTCTGCCAAATCGCTTGTTCAAGAGCATATCTGTCTGAGACAGCATTTTATAAAGAAATTTAATTATGATAAGAACTATGCAGTATTCTTGTGATTTTTTTTAAAAAATCCTTTTACCAGATTCTCAACACGTCAAAGATACATTGTTCATCAAATTTTAACAAGTTCTGTAAAACATTTTAAGAAAATAATTCGTGATTTATATTATTTCATTTTAAAGTGGTAGACCCTCCTTTATTGTATCCCTCCCAAATTTTAATTTGCCGTTGATATATAAAAATAAAGAAATTATAGTGGAGGAATTTCTTAATTTTAATCTTATTAATAGAACACGTTTGTAATATCCTATAGAATTTTGTTCAGTTTGAAATAGACGTATGAAAAATAATTTCCGAATAGAATTTCATGTACTTTAACTAGTACCTAGTAGCTAAGGCTCTCCAGAAGTTAACCTTTTAGCCAGTGAGTTACAAATTGTTACCAAACAGAATTTTAAATACTGAAAAATACTGCAAACAATTTTTAGAAAAAATGAAAACTGAAGATCCAACAGGCGCTTTACCTAATCGGCAAAGGATTAATTAAATAACCATTTGTGGCTCTAATTAAGGTTGAGTGGCATTTATGTACAATTCATAAGTGTAATAAAAAGTATTAAAGTAAAAAAAAAATTTTCTTTCTCTATCATGTATATTCTGGTTATTGTAATCCTCCCAAAAAGTCGATACAGAGATTTCACTGAAAATTCACATTGAAGAATCCTGAATAAAAAAATGTTTTTTAGAAAAAGGTCCGTGTGTACGGGTGGGGAATAACATAACTGAAAAACGAAAGTTTGGTTTAATACTAAATGTGATATCGAAGTTTAGTATCTTCCGAGGATGTGACAAGAAGGCTTTCAGAAAATTACCCCCAACTTAAACTGCTCTTTACATGGAACATTTTTCAAAATGTTCGATTTTCTAAAAATGCCTGTAACGATTTTGATAAAATACTGTGTTTTCAAGATATTTACGTGGAAAACGAAACGTACACCATGAATTTCATGGAAATAGCCCCTGAAGTCCTCTTCATTCATAACGAACTTTGCACAAATTGTAAACCCTAAGGAATAGGCAAAAACGTACTACACAAACATGTAGATTTCGTTAAAATATATTATTAATTTCGAATACAGTTTTTTGTATATATAAAAAATATATAATTTTTTAAACAACTAACAATTTCCAAGATATTCCTAGAACATGTAAATAGAACCGAATTTCAAGGACAAATCGCATAGTGAAAGATTTTAAAAAAGATTTGACCTTCCTGCATGCCCTTATTTTCCTTCTAGTTAGAAGGAACTAAGTAATAAGATAATTTATGGGGTTTTCTCTTGATTAGCATTTTGTAGAGAAAAGAAAAATCTTTTGTAAGAATAGTTTTTTACATAACAGATAGAGAAAGTCATATGAATGGAACACATCAGAATTTTTAAATCGTATAGGTACGTTGCCTTATTGTAAACTAAATATAACTAGATTTATTTAGTAGGTAAACCGTCAAAAAATAACATAATGTAAATGATTTGTGAATGAAAACATTTTAGTAGGCCCAAAATAAGCGCGTTTTGAAATTAATGCACCTCTTAGTGAAGTATAAGTTTATAACAGCGCTATATAACAAATTCTTAGTAGCATTTCTTTTAGACGTGAATACTTGACTTAAGTTTTGTGGAAACACAGATGTAGTACTGTAATCTGGTCGCAGTTGTCTTAAATTTTATTTTAAGTTTCGCAACTGTTTTTTCTTCACCTGCTCACCCTCCTTATAGGGGGACTTACACCAAGAGGACTTAAATCCAATTGCTGGAGTCATTACCTGGAGGAGCAGACGGGCTGTGGATCATGTAGAGATTCTAGGGATAGGGGATCGGCCCAATGCCTGTTACGAACATGGAGGTGGTACATAAATAATATAAAATATAGGACAAATTGACGTTAAGAGAGGTGTTAAAGGCATCTTGTTAATGTGTTTACTTCAAAAATATACCAGAAAGTCTATTAATTGGATTAAGGGGCCAAAAGCAACCGCTTTTATTATCCTTCCTAGGACAACTTAAAACTATTGTTTTTAAGTTACCTGAACTTACGAGTTTCATGCTGTTTTGGGAACCCTTCTCCATCTATGGTGGCATTCAAATATTGGTTTCAAGGACTGTAAATGTGGTCAAAAATACGTTTTTGGTGAGGAGCACCAAGCTTTCCCAGTAGATGCTGTTACCAAGGATTTTTTTGAGAAAGTACATGATGGAGCTATTATTGAAATGAATAGTAAAAGAAATCGTCCAGCAAAATCCCCATATGCAGTCCCCCGGGATCGAAACCACCTAGGTGGGGGATGAGCGGTCTAACCCCTCTGCTGCGGCGTGAACTACTTTTATACTCAATAACCAATAATATGAAGCTATTAACGATATCCATCTTCGTACAATTATTGAGAGAATATCCTTTGTGTCTTTACAGTAAAAGTTTTGGTTAGTACTCCGTCCGTCTGTGCTGTACCAAATTACTTAAGTTTGATTAGGTAATCGAACTGCACATAGTCCATAGTCAATTGTTGATATAATGCGCAGTAGTCCATGTTGGGAAGGAAATTCCTAGCATCTCTGCCATGGATATCCCCCACCCTTGGTAATAAAAGAGGTGTGATCAAAAAAATAATAGGAGTTTTTTTCTTAAACAATCTTTATTTATGCATCTGCATGAACATTGTGGCTTTCAAAATAAACTTTTTCAGAAATAATACACTTTGCCAGCAGTTTTTCCAATCTTGGAAGCAACTCTTGATCCCACTCTTCCTAGGGTGTTCAGCTACTAGCAATTCTGCTTTTAGCTCGCCAACAGTGGCTAAACTAAGTCCTTTCTTGTTCTCTTCAGCCTCGTGAATAGAAGGAAGTCGCTGGCTAGGGCAACATAACGTTTCTAGTTGGTGCCAAAAAGTCACGCACAAGCATAGAGATGTTCGCTGGAGCACTATCCACGAGAGGTTTTGCAAAAAATCTGGTCGTTTTCTTCGGATTACTTCATGCCAACGGCGCATAATTTCTAGGTAGCATTCCTTATTGACTGTATAACCATATGGCAGAAACATTTCTTTGCATCTTCCACATTGTTGTCAGTAATTGATGTGTTAGGACACCCAGATCGTCGTCTTCAAAGTCTTCTCGACCCTCTTTGAAACGTCGATACCTCTCGAAACCTCTTGTCTTAGGCATAGTAAATCTTCCTAATGCCACAGTCAACTTTTCGAACAGTTTACTCCATTTTTCAAGCAAAATTTTGTACAAATTCACTAAGCCTTCAAAAACGAGTATTACGCTTTTAACTGTCAACAATAAACTAAGTATTTAAAATAGCTGAAAATGCAAATATACATTGGGAACATGTGTTCCCACAAGATAAATAAAAAGGCTTGAAAATCGGTTTTATAAAGCCCGCGAAATTAAAACATTCCCAGACATTTTTTGTCTCAACCTCGGAAATCTACTAACACTCTCGCCTTTTTTCTTTCCTCCTCAGCCTGAAATCGGACTCATAGGTTAATGTTTGAGTGTCATTTTCCACATCACACCAAAGGAGAATATCAGGGGTTGATGTGGACACGTGCCTTCCAGGCACTTCAGTGAAATTATTCCATATTTGACCATTGTCAAAAGATTAGACAGTCTTTCATAGGCCAATACGCGAAGAATAAGGATTTATAAGAATATTTTGTTACAAAATTGTTAGAAAAAGTCGTGTGAAAGAAATACGTGAGATTTTGGTAGGATTTGTTCTCTAAAAGGTTATTATTGCATTCTTGGAAATTCTAAACTTAAACTAAACCGATTCTTCATTTTTGAGTTATTATGCTCTCCCTAGCTTCTCTCTCTCTCTCTCTCTCTCTTTCTTTCTCACACACATATACATACACACTGAGGAAAATTGTCATTCCTTTGCTCTCTCGGTCATTGAAAGAAACTGGATTTTCAAAGTCATCACATAGTCACCTGTATTTAAAACATTTCACGATCGTTTATAAACCACTGCGTTTGCCAAATCTCCTTTCCCTGCCAGAAATACGCAGGAAGATATACTTTATGCAAATGCTTACATTGATTAACACTAATTAGTTAGAACAATAATAGTTTGTTGAAGAATGGAAGAGAAGAAAATAATTACCTTATGAGAATATTTTTATCATGACAACATCTAGCCCTGTTTTAGTAAGTTATTCGTTACAAAGGTTATTAAAACATTGTACTTAGAATTAATTACAACACATGTTAATGAAGTGATATTAGTTTCTGCTAATGCAAGCGGAAAAAGTGATTCGCAATTTTTCATCAAAATTAGATAAGTTTCATTACATACGCTGAACGGTTTTCTAATTTTATAGTACTCACGCTCCACATTAATCTCGCAAAAGTGGTATTTAATTTTATTTTATTCACGTATTTATAGTTACCGCAAGTATTTCGTCATTCTTAACGAAAAATTACAAAATTTAAGATCTGATGTGTTCTATGAACAAGACTTTCCCTAGCTGTTCCACAAATATTCTTCATAAAAGATTATTCTTTTAAGTACATCATGCTAATCTAAATAAACATTAGCATAACTTCTATAATGGATTGTTTCCTTGTAAGTAGCGAATATTAGGCTAAAGAGATCATCAAATCTTTTAAAAGCTCATCGCTAAGTGAAAAAAATGGATGCGGTTCTCTTTTGCATTCTCCGTGTGTAAAACAAAAGTGATGGAACGCTAGAAAAGAATTCAAGATGTACTTAGGCTATCCCAGAAGTACCCGACTGACATATAGATAGCGGTTGCTCTTTCTAACAACAAAAGTACCAACCTTAGAAAGCTTAAGTTTGAAATTTGACGACTTTACATTGTTTAGCATTTGTTTGGCAGCCATCATTAATGAATGCTTTCAGCGAATTTGTAAACATGAGTAATCGTTATGCGATGCAATACTTTCATTTGAAAGGTCTTAGTCCAAATAATATATCTTAGTCCAACTAAATTCTGCTTTGTAGGAGTCTGCTTCTTCATTTAGAACAGTGATTTATTGGGTGGCAGAGTTCAAGTGCGAACTGAAAGTGCACTAGCTAGTAGATACTGCAGGCATTTTAAAAAGTTCTCTACTTCACATAGTGACTGAAAATTTAGATTTGAGAAAGTTGTGTGCAAGGTGGGTGTCGCGTTTGCTCACAGAAGAACAAAAACGGCGTCGTGAGGACGTTTCAGTCGAGAATTTGGCAATGTTTCGCTATAATAAAGCTGAGTTTTTGCGTCGATTCATAACAATGGATGAAACCTGGGTCCATCACTTCACATCTGTGAGGAAGGCACATTTAAAACAGGGGATTAGAAGGGGAGAATCGGCTACAAAGAAGACAAAGACAGTTCCATCTGCAGGCAAGGTCATGGAGTCAGTTTTCTGGGACGTACGCGGGATAATTTTATTTGATTATCCTAAAAAAGGAAAAGTAACCAAAAACGAGTATTATGCGAACTTATTACACCACGAATATTATGCGAACTTATTAGAGCGTTTGGGTGACGAAATCGAGTAAAAGCGGCCGCATTTAACGAAAAAGAAGAGTTAAAGCTCGAATTGCTTCTTCATGCACCCTATTTGCCAGATTTTACCCCCACCAATTATTTTCTGTCTCCATACTTGAAGAAATGGATTGGTGGTAGAAGATTTGCCAACAATGAATAGGTGGAGTCTCAGTTGATGGCTATTTTGCAAACCTCGTTCTCACTATAAACAGGATATCGAAGCTATTGGACATCGCTGAGAACAGAGTATTGAGCTGAAAAGAGACTATGTAGAGAAATAAGGTGTTTTTCCCCAACGTTTTTGTGTTTTATATGTTAGCTCGGGTACTTCCGGGACATCCCTAGTAGTTTAAAATTGAAACGAATGACAGGAAAAATCTCTGCATGGTTAAATCTTAATTATAAAAAAAAAGTATATTACATAAATTGTGTATTTCAATGATATTTGCGCTCCGTGATCGAGTGGTTAGTCACTCGCATATTTCCTAGTGTTCGATCCCAGGTGAAAGCTTGTGGAATTTGAGGTAGAGACAGCAGCGTAGCGTCGGGTTTTCTCAAGGTGCTCCGATTTCTCCCGCCATCGAATTCCATCGGTACTCCATCTTCATTCCATGTATCATCACTGTCATCCACTGAAGTGCCATATGTACTAAAAGCGGTCGTTGTACACTCTCAGCAAGAAAATGAGATCTATATTATTTAGTATAGTAACTTAAGGTTTACCAGTTATAAAAAGTATTCAGAATGAAGAGGTCTTTGGAGGCTATTCTCATAAAATTCAAGGCATAACATTGCATTCATTGTGAAAATGTCTTAAACATTTACTTTAATCAAAATCGTTAGAGCCATTTCTGATAAAATGAAAATTGTTTCATTGTTAAGGGTACTTGAGGGTGGGGAAACTTATTGTAATTGTTCCTGCCACATCCTTAAAAGATACTGAACTTGTATACAACTTTTGGCATTCAACGGACTCTTCGTTTTTGAGCTATGCTGTCCACCCACCTGTCCACCCACACAAATATAAATGGTAATTTTTCAAAGAACGATTTCTTATATTCACGGGGTCATTATAACACATTTCCAGTGAAATCTTGGTACGGAATTTTTGGATGGAATACAATACCTTGTCCATCTGCTATGTACGTTGTAGATAGTGCATTTTCTAAGACGAGATCTGAAACCCAGTTGTTTGTATACAGTAATAACCAGAGTAAAAACACTTGAAAATATCGACTATCGCTTATACGAGCAAATATGTCGCACACAAGTATCTATCAGTGTAAAAGTGTAAGCATCTATCAGAGTTGTATCAGCGGATCTTGATGCCCAGAGATATTAGCCACAAGTATTGTTCCGTAACACTTCAAATAATAAAATCTCGGATTAAACAAAAAAAAAAAAAAAAAACTCACATTACGTACTTTCTTTACCCATTTTTCTACAATCCGTTCTCACAAATTTTCTGTTATATACTTGGTGTTTTTCAAGATAAATAGTTCTAGAAATTGCTGTGTTATATATCTTCTGGCAGGTCCAATGGGAATAGGGGAATATTATAAGTGGGATATTCAAATCAAAGTAAACCAAGGTCTATCTTAAAACTTCAGCCTCAAATTTTATTTAAATAATCACTTAAAACATTGGTTTATTTACAGTATTATCTACAATTACATAGATTTTATTTGTTACACTAAAGTAAATTTTTTTTAAAAAGTGTTTCCCATGTGATGCCTTGGGAATAAAAGAAAACAAAAGAAAGAACTACTTCACATTTGTGAAAAGTTTACGTAGATATTTGGGAATTCAAACCAGTAAAAAGCAAGTTCTCGACAACTGATAAAAGAACCCTAGGTCATAAAAGTTGCGCGTAAATAGTCCTCCAAGGATAAGGGAAGCCCATAGAAAAATGTTATATGAGTGAGATTCGAACAAATAACCTCTTGAATGTAAGGCAGACACGCTACCCTCATGCTGCAGAGGTGAACGGTAAGATTTTCTCCGTCTCTTAAAATTTCAAGTTTTATATATAGGTTTATATAATGGAAAGCACTTCCGAGGCTATTCCCAGACAATTCAAGTTATATAATTTATCGTGAAAATGCCTTCAATATATTGTATTTTAATAAAACCATTACAGCAATTTTTGAAAACAGTTCCGTATAAAGGAAGGAGGATTTTTTTTAAAACCATATAGTTGTAGCATTCTTGAAAAATACTTAACTTAAATACTGTTTGGTATATAACCAACTTTTAATTTTGCGTTTGCGCAAGAGCGTTGACGTAAAATATTGAACTTAAAGGTGTAATGTCGATATATTTAAAGTGCTATAATTGTAGTTTGAGGAAAATGTGTAGAGGTTTTAAAAACTTAAATGGCACATTTTTCAGAATATATAATACTAATGTTGTACTAGAGTGTATTATCATTACTAATAATAGTAACATTTATATTCAACTATTTGATCAAACCACGACGGAACTGTGCTTAAGATATCGGTGACAATATGTAATAGTTAGTGCTCTTTTAGGATTCATGCCTGTGTCATACCACTTTTCGGTTCTTCCAAGCAGATGCTTTCACCATCCGTAGTCAGATGGAAGAATACAGATGGCCCTCGAGACCATACCTTTATACCATACACCTTAGTCCACGTTAGGTGCCATACAATTTAGTTGCTTAAACTTAAAGATGGCGCGCAATCTTTCAAGATTTGTTATTGTTTTTCTGAAGATGGAAGTTCGGATCTTTTTTATTAAATATCTAATTCAGTACTTACGTTGGCGACTAACGTCGCCCAGTCAGATTGGTCAGTCCATGGGACTTGAATCCAGAAAATTTCCAGATATTAGCACCAGAGAAATTTCGCTCATTGTTGTTAATATTCTTATAATGCATTATTATTCATTATTATTTAATGTCTCCTCATAAGGTGCATTACAATAAAATCGTTTATGTGAAATATTTGAACATGATGCAAACCTTCCTTTAGCTTAGATGAGGAAAATAGAAACTAAAAACATGTTTCTATATTGTCCCTTTCCCTTTAAGCCAAGAGTGCGATGCTGTAGGAGGCGGTCATATATATTTTTTAGTGCTATTTACCAGAAGCCCATTTCAGTATTTTACTCTGCATTAGTCCGTTTTTTTCTTCCTATGCGGGAGAGCTTTGCGCACCTCACGTCACTGATAACGTTGTACTGGTGACGTCAGTGTTTCAGCAACAGTTAATGAATAGGCTTTGTTTTGGAAGTCATATGCGTGACGTTTGCTGACGCTGATTAAAGAGCTCTGTCTCCAGTTCTTCTTTAAGCCTATCATACTCCTACGGTGCTGAATATCACTAAATACAGTTGACACCAACATTACATGCCACATGTGAATCCTTAAAAAGAGCACTTTGTCTGTAATTTTACGAATCAAATGACGCTTTTTCAATTTAATTTGCTTCACTTTTTGTCTAATTAGTTGTAACGCTCTTGCAACACATGCTCTATTTTGTTTCTGTAATAAAACGGTGCTGTTTATTCGCTTAGCTTTGACTGTGGCAATGAACATGACCAGGTGCATGAAGAGGAAATGAATACAATTCTACTATATCCCATATCAGGTAATGTATTACAAATCCCTATAATTTATTCAAATTTAAAAGCTATGTTTCATTACATTTATAATTTTATACATATTTAAAACTACTGCTATACCAAAACATTTTAAACACAGCAATTATCAGCTTAAATATTTAAAAACAAGTTTTTTGTTGAATATTATCCTTCTATTTAACAGACTTATATTTATAACAACATTCATTTAATTTACATGTATATAGTACTAAAATTATAAATATAGCTAATATATTTACTAATAGAGTTATAGTTATGTTTATCTTTAATATACATTTTAATTTTATTTGCTTATTATTATATATTATTTGTGTTTTATTCCGTTTTATTATGAATATATTTATTTACATAACATCATAATTTTTATTTATAATTAAAATGTATTTATTACATTTCAACAATTATATACTTAAATTTGTTCCTTTGTTCTGTAAAATAGAGAGCATATAAGAGGTCGCACCATGGCCAAGTGGCTAGACCACTCGCCTCACATCGTTCGATCCCAAGGACGCATCTGAGATTTGTGGTGGACAAAGCGGTGCAGAGGTGGATTTACTCCGGGGTCCCCCGCAGCTCCATGCTCTTTCCATGTATCACCAGGAATAAAAGCGGGCGTTAAACACCACAAAAAGAAACATTAAAAAAAACAAAAAAACAAAAAAAAAAACGGAGCATACATTGCACCTCAACTCCCGATATTTTTGTACATACACCTTGGGAGGGAAAGTTAAGATGAAGGAACCGCAGAATTATGAGCAGAAGACAGATCAGCACAATTCAAAATTGTTATTTCAATTCAATGCTTTCTCTACTTTAAATACCCAAAGCAAATTAAGCATGAATTGTTGAAACCATTTTATTCCAGTTTACCTTCACGGTGCAATGAGATTATATTCTCTCTCCATCCATGAGATTGTGTTATTTCAACACCTACCATATTGAAAAGGCTCAGTTAATTAAAACTCCTCATTTTGAGAAAGAAATGTTTTATCCACTGTGAGGGAGCAGTGTTCCAAGATCTCCGTCAGTTAATTAAGCCTGAAATTCCCTGCTGTACCTACTGCGTTAGCTTTTTGCAAACCTGCTCTACGTTGTAAATAAAAATAAACAAAATTGGAGTCACTCTTAAGTTAATCTGAACTGTGAATCTTTGTATTGTACATTAATTCCCCTTAAGTTTTTCTTGCATACAAATGACAGAAAATAATATAAGAAGTACAAACTTAGGGAATTATTTTGTGCAAATACAACAAATTGGAGATAAGAATTGGAAGTTTTAAAGAAATCCCTTTCCTGTGAATATTATTAGCGACTTAATAGTCATTATCATTTTATATATTATATATTATCTTTTTTTACCTCTTTAAACCGTTGTGCAAACTGATCTTTCTGTATGAGTAATGTTAATTTTGTATTTAATGAACTACCACAAGATTTTAGAAGTTTTAAAAAACAGACTGATGTCTACCAAATCATGTGACTTTGTCCACCAACTCTGCAAACAAATTCTTACAAAACTGGAAAATGGAGTTTTATTTATAAACGCTCTTTACCCACTGTGGTTCTCAGTGTCCCATTCTACTATAGGGTGAAATATAGCTTAATGTTCTCAGAGGTCTCTTTATCAGGCTTGAGGTTCTTTTACGTGCCGTAAATCTACTTCACGGGACTATTGGCTAAGGATTTTTACGCCCGAAAAAAATCCACCGACTTCCGTCGTTTGAATCCGCGATCGTGGGTATATGAAACTACTAGCATGGTAACCACTACAAAATGAAGAGCGAACATTTTTACAAAAGATTGTTCTTCTATCTACATCATTGAAAGAGAAATTTGAGCACTCTTTGTTATTCTTTCTAAAATAACTAAATATTAAAATAATCAAAATGTATTAAACTTATTGTACAGCCCAAATAAAAAACATAATTTCATTTTCCAAAGTTTTAATTTTCTTGTAACAGCTATTAATAGAGCAACATCTCCTACCTGAATTTATAAAGAAGGTAATAATATTAATTAATAGAAATTCTCATGGTGCTTGCTTCCTTGTATGTACAAGGGAAATAA
Organism: Hymenopus coronatus; assembly: GCA_030762935.1. Classification (NCBI taxonomy): domain Eukaryota; kingdom Metazoa; phylum Arthropoda; class Insecta; order Mantodea; family Hymenopodidae; genus Hymenopus; species Hymenopus coronatus. Next base: position 84,987,354 of record CM060896.1, on the reverse strand, counting down.
GGCAATACGCTACGCTAAAGCGACAATCATATCCTTTAAAAGCTGATGTGAAACAATTGAAATTTGGTTCTCTTTGCGTGGCTAGAAATAAAATAAGAGATATGACAGGAAAATTTACTTCCCATTGCAGAAAGGTTTAACAAGTTTAAAATTGCAATCAATAACGAGAAACGCTTATTTATACAAAAATATACGACATAAATTTTCTGTTTTGACGGGATTTATCTTTTTTGTGTAGTAAGTTTTTGACTATCTCTTACGGCTTACCAGTTGTACAAAATGATCCCTATGGAAGAGACTTTCTGAGGTTATTCCTAGAAAATTCAATATATACATTTTGTTTGTCATGAAAATATAAGCATATACTATTTTAATAAACAACATCGTTACAGCCATTTTTGTGAACAAATGTTTATGTAAAGAAAAGTTAGGGGTGGGGAAATTTTCCTGAAAATCTTGTCTCATCCTTAGAAGATACTGTACTGAAATGTGAAGTTGGATATTTAACAGACTTTCCGTTTTTACTTTCTCTACACGTACTATGTACATAGCGTATAGAGAAGGTATTGCATTCCATCCAAAAATTCGACACCGAATTTTCACCGGAAATACAGGTTTGGGTCCCCCTGATTCCAAATAAAAAAGCATTTCCAGGAAAAGGTTCGTGTGTGTGTGTGTGTGTGTGTGTGTGTGTGTGTGTGTGTGTGTGTGTGTGTGTGTGTTGGTGTGTTGTGGACAGCATAGCTGAAAAACGAAAAGACCGTTGAATACCAAACTTGTATTTAAGCTTGGTATCTTCCAAGGAAGCGACACGAATATTTTCAAGGAAATCCCCCCTCCCCTTTACATGGAATTCCTTTCGAAAATGTTGATTTTCTTAAAAATTTGCCATAACAATTTTGATTAAAATGTCGTATATTAAAGATATTTACCTGACAAATAAAATGTATATCTTGAATTTTCTGGGAATAGCCTCTTAAGACTACTTTATTCTGGATGGGCTTTACAGAATTTTGCATAAATTTTGCATAACTTTTAAATAAATTGTTAGAGGCATTTTTGAGAAAATCAAAATTTTCGAAAAAAGTTCTATGTAAAGAGTAGTTTGGGGTGGGGAGATTTTTCTCAAAATCTTCGTGTCGCATCTCTGGAAGATACTAAACCTTAAATACCAAGTTTGGTATCTTACCGACTTTTCATTTTAGAGTTATCGTGTTCACAGACACACACAGACACACATACACACGGACCTTCTTCTGAAAATACTTTTTTTGAATACTGGGGACCCTAAAATATACATTTCCGGTGAAATCTCGGTATCGAATTTTTTGGTGGAGTGCAATACCTTCTCTATACACTGTGTACATAATAGGTATAAAATGTAGCGCACGTTAAAGCACACAATTTATGTTATATACATTTTTCTCGTGGAGTTGATTGTTTTTTTAGATATTCCTTGTTTTTGGTTTCAGCTCTGAAAAACCTATACTTTTCTCATACAGGAATGTGTCAACTCGTGTTCATACAAACAAAGGAACTTCAGTAACATAGCAACCAGCTTTTGACTATCACTTTAATCTATGGTACTCCCTTATTTCGCTTACTTATAAGGAAGTATGTATTAAGACTATTTTTGCTAACTTTTTCTCAACTAGCATGAAGTTAATAGAAGCATAAGCTTTTTAGCAATTATTTGTTACAGAGATGTAGAGAAAATTGTGTGAATGGAACACATCAGATTTTTTGAGTTATCATGTTCACAGACAAATTCACACACGCGCGCAACAAACCTTTTTCCAAAAAGGCTTCTTCTTTAGACTCGGGGGAAATCTTAACATAGAATTTTTGGATGCGTTTAGAAAGAAAAAAGGGCTACAGATTTGATTACTTGAACTATAGGGGCATCACTGTCCTTAATTCTAGTGAAATACTTTAAGGGATGCGAGAACTGAAAAATATTTTATCGAAATGGAAGAGCTGAGTGGGTTCCGATTCGGACGACCATGCATCAAGAACATTTAGCTCAAGGAGGCCGGTCCCCATGGCCGCGCTCGCCAAGGCGTCTCCCTTTGGTGCTTCGTGGCGCAGGGGATCGTGGGTTCGAGTCCCGCCTTGGGCATGGGTGTTATATGCTTGTGTCTATGTGTGTGTGTTTAAAACAAGAAAACAGCAAGTCACTTATCATACAGCAAGCGAAGTAAAAAAAAAAAAAAAAAAAAAAAAAAAAAAAAAAAAAAAAAAAAAAAAAGGTAAATAAAAGTACGGTATACAGCGCCGGAGTCCCGACCAGTCTCCTGAACTGTATTTATTAAAAAAAAAATAGTTGAATAGGATCGTATGGGCAAGAGTAGAAGTTAGAAACTTAAGCATAAAGTACGCTGAAGATAAAGGAAACAACTGGAAAATGTACTGTCAAATGAAGCAAATTCTAATTGAGTAATACAGTGTAACTAAACAAAAATAAATATAGAGTTAATTTGGCAACAAAAAATAACTGAATGGCGAAATATTAATTAGGAAAATGCCTCCTCTGAAAACTCTAGGAATTTATTTGGGCAACATCAGACAGAAAAAATAATGAGTGAAAATTTTAATACAGTCTGTCAAAATATTAATATAGCAAATGTTTATTGGAACCTTTCGGCAACCTTAGAGAAGCAACATTTCCCCTCTTTCTTAAAGCTCTTCAGCCATTTAAAGATCGTACAATACATCTGTTTCCTAGCATACCTAATATTTTATAAAACAATGTTTTTCTCAAAATTAGATATTCAGATCTTCAACATATTCCACGTCTCTGTATTTCTGTTTAAGCACAACTAAAGTTTATCAGAATATTCAAAAATATATATGACAAAACTATCCTAATCCGAATTATAATTTTTTTGAAAAAATTATATTTATGAAAAAATTATTAAATTTAATGATTAAAAGAACCTTACAGTTTTTTTTAAAATCATCAGAATCAAGTTATTGAAGTACCATTGAGTAAATCTCTGTGCATGGTTCAAAGGTCTACTTAAAAAAAATACTAACATAATCGGAAATAAATTATACCTTGCAGACTACTTAATCCAATTTGAATGAAATTTACTATTCATATTAACGTAGAACAATAAAACCAGAGCAAAAGTTTAAGTAAAATCTATATAGAAATATAGAAAGAAATTTCACTCTTATGTCCTTAAGAACTGCTAACCAGAAAAGGAAGACAAAATATTTCAATTGTGTATCAAGTAGACAGAGCTTCATCAATAAATAAAAACTATGAGTTGTGTGTATTCAGTCTATCAATTACTAATATATACACTCAACCAAAATATGTTGATAAAAGTTTTTGTAATGCAATTACGCAACTTTTGAGTGTTGAGAAATTAATATTAAAATTCAAATTCCTCCAAGCAATTACTAAGAAATGCACTCAAGTCTATATACACATTTAGTATAATATATCGAATTGCATGAATTGTTAAAATTTCAGAGGTAATGAAAAGACATGGCATCAAAAATTTTACAAAATTTAGGAAATAAAAGCTATTTAAAAGTTGGAAATGATCTCTTAATTGTTGTTGTCCTTTCCTGTAGTTAAGGACTACGCCAAGGATGTAGCTAGGCTTTCACATTGTTTAAAGCCTTACTCCCGAAGCTTTGAACAATTAGAGAAGAAAATGCGGATTAGGACATATAGATAAATGGCAATAGGTTGTGCTCATCAAGTTTTGCAGTCAGATTATTTTTGCAGAATATAAAATTACTAAATTATATGTTTAGGCGTCTAAAAGAGGTTTAAAAATAATTTAATTAAAACAGAGAACATGGTTGTTGGAGGAACAGGAATTGATATAGTGATGCAAGATGGGTCAATCGTTAACTGTTGTAGTACTATAACTTCCTAAGGAACAATAATAAGAAAGCAAATGCAAGTGACATCAATAAATATTTTGAATACAATTATCACCGTTGTATGTTATCCTTGACATTTTCGCTCAAATATTAAAACGCCAATGCAATGGCCGAGATTAGGCAAATTCAAACAATCGTGTTTTTCTGACTGGAGCGATACTGTTCGAAACATCTTATCGCAGCTGATGTTTGTTTCTTTGAAATCTTGTCGCACCTGAAGTTCGTTTGTTTAATCTCCTGTCTTGGTTATTGATAACAAGGTGACAATCCAATTAGCCAACCTTCACTTTCAATAACTGTCGGTTCCACAATTGTAACTTCAATTAATTAAATTACAATGTTTATTTAAAGTTTTATCCATTGTATTTAGTTCAAAAAAGGAATGAAAATAATAATTATTTATATTTCTTATGAATGATATGAGTGAAATAACCTTAAATAAAATGTTTGTTTCCATTTTATGTATTAGTTATTGAAAGCTTAAATTAAATAACTGTTCCCTATTTCTATTCTTGCTATCAATATTCGTACATAGGGGGTAGGCGCGGTCGGCCATATCATAATTCAGTAGGCAGAGAAGAAAGAAAAAAAATTGGTAAATAAACATGGTCCAATGCGTCATCTATCATTTAAGAACTAAAGCAAGTATTACAATCATAACCCGATAATCTCCCTTCCTATATATTATAAATTATTAATAGTCCATTTCGCCGAAATGTCTTATGAGATACAACTCGTGTTTTCATCTCTTAGGACAAACCCTCGTGGTATTACTTATGATAAGTTCTTTCTCGTTCAACATTTCGTTAACATTGAGTTGATGACTTGTTAAGTTATTTCTCGTACAAGATCTCGGCATGATTCAATTTTAGTTAGTATTTAAATTAATATTCCTGCAAAAATAAGTTTTTCGTTAAATTCATATAAAATATATAAGTCTAAATATTAGAATCGTATTACTTGTTGCTGCTACCTTTAGCTTGGTATGGTCATCTCAGAAAAATATCGCCATAGATGTGGCATTAAAATTATATAAATGGCAACCTCCTAACCGAAGAGACCGCACCTGGCGTGGAGTGTTGGTGCAAGGCAGTCCATGGAAGACAGACAAAGGGGAGATAATGTTTGGGAGGTTAGAGGAAGATGGAAACGTGGATGTGAGAAACGCCTTATGATTAGAGACGTGCATCATCACGATCGCACCGTTAAACAGTAAAATATATTGTGAATTATTGGACACAATTTTTGTTTACTCATGAATTTTAAACAAATGTAAATCTTTTACATGCATTTTTTGGAAATGTTTGGTCACTGAACTTGTTGAAAATGAACTAAATGAAGAGGTTGATGACAAATATGATAGGGGTCTTCTCTCACCTTTCAATTGTTTACTATGAAACGTGGGAGAGAAAGGGGATGAATGTCAACAAGTAACTAAAGTAGGACATTATCATGAAACAAGTGCACTACAGGCTTGTACTAATATTGTATTTGCACCCATAACAACGCATTTACGACCTAGTATTCATTGTTTCACAATTCTTGTATAGCCCGCCTCTCGGTTTGGCGAGTGTTTTGTCAAACATTCAAGGACCCCGAGTTCAAATCTCATTACGGAGATAAGCCAAGCGAGGTTACGCGAGGGAGGTTCCGGATTTCGATTCTCGTTTGCCTACCCTACCCATGGTTTTGGTTTTCCACTGCTTGTTTTGGTAAACGTTGGCAAGCTGAATCCTTCTACGAATTAACATATGCCGCTTCCTCTACTTCATTTCTTTCTTTTTTTTTCGGGATGACAGCGGTGATTGGAGTCGGACAGATGGCGCAGAAGCTTGGGTACAGCTCGGCCCGACCATATGAGCAATGCTGCAACGACAAGCTTCAATCTGCTTATTATGCGCGTCTATGTTGGATACGCTAATATATGCTTCTCCTGCGGTTCCTTCAACGTATCCGTTCCTCCCGGGGTGCATGTAAAAACCATCTCTTGGGGTTCCAGGTGTTAATTGCTTCTTCCGTTAAATGGTCATAATCATTTGGGTATGGTTTTCCGGGGTTTTCCCTTGCTCTTAAAAAAGAAGAGATGTATTTCGTGTAGATTTAAGTTCGATAATTTCATTCGTCGTCCGTTGTGCTCTATTACGCTGACCCCTACCCGCCCTCGCAAAAAAAAAAAGTAACTCGAATGGAGTTCCCTACCACCGATGGATGTCATCTTCTGAGAGAGAGGGAAATGTCCGACGGAATACCGAAAGCTTTGAGCACTTCTTATCTATCTATAGGTTTTAATTAGAAAACGATTTTAAGAGGAGACGTTTGACAACCTTGCAGACCTTAGCACTTGTCAATAATCTGTCCCAATGTAAAATTCGAGATTTGTCTCCTCATCAAACCACTATATTAAAGGGATAATCCTGGTTCAGATTTTTAATGTGGTGCTATACGGACCGATACCTTTCCCCCCTCCCTAAAACGCGTGTTTCTCCCCTCAATACTGTTTTACCCAATAATGGTCCAAAATTCGAGATTAGACTTTTACTTAAAATCATATCCCAATCCTTCCCGCACAAGAGGATATAAATATGTACGACCATTTTATACGCCCGCAAAAACATGGGTGTTGTTACCATTCAGAATACTGCTAACCCCGCCTTTTCTTTTGGATTTCCCTGAAATTTTGTTAACTTTATTATTGCACATAAATGTTACTAAGGACAGAATCATATGCATTACTTAAACACAAGTTGTTGTGTCAAATCCTAAACGTTTGAAAAAAATTGCATACAAAAATAGCCACAAAAATATTACCATAATAAATGACTACAAAATATAATTTTCGGGCTTAATATATACTATAACAAGTGTATTTGTTGACTAACAATTAGTTACAATAAAAGCTTTTAAATCACTTCTGCAAAAGGTTTGCTCGACGTTAAGACAGACGTAGCTGTCCATGGCTTCGCGCACAATCATTCCAGCCACTCACGACGTAGTACGATTCACAACAACGCAATGCACTTCTTTCTTCTTTTTATAGCGAGAAAATGTCACGGAGCTTCCTAGAAGCTTCTAGAAGGTAGCAGAAACCGAAGTTTGGAGATGAATCGAGGGGGGCGTTACCGAAGGTTCCTGCTACATCCTCTTTCGTGTTGTTTACGCACCCCAGCTATAATGATTAACTTTCCAAATCCGGTCGTGAACCTGAGAGCGGTCACGTACACAGGCGAGATTATCAATATATTGATAATCTCGTGATATATATATATATATATATATATATATATATATATATATACAGCAGAAGTAATTAAAATACGTTTTAAAATAGTAAGCATTGATAAAATCACGCTCATTTCTCTGCTCATAAAAAAAGCAATCGGTGCAACCAGTTCACCGTTTTGACTAATGAGCAAAGAAGGGTAAACGCGTTCCCCGCTGACCGGTTTCAACTTGAAATAGTCACTTGAATTGAATTGAATTGAATTCTGCAACTCTTTTAACGCGCGAAGGAATAGCTGCCATCGCCAAATTCGAAGCATTGGATCAACTGACAGTTTATACATAAACGTTTGCATAGAATTATGTCTATGGTACCTTCTATTTATGTATCTCATGGTGCATAGTGTGCATTAAACTGTAGGAGCACATACCATATACTCTGTGGATGCTATGACGTCAAAAATTGGCACAATTTATTTTCATAACTTGTGAGGTGATGCTAACAAAGAACCAATAATAGATACTGTTTCATTTTGTGGCTCGAAAGTTGGCGTCACCCTGAATCAGTATATAAGACACGGCAGATCTCTTATGTGGTTACTCTCTCTCTTTCTCTCTTTGTCTTGATCTAGTGTTCGTTTAATTGTGTTGTGCGCACGTCCACGAGCTTAAGTGCTGGGGGAGCAATGTGCAGATGATTAGATTAGGCTCCTGATTAATAACTTAAGTGGTGGGAATATATTTATTTATAATATATTTTGTACGGAAACAAGCTAGCCACCCATCATACCTGTGATATAATAAATACAAGTAGTAAGGGAAGAAAATGCAGTTTATTTTTCATTAGCCTCATCCAGAGAACTCCTGAGATATAATTTATTGGGAGAATAAGAGAGCAATCTTCATTAATGACAGAGTGGACACTGCTGAAGGACAGACTTGCCGCGACAAAAGGCTTTCGAGATTATATAATACATGGAAGGGGAAGTTCTAAATATTTATTTTATTTCCTTATCTAAGCATACCGAGCCAGGAGACTCAAGTGTTTCGTCTGAGACTGGCTTTTGGGAGGTCGTGGGATTAGTTCCCCGCGGACGACCACTCGGGTCCACTTGCTTTTTCGGAAGCTTTCCCGAATCACTAGGTGAATGCTGAAGGAGATTCTTCAATCCCCCAAATTTCCTGTCCTCCATTTCATCCGTCAGGGTTGTAAGTGTTGGCGAGGACTGAGATGATTGTTGTTTGGAAACTCAGATCCCGGTGGCAGGATGATGCTGGGGTCGTCGGGATTCTCAAGGGCGTTTTTTCAAACCTGAGGCGTGGACTCCTAGCGCTCGTCGCGTCGAGATGAAGTGCTTGGGAACTATCGCACACTGCTGTCGTCTGTAATTGGTCTCATCTTATCATCTCCCATGGTCTGACGCATAAAAAGCCTAATCACTGGCTGAAGCAGGGAATCCCCTTGTGTACATTACATTGCTAGTTAAGAAAATAAATAAAACTTTTATAATGGAGTGATTAGAAATTTGATACCAAACGAACGACACAAACATTTTGAGAAAAACCCCCTACCCCAAACTACCCTTTACATGGAACGTTTTTTCAAAAAGTTTGATTTTCTCAAAATGGCTCTAACGATTTTGATTAAAGATATTTACTTGACAAATAAAATGTATGTCTTGAATTTTCTGGGAATAGCCTCTGAAGACCACTTAATCTGGACGAATTTTACGGAATTTTGTATAACTATTAAACCCTAAGAGATGGTACATGTAGATCACGTTAAAACACACAATTCATGTCATATACTTTTTTCGTGGAGTTGAACGTTTCTTTTAGATATTCTTTGTTCTTGGTTTCAGCTTTAAAAATCATCTTTTTCTCATATTGGAATTTGTCAACTCCTGACCATACAAAGGAACTTCAATCACATAGCAACCAGCTTTTGACTATCACTTTAACCTATCACTCCCTTATTTCACTTCTACTTACAAGTAAGCACGTAATAAGACTATGTGTGCTAATTTTTTCTCGATTAGCATGAAATAAATAGAAGCATAAGCTTTGTAACAATAATTTCTTGCAGAGATGTAGAGAAAGTCATGTGAATGGAACACATCAAATCTTTTTAAATATAATGTTTTTAAAATTTTAAAGTAGTTGAAAAAAATGGATAAAAATTTGTAATGAAAATATCTTTTCTTTCTGTTCTTTCTTTTAAAAAATAAGAATGCTAAGAAATGGTTCCTTAAAATTACTACAGCATGTTTTATTTAATGTAATACCCCTTTATTTTCTTAAACTTCATTTTGGTTGTTTAAATATTTTATTAACATTTCAATTTCGCTTTTTGTTCACTATATTATGAAATATTACCTTCATCTTTCAATTCCAAAGTGTAAAATTATATTTATTAATAAACAAATGTTGTTTATGTCTAGATTTTGAATGACAGATCTTAGCGTGAATTTAAAACATTCTTTATTCTCTTTATACCTGACCCCATTACTTCATCCTTTATCCTTCGCATTTGAAAGTGGCAGTCTTTGCATTACGGAAATTTAATTAAAATGTACGCTTTTTATAACGCCAAGTAAACTTTTTCTGCTTTTTCTCAATGTTTATTGAAGTTAATTTAAGGTAAAACACATATTCAAATTTGAATGAGTAGACAAATTAAAGCAAATGCTTTAAAATTAAGACACCAGTTCACAAAAATAAGGAACAAAATTATTACACTCTCTTTTCGTAATTAAATAGTCAATGCTGCACTCCCAACCTAAGTGCCAGTGGGTTCGCATCCCGGATGGATTAGGAAAGTTCTTGTTGATTTGAATTCTGCCATACCTTGCGTACAGAGTCAAAGCATGAATGCAGGAGTGAGTTGGAGCGTGTTACGAGGTAAATATGGCTGAGTATATTCACCACCAACATCTACAATTCAGAACACGTTTAGTGATGTTGACAACAACGATAGTGGACAGAGTTTTAAAATAGCCACATACCCACTTCAGGGTGGAATTACCCCAGGTAACTGCCTAAATAAAGAAGCTGCTAAAATATGTGCATAAATTTAAATAAAACAAACGTTTAAAAAGCTTTAAGGTTTTTCTATATGATTATTAAAATTGTTAGTATTTTCTACTCCGAAAATTACAACGTAAAAACTATTCATAGTAAGCTTAGTGGAAAAACAATCGCGGATAAAAATAAAATGCAGTCTTTCTCGAAAATACTCCCCTCTAGAGAATATTGCAGCATATGTGAACCCTCATTAATCAGAAAAGCTCTGATGTTTTATATGGCAATGATTTTCTCCGCCCAGTTATAGTAATATTCACACAAAATCTGATTTTCTATCTGGTTCACTTTAATCAAGATGAGCAAGTGCTTAATTATTAGTTTTATTACATATTTTGTTGTATTTCCAAGGGGAATACAGAAGCCTTAAAACATAGTCGTAACCTTTAAACCGGTCACTATGTGGTAATTTTGTGGTCTGATTCTCTCTCCATGAGCAAGAATAGGATTTATAAACTTTCCATATTAGAAAACGTTTATTTGCCATAAAATTGTGTCTCTCAGTTACATCTGGGCCGATTGGTTAGACATCTTGCCTCTCAAAAAGGCGCAAAGATTCTGTTTCAGATGCATGCTAGTGGGATTTGAAGAGGCCAAAGCGGTATTTTGGCGGGTTTTCTCTGGTTCTCAGGCTTACCTTGTCATTCAGCAATTGGTTTTCTTTTTATCCCCATAATTTCGTGTATTCTTCCTCACACTCTCACCTGACATCAGGCTAAACACCCATTTCGATTTTTCTCTCTAATCCAGAGTCCATCTGCTCCTCAACGGTATCTTGACTTCTTTCGTTGGCTTGTCAGTGCTGGAGAAGTGCAAGCCCTCAAAACGAGGAGGCTAGATAGCGCAAAAAGTATATCTGCTTTTTTGTAAAGTGAGTTTCTGCCTATCTCATATTATTTTAACATTATTAAAATTAATTTAAAAAAATCTGATGTTTTATATTCACATAACTTTCTCTAAATCTGTGGAAGATACTAAACTTAAATACCAAGTTTAGCATTAAACGGACTTTTGTTTTTGAGCTACGTGCTACGCGGACACCACCCCTCCCCTCCACACACAGGGACATTGTTCTGAAAATGCTGATTTTGGATTCAAAGGTCTCAAAACGTTCATTTCTGGTGAAATCTTCCTATCGAATTTTTGGGTGGAATACAATAACTACTCTATTCGCTGTGTGCAGTATACGTGTAGAGAAAGTAATTAAGAGAACTACATTGCGCTATTCGCAGATAGCTTTATATATATATATATATATATATATATATATATATATATATATATATATATATACATTTTGTATACTTATATCTTTTATAACACATATTGCAGTAGATTAAAACACTATATGGTTAAGATTTTTTCATGACAAACAAAAGTTATATATTGAATTTTCTGGAACTAACCTGTGATTTCCTTTCCATTCTGCTGACTGGTAGAACTTTACCACACGTAAAGTGTATATCTCGTTAAAGCACATAATTTACTATCAAACACATCTTTGTAGAATTAGCCTTATTAGGGGTATACATTTTTCGATAATCATTATTTTCTCAGAATGGAATCATTCATTCGTTTTTCTTATCGATCATCTTTTAAAATATTTGAGTATTACTTTATCTTAATTTATTTCCGTCCATTGTCCCTACAAAGAAGTAAATAGGCAATTTCTACTATATTTCCTTATTTCTATTGTACCTACAAAGAAGTAAATAGGTAACTTCTGTTTACCTTTATTGCGATTGCTAAAAAAGGAGAATAAGACTTTGTAGGAAGTTTATTACATAATAGGAGAGAAAGTTATGTAAATGAAACACACATACTTTTTATTTAATTATGCTTTCACAGACAGCTAATAATACTGACCTTTTATAAAAATGGTTGAATTTAGGGAGTCTCAAAACGTGTATTTTCAGTGGAATATCGATATTGAATTTTAGGTTGCGATGCAATAATTCCTCTAGTTTCTATGTGCAAGGAGCAGAGAGAGAGAGAGAGTCGCATCGCTACTTTAACACAAAGACAGTTTTGTCTCTTCTACTTTAGCTCATACATCGATCCTGCAAAAATAAATAACTGTCCTTTAATCGGTTTTGCCTGCGCTATTATACAAGCATTTTACGTCTATATTGATTCGCGCTTTACATTAAACGCTACGAAATTGATGCGCGCTCTACTTTCATTTGTCTTAATCACGAATTTCGTTTCATCTTCTTCACATTTGCACGAAGTCCTTTTTTATTGGCACCCAGAAAAGGATCCACATGATAAATGTTCATTTCTGCCAAACCCTTCCGACAAAAGCTTCTATTTTCAACTCCAAAGCTTGTTAAAATAGGAACGTCCTTAATGTATTCTTTTGTACTTTGAAAATGTAATATCATACGCCATTTGATCAAAGGATCCTTGCAATGGAGGCTGTTGAGTCAATAAATAGGACACAATTGACAGTTTTCTTTTATCAACAATGTGTTGGAACACCTAAATGGGTTTTAGCTATGACTTAACAGCTAAGACGGGGAGCAATTCTTGCATCCAAAAATGCGATATCGAGGCTTCACTGGAAGTCTTGAGTTTAAAAAATCTGATGTGTACCATTCACATGACTTTTTCTATATCCCTACAACAAATTATTCTTAAAAAGCTTATGCTTCTATTTACTTCATACAAATCTAGAAAAATTAGCAGAAATAGTCTTATTACCTTCTTCCTTGTAAGTAGAAAGCAAATACGGGAGTAGGATAGGTTAAAGCAATAGTCAAAAACTGGTTACTATATGACTGAAGTTCCTTTGTTTGTATGGACATGAGTTGACAAATTCCTGTGTGAGAAAAGATTTTCGACCCTGAAAACAAAATCAAGGAATATCTCAAAAACGATCAACTCCAAGAAAAAAATGTATACAACATAAATTGTATGTTTTAATGAGCTCTACATTTTTGTGTGGTAATTTTTTGTCTTTCTCTTATGGTTTAGCATTTATACAAAATTCCAGAAAATTCATTCAGAATAAAATAGTCTTTCCCAGAAAATTCAAAATATACATTTTATTTGTCAGGTAAATATCTTTAATATGTAACATTTTAATCAAAATCGTTAGAGCCATGTTTTAGAAAATCAAAATTTTCGAAAAAATTTCCATGTAAAGGGTAGTTCGCGGCGGAGGGATTTTTCTTAAAAGCTTCGTGTCGCATCCCTGGAAGATTCTAAACTTAAATACCAAGTTTAGTATTTTACCGACTCTTCGTTTTTGAGTTATCGTGTTCACAGACGCACGGACACACACACACACACACACACACACACACACGGACCTTTTTTCTGAAAATACTTTTTTTAGATAAAGGGCACCCTAAAACATATATTTCCGGTGAAATTTCGACATTGAATTTTTTGATGGAGTGCAACATCTTTGCTATACACTATGTACATAATTCGTATAGAGAAAGTAAAAATTTTGGAGTAGTAAAATTGCGTACATTGGTCAGAAAATGGAAGCGTTCATTCTAGGCTTCTAAAACGTGAATCACCCAATTGTGCACAGCATCTGTTGCTCGAGGAGTAAAGTTCATTTGCGTACAGTGGTGAGAAAAGTGTACTACGCGTCAAATATCTTGCATAAATATCTTATGATAGTATAACTACTTGACAGCTGCATTTTTAGTTTCTCTTCTTAATAGATATGTAGAGAAGGTAATTCCACCTGGAATTATACTACATATACTGGGTTTAGTGCCCTCTGTATCAAACAGAAAATTAGAGAATGGTCTGTGTGTGTGTGTACCCAGTTCTCTGTGAATACAATAACTCAAAAACGAAAAGTCGGTGAGATACGAAGCTTGTTTTGTTGCCTCCTTCTTGAACACGAAATGGACAAAACTGTTGCTTTTTACATATCTGGACTTCTTGAGGACCAAATTGTGCCTTGTACACAACTGGGCTTTGAAAACAAATCTGTTTCTGGTACGCATTTACTCGACATTTTTTTATTGTTTCTTTATATAACCCCCATGGGCTTTACATATGAAGTCAGTAAGTTCTTTTACGTTTGGTTTAATCATTGTATTTTCCTCAAGCGCGCACACACACAGACACTCACTCTCACATACATACTTTCAGACTCTGTGGGTGACAGGGAATAATTCTGGTTAAAGAAAATTCCCCATCCCAGCAGGGAATCAAAACCGGGACCTTCGGGTGAGAAGTCAGCTCGCTGACCACTCCACCACGGACATTTGACATTTCTCTTCTGAGGATAAGACAAAACTACAGAAAAATCCTTATCCTGGCAATTGTCTCTAACAGCGATTCCAACTGGAGGATTCTTAATATGAAACATTTTTCGCAATATTTTATTTTCTGATAAATTGCTTCAAATATTTTGACTAAACTACAGTATAATAATGTATTTACATATTTAAGAAATTGTACATCCTGAATTTTGGAACAATGCCTCTGAAGTCCTCCGCGTTCTGGAGGACTTTTACATAAACCGTAAAGCGTAAGATATGTACAACATTTACTTAGCAAAACCATAGAAACACTATATATAATTTAGTTAAATGTTTTGTTGAATTAAGGATTTCTGAGATATTCCTTGTTATTGTTTTCAATTTTAAAATAATTATTATTTTCTCAAGCGGGAAATCACTACTCATTTTTCTTTTGTTTTATTCTTGGTCATGCAAAAACAACCGATTGACTATGTTGTCGCATAGTGAAGCTTTTTTATTTTCTCTACGTAGAAAATTATACATAGGTTGAGAAGGTATTGTACTCAACCCAAAGATAGATATCGAGCTTTCACTGGAAATATACGTTTTAGGATGCCCTATATCCAAAAAACATTTTGGTAAAAGGTCCGTATGTGTATATGTGTAATTTGTGTCAGCGTTTCTGTGTACAAGATAACTAAAAACGGAATGTTCACAAAATATCAAACTTGGTATCTAATTTTAGTGTCTTCCAAGGATGCGACACCCCAATCTAACCTTTATATAGAAAAATATTAGAAAATTTTGATTTTTTCAAAATTACTTTAATGGACTTATTAAACAAAAATCTGCATTAAAATTATTTACATGACATAAAAATAGTGTCTGAAGACCTCTTCATTCTGGCTGACCTTTGCAGAACTGGTAAGTCGTAAGAGATAGACAAATACTTACTAGCTGCTCAAAAAATGTATCTTTCAAAACACAACATTTATGCCATATACCTACATTTTTTCGTGGATTTGACCATTTCCAATATATGCCTTGTTATTGGTTTCAGTTTTAAAGCACTTGAAACTTTTCTCACACGGGAATTTGTAATAAGATCATTTCTGCTAATGCTTATCTCAATTAGCATGAGTTGGATAGATTAACAAAATTTTTAACAGTAATTTATTTCAGAGATGTAGAGAAACTCATGTGAATAGAACAGATCAGAGTTTTCGAAGATTTGATTATTTCTTCAGCCTTTACACTCCCTTATTCCCCTTATAAGGAACTGAGTAATAAGATTATTTTTGCTATTGTTTATCTTGATTAGCATGGAGTAGAATAAAAGAATGATTTTTGTAAATAAGTGTGTTTTTACAATGAGAGAGAGTGACACGTGAATGGAAAAATCAAATGTTTATATTATTCGTTAATTTTAATGTGTAAAACTGTTTATCGCCATTATTTCTATGCTAATTCTTTTCTTTATATAATAATAGTTATTTTAATAGGCTTCATTTAAAGGTCAACAAGAAGACTTCATTATGCAAATGAATGGGACTGTTGATTTTATACTACAAAACCACTATAAACAAGCACTAGTGCAGCTAATATCGCCATACTCGTACGGTGCGTCCACTGTTTTCTACTTTTCTCTTTTCCAAATCAATAACACCTGCTGCGAGTTACTGAAATTAAATTAACTGAAATGTGCTCACTGACCCGATTCATTAACCATCAGATACATTTTTACCTTTTTTCCAAATCATCAAGACGGCTTTGTGTTATTTAAAAGGGTTGCATTTGCTATTATGATGGTTTTGTCAGTTGATTTCTGTGTGGTGCTTAATCCTAGATAGATGGAGTCTGTATGCCTTATATTATGATAGCGTGGTGGAGTCAGTTGCGGCCAGAGGAATAAAATGCTTGCTTTAAGATGGATAACAATATTTGCTTAATTAATACTTATATTTATTTATTCTCCAAAAGCTTTAGCCTTAATTTACGAAAACATGTAACATAACAAATATTCATAATTTATATATAAAGTATTAAAACTTCTGCACAACAAAAGGGACCAAGGCCTGCTACACGGTCGCTGCGTCCGCCATCTCGGCCCACGACAGACGTCATGGATGGGGGGGGGCAGTATTGAAGGGTGAGATAGGGTCAGCGCTTCGAATTCTTCCCGGTCGATTATTGCGCTCCTCTCGACCTTGAGCCGCTACTTCTCCATCAAGTAGCTCCTCAATTGGCCCCCAAGAACCTCACGAGACTGAGTGAACCCCGGACCAGATCTCCCAGCGGGGAAAAATCCCCACGCCGGTACCAGGAATCGAACCCAGGTCTCCCGCTTGACAACCAGCCGCGCTACTACCACTCAAAAATGAAGTATTAAATAAGTAAATATATAAATAATAATTGTATGACAGTGTTCTAAAAAATATTATATGTTCCATTCAAATAACTTTCTCTAGCTGTTCAATATACAAACTACCTTTACAAACGATTTTTCGTTTATTTACATCTGAAATATATATATATATATATATATATATATATATATATATATATATCAATATTAGCATAGTTGGTTCTTTATAAGTAGAGGGGAAATAAGGGAATATATTAAGCTAAATCGATAGTCAAATGTTACAAAAACTGGTGGTCGTGTAAAACAATTGAGGTTCGGTTCACTTTGTATGGCCTGTGGTATAACGAGAGACATGAAATAAAAGCTGACTTCCTGTTTAAGAAAAGTTTGGTAGTTTAAAACTGAAATCAATAATAAGGAATATCTCGAAAACGATCAACTATACAAGACAACATGTATATGCCATAAATGTTGTGCTCTAACAATAACTACATTTTTGTGTAATTAGTTTTCGTCTATCTCTTACGGTTTAAAAGTTATACAAACTATAACCAAATTCATCCATAGCACAAAGTTCTTCAGTGGTTATTCACAGAAAATTCAAAACATACATTTTATTTGTTATGTAAATATCCTTAATATACGGCATTTTAATCAACATTATAGCTATCTTTGAAAAAAAAAACAAAATTTTCAAACATTTTTCCATATAAAGGGTAGTCTGTGTTGGGGGATTTTTAAAAATCCTCCTGCCGTATTCTTGGAAGATAATAAATGCAAATACTAAGTTTGATACATAACTGTCTTTTCGTTTTTGAGCTATGCTGTCCAACGACACACACAGATATTTTATTCAAAAAACCTGATGTGTTACATTCACATAACTTTCTCCTAGTTGTTGAATATGTAAACTATTCTTACAAAAGATGCCTATAAATATCTCTTAGCTACATCATGGTAATGTAGATAGCATCACCAGAATAGGTCTTGCTTCCTTGTAAGTAGAGGAAAAATAAGGGAATAAATTAGGATAAAGCAATATTCAAATAAATCTTTTAAAAGTGGATCACTATATGAAGCAATTGAGGTTCGGTTTGCTTTACATGGTCTGTTTGAGAAAGGTTAAGTGGATAACAATGAAACCAAACATAAGGAATATCTTGACAACGGTCAACTCTACAAGAAAAGCATGTATGACATAATTCCTGAGTTTAATCGAGATCTACATTTTTTTGTTAGTAAGTTTCTGTCTTATCTCTTACATTTAGCAGAATTTTGCATAACAGTTAAACTTATCCGGAATAAAGAGGTCTTCAGAGGCTATTTAAATGTCTTTAATAAATGTTATTTCAATAAAAGCCTTAAAGCCATTTTTGCCAAACCAACATTTTCAAAAACTTTTCCATGTAAATGGTAGTTTGGTATTTAAAGGTCTTTTCGTTTTTGAGCTATATTGTCCACAGACACACACACATACACTTCTTTTCTGAAAATGTTTTTTTATAACTCAAGGAACCTAAAAACATACATTTCCGGCGAAATCTGGACATCAAATTTTTGGATGGAATGCAATACCTTCTCTAGCTACTATGTACTCTGTACATATGTGCTACCGAAAGTAATATTTTTTGACTCATGGTATCTTAAAACATTTATTTTCGGTGAAATCTTGATACCAAGTTTTTGGGTAGAGTTCAATACTTTCTAATGCACCTTCTGTGCATTCTTTATACATACGTTCTGGAGAAATTAATAAGAAAAATACATGCTTTACAATTATAAAAGCAACATTTGCTTTTCAATATCTGGGTTATTAGTAGTGTGAAAGACCAACCCCACCCATCTCAAGCTACCGTTTATATGGAATTTTTTTCGATATTTTCGATTTTATCAAAAATAGATCTTAATGATTTTAATTTATATAACATATATTAAGCATATTTACATGACCAATAAAATGTATATCCTATATTTCTTGGGAATAGCGTCTAAAGTTCTCTTCATTCTGGTTGATTTTTGCATAACCGATAAACCATAAACAAAGCCAAAATGTTTTACTTAGTACATAGTATGTAGGTACGGAAGGTACTACATTCCACCCAAAAAATATATACTATATTTCACCTGAAATGAACATTTTATGCACCCCTGAATAAAATAAAAACCATTTTCAGAAAAAGGTCCGCGCCTGTAAACGTGACAGTTCAAAAACTTTGTATTTATGTTTACTACCTTCTAAGGAAGATTTTGAGCAAAATCCCCCATCTCCGAAATTTTTGAAAATTTTGTATTTCTCAAAAGTAGCTCTAATGATTTTGATTAAATCACCATATATAAAAGATATTCACATGGAAAATAAAAT